>HG993141.1:9920000-10545000 GCA_905231865.2 Boloria selene
AATGTGATGAAAACAATCATATAATTCATTTTGGCTCGGTATAAAATTCATCGGAGCACATTTTTTTCCAATGACTTCTTCATGCTGTCCCTCTTAGGTCCACCGCCACCGGAGCAGCTGACATTCAGAGTTGTTATAGGTTAGGGGAAAACTATTAGTGTTGTGATTCTCAGCCGGTATAAAATGACTTGCTCAACTAAAGCGCTACCTCCCGTAGTATTACTTCATAAGAGCTATTCTCTGAAATATTATTATGTATCTTTAAATTTATTTCGGTAAAACCATTTTATGGTGTTTGCCTGTAAAAATTAATGTAATTTTTATGATAGATATCGTAGATATTGTCCCGAGTCTGAAGAATGTTAACTACTGCTTTTTTAGGTATAATTATATTTTTACACAATACTTAACCATCATTGTTTTTAAAAAAAAATCATGTGCGGATTTCACTCTGTTACATTTTATTAGGAATATGTATAGATATAGAGAAAAAAGGCTGAGTACAATGGCTAAACAAGTCAGTGTAATTAAATAACTAAAAAGCCCGACTGCGTTTCTGTGTTATATGGAAATAAAAAAGCCCTAAAATGTTATAACAATAAATGTGTTCTGTTTCGAAATTCGAATCAACTAAAATCTAACAACACCTCTCAAGTTATAATCCATCGAGCCGCAAAGCGTGCCAAACATTTATACATACATTCTCTCAAAAGACGTAACCCTCCTTCTGACGCAGTCGGGTAAATAGTATAGAATCAAGTGTATATAAAGATAAAAATATGTTATATTGGGGCTAATAAATCTTATATTGCATAAAACTACGAACACGATAAGTATTATCAAAAAATCGTGACATTAAATTACAATTACAACCCTTAAAAAAATTCACCGAAGTCTTTGAGTAGTTATGCTAAAAAATGCAAATATTGCTAACATACCAGTAATTATGAGTCAAAAAGCAAGTGTATAGATCGACGTAGTGACCTACGTCCTTTCATTGCTTTTCTTTGCCTTCTCTTTTATAATTTTTAGATCATGCAGAATATTTTATATTGTAGTTATTACAATCATTACTTACCAACCAATAAATCACCACTATCATTTTAAAGCTTTAATTCACAAAAGTTTACACTAAAGTATATCTCATTAGGAAATATACATTTATATAAGAACGTCATAAACGTCTCTTTCTCACTTTTTTATCACGACGAGTCAACCGCCGCCTTTATAATTATTATGAGTGCTTTTAATTAACAAGCGGACTTCTTTAGTGTGGTTTCCTATGTCCTGAACTCTTCTAAGACTAAAATTATCGTTACCTAATTGAATTTGATGATTTGAAAATGTGTACGAAATAGTATTTTAAGACGATTTCTGTATTTCATTTTAAAAAAATAACAAGAAAACATTAATTCCCTCGCATCATAATGAAAAGTAAGGAAACTCTAATTTCATTTTTTTTACAAAAACATACAAAAGAGGTAGGTTATGATAACAATATGGAGGCTATACAATAACATGCCTGTATTAATAAATCATAATATAATTCACACACAGCTGACTCCCGGTCTGCAGACAATCGACGGAGGAAACCGTACTATTTTATTATAAGGAGCTATTTTATTAATGAAGTCATGAAATACAGCTGCTGTTACATAGTTCCATGAATCGTAGTGTATTTTTGCAAACAGATTTATAACCTGTTATTAGAAGACGTTTATGTTGTGAAACCAGAAGGCCATGCTGCACAATGAATTGAAGTCCGTCTACTAAGAAAAAATCTTTTAGGAAATAGTGCTTTGTTTATGAATAAAACGTTTAAATTTAAATAACCTTGTTAAAATATAAAATTTCTAAATAAAAAAGCTTAATAGATGTTTTTGGAACTTAAGACAAATATTAATTACTTTATTCTCTCAGGATACTAGACCTTAATTTTTTACCAGTTTTAATTAAATATATAAAGTTTTGATTAAACGTTGTCACAAAATAATATATTAGAAACCTTTGTATTTATTGAATTTGAAAAGATAATAAACTTAATAAATCTAGAAGTTCTCGAAGCGAAAAATTTAAAACATTTCTCTGTCTTTTCGACAAACAATCTTAGTTCCATTACTCAATATCCGTTTTCCGATGAGCAACAGATTGTCAATCATGTCCATTTCCATACACTGCCCATCGCAGATTGAAATTAAACACTACTCTTGGGTGTGTAGACATCGTGATTGAACTCTGTGTGATTGGATAGGAAATTAAGTATTTCGTCTGCAGCAATTACTACTCAAAGTGTTTTTATGTAGAAAACTGAGCTTCTACTACGAAAAGTAGTTTATATCTAAGTTTACTTTATAGTATGAAATTATTGAATAGAGCGAATGACGATACACATGTAATAATATATCATGATCTAATCAGAAGAACAAAGTAATATAATTGAACAAAGTATTGAGATGTAATGATCAAATGGTCGCAGAAACTGGAATATAGAGAATCTACTTACATGACTTATAAATTCAGCATTTTAGCCCTTGTCTAGGGAAGCCTATGCTTCCCCAAAAAGATTTCCACGACAAATTGTACCACCCACATCCAGTGGGCTTCAGCGACTATCACCAAGTCGTTCCGGCGATCTACCTCGAGGGAAGGCTTCATCTTGTTCGCACACATTAAAATATGATTATTTGCTAAGTTATATTATTCATTGGGTTGGTAATAAATCAATGCTTTCGTTGATATTTTGTATTTATTAGCGCCGATATAATAACAAGTTGAACGTTTCCAACAGTAATCAAATCAGGAGCGAGCTGAAAATCAACTCATGCAATGCGAATTAATTGAATAGGTACTTAAACGTTTTCATACGGGCAATTATGTTTTTACGATCCAAACGGCTGGTTGCTATAGTATTATGGTATATTTTATCGTGTAAGGGATGTATGATTGAACTTTATTTAAAATATGATATGATGACTAAAATATTATATATTTATACTTGTACAATTGAATCTGTGATATATATTTGTTAATATTATCACTTAGCAGTAGTATTGCATAAAATGACAGAAACAAAAAAAAATATTATTCTTTCTTAAACAAAGAAAAAATATTTCTAAACAATATTTTGGATGCAAGAATGTAATTTTTTGTAAAAAAAAATGAACCTCGAGAGATTTCTAATTAAGCTTTAGATTAAGTGGCCATAAAATTTTACCTGCTCAGGTAATTTTAAAATCAGCTTAAATTTCAAAATTACTGTACAGGTAAAAATTTATATATAAATACCGTACAAATTCAGTGTTTTTCAATATAATTAATTCCATTGAAATTAATCAACTTTCTATAAAAGAGTAAGGGGATATAGACAGTTTTAATGTACGAGTACAAAGAGATCGTACCTATCTTCGTCAGATAGTTAGTAACTTGCTTTAATTTATGAGTTACATCCACTAAACCTAAAACGACGTGAGTCGTAAAGTAAATACTAAAATAAATATCTTAAATTAAACCTTAATAGCGCAAATTGACTTACGCGCAAGACCGAGAACACTGACATAACTTTCCATTACAAGCCCGCTTTAAATGAAATAACACGCGCCTGCGGACGTTCCTAAAACAATAGTACCTCTGAGGTGCCTATATTTATTTTGGTTTTTGTTACTTTTTACAAAAATTGTTTTATTTCCACCAAATAAATAGCTCTGGGTCATTGAGTAAATCATACATTTAGTATTTTGAATTTCATTTACGGAGCAAAGGCCAATTTATAACATAGTGTTAGTTTTTTTAATATATAATATTTTAATAATATAATATAATTATTATTGTTATTATATATTATTTAATATATAATAAATTAATGAATTGGATATGAAATCTATCGTACAGAAGATAAATTAATATCTAATAAAAATACCCAAAGACTAAACAGTACAGTACATTATTGTGTCCTCTGTTTGTTAATCCATTTTCCTTTTTGTTTTTTCTTTAGCCGCTAATATCAAGAATTGTGAACACTGGCTGAGTACTTGTCAATATTATTAATACAAATTCATCACTACCATTTTTAACATAATAATATAATTTAAGTGCTATAAAAATAAGGTATATTTCTCAGATATATTCTGTACATGGCTTTACAACGTTAAAGAATACATTTGCCAAACAATAAGGTGGATGAATTTAAAATTCTATTCACAATAAGGATGGTAAACAACTAAACAGAAAGGGTCGAGAGATCCATTACTCTATCAACAATGTTAGACGTTGAAGGTCATTTCAAAATAAAATTAAGGTTGGATTTCAAAAGAATCTGGAACCGTTTGTAGAAATAAATTACTTTGTGGTAATGTAACATATAACAATGTATTAGCAATTTATACTTTTTCGAGCATGTTTGTCCCTCATTGCGATTGTATAGTATATAAATTAAATACTGGTAACGTCACATATTGGAAAATGTTATTACTAGCAATAGCTTTAGCGTTACTGTACGTATATCTTGGTACTAAACTTCATCCAAATTCAAACAGCTATTTCAGCGTGAAGCCGTAAAGAACGCACTCATAAAAACTTTCACACGTAGTGCAGTGTTTATGTTTTACCTAACTTGCATAGGTATCCAGTATGTAGCTTACATCCAATTTACTTCAAATCTGCCAGAAAAAAAGTTACAGTAAAGAAACATATCGCAGAACATATTATGTTGGGATATATGTTGGGACATTCTTACAACAGCACCATCCAATACCGTGGTAAGCTACGATGCTTGTGTTACGGATACCATTTAGTTGATATACTACATATATAAGTTTTAAATACATTCACATTTTTTACACATTCGTGCTCAACAAATGAATGCCCCCACTCCTGGCGCAGAAAGTAGGGTCACTAATTTTGTTGTTATACCAACAAAATACTTATTAATTTTCATTATATAATATATTATCTAAATTAATTTTATATTTTTAAAATTAGTAATTTATAAAGCTCTACCTGCAAATTAATTTCACATGATCTTACATCGATTTTATCCCGGACAGAGCAACAGGTCGGTCAAGGACGCTTGGCTCCGGTATGCCTTATTTTTTTTTTTATGTTCTCCGACCGATTCCGGCCATGGCGGCCAATCTCATTGAGACTGGCCAACTGCGCAGGAGATATTATAGTGCACAAGTGTACGCGCAGACACAAGTGCACTCTCTATTCCTATCACTCTCATACTCCGGTGGGACGACTACTCGACACGACCAGTGAGAGCTAAGGCGCAGGACCGACGGCTTTACGTGCTCTCCGAGGCACGGGGGTGACTCACCGCCAACTTTCCAACTCCGGGCTATTACTGAGGCTTATAAACAGAAAGACTCAATAATTAAACTTGGCCCGACCTGGGACTCGAACCCAGGACCTCTCGATGTATGACCGTACATGTTAGCCACTACACCACCGAGCCTTACATATTATATGTAAACAGGCCATAGAAAACCCGTAGTGATTTAAATGAAGATAAACTTTTCCATCAATATTATAAGTATCTGGGGATATATTAAATAGTGATTTCAAATGATAAACTAGTTGCAATAATATTATTTTAATTCAATTTGACGATACTTTACTTACTTAATTCAATTTCAAGTTCACTTAATTCAATAGCTTATTAAATAAATAAAATTGAAGCTATTATGTATAAAATTATAGAAACATGTAAAAATCTTTCTTATTAGTCGATTAGTAGCAGGTATTCGTAAACAAATTTACAAATAATAAGTACGTTCGTGATTGGTGTGCTGTTACTCTAGCATTGTGTGTACTGTTTGGATAGAGACGAAAATCGAAATTAGGAAACAGAAAGATTACTATTGAATATTCAAATTATAAACACAAAATTACTCATAAAATATAAGTCGTTAATTTAATATTTAAATAAAACTTTATCAAACAGCTATCAACTTTGCCTTTGTCACTTAGCACAAGTAGCCATTAAAATCATAGCCGCTACCTGAGAGTATCCGCTTCCGGAACTTTCCTAATTCTCAAAGTTGTCAACTTTTACCCCCTATAGGCGCATTAAGCAAACCCAACCTGTCACTGCCCCATGTTTTAATTGAACGGACTTGTTTTACCCAAATCAAGTTTCTTTATTGTTATATTTACAACGATCATTAAAATTAGCTTTTATAATTAATCAATTAAATTTTATAGAATTTTTTTGATAAAGGGTCAAGAAATACTTTAGAATTCATAGAAATGTTAATTAATGAGGCTTATGTTAAAAACCTTAATCGATTTATTTTAATGAGCTTATATTTCAAATAATTACACGTCATGGCCAAATTACTAGTAACTGCAAACTGGTTTATGAAAAGAATAAATGCAATTTTTATAACTTCTCAACATTTGAATACAGCAGCAGAGTGTTGTAGACTTGTTATCAAATTATGATAAGAGAATGCCTTGATATATAAACGTTCATCAGTACCGTGTGTCGTTAAGGAGTTGTTTCCCAAAAAAACTTTGTGTCATCAAAACTCAAATAACATGTAAAGTTTCAACTCTGTAGTATATGAAAAACTAGTTCTGTTTGCAAATTTTGTCCCCATACAAACGTAACAACTAACAAACATTGCAAGTTATAAAAAGCTTGAAATAAGCATCTACGAGTATCTTTCAAAGCGCAAGCTTTGTAATGTTGTTGTTGTGATATATATAAAAATATTATATTTAGCGCAAACGAAACCACGTGTTCCGCTAGTAAATGTATACAAAAACTTGACTAATTATACACTAAAACCTTCCTCGATAACCACTCTATTCATTAGTGAAAACAACATGAAAATCGGTGCAGTAGTATTTGAGTTTATCGCGAGCAGACAGACAAGCGCGGCGGAGAACTTTGATTTGTTATGTAATTATATTGTTTTATATGTAATTATATATAATATGCAGTGATATTTTTTATCTCTTATAATGCTTAAAATATTTTTTAATTATATCAAAATTAAATGTAAATGAGCACGCAAAAATATAAAAAATCTTTGTCCATGGAATCTATGTCAAGTACCCTAGTTGCTTCTAGTTGCTTAATGATCAACGTTCGTTAAGAACAGCTACGCGGAAAATGAAAACAAGAGAAAATACAGTTTCTTAGTGCTATGAGCAATTACACGACATTAGAACAAAGTACCTCATTGTCGAATATTTTTTATATTTTAGTGTGAATACGCAATTAAATTTATAAACTGTTGTATTTTTTTAATCGTCACGGACTTAAACCTTGTTAAATTCTCATTTGCTACTTTGTGATCACCCATCTAAGTTAATGCCATATGTAATATAACTTTACTTGGAACTTGACTCTTGACCTTGGGACCTTAAGCCAGCCATCAACCTTCAGACATCCAACTCTGACATAAACTGCAAACCTTAAATGAATTGTAGGTACTGTAATTTTTTAATTATCAAACTCCTTTCAATATGATAAAATACCTAATATAAAAATGAAAACAGCATTATTACCTTATATTTTTATTAACAATCATATTAATTTATAGGCCAGCATTTAAATCTCTTTTCTATTCAAAACTACGTTAAATAAAAATACACAACTATAACATGACTCCTATAAAACATACAATTTCAGATAATATTTCACCATCCATCACGTGATAGGTGATTCACGGTGAACCAAATTACATAGAAAATTTTTAAAGCAAGTGTGGTATAGAAAATTTAGAGAAGTCCGCATCTCATCAGTCATCCTTTCAATTTATCCATGAATACAGCTTATTCAATTCATACCAGGTTTGAGTACACTAACCAATCATAATATAGTAAGGTTATGCCAGGATAAGTAACAATATTTTTATTATTTTAATAGTACTCATGCTTTTGTAATATTTCATAATATTGCAATGATATGCTAATAGAAATAAAACTGTTTTAAATTAAATGTTTATACATCTAAAATATGTGCCTAATTGTTAACTGTGGCCCACCTAACTACTAACCTTACCATTTTATCTTCGTATTTTTGTAGGCCATAGAGGCCTTTCACTCCCTGTACACATGTGCAACTTACGCCTATTATAAGGCACCCAAGCCTATCTAGCCAACGCATTGTCCACGTCTTTAACATAAAAACAATTTTTTCATGGGATAGAGGTTTGAAAATGATGAGTTTACAGAATTACACTTGTGATTGAAGTGACGCTGACTTTGGCAGCTTTATCTGCAATATGATAAAGATAAAGATGTATTCCTCTAATGTTCATTAAGTTAGGTTCACTAGTAGATATATACTTAGTATAAGGGGAAGAGCATAACCTAATGAAAATAAGGCCAACCATTCGGATTTAAACAGCTACTATGTACTATACTATAGTAATAAAAATGGAACTACCCATTCTGAAACTCTTAAAGCTACTTGAAGTACTTTTTATTTAGTTTCTTGACTTAAACTTGAACAAAATTTTCTTCGAGCTTTCTTAGAGCTATGTCGCCTGATATAATCTTTTATTATTTGAGATTAGAATTACATTGCAATCAAAAAGTTCCAGGCGCTTTAATTAGTTTTGTTAATCACTTTTAATAAGTCGTTTTTAGGGTTCCGTACCTCAAAAGGTAAAAACGGAACCCTTATAGGATCACTTTGTTGTCCGTCTGTCTGTCTGTCTGTCAAGACCTTTTTTCTCAGGAACGCGTGGAGGTATCAAGCTGAAATTCATATCAAATACTCAAGTCTATGGTCTCTTGGAGCTGTGAAAAAATCAAACTTCTAAGTCAACGCGATCAAAAGATACTCCCGTTTATGCCGCAAATTTTCGACACTCGCAAGGGAATCAAAACCTACAGGGTACTTCCCGTGAACTCAGAATCTTGAAATTTGGTACGAAGCAACGTCTTATAACACAGATAAAGGAAAAATTGCGAAAAGCATAAATTTTTAGTTACATCATATAATAAAAATATTTTTAATAATTTTAAACTTATTACCCCTTTACTCATACACCGTTCCGTACAGGTTTGTACGGAACCCTCGGTGCGCGAGTCTGACTCGCACTTGGCCGAATTTTTATGAGAAAATATATATTTTTTAATTACTTTCATAATAAAACACTGTATATATACATTAAGTTACGTCGTCGTGACTAATATGAGTAATATATGTATTACATTGAAAAAACGAACTTATTTTATAATTTTAAAGCTTAAAGCTTTTAAAGTTTAATCTGAAAAAATATACAATCTAGAACTTTTCAGTTGCCTCTTGACCTTTTTGACTTTTGTAAGTAAGACTTCATTCTTGACCCATTGTCTTTTTTTATTTTTATTATTAGCCTCTTGTAATTAGTAAAATCTTTACAAAATTGTAATTTTGCAGTGGTACAATATGGATTTAAGTTTATATGAGAAATTAAATGAAATATCTATTTATCAAACAAAAATATTATTCATAGATGGGGATAATTTTTAAAATTCGTAGTTCTATATCTTAAAGGTTTGTCGCGATGTTGGATATTTTAGTTATAAATAAATAAAAATGTTGGGACATTATTACAACAGCGCCATCTTGTTCTGTAGTAAGCTACCAGGATACCAGATAGTTGATATACTACATATATATAAATTTTAAAAATACATACATATTATAAATATAAAC
Organism: Boloria selene; assembly: GCA_905231865.2. NCBI lineage: Eukaryota > Metazoa > Arthropoda > Insecta > Lepidoptera > Nymphalidae > Boloria > Boloria selene. Next base: position 9,929,659 of record HG993141.1, read on the forward strand.
ACCCATGACTGGAGTACAAACATTCGTGCTCAACAAATGAATGGCGCCAGCGGGACTCGAACGCGCGACCGCTAGCGCAGAAAACAGTGTCACTACCAACTAAGCCAAATGTGTCGTTCTCTGGCAAATGACTTTATTTTATGCTGTCTACTAAATATTTTAATATTGTACATAGTAACATAATAATAATAAAACTTGTTTATATAATTAAAATTTTAGTTATCACTACGCTTGGTAAATTCTTATCACTACATAATATTTTACTACAACGTATTATAAAACAAAGTCCTTCGCCGCGTCTGTCTGTCTGTTCGCGATTAACTCAAAAACTACTACACCGATTTTCATGATGTTTTCACGTTGGGATAGAGTGGTTTTCGAGGAAGGTCATAATATTCAGTATATAATTTGTCAAGTTTTTTTTTACATTTACTAGCGGAACCCGCGGCTTAACTCGTTATAAAATGGCTAGTTAGAACTTATACGCATCTCAACATCAAAATCAGTAAAAATATTTTTTTCACAACTACTTTTTATATAAAATAATTGTGAAACGAAGAAACTTTCATAAGCTTAAATGTATATAACAAAAAAACAAAGTAATTTTTCTTTCTTCTTCCTTACTACAATATTTTAATTTTAATATGAATACAAGCATACAATTTACAATATAGGCCTTGATCGACCCATCATCCCGTCCGATCGTCAGCTCAGTCAGCGTCAAATATGAAAATTCATAAATATTATCATTCCTTGATAAACCAAATAGCTGAAAAAGGTAAGCCGCATCTCAAAATCGACAGATCACTCATACAAAGTACGTGTGCTTTTAAAAATATTATGCTACGAAAAAGCTTTCACCGTTATTCTTTGATATAATGGAAGCGATTTTTCAGATTTACCGAAAAGCCTGAAAGCAATTTTAAATGTAAAATTGCCATTAAGTCAAACTACGCGGTATTAAGTGAATTCATAATATTTTATAGTACCTACTTATTTCCTTTATTATTCAAATTTTAAGCAGCTTCTAAGTGTCAATCATAATATTATTACAAGTGCCTAGAGATTTTTATTTATCTAAAAAAAATATGACAACCATATTATGTAATATATGACAAATGACAATTTTCAACATCTCTATTTACTTTGAGACCAAAAGGTCTGAACACTTTAAAATAATACGTAAAACAGAATTAACTAAAAGGATTTGTAGAAATGTAAACTCTACAAGGAGACGTGAAAGCTCAAACTTTGAAAAGAAAAGTTAATACTTCAAAGAACGTCATTTGGTAAATTCGCCTTTTACGATCGTAATCTTCAGTCCTGTGAAGGTGCGGCTTATCCTACAAACTTATAAGACCGGTAATGAAAAAGTTTTAATAAAAAAAAATTCTTTAACGTATGTGGACTTATATATTAGGTTGGTTTCCTAAGATAAAGTACGAATTAGTACGAGTATCTATAAACGAAACTAGTTATAGAATGTTAAATGGTCTATATGATTTCACTTAGTTTGTTATTTTATTTTTTATTTAATAATTTCTCTCCCTATTAGGGAGAGTGTGGTAAGATGGGATACTTGACGTTTGAAGATGAATAAAAGCAAAACTTGCATGTAAACCGAATTGTATTTAATTTTAAATGAATAACTATTTAATAATCTTCAAATATTTGGTGATATTAGGAGCAATTTGTTATATATGGAGTTGTTTATTATATATAGAGCTAAAAAGAGGTGGCGGTAAGATGGGATACCCCCTGTAGTAAGTTGGGGTATGTTTAATTGTTGAGATAGCAATGCAATGACATTACTTAAGCCTTGATATGCTTCTTACTTTAGGGTTGATTTAGATTTGACTGTCATTTAACTGAAACTCTGTAGTCAAAGAAGGGTCAAAATCTGTTTCAGAGAACCTATTCGGATTATATGGCAAAACTCCATATTTATGGTTATGAGATCAATTTACAATAAACACATTGTGGCAATAAAACACGAACCTATTACGTGCAAACAAATAGAACTCATTATCATTCTCCCAATGGGGCAAGACGAGGTAGTCATCTCCTCAGCATGCTCAACTATATTATTTTGTAGTAAAAATATATTGAAAACAAATAAATACTGTTGTCAATTTTAAAATAGCACAATGGGTATCTATTTTGGGTTAGTGTAAGCGTCAATAAACGTCACACCTCTTCAGCTACCATTACTTAATAAGCTACAACCACTTGTGAAAAGTCGAAGAAGTATTTAAAGCACTTTGCAGTAAAACAGTTTTTTTCAAGATAATTTTGTACACTTATGAATAAGAATAACCTAGCTACAGACTGGGGTCATAATAGCGCATCGAACAACACGTAAATAAACAAGATTGGTTAGTTTTAATCGCAATTTTTGCTTTACCTGCTACCCCGTCTTACCACCCTCTCCCTACAACTTATGTAGAACCCTCTTAATAACATGTAAAGATGCTGAGTATATTCTAAACTTTGTTACAATGTTTAAGATGTTATCGATCAACAATGTAAAAAGGCAACCACAATAAAATCACTCTGAATCTACTGATTAAAGTAAAAATCTGGAACGTAGAATATCCTCATACATAGTAAGGCTAAAGTTAATTTAAAATTAATGAATCTTGGTCTAGACTGAGGTTAATTTAAAAAAATAAAATATATATGATAACAGTGCAGCACAAAAGAAATTCAAATAGTTTGCTGTATTCATTATAACTATAAATGCATAATGTAAAAAACAGATTTGTAAAACATGTCCTACGTCTTTTCGATTATATTAGAACTATACAATATTTTACTCATCAGTCTTAATTTCATTATATATCACTAGATACAACGATTTGGTGGATCCCACCAATGTCTAAAATTATTATAAACAGTGGTTCTTTTTACAGCATTTTCATTGTTTAACAAAGCACAGAAAGCACAGTAGTCATCTGTTTCAACACTTTCAAATCTATAATGATATGAATAATACTTCTTCCATTTAAAATATTCCGCATACGAATCTGGATTTTTTATCAACTCATCGATTTTATACGCTAATTTTTCTGGACCGAGTTCTCTGGCATTTAGATAAATACCGTCTGGCATAAACCTGAAAAATCATAATATTATGTAAAAAAGTACATAGTTTTATAGTAGGTATGGGTCAGATTCTTACTCTCAATTTTTCTGATTGAAGATATTATGATTAAAAAAGGGCTTAAAAATAATATAACTAAAATGTTATAGATAAAATCGTTCAGTTAAAATATAAACCTTTTCACTATGGGTATAAGATAATCAAAGATTTTCCTGATACGTACCTCGATTCTACCAATATAATTTCATCATAAACAATAACAATAAATCATACCTTGTATAATTCGCTCCACCATACACTATAGGAATGGCATAGTTCTTTAAGCCATGCAGTAATTTTTCCGTAACGTAGTCTTCAGCAAAAGAATTTTCGAAGGAGAGATAAAAATAGTAGTCATCCTCAACCATTTTACTGCAGTTATCCCTTTCCTCGTGGCAAGTCTTCGTACCGCACTCTCCATAAATATCTATCGTCAAGTTAAAATTCTTCAAACACATATTTAAAGAATGCACAAAAATTTCTCTACCATTCCTTGCTTTACAATTTGATACAAACCAGGCAACTGCTTTCTTCTTACTTCTTAACTTTTTCTTAGTTTCTTCACTGACAGGCTCCATATCTTCTAGTTTCATCCAATGCATAATTCTCTTGGGCCCTATTACCTTCTTTTCTGAATCTCGTATTGCCATATAGCCCCACATTGTATCAGAATCAAGCCTATAGGTCCAAGTCCAGTTATAAAATCCATCAAAATAATAGGAGCACACAGGATAATTATCAGCTGATTCAATGCTTGAATAAACAAATTTCTGATGTAACGCTCGTTTGTTTGGTAAATCATAATGACTTTTTAAGTGTAAAAATCTCGCTTGTGGTCCAGCGAAAACGATAGCATCGAATTTAGTAATATCACTAAGATATGAACGATCGGCAGTTACAAAACAATTAATGTACGTACAGTTCCTAGTAATGAAACCTTCTTGTCCCACTCCCATATACACGAACGGCACAGTCTTTGGGGATGTCCATTGTAATATGTATTTTAAGTCCGAATTACTTATATCTTCAGTCACATTAAGAAAACTTTTAAGAATATATTTCTTGGTTTCTTTTTCATTCACGCCATAGTTAATATATTTTATATCAATAACTAATTTATATAAAAACCAAGCTATGAAAGTTATAAAACAATAGAAAGTAGCTTTAATAATTTTGTTTTTCATTTTTCTTTAAAAATGCAATTTTTTTACTAAAGCACTGTGTACTTCACGTATGTGATGACATATACTGACTACAGCGTATGAATGTTGTTTGAAAGATAAACAAATAATTTACTTAAATCGTAGACTACGTTTGTGTGATAGGAAATTTCAAACATACTTTAAATTGGATGTTTTATCCAGACTACTTACAACTATTTTTTAAACTAAATAATATGTAACTGTTTTTAAAATATTGGTGACACTAAATTGGTGAACCCGACGTGATAAAAATGAGCGGACAGCGACTCAGAGGGGTTATCTCGACCATTGGGAAGTGCTTCATAACATAAGCTATTTTACAGACTTCAAGTTAAAAATAAAGTTCATAAGAAGACAGTAAAAACTTAAAATACAGTGCTCTATTTTTAACTGTTCCGTGTGCAACGTGAAAAATAATCTTGAGCACCCCGCCACAGGCTACGCAGCCTAACTAAATGACATTCGGTGTTAGAAACTGCTGTAACTTTCCAATGCTTTATAAATTCTATGTTTCAAGCATTAAAATATTTTCAAAATGCAAAGGGGGCTGAATATTTTGCACAACTCACAAGGCACACTTTAGACAGTTATTTAAAAAATTCAATGAGTATGGCATAACTATGAATTTACGTAAATCATGTTTTGGTAAACAAGAAATAGATTTTCTAGGCTATAAAGTTACATCTGGTATGTCCACACAGGGTAAAATAAGGGCAATTTCAGACTATCCGAAACCGAGAACCGTTAAAGAAATTCGTCAATTCCTCGGTATGTTAAATTTTTACATACTCATATAAAGAACGCAGCTCAAAATCAAACAGAGCTAAATAAATGCAAACACGGCGAAGCCGAGTTTGTTTTTGAGCAGTGTAAAATGAGCATTCGGAATTCTACTACATTGTCGCATCCAGTAGCCGATGTGACGTTATCGCTTATGACGGACGCGTCGAATACGTGTGTGGGCGCAGTTATGCAACAACGTTTAGATAATGATTGGTTACCGCTTGGTTATTTTTCAAAACATCTCTTAGAGACTCAACGGAAATACAGTGCCTATGATCGTGAACTTCTAGCAATTTACATCTCATTTCTCATAAAAACTGATCATAATTCATAAACTGTTACCAATCGCGTTAACAAACGTAACAAAATCAATTTTTTTCCTAAAGCCCAAAGGGAATCCGATACTTTATATATATTTGCGAGTTTGTCAGCGCAATACATCACGTTACAATTCAAGAGAACACAGTTGCTGACGCCTTGTCTAGAGTCGAGGCGATAAGGTAGCCGATGAACATCGAATTTCAGGAACTTGCCAACGTAGAGACATGATTTGATTACTCGTGTCGGAGAAACGTAGACAAAACGTGGACAAAAATACATACGTACTATTTGCAGACTAATGTACTAGAACGTAGTAATGACAAATGGCGTCTGCAAGCGTCGCTATTGATTGACGCTTGCTGCCGCCGACGAATTGTGTCGGCTGTTACCCGTGAGTTACCTTTGCCGTTGGCAACGTACCGCTCGTGTAAATGAGCCCTAATGGCATCATTTCGAAACGAAATAGTTAGAGAGCACATCCAGTTAGATGTTCATTTATTAGCAATGAGCAAGGAATATAACAAATACTTGTAATTACAATAGTATAAGTCTATCTCCTAAGGTACACTCGGAATACTCGCAACTCGCAATTGTGGGGGGTCTGGTAATTTTCAGACTACCTAAGGTAAGGTACTATTGTAAGATTATTTTATTCTCACAAGAAAACATTACAGAGTAGTCCTCATGAAAAGGATGGATGTTTAAATGTGGAATCCGTCCTTGGTACATTATAAGCATAATTAACCTAATAAAACAACAAATAACAATACATTATTGCATAAAGCTAAAGGTATATTTTTTTTACTTTTATAAAAGTATAAATATTTGACGATACGCTGAGTTTGTAGTGACCCGACTTGCCTGACTTGTGCCAGCGGTCGCGGGTTCGAGTCTCGCTGGGGACATTCATTTGTTGAGCACGAATGTTTGGGTTATGGGTGTTTATAGGTATTTATAATATGTATGTATTTAAAGCTATATATATGTAGTGTATTAACTAGCACAAACCCCAACTAGATGGTGTTAATTGTCCTAACATATAAAAAAACTCTAGGATGAATCGTACCTATTACATGTACATTACTTTTTATTGAGAAATTTATGAATCAATATTTATATTTATAATTTCATACGTTTAAGAATGATTTTATAAAGCGTACCCTATATCGTGTATGAGTAGATTATAAGGCGAAGTTTTGCTACAATATATTAACTTATTTCTGATATTATTACAGTATATATTCAATTCAACAAATATTTATTACCTCATTTTTCCAGGCGAGACAAATATTCCTTCATTCTGATATCCCGACGACCTAGAACGTTCTGTCAATTTTCCGCGTCATTTTACAGTCTGTAGTACCTTGAAGCCATTTTTCCGATAAGAACGATGTCGTCGGCGAGATCATACAACAACACTCAATTTGTAATTACGGATTAAGATTTTTTATGTTTTCTATATTTTACACATGCACTTTGCTTTTTTGCCTTTTTTACTTCCTTAACGTGTTTTCCTGTTTATTTTATCTCCTGGTCTTCTTCTCAGCTTTATTAGTGCACATCCTAATTCCAAATGCAAAGTATAATTTTCCTCACTCGTATAGTTTTCTAAAGCGAAGCACAGACAGGAATCCAAAAATCAAAACACATCCGTGAAATAGTCCGATAAGATAGTTTCATTTAAAAATATTTTAAATAAGAAGCAAATGCGAAAAGAAATACTGCGTCGAAGCTTTCGTAGTTTAGTAATAGCTGAAACAAATACAACATGAAAAATTCTTGATATTATTTAAATCTTGAGTATTTTTCAATAATATTTAATAATTTTAGGTTACCGGAATAATATTTTGATAAGTAGATAATGAAGCCTCAAATTGATAACCTAAATCCTCTTACCTTTAATTATAACATTAATTATGATGGCTGTTTTCTTGACACTACACTCAAAATACACAAACTCTTGAAGGTTTTTATCGATTGAAGCACGAAACCACACAAATAAAAAAAATCATTTGTACGAGTAGACTACATTCTTTTATTTACAAAGCCAGCAAACCCGCACGTTCTTTGAATGCTAAACTTAATAAAAAAAATTGGATTTTTTTTAATGGCTGCGGTTTATGTCTACGTGTAGGCTACATATACATATATTTATCTACTATGCGTGTTCAATGAAATCTATTTAAGGGTTGTCAAAATGGGTATCGCAAACATCAATAATACATTGAAGAAATTCTAAATACTATTAACTAAGCTTCTATTACGGAATGATGTTAACAGAGTTTTTTTAATATGTGAAGTTTAATCTTTCATAAAGGGGTCGTCCATAAATCACGTGATGTTTGAATGGGGGGGAGGGGGTTCGGAAAAAATCACGAAATATCACCAGGAGGGAGGGGGCTGTAGTGAGTTATCACGTGATTTTTTTTACTCACCGTTGGGATTATCCCGCGCGTCGCGACAATCGCTGAACTTTTATAATAAATAAGCCTAGTCACCTCCAAAACTTCTCTGAAAAGACCTGTACGGGAACTACTATTGCAAGAAAAGGCATCTATTAAAAGCTGTGCTATGCTTTAAAAAATCGTGTATTATAAATCCTTTCCCTGGCATCTAGTTGACTTAGCAGGTGATGTCGACGCTAGCATAGAAATGCTTAATTATTACATTACATTATTGTTTGATGCACATGCACCCATTAAAAAGACAGTCTTTAAGGGTGCACCAAAACCATGGATCACCGACACGATCAAATTTATGATGGCTCTACGTGATGAAGCTTTGATAAAAGCGCAGATTGATAAAAGCGATTCATCAAAAAACTACTATCGTGATCTAAAAAATCTTGTTACATCTGCTATTGAAAGAGAAAGAAAGGCGTTCATTAACAGCTCCATTAATAATATGTTACATAAACCAAAAATACTATGGCACAATCTGAAAAATATTATTCCAAATAAGAGTAGAACAAGCAATATTCCGGAGCTTTTAAACGACCCTGATAAAATCAACGATCACTTCTTAAATCTTCCCCCCATTAATGAGCCAAGTTTAAGAAATACCTGTATCAATAAACAAAATTCAAGTAAGATTTTCAAGTTACAGACAACAACGCAAATAGAAGTACTAAAAATATTAAATAGCATAAAAACTAAGGCTTCAGGTCATGATAATCTAAATATAGATATGATAAAACTGACTCTAGACGTTACTTTACCTGTTATTACTAATATAATAAATAAATCCATCGAAACACTTACGTTCCCAAATTGTTGGAAACGAGCACTAGTCAGACCTATACCTAAAAAAACTACGTTGAACGACTTGAAGATCTTCGTCCAATATCAATATTACCGGTTTTATCCAAAGTTTTAGAAAGAGTAGTATTAAATCAGGTTACAAAATTTCTAAATGACAGTGATATTTTACCAAAGTGTCAATCTGGATTTCGTAGAGGATACGGAACAGAGACAGCACTTTTAAATATAACAGATGATCTGACAGAGGCTTCTGATAAAGATCTCAGTAGTATTCTGATCTTGCTTGACTACTCGCGCGCCTTTGATTGCATCCTTCCCGAATTATTGTTGATAAAACTACAACACTACGGTTTTTCACCAGAGACATGCCAATGGTTTCGAACCTTCTTATTAGATAGAGAACAAATGGTAGTTACTGAAGGTAATGATGGTCAAAAGAAGTATTCCGCTCTGAAGCCAATCACACGTGGAGTACCTCAAGGGTCCTTACTGAGTCCGATACTTTTCACATTATTCACTGCCGATCTACCTGGTTGTATACAATCCTGGAAATACCACTTGTATGCAGATGACACTCAACTATATTTCTCATTCAAAGGTGAAAATACTGAAACAGCTATACAAAACATAAATAATGACCTTGAGCGCATATTTAATTGGTCAACTAAGAACTCTCTGTCACTAAACCCAAACAAATCAAAAATGCTGATTCTAGGCACGAAGCGTCAAATTGAAAGGGTTTCGAAATGTAAGGAGAAGTTGAATATTAACGGTACCGTGATCAAAGAAGAAAACGCTGTTCGAAATCTTGGCTTAATCTTAGATTGTTATCAAAAATACACGGCAGTTGAGTGCGATGCGGCAAAGCGGTTGCACGTACTATATCATATTCAACATTTTTTATAAATACCGTCAACTTTTTTTATAAATACCGTCATTTTAAATGTGAAATAAAATGAGTGAAAAAAGTATAGGAAGTGAAATACGAAGTGAAATTGTATGTTATGAGATTGATGGAAACACTGTAGATGACCAACAAATTAATAATGAGATAATTTGGGCAAACGAGCAGTCGCCGATCAAATCTCCTATATTAAGACCAGATAAGAGAACAAGAAAAGAAGTTTCAGATAAAGAAGAAGAAAATGGCTTTATTACTGTGGGAAAACAACCAAAAAGATTAGCACGGAGTTTTTCACTCAGTGCAAAGAAACCTGAAAGTATATTTTAAGTGTGATGCCGAGTTAATTTCTGTGAAACGCCTGAAAAGACAAACAGACAAGGGTGATTGGATAGACAGCGAAACAATTCGACTATGTTTCGATAGTGAGACCTTGCCACCCTTTGTTTATGGTTATGGTTGTAGATTCAAAGTAGAACCGTATACTTTTCCAGTTACACAGTGTTCAACATGTTGGAAATTTGGCCACTACGTAAGAAATTGCCCAACAAATAAAACTGTATGTCCGAAATGTGGTGGCGGTCATCCAAACTGCGAAACTAACATATACAAGTGTATTAATTGTAAGGGTCCCCATATGTCTTTAGATAAATCATGTCCTGTGTTCGTTAAAGAAAAAGAAATTAGATGCATTATGAGCCGTAAGAATTACACGTACCGAAAAGCTTTAGAACATTATCTAGAAATAGAAAGAAACAAACAAACAATACAGATATATTTAGAAAGCGACGAAGAAAACCAAAATATAAGAGTTCAACGAAGTGTAACATATAGAGATGTAGTAATGCAAGATAACGAACAGAAGTCAAGAAATCCAGACAATTCTGAATTATATTCTGAAAGTGAAGCAAGTGTAAAAGGAATGTCAACAAACTCCAAAAAAACACGAAAAAGAAAGAAGAAAAAAAATACCACTAAAGAAACTGTGGATTCTGGTATGCCGGAAACACAGACAGACGTCGACGAGGAGGGAAATAAATCTACAGAAGAATCTAGCGAAAATAGAGAAAGAAAGGAGTTAGGATTTTCATGTAAGAGGCTGTTGCTAAAATTGAAAAGTGCAATCATAGAAGACGTGACTTGGGAAGAAAAAATATGTGTTTGTGTGAAGATAATATTTAAAGAATTGATGAAATTTGTAAGTGGTTTCTTTGAAGGTGGAAAACTATTGAAAGATTGTCTCAAATATTTTAGTTATGGATAGGGACTTTAAGTTAAATATAGTTCAATGGAACGCGCAGAGTTTATATCCAAAAAGATTACAATTTGAATCTTTACTTAATAGAGAATGTATCCACATAGCTTTGGTAAGTGAAACTTGGCTTGACTCTGATTTTGAAATTAAATTTAATGACTATTATGTATATAGAAAAGATAGAGATGATTCTTATGGTGGGGTAGCTATTCTGGTACATAGATCAATCAAAGCACAAAAATTCCATACAGCTTTTAGTAATAATGGTATCGAAATTATTCATGTTAAACTTTATAATTGTAAATATTTACAAAATATTGTGTGCGTATATTGTCCATCCTCTGTACATACATCGCAAAATGATTGGAATTGTATATTTTCTGAATTTTCAAAATCATCTATAATTGCTGGAGATTTTAATGGGCATCATACCAATTGGTCCTATAAAAATGATACTCGAGGGAATCACCTTTTAAACTCATCTATTGAAAACGGCTTTATCTCTCTTAATAAAGGCAGCCCTACCAGAGTAAAATTAGTAAGTGGTGTTCTAACAGAAACATCTCCTGACATAACATTTGTTTCAACAAATATAGCAATTAATTTTGATTGGACTGTACTTAATGAAAATTTAGGAAGCGACCATCTAGTAATTAAGATAAGTCTGGCATATAAAACTAGTTTTCAATTTACACATAAAAGAAACTATAAATTAGCAAATTGGGTAGGTTATAAAACATATTTAGAACATTTATTTAAACATTTTAAGCAAAGTAATGACGTACAGGAACTCTATAACGAATTTGTCAATCTGATAAACAAAGCTGCTAATGAATACATTCCAAAGTATAAAAAGTGTTTAAACCCTATACAAAAATTTACACCTAAACGTTATTGGACCCCGGTTTTGTCGAAGCTTGTAGCCCAGAGGCGATTAGCACTAAAGGAACTGCGCCGAAATCCTACACCACAAAATCTAAAAGTACTCGAGGACAAAATAAAGGAAGTGAAACTTAAACTTTACGAGGCTAAATCAAATGACTGGCACAATTTTTGTAACTCTATAGATGACACTAAATCGGACACTGAAATGTGGCATAAAATGCAGTGGTTAAAGGGAAGAAAGAACTCTCCATCTCTTATATCTGATGTACAGGGTGAAGAACTTCTTTGTAATTTAGCTCCTGACTCCGTAGCATTAAATACACCAAATTTTTATTCCAATAATATGTACTTGGAATCTGACTTAGGCCTACATGAACTAAACTCCTGCATAAAAAAGAAAGACACTTCCCCAGGGGAAGATGAAATTACATACTCAATGATTTTTAATCTTCCAACTAATGGTAAGCTAACTCTCCTTAGAATTTACAACCTCATTTTTCTCACAAGTAAAGTCCCTGAACAGTGGCATAGAATTCTAATAGTGGCAATCCCTAAGGCAGGTAATACAGATAAGCTAAGACCCATATCACTTTTATCATGTTTGTGTAAAATTTTTCATGTAATGCTTAGTAAGAGAATTGAATGGTTTGTAGAGAAAAATAATATTTTGGCACCTAATGTTACTGGATTTAGAAGAGCTCGATCAAGTCTAGATTGTTTAATAAGATTAATTACACACATACAAATTGGATTTTCAAAAAATTTGGCAACCTTGGCGTGCTTTCTTGACATTGAAAATGCGTATAAAAATATTGCAATAAATAAAGTTTTAGAAATAATAGATAATTTAGGTATGGGAAGTAAAATTTGTACATATTTATGGAATTTCTTAAGCGAAAGACAACTAAGTATCAAAAATGTTAATAAAAATAAAGAGGAATTTAGAAGGGCGCACAAAGGTCTAGCCCAGGACGACCCTCTGTCTCCACTGCTTTTTAATATTGCTACCCATAAAATTCATCACCTAATTAAAAATGTCTTCTTATGTCAATACGCGGACGATTTTGTATTGTTTTCACATCATGGCCAATTAAATGAATGCATAATTGATATCCAGGAATCATTAGAATTATTTGTTACATTTCTAGAATGTTTAGGATTAGAGTTATCTATTAGTAAATCTAAACTGTGCCACTTTAGTAGGAAACGACGAAACGAACATGTTATAGTGGCCGTGAATAATAATACGATTGCTTCCACAAACCATATTAAATATCTAGGAATATGGTTAGATCGATCGCTTTTATGGAATAAACATATCAGTGAGTTAGGCAAAAGAACAACAAAAAGCTTGAACATGTTAAAAATGTTAACTGGACCGTCTTGGGGAGTCCATCCAAAATATCTAAGGAAATTATATATATCTTTGATAAGAAGTAAAATTGATTATGGTTGTTTTCTTTATGATAATAGTGCTAAGACACATCTAAAGAAATTAGATATTATCCAAAACCAAGCTTTGCGCTTAATAGGAGGATTCATTAAATCTACACCTATTCATGTGATGGAGTCTGAGCTTTGCATTCCACCATTATACTTAAGAAGGTATTACTTAGCAGTGAAATTTTGTTTTAAATTACGAACTTGGTCAAATAATATAACAAATACCTTACTTGATGAATTAAATAGTAACTTTAGATCAAAACCTTTTTGGCGTACTAAAAAGAAACCTTTACTACCTTGTATATTTGGTGAGACTCAACACGAGAAACTATTTTCTAGTGTCCGACCGAATATTCGGTTTCGGTTTCGGTTTCGGTCGAGTTTCGGCAAAAAAACGAGTTTCGGTTATGTTTCGGTTTCGGCAGCAAACCTGCCGAAACTACGACCGAAACCGAAACTGCATTCGGGAGTTACCGCGCTGTGCTCGGGTGTGTTCGGCGCGGTAAATGACATCCAAGCGACGATGATAATTGGCCGCGTCCACGTGTGTAATCATGTCGTAACCTGTTTATTTGCAGTTCATATAATATAAGAGTACCTCGAAAAGTAATTTAATGTAACAAAGGAGTAGGTACCTAGATTATAGCAGAATCAAGTTTACCATAAAAAATTAAAAATCTCATTTATGTTGAAAATTAGATAGCTTTGATATTATACTGTATTATAGATTAAATAAATAATGCTAAAAGTGGGAACTTATGGTTTGGTCTGACAAAGAAAAAAAGTTAGCTGGTTTTACCTGTGAATATTTATTCATTTTCAAGAAATATTAACAAAAAGTAGAAAGAGTAAATGCACAATCTGTATGCTAATGACTTATTTTAATCACATTACTAGCATTTCCCGCGGCTCCACCCGCGTTTTAAAGACCCTAATCTAATTTTTCAGATTTCACATACCGCGTGACGTTTTACAGTAGGTCTTTAACAGTTACTCGAGATTTATCAGAAATGAGATATTTTTCAGCGGTAAAAAGTATCCTATGTATTAGCCCGGGTAAACAGCTATCATCATACCAAATTTCATGCAATACCGTCCAGTGGGTATCTCGTGATTCGGATGCGGACAGACAGGTAGACAGACAGACAAAAATTATAAAAACAATATATTTGGCCTCTATATCGATAAAACATACATACTCTCGAAAAAATAACACTCCTTCTGGCGCAGTCGGGTAAAAATGTCTATTTCAATTTTTTACAGGAAACATTTATTTAGGTAAATTATTAGTAATGTCGTTTATGATATTTTAGCAGTAGAGTATTGAACGATTTGTTGTATACACTAAGCCGATTCTACCAGTTTATAGAGTTTGAAAAGATAAGAATTTTCACGTATTTAACTCATTTTTTCAAAAAATGTAGTTTAGCAGGTTTTCATAGTAAACCCTCGATATGTAAACAAACATTAGTTAGGTACATGGTATTTAGTGCATTAGTGGTGATAATATTAAGGATTTAGAGTTTCGCGTTCAATTTAATAATTATTAAGTAGGTACCAATATAATAATTGTTTTTTTTTACAAATTAACACTTATAATTATTATAAAAACCTACCGTATAAAATTAACACTTATATTTATTTTACTAATTAAAACTGATCTGATTATAATACATTTTCTTCATTTTTCTCTGAAAACATGATCCTTATAAGAAAGTTTCGGTTTCGGTTTCGGTTTCGGCCGAAACTGAGACCGTCGCCGAAATTCGGTTTCGGTTTCGGTTTCGGTCGAAAAAACCAGTTTCGGTCGGACACTACTATTTTCATCTGGCAATTTAAAAATGTTCAGCATGAATACTTGGGTAACAAACATAGATATACACAGAACCATTTATATTAATTTGGAATGTATTGATAAGGCAAAGAACTTATATGAAATCAATCAACTTAAGGCTAATATTTTACAAGAAATAAATTATAAATATAGTAATTGGATAAAAATATATACAGATGGATCAAAATCAGAGACAAGGATAGGAGCTGCCTTTTATGATCAAAGTTGTAAAAATAGTAGCATTTATAATATAATCTCAACAAACACTTGTATTATGTCAGTGGAATTGTTTGCTATTTCAGAAGCTATATCTTATGCATTTACAAAAAATTATGCTAGAATTGTCATTTTTACAGACAGCAAAAGTGCATTGCAGCATTTGGCTCGGTGCGCCTCTGGCCTAAGAGGTGTTCCGGTAGCCTATGCTATTCTAGATAAGATAAATAAAGCTATACAATCAAACATACATCTGAAATTGCAATGGGTTCCATCACATATAGGCTTAGAGGGAAACGAGGAGGCTGACCAATTAGCCCGCTCTGGACATACAAAAGGATGTAAAGTATATATTATTCCAAATTATTCTGAAGTTTTAATATCGCATAGAGAAAAAATTTATAATATGTGGAAAGAATATTTTAATGAGCGCTCTAGAGAAAAGGGAATCTGGTATAAAACTTTGCAATGTCAACCTTCTCGTGGTCCCTGGTTGGATTTGATTAATAGCAATAGAAATATGATTAAAATAGCACACAGATTACGCTCCGGACACATGCCATTAAATAACTTTCTATTTCTTATGAAAAAGTCACTGTCACCAAATTGTGAGGTTTGTGGAGTAGTTGAAGACACGTATCATTTATTAATGGAATGTGTCCGGTACGACCGACAAAGGAAAAATCTAATTAAAACATTAAGTATAAATAAGTTAGATATAGGATATTTTAACACCATTTTGTCCATTCCTACTTCTGAGGAAGCTAAAATGGTATATAACTTTGTTAGAATAAGATTTAAGTAATTATTTAGGTTAAGGTATGATAGGGCTGGCATATTGTTAAAATAAAAGCCCTGAAAATAAATAGAAAAAAAAAAAAAAAATACACGGAACACATTAACACAAAAATTAGCAGTGCGTTTTTCAAGCTTAAAACTCTGTATAAAATCAGACCACACATAAAAGAGAATCTACGTCTACTGCTCGTAGATTCACTCGTGCTTTCTTCTTTCAACTACTGCAGCTCTGTTTTTAGCTCTAGAATAACCACATACACACATAGAGCAATTCAACGTGTACAAAATGCTTGCATCAGATTTTGTTACAAAGTACCCAGAAGAGAGCATGTAACTCCATATCTAAACCGTAAGGGAATCTTAAACATGAGGGCAAGGATGGAAATGCAATATGCTTGTTTGGTTCAGAGAGTCTTGTGGAACAAAAGGCCAGAATATCTGTTTGAGAAACTCACCTGGGCCGGAGAAGGTATCAAAAGTCTTCGTTCTAATAAATGCAACTTGCTAAAAATACCTTCGCACGCCACATCACGCTTTAGAGGTTGCTTTAGATTTGTAGCTGCAAGTATATGGAATGACCTTCCCCCGCCACTAAGACTAAAAGTAAGTGCCAGTAATTTTAGGAATGTCTACAAAAGAGCCTTATTAAAAAGACACACTTGCTGGGTGAATATTTCATTTGGTGCATATTACAGTTCTGGCCATAAAGAATGTATAAAACGTTAAAATATTTTGAAGATGATAATATTTATTTTTAATAAGCTACGAGTTCTAATGGACGCAACTCGTTGAATATGTATATTATTATTAGGTATGTGTAAAAAAAATTAACAAAGTCGTAAAATCTAATTACCATTTGTGTCCTTTTTCCAGATTTGACCTAATCAAAATATTTTACTAAAAAACTGTCCTTAAAGAATAAGTTATCATATATATTTATGATAAAAGACTAAATAATCTATGTTTTATTATTTTATTATTCATGAAAGAACAGTTTTAAACAACTTTTTACTACTTTAAAAAATGTCCTTACACTTCTTCATAATTACCATTCAGCGACATGTTTGTGTCGATATTTTAATACTTTCGCATCACTATGTACCTTCATTCTCACAAAACGTTCGGCATCAGTCGACACTCTGCAATAGAGCAGGATACACGCATGAAAGACTGTTACCGGCAAAGTGAAATAAGTTTCTCCGGTTAAAATTTGGTGTGGTTTGGAATATTTCTACATACCGTTTCGATTATAAAAGGTAATATATTGGTTATTTTTTATTTAATTTTAGCTAGATGTAACCAACAATAGGATATCTTTTAAACAATAGACTGCATAAATCCATGACTCTTTAAAAAAACTGTATTTAACCGCATATATTGATGAATCTAATTACCAAACTTCTAATTACCATTATTTACCATTCGTTTATAGTCGAATGGTGATAAGAAGAAAGTAACGGTAATGAGTTTAATGTTAAGATTTGATGAAACCTTAACCATATAAATTAACAATTATACTTACAATTAATGTTAAGTGACGCATTTTCGGAAATTAGATTAGTAAGCTTTTATTTTGGTTCTATTTGTCTGTTTGACCCCCACATACTTTAATTGTTTTTAAAAAAACCAAAAAAAAAACCAGATTAAGGGCTAAAGTAACACACAAAAAAAGATATTAAATTGAACCCAGTCTTACATGCTCTAGAAAAAAAGGAGGCCAAAAATATATGTATAAGATGAAAGGCGTTCCTTTCTGTCAATTGGTGATATGACTCCAAGAAGCAAAAGACAGCAAAGAAAAAATGGTGAGAGACCATTTTTTTTAACAGTAAGGGGAAAACGAGTTAACAATCCGCGTTAGCTGGTGATGGTAAGTTTGTTGCCCCTAGACACCTGCAACATAACAGGAGTTGAGAGTGCCCCACATAAAAGCGCTCAGAGAAAACCCCAGGAGGAAGATCATTGCACATTTTGCATGTGCGGGCAGAAAGGAGCGAGATGCATGTTCATTTTTGGGATGCCAGGCATGTAATATATAAGGATGACATCAACCCGACGGGGAAGAGAGCGGTGACAGAAACGCGACGGTGGCATCACATCAAAAAGTTCGTCAGAACATTCCATTATACAGACGAAAGAATACACATAGAGAGCAACATCTATCCGAAAGCTTAAGGGTTCTAAGTCGTATGTTAGTATGGGATCATCGACAATATGAACGGCTTGTCACATGGAAGAAGTTGGTATTGAGGAGTGCCAGCCCAGAGATCATAACAGTATTCCATGAGAGGGTGAACCTGTGATTTATAAAGAACAGGAACTGAAATACTATTTCGCTCCGTTAAGCACTACTATTGTTTTGGAAGCCAATTTGGCTTTCTGTTCCAAATGACGTGTAAACTGGACATGGCATTAAATTTCCGAGGATCACAACTTCCACGCAGGGATATAGCTGGAATAGGAAATCTGACCCTTCTTGGATGTCCGAAGGGTCGGTCTATTTCGGCGTTTCCACTATGAGATACACGTCTATATTGGAGTATGTCCCCCATATTTTATACGTGACCATAAAATTGACAGGTCAGGACGGGGTGGCGACAACAGAGTGATATCTTCCCTGACGAACGTACAAATCCCAACTTTTGGCAGAAAGACATGTTCCAAGCTGTAACTAGGATATTTTAAGTAAGATGTATCGGCAGGACAATATCTGTCTCCATTAAAAAAAGTAAGACCGGCTTATCTGTTTCAAGATAGTGATGGACAGCATTGAGGTTGGAATGGAGTGCCTTTTTGTTGCAAAAGTCCACATTAAACGCGGAAGGGGTGGCCGCTGTGCAAATTTTTCTTACGTTTGTTGCAACCATAGTGTGTCAAAAAGGGGGAAAAAAGGAATTCTGAGATTTCGGCGGACTCGGGTTAAATAAAAATATTCAGTATGTGTATATCTGCACCATTCAAACTGTGTATTTTGCAGGCATGGGGGATAGATCTGGGTACAAACAAACGAGCGGCCAGCGGTAGAGCGTTTCATCAGGTCTCCATGGACTCCATGCCAACACGACACACTTAAACAGAAGCGATGGACTTCACTTAAATACCGATCCCGAGGTCGCCAAGATCATCGGAATTTAGGAAAGAGGCTGGCTTTGAACAGATCTGCGACTGGGACATTTAGCGATCAAGTTCGATATGAAACTGGTCGCGAGCCAGTAGAGAGCAATACTGGCAAGTTTTAGTGGTAGAGGGCATTGGTGAGTTACTCACATTTTAAGAGCAGCTTTCACAGTGGTAGGGGAGAAATGTATTCTAAACATGTCACAGGAACAGTAATGAATATTACCAAAGAAAACTTTTGCTCTGTCTTGACGTAACGGTGAGTAAAAGTGCTAATACACCAAGTTGCAGTGGTACATGAAAATTATACATCGATTAGTGTTTATTGTTACAAATAAAAATTGACAATTTCTATTATTTACTTTGAGTTCACTCCTTAAATTCCTTTTTTATGATTGTTTATATTATACGCGTTTGATTATTTATACTAATTATGTTTCCTCTTTGTTACTTATTACAAATTATATTTGATTGTTAACGAATAAAATGCTACTCTGATGTTATACTTTTTAATATATTTCTAATCACCATTTGAATAAATCTCATTACCATTAGCTAAATATCAATTACCGTTCGTGCTAATCTCATTACCGTTTATTAAAAAACACAAAGCCCTATATCTTCAATACTAAACGTCACATTACTGTACCTCCTTCATATTTAGTTTATTTTCATTATATATTGTACAAAAAAATAATAAACAACACCAATTAATATTTGATTCGTCAAAAAAAAATGTAAAATATGCATGAAATGAAATATTCACCCTGCTACAGAGAACTTAATGTATTCCTATACAAATGAAATGAGCCTAAAACCCTACTTCTAATACTCAGTACACTTAATGTAATAAACAATTATAACGTTTAATCTTTTACAATTAATACACATTGCATACGCCGGCGTGCCCACACACACACGCACACGCGCACACACACACACACGCGCACACACATGCACACACACACGCACACACACACTCACACACACACACACACACACACACGCACACACACACGCACACGCACACGCACAAACACACAAACAAAAACAAAAACATAGACCCCACAGTTTCAGAATCTATTTCTTATTTTTTGTTCAGAACTAAGATGATATTCTCTTTTTTTACTGACCCTGGAATGATTAACTAGAGGAATTGTTATTTTTTTTTTAATTGTATAATATAATATAATAATATTTTTTTTAACACACATGGCACACTAATATGTATATTCGATGTCATCATATTTCATTATATAGCTTCCTATTTTTTTTTTATAGTTGTTATAATAATACTTAGATTTTTGTTATGTTTCCTTACTTTAGTTTAATATGTGTAAGAAATTTTGTTGTCATACATGACGCTTGCGAGGTGGGCGTTAATAACTGCGACACAGTTTTATACTAATGCAGTTATTATCGTTATGTTGTTTCTGTCATACATGTATTAAATATTAAATAAATAAATAAATAAATAAATTTAATTTATTTTTTTGTTAATTTATTTCTTATTTTTTGTTCAGAACTAAGATGATATTCTCTTTTTTTTTACTGACCCTGGAATGATTAACTAAAGAGGAATTGTTATTTTTTTTTTTTACTGCCATGCTCCCGCTCAACACCCTAGGGAGCTGGGTATAACTGAAAATCAGCGCTGTCTGAGACTCTGACCTCAGCAGCATCAGCTGAGTTATTACCCTTTGCCATTTAGTTATTTAAGCCACCTAGTTTATGTTAAATTCTTTTTACTGTACTTTATGGCAATAATCGATTTTATTATTATTATTATATATACTTTACTCTTACGCCCGAGCACAAAATAAATATATATAAAAGGCCGAAAATAAATATAATAGACTTACATACATAGATATAAATAAATGTACTTAGACATTACATAAATAAATATTTGTACCGGGCGGAGGAATACACCCCGACAGGAGAGACCAAACGGCCGGGGGTCAAGGCGACAGGTTGAGAAACCGGCGGACTATCCTAGCCGAGTCTAGCAGCACCGCTTTTTGCATTCTGGCTGCGAGTGAACTGTCACGGAACCCCAGTCGCCTCAGATAGTGAGCGAGACTAACTGGGATTAAACCATTTGCAGATATGACGATCGGGATGGTTTCAGTGGACCCCACATGCCACATGGTGGAAACCTCGTGAGCCAGATCCAGATACTTACGTTTCTTCTCAGCCTCGGAGAGGGTCCTTATGCTCGATGGCTCGAGATTTATCTCAGCTGAATGAGTAACCTGCCCCCTCACCACATGCAAGACCGCACACTTGTCTAGTCCAAGCTTCATCCTGATAGAATTACTGAATTCTGAGGTGATCTTCAGTAATTCCTACAGGCGGTTGGCATTGGGTGCCAACAGCTTGAGGTCATCCATGTAGAGAAGGTGAGGCACTCTTGTCCCTCCTCTCCGAAACTGAAAGCCCGTCCCTGAACTCTCCAACAGTGAGCTGAGCGGGTTTAGAGACAGGCAAAACCAAAGTGGACTCAGACAATCACCCTGGAAGATACCCCTCCGTATCCTTATTCGGTCGTCAGCAGCCGTAATCCGCTCGCCATGGAGACTAAGAATCGTACTCCATTGCCCCATGCATTTCCCGAGGAAGTTTCGAACCGTACTATCAACTTTGTACAGCTCAAGGACCCTCGAGAGCCATGAATGGGGCACCGAGTCGAATACCTTCTTATAGTCAATCCATGCAGCGGAGAAGTTCCGGCGATTGCGCTTGACCAGTTGCCCCGCAACGGAGTCGATGAGAAGAAGCTCCTTAGTGCCACGGCTACGCCCCCGACATCCGTTCTGAGCACCAGATATGATGTTGTTTTCGTCTACATGACGAGATATCTTGGAGCTCAGAACGGATGTAAGCGTTTTATAGATGGTCGTTAGACACGTAATGGGGCGGTACTTAGCCGGATCAGCGGCATCCGTTGACTTTGGAGCTAGGTGAGTGATCCCAGTCGTGAAAAGGTTCGGGAGCGTCCTTTGCTCGAGAGCTTCCTGGAATTGTCGAGCCAGGGTCACATGGCAAACCGAAAAGCCCTTAAGCCAATAGTGATGCAGTCCATCAGGACCCGGACTTTTCCAGTTCGGGGCCCGCCGTACTGCATCAACTACATCCTCCGCAGAAATAGCTACCGGGCTCATCGGTTTAATTACGGCACATGCTTCCTCTACCGCCGCAATCCAAGGGCCTTCTTCATGCTGCACCTCTTTCGACCACACATTCCGCCAGAAAGCGACGAGGTCGGCCGGGCTCGGCTTTTGAGAGGTAGAGCAGACTGCCGGACACTCCAATGTTCTATAGAACCTTTTCTGATCACTCGAGAAGAGACGATTTTGCTGGAAGCGCTCGACTCTTTCTGAGTATCGTCGAATGCGGCTTCCCCATGCGGCGATTCTCTGCTTCAGGTCGTCGATACGCTCCGTGAGCTTTTGGGCGATGTCGGGCTGGTCCAGCCTAACCCCAAGGCCGTTAAAGGCAATTCTAACGGAGCGTACAATCCTTGGCCTGGTATTGCCCGACCTGAAGCTTTGCAGTCTGCCAATGAGACCTCTGGCATGGTTGATACGGCGTTCTATCCTCTTCCCGGGGTCCTGGCTCCGACAAATCGGTGCACGGCCAAGGCCGCACCGAAGAGGATAGAAGCCGTATCATCCAGGCCAATGCTGCTCTCTAGGTGTTGAGGCAGGAGTTGGTTAATTGCCTCAATGACTTCCCGCGTCGCCACATTCAGCGTTAATCGGGAGAGCCGCGGACGGTTCTCTAGAGGAGTGCTCCGAATCTCTGAAACCGCCTCTTCTAAAATCCTTCTCATCCGCTCTGTATCAAGGGCGGCTGTTTCCTGGGTGTCTCCTTCAATAGGCAAATCGTGGAAGTTGGTAAGTACGTCCTCCCCGGTAGCAGCTGGAGGCACGATTTGCTCTGTTGTTAGAGTTCTCACCTCAGGAACAGCCTCACGTCGTAATCGTTCGAGCTCGGTAGCGTTTAAGATGTTCGAACGCTGAATATACCGAGCCCGATCTGCTAGGTTCTGTTCCGTGATAGTTAAAGTCGGCTCAAGCAGCAGGAATTCACGGTACATTGCCGCTCGGTAGCCAGTCCGTCCGGTTTCCCCTCCTGTCGCCCTGTAGTATGCACGCATGACATTCTCGTTCATTTGAGAAGTCCATCTCATGCGGCGTACACCACCAGCGGCGGGCCCCGATGTTTGGGTTCTAGAAGATCCCGTCGGTACCAAGCCCTCTGGTGGGGGTGATGGATGTGTCGGCCGGCTAGGTGGTAGTGCCGGTCGATTGGTGGTGCTGGTGGCCCGTATGTCACTCCCAGCGCCAGCTCCAGGCGCACCCTGGCGACCCCCAGGTAGCGGCCCTAATCGCGCATTCTTATTATTGTTTTCCATCATTAAAAAGGGGGGGGGTCTGAGTGGTAGTTACATCACTCAGGGTCCACTCAAGTCCCTGAGGAGGCTTTGTGGGCAGCTACCCATGCTACGGGGAACCAAATAAGCTGAGAAACGGTTCCCCAGTTCCCTTAGTCGCCTCTTACGACACCCACGGGATAGGAAGGGGTGGCAACATTCTAATCTGCCGGTGCCACACGGCATTATTATTATTATTAGTATTATAAATTCTTCATAACAGATGATGAGACCAATAGGATGGGCCAAACATTCCCCCATACACATGAAGCGTCGCTATTAGTAAGAATGGAAGTGTAATAATGAACCGATTGGTTTTAATTGCTTTTGTTTGCAAAAAGTATTAACATACTTCCATTAATATCATGTATAAAAATTAAGACATACATAAATTATAAGTAACGTTACATTGTTATAGTAGTAGTTATAAGTTACAGACGGACGAATTATACATTTTTAATGATATTTTCAAAAACTTTTACTATATTTACATACTAGCTGACCCGTGCCCACTTCGTTGGGCATAATGTTAATAATCCTTTTTTAGTACAGGGTGTTTAAATAATTTAAATTATTTTATTAATATTAAAAATTAAAAATTAAATTATCTATACTAATATTAAAAAAACTACCTTTTGTCACTTAAATATAAAAGTTAGACATATGCTGTCGTTGACTTTTTTGTAGGCATTTTTAAGCTCCACATCTTTTCTCTAGAACTCAAAAATATATCTTTCATAGTTAAGGCAGCGTTCGTAAGAAACGCTTTCATTCGACCGTTTTTTCTCAGATTCACTTTGCAAAACGGACTACCACGTAAAAAAAATATTTATTTTTCGGTTTTTTATATATGACCTATGACACTCTGCAATAATGTGGCTTTCTGTTGATGAAAGAATTTTTAAAATCGGTTCGGTAGATCCCGAGATTACCCCTTACAACTTAACAAATAAACAAACTTTACTTCTTTACAATATTAGTATAGATGTGAATATCAGCACTGAAAGTTTAAGGAAAGTGAATACTATTTTGACTTAACTTTAGCACCGGGTACCCAGTGCTCAAAGTTAATTGACCGTCGGCCGAAACTAGAGGGTATGCATACAGTCAAAGACCATACATAAACCACCTAATCCCATTGATTTTGTTAATGAGAAAAAAGAAAATTCTGGCAGGATTTTAGTCGAGTCGTAAGGATTCTGTAGGTGCTAGTGCACAAAAAAACTACGGAAAAAGGAGCAGTAGCCAGTAAGTATATTATGCGTCACTCCCAGTCACATAGGCCAGACTCATACTTCCGCATGACTCTTATGGAACCCAACTTGATGGACAAGGAAGGACAACCGATCTTGAAAAAATTTACTTTTAAAAAAGGCTGCAGAAGTCCACACAGAAGTGTGAAATAATAAGGTTATCGACAGCCATGACGTCTTAGTAGAGTATGTCGTATGTCGAGTAGAATGACAGTGCTTTATTGTATGACTTCCTTCTCCGCAGTAGTATAGCGAGCATGTGTGAGAGAGCCAGTATTTGCTTCAGGTACAATAGTAAAATTTCACGATTATTATTTTGTCATTTATTCTTCTTAATTAGAATTTTTACATTTTTATCAAGGTGCTTAATTTACCAAAATTATAATCGAGTATAATCTAATATAATTTTGGTAAATTAAGCACCTGTTAACCTTTATTTAAAATAAATATTCAGATTTTTTAAGGTACTTTGTAAAAAAATACACGTGATTTTGAGTGGGGGGGGGGGGGGGTAATCTTAAACCTCACCACGTATCACTATGAGGGAGGGGGGGGTCTAAAAAGTTGCTTAAAAACATCACGTGATTTATGGACGACCCCAAAGATAATGTAGATATAGTATTTGAACGTTAGTCTAAATAATAATAAAAATGTTATGAAAAATTTTACAACAGTTTGTGAGTTTCGCCTACGGCTTACTTTATAACAAACAAAAAACTTAAGGGGCTTCACAATTCTAAATATACACAAAGGAACGATCTTAAATAAATCTAACCTATACATATTACTACTAAAAGGATTCTGAAACATTATTTATTCACTAACATCAGTGTCTGTTACATTCTAGAGAACAAACCTTAAAGACCCTTGTTACAATGTTCGAACATAAAATAAGGACAATGTTAAGATTAAAACACCCAGTAAAAGCTTATAAATTATGTAAATCTAGATAGCACTTAGTTTAAGTAAGTTCGAAAATGTGTTTATAATTATTATTACTTTATATAGAATGAATGAAACTTTTTAAATCAATATACGTATAAAAATCTTTAAATTAATGATCTTAAAACTGATTCTTTATGACAATAATTATAAAGATTCTATGAAGGTTTTAGCTAAAGCTTACAAGTATCTTGACATAATATATTAGATGTAATTTGATGTCATTTTTATTATTTCAAGAGCGCCTTAATTATGGAGATAAACAAAAGAAAAGTACTAATGTACTTATTGTTTCAATATCTCACTCAGCTATTGATATATCGAAAGTTGAATGAATAAGTTACAATAACAAACTCCGAACTCCATCCTCTGATCAACTTTTTGGTGATAAATTCTATAGTACTGTCATCGGCAACATTTATTATTTTATTACACTGTAAAGTTAGAAGCCAATAAAACAATTAGTAATATAAAGAGTTTTTTTTTAGTCTTTAGTTTTAGTTTTATCTGTTTTGCTCAGAAAAACCTCAATACAATAGAATTTTACTAAGTTAAATTACTTAAGTTATGGAAATTTCGATAAATATACCCAAAAGATACGTCGTCATCGCTCCATTATTTTCTTGAACTTCGGTTAAAGTACATACATACGATAGTTACGAACTAAACCATTTTATACGGACAAGTTCAAGATATTTAAGTTTTTTTTTTTATGGTAAAAAGGGGGCAAACGGGCAGGAGGCTCACCTGATGGGAAGTGATCACCTCCGCCCATGGACATTTGCAAGCCAGGCTTGCAGATGCGTTGCCGGCCTTTCAGGAAAGGGAGGGATGGAGGAGGGAGGGAAGTGGGAGGTAGGGGGGAACGAAGGCGGAGGATGAAGGGAAGAGGGAGGGGGGAAGGAGAGTGGGCCTCCCGGACTCTCACTCACCGGACGAAACGCGACAGCATAGCTGCCACTTCACGCCGGTCTTCTGTGAGAGAGTGGTACTAATGAACTATACGGGGCGTGCCGGCCCATTCGGCTGCTACCCGAAGGTAACAGGCATGGCACTACCACTATATAAAGTAGTAACTGTAATAGTAGGAGGGTAGATAAACAAATTTAAAAATCTACATATATTTGTGTTCTTAAATAAACAAAATAAAGAATATGCAATGTCTCTACATAACGCGGTAAAAGGATCAGTATGTAACATTTGAGATTTGTCTTCGAATTCGAGGAAAGCCGCCCATGATTACGTACAAACAAAATATGGCGCGCTGTAAACGTAAAGCTGTAAGGTAAAGCCTAAGATATTTGCCCATTTGCGTTTCATTTAAATAAATATATTACCTACTTTTGAAATACTGTGCAAAATTACACAATTTGTCGGAGAGAATGATGTAGATACTTTCAGTAAAATATATAATATAATTACTTAACCTTTTACATTATTAATTTAATTACATAAATCTTGATTTAAAATGGGTTTCCATTGCGTTATTAATTTTTGTGTGGAATAACATTAATTTGTTGACACAATTAACACTAATATCTCTTTAAATTTTGCGGCCCACTACTGAGAAGCGTGCTTCTAAATGCGAAATGATGCCATATTCCATAATACAGAGAACTACTTAGATTTCTTCAGAGAACATACAGGTTGGTACACGATGTTTTTCTTAGTAATAATCGTTTTCAACAAGCTCATATTTCATGAATTAACTATCTTCCCAGTGTAAAAAGTAATGTACGTCACATTTCTCTGGTAGACTCAATAATACCCCTATAAACTCTCTCTATGTAAAGAAATCTTATCGATGTAACATTTGTTTGTGGCTTTATGAAAGAAAAACAAAGCAATAAACAAAAATGCAATATGTAGTCAACTAGAGTCGCATTCATTATATACTCTACATTATCAAGTGATATTATTTTTAATACTTATAAAAATGATTACTATAAAGTATTTCCCGCGGTTTCGCACGCGTTCTAAAGACCGGAAACCAAATTCTTACTGGGTCGCGCGGTATGAACTAGGGTCCGCCCTTCCCGTTTTTGCAACTTTTTTCATTGATGCTCCGCTCCTATTAGTCGTAGCATGATATAATATAGCCTATAAAATTCCTCGATAAACGAACAAACAAACAAACAAACCAAACTCTTTAGCTTTATAATATTAGTATAGATGAATACTGATTAAGTCCCCTTCCAATATTTAGTAGAATTATCTTGTGAAGCCTAAATATTGCATGCAACGTAACTCAAAATAATTTAATGTATTGTTGTGGTATTATGGACGTCATTAATTATTATGGTATTAATTATACATTAAGCTTATCGCTGTTCCAAATATGTCATTATTCATATGCGGATACGTTTCGATTTGAATATAAGCCGAAATATATTGAAAAATGTTTGAATACCTTAACGAGTCATACTTGATCAGTTCTATTAAACTTATATCACTTATGAAGCCCAGTGGTAACCTTGAGACACTGAGTGATGTGAGTTTAAATCCCAGGTCTCGCTCCAATACTTTTATGTGGGAACCATTTTCATATACCACTACCACCACCTCTTTGATTACAACTTGTGTTATGTTGGAGAAAAACACTGTATGGAAAACTGCATATCTAAGAGAACCTATCTAGTTTTCGAAAGACATATGCATTTAGTCAATACATATTATACCTACAATAAATTTAAATTTATTATTATTAATATCATACATTTAATGGACACCTTGATCGACCTTAACACCACCTTCGTGAGCCTTTTCGTCGTCTTTACTCTGTTACTTTCCCCATTATCTTTAAATACGCTTGTCAGGGGTCCTCAGACGATAACCTTTTTTTTTGGTAAAGTTTAAGTCTATAAACTAGTAGTAGTAGTAATTTAGTTATATGACAGCCTATTGAATGATTTATTTGACAATCCACCAAATACCAAATTATAAAAACACAAAAGCTTCATTATCTTAGAAGTAGTAGAATAAAATATCAGTTTAAAACTAAATTAGATAGACAACAAAATGATTAGTTGTTAGAGTTTCTTCGTTCTTCCAACATGTGCCAAACAAAAACGACACATCCATCTCGCTGTCTTCGGAAAGCGCTCAACTGGTGCAATCAATCAATAGCTGTCGAAGCTTAAATCTCTTTATAATCTGTAAAACAAGCTATTTTCTACAATTCTGAATCAATCTGAAAACTATGGAAAAATACTCAAATAATAGTAAAAAGTTTGCGAAATACAGACTTGTTAGTTAGATCAGTATTTTTCGCTCAAGTAAACATTTTTCACTTATTTTGTGCATGTCAGGAGATTATAATACATAAATGGCTTAGATACAAGGAGATTCATGGATTTCATTATGAGCAATATCTTACTATACTTCAGAACCCAATCCGACGACAAATCCATCTTATACTTTTCGTGAGTAAGAAACTTTTTGTACGAAGTTAGACTCGTACATATTTCTACATTAATCTAATGCTGTTAAAAGAATAAAATACGTACCACCAAACACATATTGGAAATTATAAAAAGAAATTATAATTGTGTTATAAAATTATTTGAGCCCGGTCGAAAATCAACCCATAAAATATATAACACTAAAAATACCGTCAAAAATAGAAAAGTCAGGGTCGGTCTTATACATAATAGTGAAATAAATCAAAACGGAGGATCGACGATCCATCACGGAGGATGGCTGCTGACGCGCCACGAATATTGCGAGTTTATTATAGGATCATGGGATGGACGGTGAACCTTGCATTATGTTTAGGATAATTTATGAAGTAACTGTGCCTTGGGTTTGAATAACTGGTTGTTAATATCTCAGTATTATGTCAGTTACGAGTTTTTTAATAAGTAACTAATTAACTACAATGTAATCAAATCAATGACAATTTTAATCTTCTTCGAATAGTCGTAAAAAATGACAGTATGGATGTATATATGAAGTAAAAATGAGAGTACTAATTACTATAATTTGTTATCTTTGAGCTAATCTGATGATGCAGGTATCAACAGTTGGATCTCTTCAGTAATAGTAAACTCCTTGAATTTAAGCTCATATTCGTCTTTACGAGCCTCAAAAAAACTATAATTATTATTCTGTTACAACTTACAATGTATTGGATGTTTTAACCTGTAGGTAGCTAGTAGTAGTTGTAAATATCCAGTGAACCACTCTAACTAAACCTTTTTTTATTAAAATTAGTCGAGACGTTGATGAAGTTCAGCGACAGACAGACAGACGTATAGAAAAACATAAGTATACTAAATATTATTCGTGTCTAAAAAAATAATGTAACTTTTTACGTATTTTTTCTGAAAAAATAATTCAGAAGAATCTATCAACATATTGACATTAAGACATTTTAACAGTCAAATTCATGTGGTTAAACAAAATTAAATAAACTAAACATACCTACTATGCGGCCGGTTTTCGTTTATAAAAGGTATTCGCAATATTTCAAAAATGTGAAAAGGATTGCTTGGTTAGTGTGTATTCTTAATATCTCTAATGTGTGGAGTAAAATGAATGAAATAAACTGATAATACGTATGCATGATACAAATTTATAGACAACAAAAGCAAAACATATTAAAAATTGGCGTTCAAATATATTTGAGCAATATTACGTAGCTATGGCACATATGTATCGTCTGAAACTACTGTCTTATTTCCTGTAATAGTAAAAAAGATATGCTAAAGATATGTAACAACAGACATATAACAATATGTGGGTCTTATTATATTTGGTATTTTTAAAATTCATTTTTCCCTATTCAGTTTAATATGTAAACATGTAAGGAGTCTGGGTCATATGTCTAGACTTTGAATGGTCTCGTGGAATGGTTCTCATCTAAAATCGTACTTTAAATATTATAACTTGTGTGCAAAAATGAAAATTGTTTTATTTTCAGGTACATATACTATACATTTTAGCTCTTAATAACATTTTGAAATGTATTCAAATCGGGCTATAGTCGACAGTTTGGAATGTTATATGGACGATTTAGTCGAAACGTTCGAAGATTTTGTAAAAAAATCTCTTATGGTAATATCTTTTGGCATAGGTACTATTGTTGTTATATTAGGATACCTGCTGAAAACGGTCAGTGAACGTCAAGATGTGCGACTACATAATGTAATTAATGGTTAGTGAAGTTTTAATATACCTATCTTAGTTAATGATAATAGCGAATTATATTTAAGTTGTAAATACTTTTTTATCCTCACTAATGTTATAACGATGAAAATACTATGTTTTTAAATGTAACTTTTTCATATACTAAAGAGACAATAACTCATGTACGGTGATATAGGTATCGAGTGACTTCCGTGAGTCTTAATCTTTTCATTTTGGGAAGAGAGGTTCCTACAGAATAGAAAGGCATTGTCAGGGAAAAAATTATGGATAAACCTTTTGCCATTTAAGGGAAAGGACAAAGAAAAGAAATGGTACTTATTCAATAATCCTGTTGCAGAAAATGCAGCCAGGGTCCAAAATGAAATGCGAAATATGATATTAAAAAATGATTTGGATACCGTACACCCAGACATTCTGACCAAGGAAAGAAACGTGCAAGACAAAGGATTTTCATTTGATAGTGACACTATGAGAGAAAAAATAACGGCGACTGTAAATACAACACCTAAACCTATTTCTGCGCCGAGCTATGATGAACAGATCCTTAGGGATATTGGACTGTCTTCATGTTCGAAAGTAAAGAAGTTTGTGAATTCCTCTAGTAGTTGATTGAATAATGCAAAATAACGATATTAAAGTAACCTCTATTTAATTGTTTGTATATTAATGCCGAAAACTAAAGCGATAGAGTATGTTTAATAAGCAGATATAATTTAAACTCAATTGTAAAGTTTCATTTTGAATTATCAAATCTTAGCTTTAGCTACACACACATCTTCAAACAAATCATTTTTCTACTTTATTTTATCTTAAATCGACTCGATTGCATTTCTCATGAATAGATGTTTTAATTTGCGTGACCTATTCAAATGACCAGAATACAAGCACAAACAGAGTAATTAACTTAGACACATATTTTAATTTTATTTATATACGTAAATACAAAGTTAGATACTTCCTTTGAACTTTGTGTACGATCTAGAGATAACCCAAGACCCAGGCTATTTACTAATTAGAGAGTATCTTAATGATGATTACCATCACTTAAGGCCACATGTAGTTTCACGCACTTATATACGTATGAGTAGATTTACACTAATGATAAATAGGTAAACCATAACATTTACCCCCGGCTCTACTTTTGTTTACATATATACGAGTTTGTGTAATGTGTCCATTCCTAAGGACTGCATGATAGGTAGATTCCTCAGTAACTTAGGTATAAAATCCATTATATGTTATATAGATAAATATACTTTGTACACTTAGATCATTTTATTTAGCTATTCTTGACTGACTTCGGTCATGACACTATCTACGTAGGACATATTATATATTGTATACTACAATATATTTCACGTTTGGCTCAGCTTGTAGTGACACTACTTGCTACGCCAGCGGACGCTAGTTCGAGTCCCGCTGGAGGCAGTTTAGCATTAATGTTTGTAGTCCAGTCATGGTTGTTTATATTTTTATAGTATGTGTGTATTTAAAGTTACATATGTGTAGTGTATCAAATATCTTGTAGCCGTAACAAAAGGCTCGTACCTTACCACGAAACTAGATTGCGCTGTGTGTAATAATGTCCCAACATATTTATTTATTATTTCAACTAATTGCACTCATACGTAAAACAATCTGTCGAACGAATTAATAAAATATGTTCAAATCAATTTTAGACTGTCTGCAAGAGTCAAGGCAGCAACCACAATAATAAACCTACCAGGTATGTAATTTTGTCTGTAAATTTTTATAATAATCTAAACACAGAGAAAAAAAGCATTTATGGTTAAAATAACTATATTAATTGTATTATGAACCTCTTTAAAAAAATGTTTGAGAACATTAGACGCAAATCAAAAGGTTGAAGTAAAATACAGAAATTATGACTGACTGACATACAGATTTCTTTAGACTTAAGAAATCAGAGGCTTCAGGCCTGGAGAGAGGCCAGGCCAGAGGTTAGGCTTATGTAACCATATACATTACTACATTAATGAAGGAATATTATAGCCATTGTAATGACCTTAACATGAAAAAATCCTTTTTAATACAAACATGATATATTTTTCAATAATGTATTAATTCACAGAGTCCCGATACCAATTTTTTCGACACCGAAGCATAAATCAATACATTCCCTTCGACCAAGTAAACGTATGTAAAATTATTTACCTTATTATAATTCTAACGTATTAGTATACTATGATAAATACTAAGTAAACTATAAAGTGAAGTTGAAATTTTGAAATGCTATTAGTGAACTAGTTTAGGTTAGCCACTAAGATTTTCCTTCAACTCCTTCCCCATACAGAGCTCTTCAAAAAAGCAGTAGGTCTTAAACGATCCACCATCGATCATTTCCGTGATCGACTAATTGTATCATTCTTTGCCATCTTTATCCATAAAGTATACCTTAATTCTACATAAATCTAAATTAGGTGTTTGAGTAATATTTATTAGGTATTTTAAATTTTTCAGAAAATATATCAGCTTCACAATTATACCAGAGAACGTTAGAAAAACAAGGCACCTGCTGTTCAATGTGCTGCAATAATAAACCCAGTGCAAAGTAGAGCGAATCGTAAACTTTATTAATTACTCTACAAAATTTCACTATAAATTATTATAAAGTTGGTTTGGTGTTTCATGTTGTAAAACGCATAGATTTTGTAACAATGTTCGTTTAAAATTTATCATGTTGTGTCAATAATATATGTAATATATTTAATTAAAATTCTTTTTTATTATTATTTAACAGTATATCTAATGTACCTCATTTTTATTTGTCATTATTTTTATATACTAATGACTCATTCTCGTTCCACTCAGGTTCTTCCCTATATACGATTAACTATTAGTAGGTATATATTTCACAATTTTTGAGAAGTGAATGCCGAAAAGATAAAGTATATTTACAATACTTTGCCTGACTGACCAATTGATGATTCAGTCTATCATAATAATAATAATTGTTTTTAATGTTCATATGTAATGTAACATGCGTGTTAAGTCTTGTTGAAGTGAAACTTCTTTAGAATCGTTATGATTTCAAACTCGATGAAACGAAAAAATAAGTCCATAGTACCAGGCGCTCAGAGACGGGGAAGATTAGCCTTAATTTAAATTCAAGTTTTACTTCTGACATGTGTACTTTGTACACACGGACCTTTTTTTATTTATATTATATATTATTTACCAGCAACTTTCCATTCCTTTTTCTCTAGGTTTAGATGTGTCCTCTAGATACGTTTTAAATAAATGTAAAATGATGATGCTTCATGCACATATTTTGTTAAGCTATGCCCCGTGAATCGGGGGTCTAGTCCGGCTGCATATGTAATACACCTAGCACGTGAAGGAAGACGTAAGTCTTCTTTTCTCAAGGAATGCTCAAGGAATACTCAAAATTATTTAAAATGTATGAGCCCATCATGTTCCTTCATATCTTATTAAAACACAAAGCGGTGTTCTGAACAACAACACGGTTGTTCAGAATACCGCTCTGCTTGCTTGCTTTTTGCTCTCAATATTATGTAAACAAAATTGAAATATCTATCAAAAAGGCTAAAATGAAATCCAAGAACATTTTGCTTTAGTGCAGCAAAAAAAATTAATTAATATGCTTTCTCGATTTTTTTTGTCTGTTTGGATGTATCCGCTAATCTTGAAAATAAACAACTAAATAGGTTTTAACATTCATTTTCAGCCGTTTTTGTTATAGGATTCGGTAGAAAGTGACTAAAGTAGTAAGAACTGAACCGACGTGAGGGTATCGATAGCAGCTCTTTTTCTCTCAAGAGAAAATACTAAAAGCGATTCATCACGTCACGTGAAAAGGTTACAGCAAAATTCTAGAAAGTTCCAACCACATCATTCTTCAGCAAATTTTCAGTAATATTTTTCATAATAGTTGAGCAATCTACTCCAATGGCTCAGCGGTCCAAAGTAAATATATTTCAGCTTTCCACATCATTTCGATGCAGTTTCCCTCACAATAGCCGGTGAAATGGATGTCCGTAAATATGTTGAATGTACTTCGCTTTGTATATACATTTTTTATCTGTTGTTCTCCTGCGTATGTTGAATAAATGAATGTTTATATGGAAATGTTTAACGGAGTTCTGTATTTTATGTAAAAAAACTACTCTTTATTAATATAACGTGACATTTTATGGTTTTACAACGTGTTTCATTTAAAATCGCTACGTAGAACAACGTATGTTCATTATGACTTTTAATTATTGTCTTTAATTTTTTTTATAAATTTAGAAGTACTATTTGAGCTATAACTGGCAGTTTTCCCCAATATTAGTTTAGAATAAGAAGTATTTAGATCTCCTTTGAATTAATTTAATTTCATTTTTGAAAAGTAAACGTCAATGTACCTGAACGAAAATCAAATGAACTTATGAAGTAAATACGTAAATTGTAACCTTTGTAATAAAATGATAAAAAAAATCATAGCCAGCTTATTTAGAAATATTTACTTAGGTAGATAAAAAAGTAATTAACAACGAATTTCAAGTAACTTATTAATTCACGATGAATCCAATTTTTTGAATACAATGGCAAAGCGGCGAATGTATATGGGTAAGTTTTCATTATTCCATTTTGTTGTATACTGAATACCCACATATTTAAACTTTGTTTGTTTGTTTATGAAATAAATATAAAAAGTATAATGTGTATGTGTGTAACAAGTAACTTAGTTCTAATATAATTCAATACAGTTTTAATACCTATACATTTAGTGATCTCTTTATTCATTGAGTATTAAAAAATCTATATAGTATATATAAAGGCTGTTCTTAGGTAACTATTAGTCATTAAATGTACGATGATTAAGTCACTTTTTAACAGTAATTTTAACGGGATATGTCAGTAAGATTTAAAAAAATAAGAACTATCTAACAACATAATCTTACTAATGATCTTCACACGTGAACTTTTCTAGTCGTCGCACATAGTATGTTTGTGTTCAATAAAAATAGCTTCTTTACTTTTTAGGTGTATACACACATCCTCATCAACACCCAAAAGTCAATGGAGCAACCCACTTTGAATTTCAAAACTTGACTTGCGCATTCGCAAAATTTCTACGAATGATTTATTCCTCCGTTGCTGGCAATTACGCCGCTATTGTGTCTATTGTGTTGGTGGCCCTCTTAGGATTCGGTCTACCGCATAGAGTATACCACAAGGAACTAAAGGATATTAAGAAAACGCTAAATCAAATGACGGTAGTGTATGACATTTAAAATATTTCATTACATGGTATACGATATACTTAATTAGTTAATTATTATATTTTAGCGGGCTACTGTTTTGTATGTATATATAAACTGCTTTACTTATGGTTATTAGGTTTATGTTGGAACTTAGCAGATAAATGTAAAGCCAAGTTAAATTTTAGTCCTTTGTTTTGAAACTTTAGCAGGATAAATACGACAATTGCGAACATAGCATTAAAATAGCGTTAATTGATACCTCTTTCACAATTAACAGTAACTATACCTGAGTTTCATTATAGATAAATACAATGTACATAAAATATGTAAAAACGTTAAAAAAATCAGTAATATAATAAAAAATATATTCTAATGAAAACATATTTAATTATAAAAGATGTGTTACATATTATCTCTTGCCTATTCTGCAGTTATGCTCTTAAAAAAAAGGATACTAGAACCACTCTCATACATTCCTCTATGTACATCCTAGTTAAATTAAATAGTTCGAATTTTTA
This sequence comes from Boloria selene, assembly GCA_905231865.2. NCBI lineage: Eukaryota > Metazoa > Arthropoda > Insecta > Lepidoptera > Nymphalidae > Boloria > Boloria selene. The sequence continues at coordinate 9,966,346 of HG993141.1, forward strand.
GTGAAAATTCAGATATTTGTTACATTGCACCATACTGTTGACTAAACTTTATTTTAAACCCGTACTTGAATTCCCGACTCGTTTTTACACAAATTGAATAAACAAAGTTTAACTGTATGTATTTTGTTATTATTATGAAAGCTTTGCAAAGTTACTTAAACATGTTGTATAAAAATTTTGCTATTTAATAAGCTTTTAAGCTTACAATTTATTTTGACAATGTTAACGCTGTGAAGAAAAGCGTTCAACAAACCGTATATTTTATCTTGTATCGTATGTATATTTTAGCGCACTTTAGGATTCAAAATTAGGGTGACTACAGTTCTAGAATTTAGTTGTCTTATATTGGTGACTAAAAACTGACCAAATTTCAGAAATCATTCTCAAGGCCTTAACCGCTATCCTATTAATGGTTTTTAATTAGTGCATTATAATTTAGTAGTATAAGTATAATGTACCTATTATAATAGATGAAGAGGAATCAATCTTCTTAAGTCTTAGGTTTTAAACGACTCTTTATTTCGTAGATAACATATTTGTAACGCTGACTACAAGAAATAGTCATACTCATCAAGAGGACCCCAAAATTAGCAAATATTAAACTTCAATAATTTATATTCACTTATTTATAAGGTCGAGAGTTACACTTCTAACTGTATATTTTACAGGAAGAAGTAAATCGAGCTGAAGGAGCATGTTTAACCGCTGCTAAGAAGATTTGCTGTCTTCATTCGATTTGCGATGACAAGACAGAAACAGTTTAGTTTTAAATGAAATTCATCGTGCCGTGATATTGAACCGTATTATTAATTATGTTTAATATACAAGTACATATTAGAGATTTACAATATTTGAATGAGTTAATTTTTGTTTGAACATATTTATTTTTGGTACCTACTTTCAATCTGTATTATAATCGTAGCTAGGTATTCGTAAGCACATAAAAACTAAATATGTGCCCCTAATTTCATTTTAATTTTTTTCGCACAACTATTCTTTTTCAAAAATAAAATCCTAAAAAGGAACAACCTACATCTGCTATTTGATAGTGAAATACTTGTCAAAGTCGGCTAGGCAATTCAGAGACCGACAGACAATCAGTCAAAAATTTTTTGAAAAAAAAAATAATTACTTAACATAACTAAATGATAACATTACAAATAGACACTTCAAATTTATTTATCTGTACAGAATATGCCTGTACAAATTTTTCCCATATTACTCAAGCGAGGATAAGGCTTGATTTAAAAAGTTTAAAAGTACCAAGTATATTTAATAATCGTTTGCTTTAACAGAAAGGGAAATTAAATAATTTTATCCTTATATTTCTAATAAGAATATAAGATTTCAAGCAAAACATTATTTAATTTAAAAATTATTTTAAAAATTCTTTACTTACTCGTATAACAAAAGTACTCCTCTACAAATTAATTATAACGTAAAAACCAGATCGATGTTCCTTAATAAATTTCACGGCACGACCTTTATTTGCATAATTTTCTCATAATCCATTAAGTTCATTATAAAAATATTCGCTTTATAGACACAAGAACTACCTGATATATCGATGTGCACCAGACGAGGATCCCTTACACATACTCTAAATCCCTCCAAGTGGAGAAGAAAATCCGTTCAATCGCCGAAGCTTCCTCAAACTTAACGCAAATGCGCATATAAAATGGTAAAATATCTAAGCTTTCAATACTTTGACTTATTATTACGTAGTAGGTACGTGTATATTTCACATAGGCATAGAGTCTATGACATACTCGTAGACCTTTGTACTAAATATACAATTCTATTTTTTTATGTTTTGAAGTACTTGTAAGCGTGCCAGATGTTGAATATTGATAATGTTCATTTTAATTTGGTGGATTGATTTCCTGTGTGATACCATTAAAATTTGATAGAAAAATTTAAAAGATAACTAGTTTTCTTTGTAAGAAAAATAATAATGTATTATATCTTTTCAGGGACTCTAAATCATGTCGATCGTATATACCAATTCATTCGACTATTGAAAAGGGTTAACACCATAGACACGTAGGTCATATGACGTAATTATCTCTAAAACCCGAGTTAATAATATACTGTTTTTTTTTTATTTATTGTCATGTAAATTAAAGTTTTTTATGTAAATAACATAAGAAAAATGTATTGCTTCTAATTAAATTCTATGTCCAAGCATATTTCGTTAATTTTTATAACTAATCTTACAAAATATTCGTATTACCTAGTAAAAATATACTGTAAACATTGGTCTCTATGGATATTTTATGTAAAAAAACAACATTTTGACTTTATAAACAAACATCATCCATGATTATGCTTATAATACGTATTGATAATACTGATGTTGAATACTGACTAATGAATCAAATTATCTGATATATACTTGACTCGTGCCACCTCTATGCACTTCTATTTATTAAGGGCTTGTAATGTAATAACATGTCATTTATATAATGAAACCAGATAACCACCAAAGCAATTAGATAACGTATGGGAACAAGTAATACAAACAGACAAATTTTTATGTTACGAAAAATCATTTTTTAATGAACCAATAGGTAATATTATATCATTTTTATTATAGAGCACTTTCATTTTAACATTCCAAAATTTGAATTAACTAAATTAAATAAAAAGCAATTCAAAATTCAAGTCAATTTAGCATCATCTTCTATCGATTTCGTTATTATCCTCGTTATCATCTTCTTCTCTTCGAATATACTACAGTAAGTACCTTTATATTACAGGGTCATTTTATACGCCCATTAATTCCAAATTACATTCAGCGACATTGCAACTAAAGGCGAAGGAAGTCAATCGTTTTCAGTAAAACGCTGCATAGTTTTTTACTAAAATTGAGCGTAGTGTATTCTGAAATAGTTTTAACTCTACTTTTATTAGCTAAGTATATGCAAAAAACCAAAATGTATAAGGATTATAACATATTTTCAATTAAATTAAAATGGTGCATAATTCAGTTATAAAAATTTTTTCACTTTTATATTTTTAAATGTGTTCATCAATGATGATGGTTAAGAAGTCTTTGTTTTTTTTACTATCATTTTTATTTTAATTTATAGCTAACTACGAGTATGCTATTAAATGTACTAATCCCACACCACCCACACAACACAGTACACTACCGTGATGATTTGATGATGAATGAAGAAACTCTTTAGTAAAAGCATCTTTTCATATAATGTATGAGGATGTAAATAAGTATTATACTCCCAAACTTTATTTTTATAATTAATTATTTATTAATTTAATTTGAACTTATGTTATTTGACGACCAACCTTCTTTAAACATTCATAAGAATCTTCGAAAACGTCACAAAATGCCAAAGCCTGAATAAGCTTAAAATATTATCTAAACACCACGTTAAAATAATTTAAAAAAATACGAGGTTACATAACATAATGTCTCGGCCCTTATAAAGAAGTAAAAATTGAACATGCCCAGCCACAAATCTTTAAAAAATTTGCTTATAGAAATAGTATTGTTTTTCACAGTCGCTGCTCTCGCAAGTCATTTGAGTACAAATTTTTGGGAAAGATACGTCATGCATAAGGAACTTTGTGGTATGAAAAAGAACTTGGAAATCTTAAAGGTATACAAGAAAATTCAAACTAATATAGGTATTACTAATGAAAATATAGGTGGTACATAATATATTCCATCAGTAATATGTACCAAAACTACAATTTTTGTAAATTGCTACATATCATTAGTATAATAGATATTTTATAATAAACGGGAGTGATTCATGAGGAAGAGCTACAATCCTGTAAGGTTCTGTTTCAATTGGCTGAAATATGACAATGATTGTTAAAGATATCGGGAAAAATCATGCCAAATTCTGGCGTAAATTAATAAAGTTATATTAAAACAATGTACCTAATATATTTACGCTTTACCATGCATAACGCCATGTAACTGTAAAAATGCAATGTGCAACTAAGCAAGCGAGGGTGGTTTATAAATAAAACAATGTGTCTATAATAGAAAAATATACTATTTTTTTTTTTAAATTACAGGTTACAGTCAACAGCATAGGAAACGCATACGATAATTTACATAATGAATTGATCGAATTAGCTGAAAATACAAAACTGAAACACCTTTCACCTCAAGATGATATGAAATTTTCGTATAAAGAACAGGGCCAAACACAAATATCTAAAACATTAGATGATAAACATAGGAATGAAATTAACGATAGACAAATTTATTCTGCTCTCAAAGGAGTTAGAGATAATACATTTTATAAAGCAAGAAGACCTGGTGAAAACGCTACTACTCTTACAAGATATCCGCCTAAAACAACTACTGTCGGAGATGAGCCCTATCCTAACCATAAATTCCCCAAATCTGGATACAGTTGCAAATTAAAAGAAACTGATAAATTTCGGTTAAAACTCTAAGCATGTGGTTATAATGATGTATAGATTTTTTATTAAACAGAAATAAATACATAATATATATTATTAATTATTATTATCATACTATCTTTGAATGTCTATAAGGAGGTATTTACTGGTCATAATTATAGAGCTTCTAATGCTTTCCTATTATACATGAACCGAGCCAAAATGACGCAGTAAACAATGCCAAGCAAGTACTGAGATAAATGATAATAGTAGATGTTTAGTATTTATTAATATTTCCAATTGCTTTTACGACATATCGTTTTGGTTACTAAAGAGAAGTTCCAAAGAATTTTAGTTCTAATTTAATTATTAAATACGAGTACTTATATAATACTAACGCAAGGTAAAATAAAAGTTTGACTACAGATAGCTTTTTAATACGTGGAAATATCTTCCGTGCCATACAAATAGTAATATATTAAAATGTACCAAAACAATAATTTCTAATATGAATAAGTTTATTAGTCATTTCTAGTCATTTGTCATTCACCAGCGTAAGCTTATGAACTTCTCGTAGTACCATTTCCAACATTAGATTCTTTAAATATTTCTGTTTTCTTAAATACATCTACGTTAGGTAGAGCTAAGTGTGTTTTCGGATTCCATACAAAATCTCCTCTTTCCATAGAATGGGCCAACGCTTCCAAAATTTCTACCTGTCCTTCGATTTTAGGCAAATCTTGGGATAGTTTTAGTACGTTTCTTTCTAGGTCAATGTAAGAGTTCTTCATATTTGACATGTTGTGCTGAAATGTAACAAAGTTTTAATTTTGTTAAAATCAACTTATTTTGATTGGTTTCTGATACTGTCTCTACGGAATCTGACTCATGAGACTACTTTTAAATATACGATTACTAGCGTAAAAGTTTGTAAATATATTTCGATGTTGGCTATTAAAACATATTTATCAAGTACTACGAGTATATACCATACTATTTATCCTATATATCATATCCATATGATATCCATTATTGCTTTGGAATATAATTTATTACATAAACGCATATAGAAAGTGTTTTAAATTAAAAAAAATAACAAGTACCACTATATCGTCAATACTTCTAGTGATATTGTAAAAGTCATATTTCTTAGTGTATAATATATTAGAGTGGTAATCCAACAACAAATATACAATGGCGATTAAACTGGTTAATATAAGGAAGCTACACATATTATTTAAAACTGAGCATTTTTGACGACGATCTTCAATAGGCATTGGACGCGATCTTGGTCTGCCTCTGCGATTTCTTCGACCATGATAGTCCATTTTCTTATTTACTTAATAAATTCTTTCTTTATGTAGCTTCCTTAATTATTTTTGTATTTTTATGTATTAATATAAAACATTTCAGTTAATTTATTTCTTCATTTTTTATTCTAGTTGAAATTATGTATTAGGAAAAACCTAGAAATATACAACCATAGAGAAAAGTAATATTATACTTTTAATAGAGAGCCCTCTCTACCGTTTTTTTTGCCAACATGAAACTAGCGCCATCTGTAATTTTTCACCCTATGGCCTATACTAGTCCTTCTGATATAAAAAATATATTTAAAATTAAAGTCGATCGATTCTAAATATGTAAATATAGTGATGATAATTATATCTATTAACACTAAAATAATAAAAGCAAGAAAAATATAATATACTTAACATCACCATATTTACAAATTTAAAATCGATCTACTTCAATTATTAAGTAGGGTTGAAGACTGTCCTTCTATGTAATAAATAATACAAGAAAATGTTATTTTTAAACTTTATTTTGTATATATTAGTGTAATACAGTTGTTGTTGTTGTATAACACAGCTGGCCGCGCGTGGCATTACGTAGAGCGTAGATATGAAGATCGTTCGTACCTAAATGTAATTCGTAATAATTAATTAGCTGTTGTTGGAAAAATACTTTATAAATTTCAGCGGTCCCGACGCGACAACGATCGTAAAATAAAAATATATAAGGAATTTACATAATATATGTGACGATAATAATTATAATAGGTTAAAAATATTATTTCTTAGTTTTTAGAGTTTATTTTATGTGTCGGGGACTTTTATTTTTAATTTTATTTTGTATTAGTAAAATAGGTTCTTATATTGTTTAAGCAAAATAAAATCTTACCTCTGGTCATCGTCATACAGACACCCAAAGACACAACGGCTTAAGATAGGCATAATTGTTTAAACTAGACAACATAAAATAAAGCGACCTTGCTTATTTAAAATAGTGTCAATATCATATAACTAAATTAAACCACCAACTAAATTTTAAGATATTTAATATTTTTATTAACCGTCAAAATGAAAAATTTTAAAGAAGTTTAAAATGTCAAAAAAAACAAAACAATGTTGCAAGCAATCCAATTCACGCATTTGTATAAATTTATTATTTGTTTGAAATGCTGGTTCCCTAAAAAGTAATAATGAAATATATCGATTCAAAAATTTCAATTGTTATTTTAAGCAATGAACAATATTATTTTTATGTGACATTATGCTTATTTTTTTCAAAAATTAAATCACTTTTTGCATGCAAATTTGTTTGGTATGCGTGTACTGGACTGCTGGATTGACGATTGCGACCGTAGCGACATCTCTTACACCGACTTATAGTCGCTGATAAATTTAAGCAAAAGTTTTGGGTGACGAGCAATAGATGACACTACCAATTTCTTATCTGTGGTAGATGTTCTAAGTTTCCAGCCCCTGTATACAACTGTCACGGTTTTCGACTTCAATTTGGGATGACTAATGTCATAATATTATGCATTAATTCATGTTCTTAATTAAATAGGTTTAATATAATTTGTAAGGATGTACTACTTATAATAGTTGCAAGTTTTTATTCATCAAATTCATAAAAATTATGTCGCCTAACAAAATTAAGTAACATGAACCTTACTTTACAGTAGAAACTAATTTACTGGTCGACGAATGTATAACAATAGTCTCCCTCCACTCTACTATACGTATCTTGTACTGTGACGCTCAATTAGTGGTAGAGCTAATGGCGACTAACAGTACTTATATGAAGGTATTTGAGAGAAAATTTGAAAATTCATTTTGAACCAAAGGTGATATTCAGCTTCATTTGGAAAAAGAAGTCTTAATGCATTCTACGTTATTATGTAGACAGATATACGATATCGTACATCTACGTCTTTGAAAGTCCTCTGTATCATTATTTTTAACTAACTTCTAACAGGAAAAGTACTAAATCTGATGCGATATCTATGTGAGTAGTTTTTTTTTATGAATAGCCTAGGTTTCACCGCATAATGAGTTGCTGAGTTTCTTTCGCCAGTTCTTCTCAGGTCAGAGGTTTCTTCTTTCCGAACTGGTGGTAGACTCATGACGTTCAGTAAGAAATTGTAACAATTTTTATGCTGAATAAAATATTTTGATTTGATTTGATAGGTGATCTCATATAAATTACGAGAAAAATATAGCGTAATTATTATTCAGCCATTTAAAGGTGCAGTAATTTTACACAATTAAGGGTAAATTAATACTAATTTAGTAATCTCATTGACTAAGAACACATATTCTTATCTTTAAATGAGGCAGCCATCTTCAGAAATTCTTGGACATCTCATGACACTTAAAGCCTTCACACTACGTAAAGCCTAAAGATACCTCTTACCAAATAGTGTTCACAAGTTTACATAGATGGCGGTTACGTTTAAAAAATAAATCAATTAAGAAAAATTATACTAATTACTAGGTAATCTAACTCTTCTATAAAAATAGTCAGTAGGTAATAATTATATAAAAAAAATTAATGTATGATTTTTTTTAACATTAATTTTTAACATTAATTTAATATACTTTCTATTCTATTTCAATTAGGATAGTCAATTATTATTATTATTAAATACCTATTATGTAATAATACTATCCTATCACAAATCTAAATACTTATAGGTTTCGGCTCGCCGCCATTTCATCGAGACTTTAGAACGAGACGAGCAATTATTAAGCCTATCCCTTTTGCTCTCATTGTATTCCATACTTGGTTTTCATTTTACATTTCGAAGTTATAGTGAGGTTAATATATCGATATGTTAATTTTTAATAATTACTTTTTAAGTTATCTTATTTTGTATTATTCAATTATTATTCCCAGTCTTATGTTAGTATTTTAAGTATATTGGGTAAATAATACTATTTTTTAAGATTGAACTTTTATCATTGTTAATTTATAATGATTTATTGTGAAACTTACTAACAAATGAATATTATTAGTATATCATTACCTAATCGTAAATCATTTAATGATCCTTTATCCCAGTGTCTAATTATTTAAGCTTCTAATTATAAGTTGTCCTTATCTCTCGTTTCTGTTACATAAAATCGAAAAATCAAAAAATCAGACATCTTAGAAGAAAATTTAGTTATTGCATATATCCCAAATTGATTCTTAAAGTATGGAAACTCCGTGAGCAAAGCCCTTACCTGGCAAAGTCCTTTGAGCAAATAATCATTTAAAATTATTATTTTACTTATATTTAAACATCTTAACAGTTTATTAATATCTCAAAATTGTCTTCAGTGGTCTAGTGGCATGTACAGGCATAGATCCTGTTTTAAAGATCGGGCCAAATTGAGCTACTGTATATTTCTATCAAGGATTTTTTAGTAAGTTTTAGTTCTACTTCGGATTTGGCGAAGTTGGCTGTGTTTTACCCACGCACCACGAAGAGCAAGTAAAGTTCTTGTTCATGTGCTCTAAGTCTTGCTTGTCTTGTCGTGTAGTTGTCCCATCAAAGAAAGAGAGTGACAGGAATAGATTGTGCACTTATGTTCGCGCGCATACTTGTGCACTTTTAAAATCTCCGATGATCTTCGCAGATGGCTAGTATTTCGAATTTATCGGACTTCATTTATATCTCTACACAAAAGCAATAGAGTCAATCCTAATGGGACTATCGAATAAAAGGCTATAGAAACTAATTATCGATAAGATGGCTGCTTAGCACATCACTTCCCGAGTCGTGCACCGGCCGGCCGCGCTGCATGATGTCATTCATAGCACACACACACATTGAACAGGTCGGTCGCGCGGCTGTTTACATTATACGACTAACTATACCTTACTATATTCTCTGTACGCAGTGACTTCACGGCGACAACCCGTGTCTGTGATTTAATTTATTAATTGTACAAAATAGTTTTATTGTAAGTTACAAAATGGCCAACAACAGGGCCGCGAAATCTGGATTTGCCGCCGAAGCTCAGAGAAAGGTAAGTGAAAAGTCAGCTTAATTATTTCTAGTATTTTCTAAGTTTATCTCCCATGTTTTTGCGATGTCAGAGCTATCGATTGGGAAGCTGGGTGGTCCAGATACAAGGACTCGGCCGTGACCTACTTTCGAGGTATTGATAGGGGTTGTGAGCATATTTAACTCCACGTAACATGTTCCAATTGGAATTTAAGCACAAAGTTTTTCAACGTAACGTTAAATTTTAAAAACCGATCTCAAAAATTTTAAAAAAGCTTATACTTTCATCAAGTTTTATTACTATTTTATAACTATATTTTTTCTACCCACACCAATAAGAAATCCATCGGTCCGTTGGGTTACACACATATAACACGAGGTATCCTAAACGGCCGAAAACAGGTTTGAAGTTTGTTCACATAAAAAATTCAAGTACCTAGGTATGGGTACATGTGACCAGGATACCTGGCATCAAACGTTAAAGAATGTTATAAGTAAAATTTGAAAACGTATTTGATGATTTTGAACTGGACTGGCTGAAATGATTACGATGATGATTAATTAACTGAATTATGATAAATAAGCCGTTTACTTGTACCCTTCAACATTTATTACTAATAATTAGAGACTAATTAATTTATTTAAAGCCTTGATATAGCTCATGTATATGAATAAATGAAACTTTTAGACTTTCCATCTCGTACTTTGCCACTTGAAATAATATTGAGTTAATACTTTCTTTGGTTTACGCGAATATTTGACATTATAAATGTAACTATCTTTTCGGATTCTGTCGCGGATTTATTTTGGAACAGTCTCTCCCGTAACCATGATTGCTGTAAAGCATTCGAAACATCAAAAATCAAAATAAATCTGCGACAAAATTCGAAAAGAAGATCTACTACGATAAAAAAATTAAATAATTATTCTTCCGTTTTATTATTGTATTGGATAGGAAAGGAAACATTAGTAGTTACAACAAACAAACTATAATAAGTCATGATGTAAGAAGCAAACGTGACTAACAATATAATGTGTAATAGAATTACCACAAATTTTATTAAGGTACCATATAAAATCATTGAAAATTCCCCGTTTCATACTTCATATTTTCAATTTAATTATTATTATATTAACGAATGAAATAACGAATTAAAATGACTAAAGCACAACCTACTTTCAGCAGATACATTTAAGATTTTAATTTGTACATGATTCAAAACTAATTGCATCTCTTCCCCATATAGGTATGATATAACAATAGGAAAATTATAATGGAAACCGGATAAGTAGGGTAAACATACCGGTTATCGACCGTTTAAGCGGCTTGTTGACTTCGGAGTTGATTTTTGTCATAATGTTGTACTCCAAGATTTTTCAAAAAAATATCATTTCATCCTACAATAGTCTAGTTTCATTAAACCTAGCGTCTATAGATGTATCAGTGATACATAATTTAAAAAAAATATATATTTGTAAAAATAGCAAAAATACCGGTTATCGGCCTTTTCACTCAGTTATCGTCCACTAGTGCACTGGTTATCGGCCACCTATTTTACGGTAGAAAAACGACTCTTGTGTAATAGCCTGTAAGGTTTATAATAGTATGATAATAATACAATTAATAAATTCACAATAGCTGTATATTTGTACTCTCTTTTACGACTTAAAAATAAAATTAAGTAACGGTATTACGGTCAAGATCACAAGAACCACATTTAAGACGGGATTGAGTTTCTTCTAATTTTTTTTTAATTCTCTTGTTTGATGGTTGGTGGTGTTGAAATAGTTGTTCTTTTCTCTTTAGCTCTTTCGAGCTTTCTTTTCTTAATTTAGTTTTCTTTGTCCTCTTTCGCTATATCTCTTTTTTCATAGTATTGTTGCCAAGCTAAAGATTTGTGATAATTGAATGTCACTAAATGGTGATATTGAGATGTCGATAAGAGATATATAAGAAAAACTCTGGAATCTTAATAGAGCTGTACAAAATGTGAAATTTTCGCCCTAGCGTTTTCGTACGCTTGTTAGGAGGACTTTTAAATTCAAAGGAAAGTTTAGGGGTTGAAGCGGCACGGCTCTTAATTTTTTTTTCTTTACTGATAGGTGCCATCTGATAAAAAAATAAGCACAATTCTAACACCAAGCACAGCAACCAAAATGTATCTATTATCATTAAAACATATAAGCTTATTTACAAGCTTGAATAAGTTCGCCTTTACAAAATAAAAACATATATATCCCAAGGGAACTATATATTTTTCCGGGATAAAAATTAGCATGTGCTATTCCAGAGTATACTCTATCTCTGTACCAAATTTTGTGCTTGAGTAACAAACATTCAAACATACATCTTAACTTTCACCTTTATAATATTAGTAAGATTTCACAATTTTTCACCTTTATAATATTAGAAGAGTTTTCAAACGGTCGGGGACAGGTTTTGTTTTTACTGGTCATCGGCCGTTAAATATTCGCTATTTTGGAAGGACATATCTTTGAAAATATAAGGTATACAGGCGGTCGTAATCTAGTTGTAAATTCACAAAACTCTAGCTGTTCACAAATATAGTGCAATGTATGTTGGTGAATTTAAGGTTTCCGCAATAAAGGCAAAGAAAAACGACGGTTTTGCGACCGGCCCGGTCGGAAAGTAGATTTTGAAATTAATCGTTAACGTATTGTCCGACCACCAAAAATATTATAAATTATAAAAAGTTTGATGAGTTTAGGCACTTGAATATTGAAATTAAACATGCCTAATACACACAAACCAAATCAATGACCAATAAAGTAAGAGTAACACTTAAAAGCTTACCTTTGAAAATCAATCCACCTACTATTTTTTTCGCTAAATTTTACACGCGTTCATACACCAAATTTTGAAAGAGCGACTGAGTGCTCAATTTGAAAACTTCGAGGTCATGCCGTTAAAATATAAACTGTGAAGTTCGCCCGGATCGAATGGCGCTAAATTAGAAAAGATCGGTCTATAACACTGTCTATTATTTAAAATAACATGCGAAGTGGTCGAAAAGGGGTAGTGGTCGGTAAACCGGTATGTTTACCCTACCTATTCACTTTCCTATTTTTACTGAATACCTATTTTGCGTTTTGTCTAATTAGGTATAATGCGACTTCTAATTATTTCGCGATTCGCGGTAAATATTGCTAATATGTAGGTCTACTATTTGTAAGATTTTTCTATTTCATAACTGATATACCTAGGTACCTATATTCCTAACATCTCTTACTCCTTCTAAACCTAGATTATTATTTTTAATTAAGAAGGCATTATTAAAATATAAGTTCTCTCATTTCTAATTTTTCTTTTATGAACCTTCACAGTACACAACACATGTACTGTTTTTGTTCTTGCCAAGAAAATTCCATTGTGGCATGTACTAGTCGAGGTTGTGCATTTTAAAGAAGCAAGCTTTATTTACATTCATGTTACTGCCTTAGGCGAGGTAAAATACAAACCTAACCTAAACCTCACTGTATTATTATTTAATCAACGAAACGAACTCAAAGCTGTTTCAGTTTAATATTGTACTAGCTACTCACGCGATTTAACGCAAGCGAAGCCGCCGATTCCGCTAGTTTATATACTAAAACCTTTCTCGAAAGCCGCTCTATCTATTGGTGAACAGCATGAATATTGGTGCAGTAGTTTTTGAGTTTGTCGCGAACATATAGACAGACGGACAGACGCGGTGGAGGACTTAGTTTTATAATATGTAGTATGTATAACTATAGACTAAAGTTTAAACCCTTGTTAACAGTCGCCATCAGCGATTAAATAAAAAAGGCTAAAGCGCAAATCACTCGCGCACCACAGTAATTAAATTTCATTCTAAGAATTGAGAAATTTTAAAGTTCTACGGTTTCATCAAACAACAATATAACAAGTGAATAGTAATAAGATATTTATATCAAGGAGTATTGACTTGGTATAAAAAGTTTCGGTAAAACCTGCTATGATGCAAAAAAGATACAATTTGACAAATCGTACTGCTGTTAAAAAGACAATACCTATACCTAACAAATGAATCAATATTTTTTATTCTATAGAATATTTATAGAAATTATCATCACACATTGAGAAATATTTGCTTCTATTGTTCAAACTAAGCAGTATTACGCAATTTCAATGCATACGCCCGGTAGTTTATGTTTTTGTTAATTGATAACGCACGCATTAACTATTTACTATCACACTTCTGTCAATTAATTAACAAAGTATTCTTATCGCCATTCTACTTGTTATTATAGTAGTTTAAATTCAAAAACATCCGAAATTTATACATATAGCTGTTTTCGTAAGATAATAAAGATATAAATTTTAACTTTGGTTAACTTACCTTGAAAACACAAAAATAAAATTTAAAAACTGAGAAAAGGAATAAAATGGTAAATGGCAATAAAAAGTGTCGGTCAAGCTTGTTTAACGTAACGTGTAAATTATGCAGACACCATACACTGCCGAATACGGTCATTGACTTCAATAACATAGTTAATATTCGACTACATATAGTTTAAAATTAGATAACCTTTTAGCGGCCTTATCTTATAATATTTCTTGGTTGTACATTATTTTGTAATAATTTGGATATACAATATTTATGTATCTATATCATCATCATCATCATCATCAGCCCTTTTTAATGTCCCACTGCTGGGCACGGGCCTCCCTCAGTACGAGGGGGATCAGGCCATAGTCCACCGCGCTGGCCTAGTGCGTGTTGGTGGACTTCACATGTCTTTCGAAAACTTGTTAGGTTTTCTCAGACATGCAGGTTTCCTCACGATGTTTTCCTTCACCGTAAGACAAGTGGTAATCATGATATAAATGATTCGCACATGAAAATATCAGAGGTGCGAGACCCGGATTTGAACCCGCATCACTCGGTCATCCAAGCGACGCGTTACCGCTGGGCTACCACTGTCTCTATATACATGTCTATAAGTGTCACCCTTCCCATTTCCGTACGTTTTAACGGATACGTCTTTTCGGGTATTTTCTACAGAAGAAAGTATTTTATTGATCCCAAAAACTAGCTATCATCGTTTTAAATTCAATCAAAATTTCTCCAGTGGTTTCCTCGTGAACAAACAGACAAATAAAAAAAAATAGTAGACTCGGCTCTCTGTCTGTCTTCCTGCAATAGAGAGACAAAGTCATGTAGGTCAAGGAGAGTCGCTCAATAATTTTGACCGGTTCCATAACCAAATAAGATGCATCGATGGCAATGCAACTACAGTGTTTAATGGAATTATAAATCTTGTCTTCCAAAATAATTTTGGTTGATGGAGAATTCCATAGCGACCTGTTTATACATTAATTCAGCGAATATAATTAGTTTAGATATTGTTTCAAATCTCACTTTTTTTCTTACAATTTATATGATAAGTAGATAATTAGTTGTAGCTAGATTCAGTTGTCAAGATGTTATCTTAGAATATTAAATGAGTAATACGAAATTGTATACAAAATTTTGTGTATCTCGAAAACGGTTCTAACAAAATGTCTTTCTAACAAAAGAAAATATAAATACCTTAATTTTTTTTTCTTTTTTTATGAAATTTGAGGTTTTGTAGATACAGATAATATCAGATTCATATAAAACTTTTCCAAACTTGAAAAAATCTGTTGAAAAATTAAAAAAAAGACTGAACAAATTATAATATTAATAGCAAAATTTTGCGACGATTCAGATACGTGATGTAATAAATGTTTTAATGAAAAAATAGGAACAGATGTTCAATTAGTGTAAGAGAATTTATTTTATACTAATTCAACAAGACGATGAGTCATATAAGGCTCGGTTCAGTTACCACACCAAACCACACCTTATAAGGTATGGCCTTTACGTTGGACGTATATATAAGGTTTAAATATAGGTTACTTTCAAAACTCCACCATATGTTTAAGATTGACGCTTGACCAAATTTCTCTTTGGCACCAAAACTATTGTTGTAAAAGGATTTGGCGCTATTTTGATTTTGTATGCATTCTTAAACTCTTCAGTGAAACAACCACTGCATAAATAATTATTATAAATATACACAATGGAACGAAAAATTATAAAATATAAAGAGTATTTAACTTCTAAGTTACTGTAGTGCACATTGCGCATAATATGCACTTTGCGTTTAATGGTTTACTCTCTTTAGTAAAACGACTTCATTATTTGTACCCGTTACTTTGCAATTCATCTTACGAGAACCTAGAGTGTATGAATACAACGTGTTTATTAAAGATCCTCGCAATGAAGACTTAAGCGTTTATATATTAAGATAAATAAGTATATTAAAATAGGTTTAATACTATAGAGTAATATAATATTACCTCATCTAACTACCATAAGCAAAAAAAAATCGCCAACTAAAATAGGACCATAGTAGATGTAAAAATTAGAAATGATCATAACAAAATAATATTATTGCTTTTAATTAATGATGCGTGGCAGCAGATGTAATTTAAGAATGAATGTATTCTAGAATCGATATTATTAAACTAGAATTCATTTCATACTTAAAATACTATGTATAAAAGTTCGTATTATAACATAGAAAATTAATAGCTTTTCACTAAATTCACGTGAAAGTACATACATACGGTACCTACTTGCATAAAAAAAAATTTGAACATTTTTGTCTGTCTGTTTGGTCCGGCTAATTTCTGAAATGGCTGGACCAATTTTGACGGGGCTTTCACTCGCAGATAGTTAATTTTATAAGGAGTAACTTAGGCTACTTTTATTTTATTAGGAAATTATAAAAAACTTCAATTCAATTTATTTTAACTTACGCCCATCGAAGTGGGCCATTTTGCTAGTTTTAAAAATATGTACTTTAAATTTATCCCATCATCTTCCATTTGACAAGTACATTATCTATAGGGAAGTTCGATATAATCTTTAAACGAAAAACTTATCTATTTATATAAACAGACGAGGTCTTGTTGTGTTTTAATTGAAATGATTAAAACTGCAATAACTTTACATTGACCATGTCTAATGCTCGGCCTCTGGCTCCTACTGACCCCATTCCTATTTCCTTTTTGATGATGTTGGAGGCATTGTAGATCGCTAGCAAGGTTCCTATTAAAATATGTTATATCATTCAAGTTATTCAGTTTTTATTTAACAAATATATTGAATGAAAATATAATAGAATTATGGTCTTGCTTTATAAGTTTGTTAGTTTTTTTGAATCGTTTCATCTACATGAGTACAGTTTGGCTAAAACATAAGTGGTTACCTATATAGTAAAATTAAATGAATGTTGGCGTACTCCATCCTCGATTGTGGATCAAAATATGAAAAAAAAACAAAAGATCAACTTTAAAATAAACCCAGAAAATAATCGAATAACCAAATACGGAACTTTACGTATACAAAAGTTGTAAGTAATGCCGCGTGGAATACATAAGCGAAATATTTCGAAACGTTGATAAAATCAGTTGGTGTTGAGTCATAGTTATTTGCGTCCTAAATCGTTATGCGACTGTAGACGAGTAAGGCGTGCATCTTAACCATATAGAGGCTGACTGAATGAATGCTTTCAATGCCTTACTAATCCTCTATCTTGTGACCTTCGTTAGAAACGGCGCCAGCGCGGATTTGTAATTACTAATTTGCAATATACGACATAAGTGCCCTTTTTTATCTTTATACAATAATATATGTTTTGGCCGTTTTTGTTGTTCACAACGGTCGGTAGAATGCTTATGATGAACGAAGGAATGCACGAAACTTTTCAGTTGTCTTAAAACTCGTGCGCGAAAATCCTCAGTCAAATCAGTACATTATTTTTATTTTACATCTTATATAAATAGTAATAATTATTACAGAAGCCGAAACTATAGTTTTTAGATTTTTTCTCTTCGTGTGTCTGTCTGAAAACGCATCATAAGAAAACCATTGGGTAGATTTTGATGACATTATAACAGTAACTTATCCGGGTATATATACAATACAACATATAGAATACTTTTTTATTGCTGGAAAATACTTTTTGTTTGAAAAATCAATACATACTTACTATTCATCACCATCAGCCCTTTTTAACGTCCCACTGCTGGGCACGGGCCTCCCTCAGTACAAGTTGTTAATTTCTTCATGAGAAATTTTGAAATTATCCTCCCTTTTGTCTATCCACAGAAAACTGTTCAAAGCCTTGGCTTAAAATTTGCAAACATTATCATCTTTAAACGACTTAAACGATAGCTAGAATTAAGTATAAACCTAAAATATTAACCGTCAAAAGTGATATCAGTCTAGTTATCAACGCTACGAGGTTATTGACTTCAACATACGAATAGCTAATTAAACTTTAAATAGATAATTTAAATTAGAAAGAGTTCGCTTAATATTCATACATTTATAAACGAAAATTTGTCATGTTGTAGAATTTATAACAATAACTAGGCAGGTGTATCAAAAATGTTTGAACAGGCCATAGCTAGCAAGAACCCACTTCCTCTGTATACCAACACAAATTAGATAAGGCTACGGAATATTAATGAAAGGCGCAACTATTTAACGATCTTCTTATCGGTCAGCCCATCAACGTGTTGCGTCAAATAACAATATCGTTGGTGTATATAGAATATTTAAACGTTCCCCAAATAATTCCAGAGTGAAACTAAGTAACTAATAACGTTTCTAATATTTATTATTACAATATAAGGTTTCTAACATATGGGACAACACGGTTCGTACTAGGACTAAGAAATAAAAGACAGTCTCATAGAAATAATAATAAAATCAAACAATAATCTTCTAAAACAGTCTAGAAATAATATTATTATAAATAAGCTCATTACTGAGATAACTAAATGAATATTAATAAAAAGAAATAACGGAAACGACGGACGAACTTATTCTAACGGATTTTATTATACCTAGTAAAGGAAATAATAAGCTTATATTCAGGTATTTTTCTTTCAAGGAAGAGATAACTAATGCTTAATTAATATTAATCCTAATTCTTTAAACGCTGCCTTTTTTAAACATTCTAGAGTGGCATAATTTTCCATACGTTCTTTATAAAAAAAGCTGTTTATTATTCTTATAAGGATCTTATATGACGAACTAAAGGAGGTTTAGTTCGAATCTGCTAACGTCTACGAAGTTTCTGAGTCACGTCTGAATCCTTAGTCAATGGCGTCATCGCATACGTGAGTTGATATTCGGCATCAATGTTTTTGCCATAAATTATACAAGGACATATAAATATTTGTCTAACAATGACTAATTAACTAAGTAGAATCATATTTATTTATAATTCTATACGTAAGTGTAACGATTTGGTACTAATAATAAAACAGAATAAGTAAATTTTGTTTGCAATGGAAAGAAAAATGTCGATATTACGTATGATCGTATACAATAACATTGAATATGTAAAGTTGGACTTCAGTTTTACTAATTAGCATATTATTTCTCATATGGATCGGTTATAAGGACGTGCAGCGGTTTATTTAAGCCAAAAGTTTTATCATTTATGCTCTTCCTACTAACCCACATTATGGAATTCAAAATCGTAATTCATAACACAAATTGTGAAGGCCGTGTTAATCATTTTAATGAGCTACACTAAATGTGAACAAACAATATTAGTGTTAACTGTTAGTTATATTTATCCATATTTTTATCGGATTGTAGATTATTATTACAAATGTAAAATAATATTTAGTTAACACACAACACATATTATCGCTACTTCATTTAAATGAAAGGGCCACAAATGAAAATAAATTATTTTTTCATAGGAGCTCATTGAAAATTTTCATTTAATTTTTTATTTGTTTTTTGGCACTCCTACTTTCAATGTTTCTATGTCATATACCCTTACATTATGTATTTTGATTCCCTTTCTCTTGTTTATTTTAATTTAGCGGTACCTATAACCCAAAGACGACTAGCAGCAAATAAGTCTTCTTAGCATATAAAATATTCCTAATAAGTAAGAGGCCGATTTTGATGGGTGTCTTTGTGAAACTATGAGACTTTTTGACCACATTTTTAAATTAAAAATGGTTTTGTAATAATTTTAATTTGTGGCCCTTTTTTATAAGCAGCGACATGTCCTTTACTCGTCCTCTTGCTAATTCTACTACATAATTTAGTTAACCTAAAACTATTGAGAGATCTCAGTAAAGCAGGATTCAGATTACTCTTATTAATAAACAAGTTTTATAAGTCATATAAAAGTTAAGATACAATAAAAACTTTATTGATCACTTCAGAAAGAACAAGACTTCGTCTATTTTTATTGGCTATTATGTTATGCCAATTAAATATCATTGGTTTATTTTTTTTCAATTTTTTTATGAATGAATTAATTGCTTTTGAAGTGATATTGAAGCCGCTGTGCCTTTGTTTTGAATTTTTTGTTGCTTTTACCTACTAAATGCTGCGAATCTGCTTTGGGGCAAATGAGTAAATTGTTAAACGTACCTTTTTATTAATTATGAAATCGTTTAGTACGAATAGGTACATTATTCTATAGCATTGAATATGATTCTGGAGTTATGTCTTTAAAGCTTCCTTCATATAGACCCGGATAACCAGCTATCATCATAGCATTTCATCAAAATCTGTGTTGTGCTATGGTTATCTCGTTAGCGGTTACAGACAGACAGATAAAAACTCTAAACATTGCCCTTTGTATCGATTACAACTATTGCAATAACATTCTCCTAAAATGTTTAAGGTTAGACGTTAGAGATAATGTTTGACTATTTTAGCAACATGGTAATGTATTTGCTATACGTATGAGGAAAGCAATCCATTATTTCATAGTAAGGTTAAAGACATTGTCGTATATCATTTTATATGTGCACAACTGATGGGTTAGGAACATGTAATTGGAAAAATGCTCTGCCAAATCTTATACTTAGTATAGGTAGTAAGTATATTTTTAACGTGACAAATACAAGAAAGTAGTACAAGTTTCGTTAAAAATGTCGATAATTTTTATCGTATTTTATAAATTCAAACGTAAATAATAAAAATACCTTTACCATTTTTTTCTGTTCATTTTGCAATGTAACTGGTCCCAAAAATATGGTGAAAGTTCATTTAATAATAAATATGATTCAATGCTTTGACTCACCAATTTTCAGCTTAAAGACTTAAAAAAAGTTAATATAGTCAAGTGCGTCATTTTAGGGAAATATTTTGTTGAAATTACATCAAAAAGTGCCTACTTGGGCATGCAATTAATTTTTCCACGAACTAGGTCAGGCGTTACATATTGTAAATTCTTGGATAACATTGGCCTACATTTGTACCAGGTTGTAAACAAGTGTCAAGTCTTCGTCGAAATTTATTCATAACGGCTGCTACTACATAGTCCAGGAAAGGCGGTTTTGCGCATGTGATATACACTTTTGGGATCTTTTCTTCTATATATCATTGCTCCAAAACTCCATACTTACTTGTTTATTTGATGGGACATAGCACTACCTAGTCCCATGGCCTGGTAAGCTCCGAAGCTTGTGTTAGGCATACCAAACAGTGAATCTACATATATTTTATTTATAACCTTAAATACATACGTATCATAAATATAAACACCCGTGACTTCTCTGATGGCTCTTGACAGACTTGTGGTGGACAACTCTTGACAATACGCCTCCATTCCTATTATAACTTTTGCCTTTATTGCATAATCACGGGCCGGGGCCCCCATCTATAATACTCTTCATTGCATAATGCCCTCGATGATCACAATATTGCCAATCATTCATTTAAATTATTCAATTTAGGAATCAAAAACGAATAATACATTGGCACATAAAAGTAAAACAAATTCCATGCCTAATATTCCATGAATGCTAGACTAGAAAACGTGACATTCATCATTCGTGACATCGCTTTCTTCATAGGGAATAATTTAGTCGATACCAGCCTTACTTTGCATCCTGAAGCATCTTGATGAGATTACCATGAGTCCTCTCTAGATTTTCCTTGCTAGTACCTTATAAAGTGCTGAATATTTAAAATTTATTTTGAAGTATTATTGAGCTCGACCTCTTTTTTTATGTACTTTTAATAGGTATAACCTGCGTTCATTACCACAAATGGGAGAATATTCAAGATGTTTTGTCTGGCCAGACAAAAACTAAGCTGAGAGAGAGCCTTTATTTAAAAATTCATTAGTACTAATGATCCAGTAATTGCCGTATCACTTCATATTATAAAACAAAGTCCTCCGCCGCATCTGTCTGTCTGTTGGCGATAAACTCGAAAACTACTGCACCAATTTTCATGCTGTTTCCATCAATGGATAGCGTCATTCTCGAGGGAGGTAACTTAGTACCTATATAATTTGTCAAGTTTGTATACACTAGCGGAAACTGCGGCTTCGCTCGCGCTAAATCGAGGGATGAACCCAAGCGAAGCGAGAGTAAGTCGCTAGTTATTACTAAAAGTCATGTAATTGGGTTTTATTTATTTCTTTCACCCTTAAACCAAATTCAAAGTTGATTTGAAATAATGAAACTAACCAAAAATTACAAATATAATATACCTAAGTAGGTAATGATAATATCGTATTAAAATTTTGCCAATAAAATTAGCAAAAAATGACTCACATTATCATTATCATAATATAAATACTTACTGTATATATATCTGGGGTGATATTTTAACAGCTAAATACGTTATAACGGTTTTGTAAATGCAAGCCCGGCTTATCAGTATGACTATGACCTTCATCTCTGTGCCTAGCATTGGCGCACTTGCATGATTATTTCCTACTATTTACTGAATATTTGTTTTCACGGTAAATGTATGTTTTACACTTATTCCTCGAAACCGAAGACAAGTTATAAATCGTTAAGATTATTATGTGAAAGCATTAGGTCTGTATATGGAGTTATTTGTTATGTTAATATTATGTGCTTAATATCGTTAATAATAAAAATACTCCTTAGAGCCTTAGATAAAATGTTATACTGGAACCCTTGAAGGAATAGAAATGTTAAAACTTATATTGAATTAACTAATTCAATCATTATTTTGTCATGTGAAATATCAGAATCAAAAAACCTGAATGTTAAAGGATAAGACCATACTAAGAACATAAGAAAAACAATTTTTTCCGTTAAATCATAACTACTCTACACGCACTTTGCCTCAGCAACAAACACATATTCACCTATGTATAATTGTGGGTAGGTAAGTATTACCGTTACAGACACGCATAAACAAAGTGCCTTTCCCGTCCCTTTGTGTCGGGCTTGCAGCTTAAAAACCAGAGTAC
This sequence comes from Boloria selene, assembly GCA_905231865.2. NCBI lineage: Eukaryota > Metazoa > Arthropoda > Insecta > Lepidoptera > Nymphalidae > Boloria > Boloria selene. The sequence continues at coordinate 9,989,291 of HG993141.1, forward strand.
CTACCTATTTTTCGCAAGGAAAAATTATTTTCCAAGCCTAGAGTATGAATATTTTAGTTGAGCTCACTTTTTTAATGAGGTATTTCAAGAGGTACTGCGCTACTCCATGGCTTGTTGAAACCTGAATCAACCTGTATCTGGTTGAAAACTAATAGCTATATAGTAAAGAATGGTGAATTCGTAATATTATATGTTTTAACAGTTCATTCACGTCCTTCAACTGGGCACGAACCTGCCTACAATGCGAGTGGTATAAGATCATAGTCTACTACCCTGACCACCAAGTATCTATGGGTTGGTAGACTTCAGATGACTTTTCTTTCTTTCAATATCAAAATAAGTGATCGTTATCATCATGTTATAAATAATCAAGATTTAAATCCGCTGACTCGGTTTCCGACACGTGTCCGTTACCACAGGACTATGACTGCATTTTTGTAATATTATCCTTGTATTAAAAGTATGCTGAATATAGTTCGTACGATTGAAACAATGAGTGATTATGCTATGACAAATATGTTGGTATGCCTACAAAATTATTTCGATGATGTAAGAACCTCGTTTTAGATTTGAGTATGACAGTTTAAATTTGTTGGAAATGGATGAATGAATAATGGACCTTATCAATAATTACTTGGTAACGCCAATTTTGTATTAAACGATATATTATTCGAGAATCCAGACCATAACTTCAACAATTATATGCCGTGCTGTTTATGTCCAAAAAATAATTCATTTTTTAAAGATAGCTTGGGCAGATAACGATTGATTGCTTTATAAGAGACCATACTTTCATGTATAATACCTAATTTCAAATTCTTTATAACTAAAATATTATTTTATTAATTAACTTGAATTTCAGTGAATTCACTCAATGAATTGTACACCTAAACCTTCCTTGTGATGTGATATCAAGATACCTATTTATTTATTATTAAACATTATTATTACTTTAAATATAAACTTCCCTCATGACACTCCATCTATTGATGAAAACTGCATAAAAATCCGTCCTGTACTTTTTAGGTTTATCGTAAACGGACAGACAGACGTGACGTGAGACTGTTTTATTATTATTAGTGCTATTCTTCTTTTATGCCTTTTTTAAATATCGTTAATAATACTATTTTATTTTTAAATATCGTTAATAATACTTTTTTAAATATCGTTAACGATACTTCACAGAAAGTCTAACGGATTAATTATTATTTATAATACTTCAAATAAAACATATTTAAAGTAAAAATAACTTAATCAAACATTTCCTTAAATTACAGATCAACAGCAAATACAGCGAAGAACTGGCTGAGGAATGTTTGGAATGGATCCGAATGATCACCGGCGAGCCAGATAACACCTCTGGTGATATGGATAACTTCTATGAAGTCCTTAAAGACGGAACTCTTCTGTGCAAGTACGTATTGTGTGTAAGCTTTAAGATTTTATTTGGCAGTGTTTAAAGTTGCAATTTTGTATATAATATTATTCAAATCAGAATCAGAATTAATTCAGAAATCATTTAAAAGTAATAGAAATTACAACAGATATAATAATACAATATATCTGTGAGGAATTACAAAGGAAACTAAAAATAGAATCAATACCATACGAGTAAATAGGTCCTGTTTCAAGTATTTCTAAGGAGCTTTATGCAACAGACAATTTATATATATTTATAATATACTTTATGCAAAATTCAATTTTATACTTTGTGAATTATACTTACGAGTATAAAATGTGATAGTCTCTCTCTCTCTGTCTCTCTCTCTCTCTCTCTACTACTACTACACCTAATAAAATGTATGGTTACCTTAAGTAGTGATTTCCCCGAATAAAAATAAAAAGTCACTTCTTAGTCTAGAATAGTTGACTAAAGATAAATTTTTAGTAAGAATAAAGATAAACTTTAGTACTTCAGAGGTTATATTATCATAAAAATAGCATAACAAAAAGCAGCATCAGAAACTATAAAAGCAAAAAGCCATTACAATACATAGTTAGCTAATATATTTCTAACATTCCACATTCTAGTTAAAGGCAAGTAATAGTTAAAACCGACAAATCACAAGGATCGTGATCTGTCGTAAAGCCTGACCGGCATCGCTCACTAGCATTTGACGTGTTTATTTTGCAATACAAGATAAGAGTGTACCTAATAGAGCTGTCCTATTTACATAGCAAATACTCTATGCAGATATCAATTCGTTTCCTATATATAAAGATGGCTACTGAATTTCAAATGTATTAGTTTAATAATATTATAAAGGAATCTTGACTTTGACTGAAAATAAAAAAAAATGTTTTTATTGCTACGGAAATAAATTTTCTATTAAAAACTTCTATTGAAAAGTTTTTCCTTGTGATATTTTATTGTTGTGCTTAATCGTATTTTATCGTTCAACTAATTAAATAAACCTTCACATTTATTAATAGTTTGTTCTTGAAACATCGTATGAGAGACCTAGCGAGATGCATATTATTCATATAAAACTGAAAAGTAAATTCAATTTGTTCATAAATTTAAATCAGAGAATAGTTAATTATTAAGTTTTTAGTTAAAATTGTAAATTCTGCTTTGTTTTCTAACATTTTACATCGAGATCTTGCTACAGATTTTTAAAACTAATAAGATTAACATATATAACTCAGCTCTATTGATGAAGCTTTGCAAATGTATGCAATAATTGTCTTTAATGTCATTACAATAATCGTACTGTTTGACCTAGTGATAGAATCACTAAAAGAATCCTTGATGTCGACTATTAAATCTAGATCAAACAGATTTTACTTAGTTTTGTTCTAGTTCTAATTATTGTTTAGTATAACCTTATTCGCCAACTCGCCAAAGAGTAAATTATATACTAGGACTAATTATAACTCGCACTAGGCCAGCGCGGTGGACTATAGCTTGATCCCCCTCGTACCGGAGGAGGCCCGTGCCTAGCAGTGGGACGTTAAAAAGGGCTGATGATGATGATGATAACCTTATTTAAGCAATAATATTGGGAGAAGAATCATTTGTTAGTCCGCAACACTTTCACAGTTCAATCACAAAATTCAAAAATTAAAAAAAATGCCTTTTTGATATATATTTTTTTTTGCGGATTTATGTAGATTTTTTGTTTGTGAAATTTTGCATATTTCACAGCAATTATGTTCATTATTATTAAAATGCTAAACACATCTACTAATTATATTCGTCTCCTTAATTTCAGACTCGCCAACCAATTAAAACCTGGTATCGTGAAGAAAATCAACGAGTCAAAAATGGCGTTCAAATGCATGGAAAATATCAACGCGTTTTTGGAAGCGGCAAAGCAGTTCGGAGTGCCCGCGCAAGAAACATTCCAGACTGTGGACTTATGGGAGAGACAGAACTTAAACTCTGTGGTTATTTGCCTTCAGTCGTTGGGTAGAAAGGTAATTTTAGAAAATAATTTTAAATCCGTACCACAGTGGGAGTACTATTCTATAGTATATTATCCGGCTACGCAGATTTGGATGAATCGTGGGTACTCGAATAGACTTAAATAACAGTTAGGCTATAAGGTAACCTGATGGAATTAGAGGTAATAAAAATAAAACTATAAATGGAACTATCTTTTCGGATTTTGTCACGGATTTATTAAGATTTTTGGTTCTCGACGTTTCGAATGCTTTACAGCAATCATGGTCGCGGGAGAGACTGGATGGTCTCTCCGTATAAATTAGCGACAAAATCCGAAAAGATAGTTTCGTTTATAATGTCAAATATTCGCGTAAACCTAAGAAAATATTAAATAATAAATCTATTTATTGTACACCAGGAAAAGAAAAATAAAATATTAAATGAAAAATTTAATTAAAACTTAAAATAACTGAATTGATATAGGTACAATATAGTATTGTCTGTTTGTGTTTGTTTAAAAATTAAGTGAAGATTTCTCATTTTTAACAGTATATAAATTAATCAAACAACAAAATATTATATGTTTATTTGTAATACATATTATATACATAATATGTATTTGTTTATTTTCTAATTTATTAGTATCTAAGCATCATAAATGACGCAAATTGTATCCAATATAAATTAATAATAATATAATATATATTTTGTTATAAAATTATAGCTCATTTATTTATATATCTTTCATATTTCCTGGGTAAAGCTATAGCTGGCATTTTGTTGGTATTACGACATCACTACATAGTATAAAACAAAGTAGCTTCGTCTGTCCCTATATCCCTATGTATGCTTAAATCTTTAAAACTACGCAACGGATTTTGATGCGGTTATTTTTAATAGATAGAGTGATTCAAGAGGAAGATTTATATGCATAACTACCGGATCCCGCGACTTTGCCTGTGCTAAATCTAGGGAAGAGCCCGAGGGAAGCGTGGGCGAGTTGCTAGTATTATTACATTTTTAGTTTTTCACTAAAATGGTTAATACTCGATTACTGCTGTGAGTAGAACGCTGATTTTTTTTACTGACTCATCATAAGAGGGCCTTTCTCCGCGTGTCAGGTTATCGTCACCTTCTGGGACACCCTGTATATTTTATTATTATATTAATAAAGTAACAATTAAACAAAATCATTTGTTTCTTCTAGGCGGGTAACTACGGCAAGCCATCAATAGGCCCTAAAGAGGCCGAGAAGAACGTACGGAACTTCACTGAGGAACAGCTTAGAGCGGGTCAAGGAGTCATCTCTCTTCAATACGGCTCCAATAAAGGCGCCAATCAAAGCGGTATTAATTTCGGCAACACGAGACATATGTAAAGGTTTAAAATTGTTCAAACATACAGTTGTCTCTTTCTAACATAATAGATAACGGTGCAGAGAAAAAGACGAAATGTGTTATGTAACGCCATATTCGATTATGTGATTTTTTGACGTTTAGTAAAATAAAGTCGCTTATATTTTTGTGATGCTTTAAACATGTCTTAAAATTAATTAATTTAATCGTTATTAAGGAAAATGTTCGATTTGCACAATCTTAAAATTTTTAACGATTTTTAATTCAACATAATAAAAATATTTTAAATAATTTAATATTTCAAAAAAATTTACATTCCAAAGCGACTTTCTTCTACTGATAGATTATATAGCAACAATAAAATCATTCCGGTACTTTATTTGATATATTTTACTTATAAAGTGAAGTTATACTTAATTTGTAGATCATTCCGTGGTACTCCATTTAATCAATCAGCCGTAATTGTTCAAAGTAGTGTTTAATGTTCAATTTATTCCAATTCTCGGAATTTATTTTTGTATTGTTCAAATATTGTCAAATGTGTAGAATATTTTAACTTACATAGTGTAGGTATTTAAATGTGTCGACTCGATTATTAAAGAATTAAAGGAAAAAGAAAATAAACAGAAAAAAATATTAAATTTTAAAATTATTAAAAAGAAATAATAATTTTATTATTCTGTTTTTCTTTATCTATATAATAAATAATAATAATTTATGAATTAATAACGTTAATATTTTTCGTTATTTATATTGCAATTACAAATCGAGTCTACTTATTTTTTTAATCTAATTCGTATCTAAAGTTTTTCTGTGCCAACACATGGAGACTTGACTTTTTTTTAATTATATTTAAAATTTTAATGTGCCTTCCCGCCCCATAGGGGATTTTCTCTTTGAAGGTGACTAACATAAGCTTCTATTAAATCAAGGATTCCTTGATTATTATTTATTAAATTTAACTATTCATTCCATATATTTATCGTATAATATAAATACACCTATTCTTATAGTTATTATATTGATGAGTAATTTACGTAAGTTTTGTGTAAGTTTCATGCAGCACATTGAGACTTTGTGGAAGTACGTAGAATAAATAAGTAATGTAAAATATTTGTGTTTTCTTTCCCTGTTTGTCATATATTTAAAGTATTAATTATAAACTTTTTTATTATTGGATCTAAACGTTATCTCTATCACCACTCCTGATTCCAACACCACTAAGTCTAGCTACAAATTACTTGAAAACTATTGAAATAATGAGAGAACTCGCCATTTTCTTGTATGAGATATGTTTTACATAGATGTATCTTTTATGAATAGAAGTGGTCAGACGCATTATTCGCCAGCTAACTATCGTAAAAATCATAAGTTGCATTAAGTAAAGCAAAAAGGAATGAAATGTTATTTACTTTGATTTTATATATAATCAAAGGTCATTTATTTATCTACCTAGGCATATAATAAAATTCTATCTTAGTCGAATCTTTACATTATTTTTTGGAAAAAACTATTGAAATAGTTATTATCGATAGAGAGGCCAAATCTATAGTTTGTCTGTCTGTCACGATCACGAGAAAATCACTGAAAAGATTATGATGGTATTTGGTATGATGATAGCTGGTTATCCGGGTCAACATGTATCATAAGTCATAATAATTTTTACTCCTATAAAAACGTATATCATTTCTCTTATTGAGAAATCTCAATTGACTGTTACAACATTAGAATAATCAAAGGTTACAACTTACAAGCCTCTAGAAAATATCACACCATAAATCTAAGATTTTTTCCGGTCCTTCGAACGCGGACGGAATGGTGGGAAATTCAAGTAGGTACATTATGTAACAAAATTCTGTCTTACAGACATTGATAGATTTTGATGAAATTTGGTATAATAATAACTACATGTTATAGGATACTAATAAAAAAAATATAGTACTACAGGAAAATATGTCATTTCTGAGAAATCTGTAATGACAGTTACAACATATTTAGTGACGAACCCGAACGGAGTGAGGATGATTTTAAAGTCATTACTTAATATTATAAATGCGAAAGTTACCCTGTCTGTCTGTGTGTTACTCAATCATGTCTAAACTACTGAACCGATTTAAATGAAAGCTACTTTTTAATTAATGCGAAAAAAGGGCTGTAAAAAAGGGGTAGAAATAAGGGAAGAAAGTTTGAATGGAAATAACGTTATTTTTTAATGCTAAAAGCTTGAAACTTATATAGGCTTTTGATTATCTATATAAATAAATAAGATATTCAAAATTTTCGAGAATTTTACCATGAAGATTTATTTTAATTACGGCACGGATTTTTGTGCTGCAAAGTTTAAATTTTGCAGGGAGCACCCGAGCGAAACGAAGGCGAGTCGCTAGTTCTCTATGAAAATGCCAATTAAAAAAATATTATGGTACCTTAATAGATACCTATATCTACTACATTTCATAAAAGTTCGATAGCTAAACTTGGAACATATATATCTGCTGTACTTTTTTGACTATTTGTTTTAATTTTTATCGCAAGAATATAATAATTAATAGAGACCTATATACTCGTAGTTCTTCATCATTAACATACAAATTATAATAAAAATCAAAGCATTTGGCATTAGCCATAATTACCCTATAAAAACATTAAGTAAGAATCCTTATATATTCATCTATTTATATAAAAGCCTTTCAACATGTGTTACAAGTTCTAGGTATGCGTGATCGGCTTATCAGAGGCGCCGTGATAAAACAAAGACTGCAGAGCATAAATAAATCTATTACATTATTTATATAGTATAATTGATATTTGATGGTAATGACTTATGCCCCTTTATAACTGCAGGAGCTTGAAAATAATTTGAAATAATGAGATCGTCCGTCAATAAAGGAACGGTTTGCAGAATTGTTATTAGCTCTTTTAATAATGAGAATTGATGAAAATGAGCAAGTACAGCTTACATTGGTAGTTCAATTATTATTAGTATGTAGACAATATTATATAGTAGGTACCTATTTGAGGTATACATCTTGTAAATACACATTATATCGATCATGGGTATTATGACTTTGTCGGTATACTACCTATATGTCCTAATATGTACCTCGGTAGGTACTGAGTTTAATCAGCACTGAAATCTTTGGGTAGGACCTATGCTGAGATGTGTTCGTTTCTGCAGGGCTTGTGCGTCCCTTCAATATGAGGGGGGTCAGGCCATAGTTCATCACTCTGGCAAATTCTGGGTGAGCGAACTTCACATGTCTTTCGAAAACTTAGCAGGTTCTTTCAGCCATGCAAGTTTCTTAACAATATTTTACCTCACCGTAAGACAAGAAGTAATTATGTTAGAAATAATTCCCACATGAAAATATAAGAGGTGCGAGACCCGGATTTCAACTCGCTTCACTCGGTTATCGGGCTACCACTGCCTTAATTGTTATTATAATTTTTTATGTTCTAATGGATAACGAAATAACATAACAAAATAGCAATGATTGCGTACAATAGTTCATTAGATTAATTCATTTCAACTCTGAATTAACGAACAAACAGATATTTACCAGTAAATTTCTTTTATCTAAGTGTATGTGTACCTATAAATTAAATCTTTTTGTTGCAGTTATATATTTTAATCGAGTTAGGTTAATTTTATTTTTTTAAGGTTAATGGTCATATTTAATCTTTTAAAAATTTATTAATCACATTGAAGTTTTTTTTTCTTTATTCACACCGATACGCTTATGCTTTTCATAACGTTAGGAGATATTCAAAAATAGTGTATCAATTATGTACCGAAAATGTATAATATAAACAAAATAATTGCAATTAACCAATTACCTACCTACTTATATAAGCAATTGTGATATCATGTTTATGCTTTATTGTATATATTTAAGTTTAAACGACTTATATAACGATTGAGGCGATACAATGGCGACGCAGAATATTAGCCCATTAAAATAAATATTTATATTTAAATATTTTTTACTAATTAAATTAATTGCGTCGTAATATTATGATGTCCATCACGTGTTACCCCCTAAATTTTAATATCTAAATGTAAGTTCAGATGATAACCTTAAGACAGACGGAAATTGATGTTATTTTAGTAGTCTTATTATACTGACTAACTTATTATACTTTTGATTTAATTATTATATTTTTATGGTTTACTAAAATTGTTATTTTAGGTTCTTATATTAAGTAGGTATTGATATTCGATATTGAACAAAAATGATTCCACTCTGTCTATGTCTGATATCAAAATGTATGGAATTAGGCAGGAAACAGGAATTATTTCTTACGTTTAAAATTATTTCAACTACATAGATACTCAAAGAAATTGTTTATCTACCAAAGAAAATGTAAAGTAGCTACTAATTTACCTACTATGACTGTCATACTCATAGCAATATACTCGTACCTACTCTATGCCTGCTGCGCTTTATATATATAATTATTGATAAACGTCTAGTCAAAACTCACAATTTTATTCATGTTTCTCATTTTTTTTAAAAAGACTGCATTTTCAAACAATAGTCAGTTGATATAAAATTGTAAAAGTTTTGAGGGTGTCTTTAAAATATTGTAATTATAATTTTCATTTTTAATGAACATGATAATAAATAAGTTTATGTAGGTATAATTATAGTACTAAGTACCGAAAAAGAGAATTACTTCAATTTACTTAATATAATTTGGTTTTTACATTAAATAGGAATACCATAGGTATACCTGTCGAGATATTACAAACTAGCAAACCCAGCCCATTTCACTGGGCGGATAAAATAGATAAAATAAATTAAAACTGGTTTTATAATTTTGAAATAAAATAAAAGTAGGTAGCTAGCCTAAGTTACTCCTTATAATATTACTAATCTGCGAGTGAAAGTCCTCTCAAAATTAGTTCAGCCGTTTCAGAGATTAGCCGGAACAAACAGACAGACTGACAAAAATTTAAGAAAAATATAATGTAACTACCGCATATAGGTACATACCTCCTCATATTTTCTTGAAAATCTTCAGAAAACATTAGGTGGAAGGTATAATAAAATTAGTACAATCTCTTTTTATACAAAGTCGACAAATTAAGGTTTAAGTTGTTTTTTTTAATAGAAAAGCTATTTAAAAACCTTAATTTCATACATTCCAGGCGTTCCTGATGATTTATTTTACGACAATATTTTAAAATTGCAATTTTTCGTAGAATATAAATAATAACAAAGTTACTATTTTTAATTTATTTTTATAAATTATATCTTTTATACACTTATTTAATATTTTCTTTGTATATTTTAACTATATTTTGAATGTCTTGATTGGTTGATTGGTAGAAAATCAGAATTCGAAAAGTTTTTATCATTTACTTTGTCCTTGTTTCAGTTTGAATTTGTAAAAAGGCACACATTTATGCGTTTTTTTATTTATAATCAAAAATATGCAAAATAATCTACCAATTAAAAAAAATGTTTGTTGGTTGTTGTTGTTTTTTAAATTTATCCCCAATAGGGAAAGGCAAAGGAACATGTTTGTTGGTCTTTTGTTGACGATATGGAAATGTCAAAGTCATATAATTGACGTAATGATAAAAAACGTCAAAATAATGAAAATATTATGCCTAAAACCTTTGCCTATTCATAAAGTCTAACTCGAAGCTACGCGAAAATGCGTCTAAATGAATTAAATTTATAATTTTACTATGATATAAATATTTGTAATGTCGCAAATGTTAGAGACATGCTCAAATGGATGGGCGATAGACACTACAGCGCCTGTTGACCTCAACAACCCTGATAAAGACGTAAGTGAGGCCCCCTGCGAACTTGTTTGTCTTGATAAGAGTGTCCTAAGTGATCTGCTCGTGTTGTTTACCTCCAACGAACTTTTAATTATCCCTTATCAAAGTTCCTGTAAGAATTATTATTATGACATCACCACTTGTGATATTCTCTGGTAAGTAAACAAGTATTAATTTGTTAGGTTACTTGACTATATCATAAAACGTTTTTCGCACGACAAATGGCAAGTTGTCTTCAGGGTCAGGTAAAGATAACATTTTAATTTTACAGTAAACTTCCACCGCACAAACAAAACTTTTTTACATTTTATAGTCTATTTGTTAAGAAAGACTGTAAAAAGTCATATAACAAAAATATTATAACCAAAGATAGGTGTTAATATTAGCTACACAATCATAAAAATCCAAATTTTCCATATAAATTATTGTATTTATTTATAGCAAATATATGAGTAATAAATATGAATCTGAGAAAATAGAAATAACGGGTTGGCTTTAGTTAACGGCCGCATGATTTTGGTGTTTTGCGGTGGTGGGGGCGAAAGGGAGGGGGATGCCCTACCCTATGGTACCACTCCCAGGGTGCGGAAACCAGTAGTTTTTTTTTATGAATTTTTTAATTTTATGTTTTTGTATGCGCATAACGGAACGTTTTTCCAAGTAAAAATGGTTTGGTAAGTAAAATGGAACGTAACTAAGAGTGTAAAACCATTGTAAGTTTGAAAATAAATAACACACAAAATAAATTTCAAATCAATACAAATAAAATTGAAATGACAATTAAAAATATTAAAGTCGCTTATGTAAACTTGGTAATTATAACCACCTGGAAAATTTTGCGGATAGAATAATAGAATTTATGTGGATAAAATCTATAGAAAAAAATAAAGAGACCCATTTATAGAATAAATAAAAGTAATAAAATATGTGTATGACCCATATAAAAAAAATAAATAATTTTTACATACCACTTTGTTTTAATTTAATTCCCAAACTTACTTTTAAACACTAGGTTAGTTAGTCGAGTACCGTAAGCATTACTAGGCCAGATTGGTTAGGTTAGGTTAGAACATGATTACAAACATAAGCGACTTTAAGCTAAACACTAGGTTGACTAGTCGAGTACCATAAGCATTACTAGGCCAGATTGGTTAGGTTAGGTTAGAACATGATTACAAATATAAGCGACTTTAAGCTAAACACTAGGTTGGCTAGTTGAGTACCATTTAAGCATTACTAGGCCAGATTGGTTAGGTTAGGTTAGAACATGACCACAAACATAGGCGACTTTAATATTTTTAATTGTCATTTCAATTTTATTTGTATTGATTTGAAATTTATTTTGTGTGTTATTTATTTTCAAACTTACAATGGTTTTACACTCTTAGTTACGTTCCATTTTACTTACCAAACCATTTTTACTTGGAAAAACGTTCCGTTATGCGCATACAAAAACATAAAATTAAAAAATTCATAAAAAAAAACTACTGGTTTCCGCACCCTGGGAGTGGTACCATAGGGTAGGGCAGGGCTGACTAAAATTTTAATATAAAAACTTAAACCAAATGCCTACATAGATAAATATGAAACAGCGTGTTTAATATGCTTAGAAATTTTTGATTATGTCTTGTTTATAATATGTAATCATTCTTCAATCTATCAAATCTTATTTTTTTATATTAATATAATATCATAGTCTATACATATATCTAACTATTATATAGGTAGTCCATGCTGACAATTATAAGATTCATGTAACATGTACTTATGCTTAAATATATTTTTTAGTAATTGCAATAATTGCATTAAAAAGATGTTTCGGAAATTTTAATTCTTTGCTTAAAACTGAATAAAATCAATCCCAAAAGTAATAATTTTTAAAAATACATATCCTTGTTGGTCTGATAACTGAATGCTTGTTACTATACCCCCTAGTTAGCATGACATAGATAACCGCTATCTTTAGGTCAGGTTGACCTTAGCCCTCGCTCACCCACAATAGTCTCCAACTGATAACATTTTGCCTATAAATTACCTAACTAAATTGCGTTACGATATTCATTCTTTGTCAGTCTTTCATCACACGCGTACTTTGACACACGTCTATTAACTCGAGTTAAAGTGCCATTGAAATTTTAAATCTCATACTTTCCCTGATGGCTAAATTCTCAAAGTACAGTGACTTCCTGTCTCCTTGTTAATTGTGTTGTGTTTCAAATATATTGAACTGTAATATTTGAGGAATTTGGGGATATTTTTGTTTAAAATTCTATCTGGCGACTGCCTACATGCATTACTTTTTGAGCGAGCTGATCGAAAAAATGACAATTACTTTGAAGTACCGAATCAACCCTATCTACTACTCGGACTACTCGGATACAATTTAGGAAACCTTCAGCTTTTTCAGCTGAAACTCATTTTGTGCCATTGGCTCTATCATTTTGAATACTACAAATTCGGAATATATTCAAAGAATATCACTTGACGTTAAGATTATAGAAGTAAAAGAGCAGGCAATTTTAAGAAAATGGATATCGTGGCTAATGTAAGTCTCACCGTGTACTGTTGGATAGTAACACAAATATTTAAAATGCTATGTCTAATCATTTTATTTACATTAAAGTAGCCTCATATAAAATTCGTTTTATCGGTATAATAAGTCACACCACGCTGGTGTGGCACAAACAGGTCAAGAGTGTATCTTAAATAACTACAAAGAATACATGACTTAGGTATTTTATATCAACTTGTGAATATTGAAGAGCAAATGTCAATAACTGTGCAAAAAGACGATATGTTATCAGAATAATTGTTTTATATTTAATATGCTATATTTTTTTTTCATGAGCAACTTAATTAAGTAAGATTTATCAATGCCATTAACTAATTGGTGATTATTTTGTCTACAGTACCACCCTGTCTTCAAGGCGTTCCTCGCTGGTTCCTTTTCCGGCACTTTTAGTACAATTCTCTTCCAGCCTTTGGACTTGGTGAAAACTAGGCTCCAAAATCCTGGGCAGCATGTTGTTGCAGCGACTATCAAGTAATAATTGTTTACCTATAACTAACTAAATATGATGATTTATTAAAAAAAACGATCAGAAATTTGATAAATGTACTCTTTATTTACGAAGGTGATAAAGAAAATAGCGCCATGCCCATATCTATGTACCAATGTAGACTTTGAACTATTTGTTATTTATCGTAGTCCCTTTTTTGATGAGCATTACAAGTGATAACTGTTGCCTTTAACTTCTAAATTAACCATTTGTATTGTTAACATTTTTTTTCGTATATTTTTTTCTAATAAAAATTATGCCTCTTAGAAAAGTAATATTGGGACAACTTTACAACAAAACTAAAAATGTAGGTATATGTAGAAATGACACTTTCTGATCACGTGGCTTTATAATATACATATTGGTCAGTTTTCTGCCATTTATTTACTTATTAAGTACTTTCCTACCTCCGAAATCGTACTCAAATATGTCAATATAAGTAATTTTTCACTTTTAGCAGCCGAATCCAACCCGGCATGATTTCGATCTTCGTGAACATCGTACGTCAGGAGCATATTATTGGGCTATGGCGTGGTATGGTACCATCAATAGCGAGATGTGTGCCTGGCGTCGGTCTATACTTCTCATCACTGCATTGGCTTAAGTCCAAGATAGGGAAGACTAGGCAGGACCTAGGTGCTATAGAAGCGGTCGCGTTAGGTGTAATCGCAAGAACAATGAGTGGGGTGGCCCTTATACCGATTACTGTTATTAAAACTAGGTAAGTAATATTTTTTAAATTAAATTGTTTACCTACGTTCAAAAATAAATAAATTTATTTAGCAGTATGTTTTGTCGTTTTTCGATCATTTGATATTACTCAGTCTGGACGACCAAGCTTCGTATAATAAATTCATATTATTATTCATATTTGGCCAAAAAATATGAGATGGCGCTATCTATAATAATTAATTAAAAAAAACATTTTTTTTTGTGAAAAATTGCATTTATTTCTCAAACGTCCTATAAAGACAACTCAAAAACAAAACCTTTTCTAAATACAAAGTTTGATCTAATACGTCAGAGCCTTTTCCAACATTTAAATAATAACAGTAATAAATTAAATATATTATTTATATTACAAAATCAAGTATATTGTCTCTACTTTTAATAACAATTTATACATTTCATTGATTTTAGGTACGAATCAGGAGTGTACACGTACAACAGTCTTAGCGGTGCTTTCAAATCTATATACAAAGCGGAAGGTTTAAGAGGATTGTCTTGCGGTTTAGGACCAACTTTGGCGAGAGACGCGCCATTCTCAGGCCTATACCTTATGTTCTATACACAAACGAAACAGGCTATTCCGAAAGGTAAGCCGATTATATATTCTAGAATATATCTGTTTGATCTATTTTTTGCATTTGGTTTTTTAGTAGTGGCCAATTAATAATTATTTTTTTATAAAGTTTTTTTTATATTTTTTAATGAAAAAATGTTTTTTTAATTTATTTAAGTGTTCATTACGATTCAATATAAATAAAAATATACCTATGATTAATTTTAAATGTTTTTGTACCCAAAAGTTTATTAAAATATACTTTATTAAAATTTTAACATAGCAACATATAAATAAATAAATATATAAACATATATTACGGTGAAGGTAATCATCATGAGGAAACCAGCATGTCTGAGAGAACCTAGGAAGTTTTCAAAAGACAGTCTGCCAAATTCGCAGTTGGCCAGCGTGGTAGACTTTGGCCTAAACCCCCTTGTATCGAAGAGAGGCTTGTACCCAACAGTGGGAGGTTAATACGTGTTCAATACATACATACAATTGTATAGTTATAGTTTTGTTATAAAATTAAATGAAATATGACTTCATTTTGACGACACGTTTGGCTCAGTTGGTAGTGACCCTACTTTCTGCGCCAGCGGTCGCGGGTTCGAGTCCCGCTGGGGGCATTCATTTGTTCAGCACGAATGTTTGTACTCCAGTCATGGTTGTTTATATTTATAATATGTATGTATTTAAAATTTTTATGTGTAGTATATCAACTATCTGGTATCTGTTATACAGGCCTCGTAGCTTACCACGGAACTAGATGGCGTTGTTGTAAAAAATGTCCCAACATATTTATTTATTTATATATTTATTTAAATTTATTTGCAGAATATCTCCAATCTCATGCGACAGCGAGTATAATGCACTTCTCATGCGGTGTCGTCGCGGGCATAGCCGCCTCCTTAGTAACTAACCCGGCAGATGTATTGAAGACCAACATGCAACTGTATCCTGATAAGTTCCCAAATTCTTTCAGCGCTGCGATGTATGTGCAACAGGTAAATACTCTAATAATTTACTTACGAACAAATTAAATACCTATTTGGAAAACCAGATATAAAACTTTTAATATATATGAGTTATACTTATAGATTTAAATAGACTCGAACTAACGACCGTTGGCAGAGCAAGTATGATCACTAAGAACTGAGTCAACCGTGTCGTCAGAATCTTATATGTTTGCTTTTAAATAATAAGTCGCATATTTGTGGAGATATTATATCAAATGTCGTATATTTACGTCATAAATTCTCCAAACGTTTTTGTTTATATTTTAAAATGATCTTCCGTAAATATTGCGTTGTATTTCAGGTTTTTATTACTTGATTTGCCATTTATCTCTCATTCTGATATTTCCAAGAAATCATTAGTTATCTGTGCGCGCACGCGTTGATAACATAATAATTATCAAATACATTTTAATTAGTTACTTCAGTTTAAAGATTTCCGGTTAAAATGCCTTGTACATGATATAAAGAAAAAGCGAAACCGTATACATGTACCTATATAAAATATTTTTAAAAACAATGATGTAAAAACAGGGGCGGATTTAGGCTTTTTGAGCTACATCCCAATGCTCTTAAGACATTTGGTAGTTCTGTTAAAATTAAAGAACAAAAAAAGGTCATAAAGGTTAGATCAAATAATAGCGTTATCTTAATTTTGTCTAACACTATCTATCATTATAGATTTTAAAAAGACAAAAATGCAATTAGTTGAGGCTTCCTAGAAGTGTAAGTGCCCCCTAAATTCATCGGTCCGACAGATTTTTTAAAACTGTCCAATAAAGATTTTAAAAAATTTATATCCCAAAACAAATAATTATTGATTTTTACATCTTATATAATATCTATCTGCTAAGATATACTCGCAATTCCTATTTATATCTTTTTAAAACGTATCTAAGACGCACCTGATCGAGACGAAGGTAGTATAAAGTTTGTACTACCCTCATCGTAGTTTGGCCATGACCGAGTAGATATTATAATAAATTAAAATTATATTTCACTTCCCTTTATTGCGTTATCACGAAATTGTCTATAATAATTTATAGTTATTAAAAGCTCGATTTAATGCAAATACTTACTAAGAAATAAAATTTAAACTATCGTTGTTCTAATTATTGAAATTCTTTAAAAGTTAGTAGGATTTTTGAAATTAAATACCTATTGAGTTTATCGGATTCTAAAATAGACTATGGGTACAAAGATTCTTAACCACTTAACTTACTTACCACTTTATAATATAATTATAATGATGTAGAGAAACGTATAAATAAATCTACTTATGTTTATTATATTTTAAAAAACGACTAATTATCAAGTGATTATAAGACGTGTTAATTAAGCATTTTAATCAAGACTTTTAAATTAACACGACACTAAACTGTTATAATAATTGCCTCGTGATATATAGCTGTTTTTATCAGTATTTTTTGCACGATGCGATACATAAATGATAAACGAATTATT
This sequence comes from Boloria selene, assembly GCA_905231865.2. Classification (NCBI taxonomy): domain Eukaryota; kingdom Metazoa; phylum Arthropoda; class Insecta; order Lepidoptera; family Nymphalidae; genus Boloria; species Boloria selene. Next base: position 10,006,652 of record HG993141.1, read on the forward strand.
AACGTTTTTAAATATTTTTTAATTAATTATTAATGTCATATTAAGAACAAGTTTAACGGTGTATTGCTATTGATATTTTCGTTTCTTTAGCTAAGCAAAAAAAAGCTCTTTAATTTTTAAGCTATTTATACTGGTAATACGTATTCGTTTGGTTTTGTTAGTAAATCCGAGAAAATGTTAAATATTTGCATTAATTTAAGAAAAATTAAAGTAGTAAAGTAAAATTAAAGCGTAAAGAATGATTATTTCAATCACCCTAGTAGGTACCTATTTATGAAATGAGAGAATTATGTAGTGGACATTACCAGTAAACAATCTTAAAATTAAAAAGGATGAGGATCTACTTGTTATTGCAAGACAAATTATCGTGGCATTTTTTGACATACATCCTTTCTTGCATACGCAGCGAATTATTCCATTTTGAGCATCAGTTAATTCTAGTTAGTTATTTAGTAAAAACTAGTTCTAACTAGGAAAAACGCGTTCTATCTAAAAACGGGTTTGAACTGTAACATATACTGTATACAAAATTTTAGTTTTATATATACCTAGTGTTGTTATGTAATGCTTATAGTTTTATTTAATTATATTTTTATGTATATAAAAAATAATGAATTTCTATTTCTAATTGTTCTAGACTTACGGATTTCGAGGTTACTTCAAAGGCGCAGTACCAAGAATGATTCGGCGCACTTTAATGGCGGCGATGGCTTGGACAGTGTTCGAAGAAATAACTCGATCTATTGGCTTGAAATGACTTTGATTTCTTTGTTATATTTTATTCTTTGCTCTAAAGAGCTTAGTTTTCGTGTTTCTTGTTACTTTTTTAAAATTAATTTATATCTTATATTATTTTACTCATTTTGTAGGTTGGTTTATGTTATTTTTACTAGTTATTTAAAGAATTAATCACAATTATTGTAGCTATAAGCCAATAGGTTGAGTAAGTTCCTAAGCAAATGATCTTCTTTTTGCTTAAATATATTAAATGTAGAGTAATAATGTGATATTGTTGTTAATTAAATAAATATTTTTTAATAAATGTGTCTTTTATTTTCTTTTCTTCAGTATTTTCGCTTTTTACTTAATATTTGGAACACCTAAGTTAATTGATTGTAATGAGACTTGTCTTCAGTCCTTTTTAACGTCCCACTGCTGGGCATGGGCCTCCCTCAGTCCGAAGGGGATCAGGCCATATTATTGGCCGCGCTGGCCTAGTGCGAGTTGGCAGATTTCACATGTCTTTCGTAAACTTGCTAGGTTTATATTTCAGACATGCAGGTTTCCTCACTATGTTTTCCTTCACCGTAAGACAAGTAGTAATCATGATAGAAATGAATCGCACATGAAAATATCAAAGATGCGCGACCCGGATTTGAACCCACATCACTCGGTTATCCAACCGAGCGCGTTACCGCTGGGCTACCATTACCTTTAAGTAATAAGTAATGAGACTTACTATAAGATAAAAGGAAAAAATTGAAAATTTGTAACAGTACTATAGACTGCGTTTTATTTAGAATTTCTTGAAAATTGATCCAGTAAAAACTACACAAAATTCAATTCTGATTTCTGAACCGTTATGGATGTGACGACGCGAGGATAAGTCGCCAGTAAATTGTTGAATTACTTACATACGTACGTACCTACAGGTAAAAAGTAAAATATAGATAGTTCATAAAGATAGCATGAGTTTCCAGTTCGGTAGGTACTAGATTTTTATAGTAATTCACAATCGCTACGCTTAGGTTCGTTGCCTATAAGTTTTAACAATTAGTATGGATTTCACAGAGATTAAATATTTACTAGCAGTAAAAGGTATCCTATAACCCGTTATCATCATAAAAAATTTCATCAAAATCTGTCGTTTTTTTTCACGATGCAGTCAAATAGGTCGACATAGAAAATTTTTTTACAACTATAGATTAATATTCTATCGATAATTATGTTTATCAATAAGATATTCAAAAAATAATTTAATGTGCAGATATTACATTTCATTCAAAGACTAGTGTTTTAGAAAATTTTATTGCTTTAGTTTAACACATTGCTTTCTCTTATCAATTAAACAGTAATTTTAAACATATTATAATACATATGTACATTTGATACAATTGACTAACTTGTGCTTAGAGACTAAACTTTCAAAATGAAAAATTCATGTAACAAATTAAAATTTTCTTCTTTATTCTACATATATGTTTTATGGAATGATACTAAATATAAAATAAACTATTATTTTAGATTTTTAAAATATTGTGTATTTTCTGCAAATATTTCTGACAAGAACAAATCTATGTATAAAATTGATTTCTTACAAGTAAATGAAAAAATTGTACTAGTTTTAAAATCAGTCATACTTTACTGTTTTTGAAATTGTTTCTAAATCTTATTACTTCTTATATAAGTTAACAAGAAATCATAATTTTCATATAAACTCAATACCCTCATATTTGAGATTTTCAACTAATGTATCATCTAGTAATATAGTGCCGTCTGTTTTGAATGCAGTTATGTATGTAGCAGTTTTGCCTTCAAACTCTGTAGTTTTTAAAGCAACTATGGCTTCATCTTTTGTGCCTGGTATAAATTTGAATGAGGAGAAACCATGTTTAGGTTGATGTTTGACAATCTGTGGACATAAATTATTAATTTAATTATATTATTATATGAAAGTTTATAATGAAATTGGTTTCTCTATAATATTTTTTACAATTTATATGTGCTTGGTAATACATTTAAATTTTTATTTTCCATTAATTTGAAAATAGTTTGTTCTAATATGATTCTGTTACAATTAAGACAAAGTAAGGCCATCAAATATCTTCTAATTATTAACATTCATCAAGTCATTTAGAATAAGTGATGACTCCTTAGTTGTTTTATAAAATTACTTTTTTATATATTTGTAACGAAAATTTACATGTGAGGTATGACACATACAATAGCAAGTATTTAATGAATACATACCTCAATAGCTTTAATGTTTTTAAAATTGCTATTAGCACTGATCATATAATTGCAGCCCATAACTTCATCCCTTGTTTCATTATAATGTTCATGACTGCATCTTCTTGGTAAAAAGAACCATTTTTTCTTGATAGGTGACCAAACTCCTGACTCGTGAATCATATATCCCGGCCAGTCTATACCAATTGAGAGTCTAACGTCTTTATATTGGTTCACCCAACTTAAATGTTGTACCTGGAAAATCAATAAATATTTTTTGTCTATTTAAGTTGCTTTCTTGCCAACCCACATTTGCCAGCATAGTGGATTATGGCCTGATTCCCCTAGTATTGTAGGAAAGGATTCATTATTTATGAATGAGTAATATTGTTAAAATCCTAATTTACCTCTCCATGCATATTGATAGCTTTTACCCACATAGGGTCATAGCTCTCAAAATCTCCTCCAGTCGTGGTCCATTCTTTACCCATAGATCCTACATACAGCACTTCATCTTTGACTGTTGCCCATTCAGATTTAAAACCCTTTTCATTATGTCCATTTCCATCTGAGAGTATTACCCATGGCACCATTTTGTTATTAATAATTTCAAAAACCTGCAGTAAATTAATGTTAATTTAACAATTAAAATTAATCTTTAGATTTTAAACAAATGTTGTAAATGTTAATATAATTACCATTCCAGAGCGATCATCAAAAGTAAGTAATCTACCATCATATACTATTAATTCTGATAGTTCCATTCCCCTTCCCTTGTGGGAATAAGTGGAGGACAATATTGTGGTAGGCGTTTTATCCCAAGTAACAGTAACATAATTTTTAACAGTGTCATAACTTAAGAAACCTCTTTTCAAATAACTATTAAATGTATAAGGCTTTGTATTGCTTTTTGAATTAGTATCCAAGTCAGCTACTATAGCTATTTTATAGGTTATAATGTCTCCTAAATGAAAGGCAGAAGACAGAGGGTAAGTAGTATTGTATGGTCGGGAACTTATCGTCCATTTAACATGCAATTTTGACGATTGATCACTGGTACACAAATTATAGTAAAATAAAATTAAAAGAAAAACACCAGTAAGCACGATTAAAAACATAAACTGTGGTTGAATTCTCACTGCGTTGCCCACTCTATATGTGGCTGGAGTCCGGAGCGCTTTGCGCCAATCGCGAAGACCTCTCATTTTACGTTCTTCTAATTCGTAATAGTCATACATAACGTATTGTTAAGAATTTACTTCATAATTTATTTTGCTACTACAGTTTATTTTCTAAAATAAAGTAACAATTAGCTAACAATATCTAAAAATTTAAGTCCACTTTTCTTGGGTTTAAATTTATTTGAGGTACTAGGTGACTTCCAAAAAAATGCTATATAAGTATTGCTCATTTTCGTAGGAAATCTTAAGAATTTGATCTAATCACAGCTGTGAAGAAATATATTTTGTTGTACTTGACATTCATTGACATTTGACAAACGAATGTGATGACAGTATATAAGTTTATAATCTATGGTGATGATTATTGACTGTGACAACTGTGAACTGACACATCACGTTTTATTAGTCATCTATGATCACGACATTGAACATAGACAATATTTCTTTTTTTTGTATATAAACGTTGATCAAATTAAGATCTACCTATGAAACAAATATTGAAAAATAAAAAAGTAGCAAGTCTATTCTTGATATTTATTTTATTACAAATTATTCCTATTTTATCACTCTTACAATTGCTAAAATAAATTTATTTATTTTGAAAGTTTTTATTGTATTTAGTTATATGAAAATATTAATAATTGTGCTAATAACAAATTGAAAACTAAACGAGTAAGATTATATTATACTATAGAATTCATATTATAGAAACTATTATTTTTATTGCTTAGCCTTGGATCCGAAATGAAAACACATAATATCAACTTCATATAATTTACCGATATTGACGCTAAAATAATCGTCAAAACTGATCGGTTTTTAATTTTTATACTGTCGAGAAAAATAATATTGAAATATCGCCCATTTTTTTTGGGTTTTCTGCGTAGTGATTTAAGACCCATACAAAGTTTATCAAACCATCCAAGCTTTACTCCCCTATTTTGCAACAGGCTTAAAAATTTAAAGTGTATATGTTAGGAACATTTTTATCTTACAAAATCTTATTACTGGTTTTAATCAGACGTCCTTAGAAATTTGAAATGTTAAGACATTTGCTGGGCAACTCTACAAAAGGATAAGATTTTCTCGTACCATACACCTTCAAAATCTCGATTAACAATTAACATCTACCTATTTAAACGTGTTTGGAGCCACCCACGCAAAGCAAGAGTTCGCTAGTATGTAAAAAAAGCAATTTACACTATATAAACCTGTACTCAACTATAATCTTGAACTATATTTGTTAAGTTTGAACCAGCCAAATCAAAATAATCTTAATACAATTTAATTAATGTATCAATTTGTAAATATAATCAAAATATCTGTTCGAAAGTTGATTGCAAAGGCAGGATAAAACTGTCCTTCTTGGCTGGCACCGACTCCAACAATAACTAAGTAATTAAAATTATTTTTTCTGTTTTTAGTTTCGATTTGTAACGTTTTGAAGTCGGTTTTCTATTTTTGTTAAAAAAATATTTTTAATTTTTTTGTGGAAATTAGATATTTTGTTTAAATATAATATTGGTAGGCTAACTAAACTACTGCTCCAATAAGTCAGCGAAGTTTTGGAGTGTACGACAATAGTCAATCGAGATTTGTCCACGTCTATTCTTCCACGTAACTCCTAGACGTTAATAAGATTTACCTTCTATTATCAGATCAACCTAATATCTTGAAGGAATACGACTATCGGTTCATAAGTACGTATAATATTAAAAGAATTTTCTTTCATCTTCCTAACTGTTGAGAAGATATACCTTACCTACCTATAAAATTTGAGAGTTGCCCTAGATTTCCCTAGGATCCCATCATCAGATCCTGACTTGGTGATAATGTGAAAATCTTGGAAGCCCTACCAAACAAAAAAAATTGTAATCGGCCAACATTTGACGCAGAAATTAATGAACAAACATAAAAAGAACCGTTGAGGAATTGTACCTTCCATCATCAGCTCATCCACATGAAATAATGATTTGACAGACCCAAATGCTTGAACATCTTTAGAAAATATATCAAAAACTTAATAGGTGCCTATAAAATTTGAGAGCTGCCCTCGATTTCCCTGGGATCCCATCATCAGAACCTGACTTAGTGACTATGGGACCCCCTCGGAGCTATACCCTACCGAACAAAAGAAAAAAAATTTGAAATCGGCCCACAGACGGCGGAGAAATCGGTGAACATACATACAATCGGTGAAAATATATACATTGGAACATATAACCTCCTCCTTTTTTGAAGTCGGTTAAAAAAAATTGTGTCTTGTGCAATAATGTTTATTTTATTCCAGATACCTATTCTTTATTAGTGTATTGAGTGACCCCCTCCAAAATTTCAGTCTGCGACCGCGCCTGCTATTTAGTACATATTTTTTAAAATCTTATTGAAATAAACGTTATTATTGATACAGAAGCCGAATTATACAAATTTTCTCTGTCTGTCTATGACCGCATTATGAAGAAACCACTTGATAGATTTTGATGAAATTTGGTATGATGATAATTGATAGCTGTATCATCGGTCGGATCGGTCAACATACAGGATACTTCTTAATGCGGAAGAATATCTCCTCTGAAAAATATAAAATAGGTACCTACTAAGAAATAAAATTTATGTATGGACAAACCTAACTGTAGCGAGGATGAGTCTCCAGTAGTTAATATAAATAAACATTTATTGTAATACTTTCTTAGGTTTACGCGAATATTTGACATTATAAATAAAACTATCTTTTATGTCGACAGATTCTCCCGTGATTGCTGTAAAGCATTCGAAACGTCGGGAACCAAAAATCATAATAAATCCGCGACAAAATCCGAAAAGATAGTTTCATAGTAGGTATGCAGGGTAGACAATAGTAAATAGGTGCCTTTTTTAGTGGTAGTGCCATGCTTGTTATCTTCAGGTAGCAGCCGAATGGGCGGCACGCCCCGTATAGTACCACTCTCTCACAAAAGATCGGCGTGAAGTGGCAGCTATGCTGTCGCGTTTCGTCCGGTAAGGTAGAGTCCGGGAGGCCCACTCCTCCCTCACTCCTACGTCCCTCTTCCCTCTCTCCTCCATCCCTCCCTTTCCTGAAAGGCCGGCAACGCATCTGCAAGCCCTGCTGTGTTGCAGATGTCCATGAGCGGAGGTGATCACTTCCCATCAGGTGAGCCTCCTGCCCGTTTGCCCCTATGTATCATAAAATTCCTATCACTTTTTACTTTGCACTTTTTTGTTTATAAAGTGAAATGTTTGACAGATTCATTGTATCGGAAGAAGAAATTAAGCTATTTTTAATGCGGCATAGTTAATCATATCGACAACATAGATGAATGATCGCAAATCGATCCACAAGAAAAAAAGCATTTAAAATATGTACAACGCTACAGTACGGTTACACCGTAAAGTTCTCTCATATTTTACTTACGCAACATTTACTGGTGCCTTCCACTTTCACTGAAATGAAATTAAAGAACTTATTGCTTACGATCGAACATCCTGTAAAGTATAATTGGAATAAAATTGACAGACAATCAGTAGTTAGTTTTAGTTTTCAATTTGGATTTACAATTCACTTGTTGCAATCCATTTATAATTTTATATTATTCGTACACTCTCTACATTTCAAATGAATAAAACATTGCGCTTCATAGAATTGAATTTTTTATTATTTGTAATTGAAATAATGTTTTAGTACAAGTAACTAGGCTATTTCCTTAATTGATTCTAACTTAGTCGAATCTGAGCACATTGAATATTTTTTGGAAAATTTTATTCATATACCTAGTCATTATTACTGATAGAGAAGCCGAATCCAGTTTCTAGAATTTATGTCTATGCGGATGATAAGAAAACCAGTGGGCAGATTTTGATGAAATTTGGCATTATGACAGCTGGTTATTCGGGTCAACATATAAGATACATTTTAGTGCTAGAAAATATCTTATTTCTGAAGAATCTGCTATAACCTAAGAAATAGAGACAAAGTTAGTTATTATTTTATTAGCGAAGCCACGGATTCTGCAACTTAAAATAAATTAAATTTCTAAAATATAATCTCCTTTTTTGAAGTCATTTAATCACGAAAAATCAAGAAAAAATTATAAAATTGATTTTTTGATGCTAGTACCGTAATTATACTTTCATGTGCAATAAGTAGTGAAAAGCTGTTAATTTGAAATTAAAAACAGACACCTCAATTTTATTTGTATGTTTTGTCAGTGAGACTAGCTTCATAGTTTGTGACTGGCAGAAAAAATTAAAAAAATGTATGCATGACATTTTATAATATAAAACAGATAAAAAATAAAATGTATGGCATATTTACAAATGTCTTATGGTATTTGGAGTTTATAGTATTTGCTATTACTTTAATATTATTCTTCTGCTTTATCCTATATATAACTAAAATAAATTACGTTTCATATAACATTCGATACGACATGCGGCAGAAGTAAGTTACTTTTTACAACAATTCTCTAAATTATGTCTTTTACGAAGGAGCTATCGTGTTATTTGTGGATTTAATATTGCATCAGGTAGAAAGAGTTAAATATAAAATTTAGATACAAATTAAATATAAATTTATACATGGTTCTGCACGTGTAAATATATTTTTTGCTTAGAGATAACTTTAAATATTGTTTACATTATGAAAACTAATGAACTGTTATGTATTCAACCCTTTTTTACGTCTCGCGGCCATCCTTCAATATGAGGGGATCAGAAGCTGGCTGCTGAACCATGCTGGCTCAGCGTTAGGTAAGAGGAAGGCGGACTACACGTCTTTCTTAAACTTGCTGGGTTCTCTCAAACATGCAGGTTTTCTCACGATGTATTCCTTCACCAGACAGCACCAAGACAAATGGTAATCATATTGTGAATGATTTACACATGAAATTATCCTAGGTGCAAGCTAGAATCGTGATTTGAACCCGTTTCATTCGGTTTGCGAGCACGTTACCACTGGACTTCCACTGCTTCATAAATTGTAATATTAATTCACTTTTTTAGATACATGGCAGACGATACTTGGCTATTACAAAATTAATCAAATGGATACTAATCCTAAAAGCAATATAATATTGTGAGTAAGAATAGAAAATTATGAAACACACTATGATTTGAAACCTTCTTTTTATTATTTACTATGTCAAATATGGTATAATATATCATACAATTATTTAGGAATACCCTTTACCCAATGAAACGAAAACAAAAAGTCGTAAAACGAAGCTCGTATTGATATAAATACGTAGGCTTTGAATTCATTTATTTAATAGGTGAGTAATATAAATAGAAACTTAAATCCATGCGCAGAAGCATTACTAGATACTCAAGTTTCCATCTTTTTAAAAGCTGCCTAGCATTTTATTCCTATCGACTCATCTCTGGATACTGTCACCATAAATTAATTATAACTACGATTTCGCATTCTATGCCAACCATACAATATAAGGATATTTTTCTTCTTGCTCGCGTCTATAAAAAGTAAATAAATTGTTGCTTTGACATCAATGGGCTGCAGCATCTATTATAATATGACTATATTTAGTTGATACGTAGCAATTTAAAAATGGAAAAAGTTTAATGTCTATGGTTTTATACGCGGCAAAGATATTTTATAAGTTAATACCTACATATATTTAAATTTATAAAATCTTAATTTTATCAGATTGATAAAATAAATAAATAAGTATATTTTAAATTGTATTCAGCCTTTTTTAACGACCCACTGCTGGGCACCGGCCTCCATTCAATAAGTGGGGGATCAGGCCATAGCCAAGTGCAGGCTGACGAACTTCACATTTCTTTTAAAAACTTGGTACCTACGTTCTCTTTGGCATGCAAGTTTTTTTTACGATATTTTCCTTCACCGTAAGACGAGTGGTAATCATGTTAGAAATTATTCGCACGTAAATGTCAGAGGTGCCAGACCCGAATATGAACCCGCTTCACCCTGTTAATCAAACGAGTGCCTCACCACTGAGCAATTATGAAGAATCTCACTATATGTTAGTAATAAAAAATAGATATTTATTTTTTAATGTATCTTTTATTCTAGCTTACAAGCAGTGCAATGTACGAAACCGATATCAAAAGTCAATGTACCAAATCAAAGGTCCATATGTTGCGAAGCAGATTGTATCTGGTTCTGTAGACTAATAGGCAGTATAATAACGATTACTGCTTGTTATTATGGAGCCTACACTTTTATTTCGGATTCAAAGCTAAAGTTTGGGTTATTTATACCTTAACTTAAATTTGTTCTGGAAATATACTTTTGAGGAAAGAAACCCGAAGAGGCGCATGAAAAATACGTCTATCACCTAAACTATATGACTGGCTATATGTAATAAATTGTTTTGGTATACGAATAACTAGTAGTTTATTGCCTAACCTGACCTAAACCTCAAAACTTAACTTAACTTGTTTCCTTCGACTGCATAGTGTGTTGTCAATATGGCTCATCACTCTCATCTTTGGTCATGACTCATGTCGAAAAGATTACATCAAGTAATCATAAATAAATGTCAATATTAATTAAAAATTAAATAAATCATTGAATAAAACTTTGTAAATAAAAACAATGACGTAATACCATGGAGCTGATGATGGAGCCAGAAGGAGCATCTATATAGAAGAATTCATCATCAGCTGATGCCAGTGAAATCTTGGAGGTTGAACTCCTTTAATTCATATTAACGAGTAACAAATATAATTATTTGACTATTTCCAAAAGACAGTATTAAGTCGAAAAAAAGATTGCTCATCTTAACAACCTTTTCTGGAACAGCGCATATAAACACATAATTGCTTTAGATATCCGCGACTACACGTATATTATAAATATTTGCCATATTCAATTACTATAATTGAGATTGTATCTTTCGGTTACTAGACCATCACATAGAAAATGATTTTTTGTTTGGTTTTTAGATAGAAATAGACGTATTTGCACTTTCGAATAGATTACACAAAGAATGAAAGACAAGTGTTAATATAATAATTGCGTCTAATGCGATCAAAATGAAAGTAAAGATATAGAATGAAAAAAAATAAAAGTATATAGTGCGATAGATTATATCTATTTAGGTTTTGCAAGACTTCAAAACTAGCATTTTCACTTGGTTTTCTTCAACTTTTAATATATATTCGTTGTATAAAATTTGTCGCACTTTATAGTAGGTAGGTACTTAGCAATAATCATTTTTAAGTATGTATTTTAGCTTAAATAAAACGATGTTGATCGTTAAAATGAGATGGTAAATTTAACTTTAGTCATTAAGAACGATTTCTTTTCTGTGAAACCATTAAAACAGGAAAATTAAATTGTATTGTTTCTTTTATTAAGTTTTACCTTCACACACTTAATTACAAATTATAAAAATAATGGTTAGACAAATTGACAAACAAAAGTGAAGTGTGAATTCTATTAAGTTCTCTGAGGATAACAGTATTATTATACTCACCTTACGTGACATACATTTTAGCTTTCTAATCACTTCAGACGATATTATTCCCTATTTTTTTTAAATATAACACCATCATTTCTACTGTATTATAGACAGGTGTTTGATAATAATTACACATGACTGGTTCGTCTTATTACACCTTTATTTTCTTATATCAGTTTAAAAAGTAGTTCTGAGATAATTGTTTGTCTAAATATATATAATTGATTGTTTTTTTATTCTTATATTCTAGCCGAGTTGCTTTAACAACCAACTTCATAACAGAGGAGGTTCTCAGCCTGGTTATATGTTTTTATGTTTGTTACCTGAAAACTCTATCTATATCATTTACACCGATTTGGATTTTTTTTTTGTTTGAAAGCGTTTACTTTCAATTTGGTACCATTTAACTTTAAAAATAAATCAACCTTTGCGTATGTCTACACTAAAAAAATAATAATTTATTGTATAACATATTGTATATTTTGCATTCGCCGGACTGTTCGCTAATTATTCTTTGGTGGAACAGTTTCTTACCAACTACTTTATTAAATTTTTCTTTTTTATGTTTAGAGGTCGAGAATTTATATATAAAAGTATTTAAAGTTAGATACTATTAATTAAGATAATAAATATTATTTGTTGGTGTAATCTTGTACTAATTAAATAAAATAAAAATTTGAACCTTTAATAAAATTAATAATTATTGCTAAAAATTTTAACTGCTTCCCAGATGTGAAGTAATTAAGACATAACTAATAAAAACATAAAACCTATTAATAATTAGCAATATTCTAGTTTTTTCATACAGATTTATAGATATGTTACTAGTTTAATATCAACGTGCCGGAAAATATTAATACAATTTAGCAAACTGTAACAAATCTGTGTGCACGCAATATTGTACGAGGAAGTAAGTTCTGTGATGCGTAATTTTGCCATTTTTAATTAAATTCTTCGGTATAATTGATCAAAACGTGAACTCTACTTAAGAAAGAGCTTTGATTCGATGACACGTTTGTAGTGATCCGTCGATCGTGATCGTCGCGGGTTCAAGTCCCACTGGGGGAATTCATTTGTTGAGCTTTGTTCACCCATGACTGGAGTTTGTACCCCAGTCATGGGTGTATATTTTTATAATATGTATGTATTTAAAGTTATATGCCTATTATGTGTAGTTTATCAACTATCTACTATCCGTAACACAAGCCTCTTAGCTTACCACTAAACTAGATGGCGCTGTGTGTTATAATGTCCCAACAAATTAAGGAAAAGACTAAAAAGTACACTTTAGATTGGGCATACAAGTTTTAAATATATCTTAAATCATAACTGAATCCCCAGTACTACTTGCACATTGACTATCCGACAAGATTCTTTAAGTTTCTAAATTATTGTATAGTGAAGAAAGAAATAGTTAAACAACCTTATTTCTTATTTCTAATTCGAAACTCAAATTTAGCTTCCGCCTCAATAACTTAGATCTTAGTGCATAAAATTTGGAACATCCCACTTATTCAAAGCACGCTTTTTAACCAGACGAAAATAAACATTGGTACCTATATAGAAACTGTCTACATTGTTGCCTAAAAGGCAAATGCCATAGAAAAGTTAGCTTTTTAGTTTTGTATGTTTTACTATATATTTTTTTAGTTGATATAAATTTTAATATTGTGAGTGATTGTAAATTTACAGTTAAAAGTGACTTAGCATATATAAAAAGATTTAAAATAGTAAGCACTTTAAGAAGTACGATACTTTTCCTCTTTGAAGCTGGGAAAAATTCAAGGAAATATTATGATTTACATACATTCAAGGTCTTGCAAAAGCGTCACAGGCTCTATTGTTTGGAGTTTTTCAGACTTTCTAGAAAAATCTGCTAAACATTCTCCCAAGTCCGCTACGTTTGTTTTGACTGTCACTTATACATTATATATATATTTCACCAGTCACTATTTTTTTTTTAAGAAAAACTAAATAAACTCAATTTTAGTAGTTAAATAACTCATTTGTGGCTAAATACTCGGCTGGGTTGCACAGACTTTCCATCACTATAGTTCATGTTATAGCCATATATACATAACTAGCCTTTCCCGCGGCTCCGCTCGCATTTGAAATGCTGAAAACGGAACAGAAAGAAATATTTTTCCCCTATTTTTGTAACATTTTTCACTGATGATCTGGTGATGCTATATAGCCTATAGCCTTCCTCGATAAACGGACAAAAAGATTTTTTCAAACCGGACCAATATTTCCTGAGATTAGCGCGCTCAAGCAAACAAATAAACAAACAAACAAACCAGCTTTATATTATAATATTAGTATAGATTATGAAACGCAAAAATTTAAAACGTTAAATTGAATCACATTTTAGTATAATGTGAACACACCAATATGAGGGTAAGATTTAGCCCACGCGGTCAACGGGTCAGCATGCAAACAAATCCATCTTTGTTTTAACACTGTTTACTCGCCAATGCTTACAAAGGGGTGATAAATGAAAAGGGGCGGATGCGTTTAACTAAAATTTTGTAAACCATCAATGATATCGATGTTTTTGCTAAGTATTTACAAAACAAAGTCCCTTACTCTCTCCCTATATCCCTATGTATGCTTAAATCTTTAAAACTACGCAACGGATTTTGATGCGGTTTTTTTAATAGATGGAGTGATTCAAGAGAAAGGTTTATATGCAAAACTAGCGAAACTAGCGGCTTTGCCTGTGCTAAATCTAAGGAAGAGCTTGAGCGAAGCGAGGGCGAGTCGCTAGTAGTAATTATAAGGCAGTAGCAACTTCAATTTTATACGTTACGTGCTTCACGAATAATATTTGTATAACGTTTGAGATGAAAATAGAGCATTAATGTGTGCTAAAGCAATTGTAGGTTTTCTATATAATTTGTACTTTCATTTAGGATATCAAAGAATATATTTCAATATACTTATATGATTGATTATAAAGCGACATAAGATATTGGTTGGAGGATTCAACCTCTTCCGCTAAAGCGTATTTTAAAAATAGCTCGTTTGAGACTGCATCTATAAAACAAAACTTATTTAATACCATAAAAAATTACTCTTATTGATTAAATAAATAATAAATAAATATGTTGGGACATTATTACACACAGCGCCATCTAGTTTCGTGGTAAGCTAAGAAGGAAGCTTGTGTTACGGATACCAGATAGTTGATATACTACATATATAAGTTTAAGTACATACATATTATAAATGTAAACACCCATGACTGGAGTGCAAACATCCGAGTTTAACAAATGAATGCCCCTAGCGGGACTCGAACCCGCGCAAGAAAGTAGGGTCACTACAAACTGCGCCAAACAAGTAAAAAAAAGTAAAAAAAAATAAATAGAAGTACGTAAGTCGTAACATTAACGAAAAAAAAATTATGTGAGAATTTATACTCTATATGCTTATTTCATTATAGAAGTAAGAGCAATATATAATAAAATCCAATCGGCTTATAGTTAACATCTTGTCAAGATTAATTATAAGTGCGTCGGCGCAGAATCTTGAACAATAAAGATATCTAATTATCCGTCATGGCCAGTGGTGCAAATTATATTTTATATACATTGCTTAGATATGCTTTATAAGCCCTCAATACGCCTATTAATAAATTAAAAAAGTAGAAATTTTGATTTCCGATCAAAATGGTATCACGGATCTTCTGTAAGCTTTGGCAATGTCTGAGCTCAGAGGAATATCACTATCACTACGTATTATAAAATAAAGTCCTCCACCGCGTCTGTCTGTCTGTTTTCACCAATGGATAGATTGGTTCTCGAGCAAGGTTTTAAATTATATAATATATAATTTGTCAAGTATTTTAATTTGTTTTGTATACATTGGATAAAATCTAAAAAAACCGTTTGGGAGTTTTCAACGAAAGCGCTGCCTAAGCCTTTTGAGATATAACAAAATGATGAAAGGTTTAATTTTGTACATATCTTATACAGGTCGACAAAATGTCCGCGATTGCATATTATGTCTAAATATACTTAAAATATGTAAACTTTAGCTATTCATTATATTATTTCAAACGTACTTATTAAATTATAAAAACACTAACTTTAATAAAGTACTTCTTCAAATTGCTAGGTTTCTTATAACATTTTATGTACAAAGAAAGATGGTATACACTAGAAGAACCATTATTAAGCTTAGTTAAGATACACTTGGAGGTTTTTATTATTTTATTTCTTGCAGCCTGGAAAGCGCATCGTTGGTAAGCATACGTATACAAGTAATCAACACTAATTGTTGATCAAGACTATAAACCTATTTTAATTTACATTCATTACACATATCCTATTCTGTTACTTAACTTTATAGTATAAAACAAAGTCGCTTACCTTACCTTAGATCTTTAATACTACGCAACGGATTTTGATGCGGTTTTTTTAAAAGATAGAGTGATTTAAGAGAAAGGTTTACATGTATAACTAGCGGAACCCATAGCTTTGCTCGCGCTAAATCTAGGGACCCTAGCGAAGCAAGGGCTAGGGGCTCTCGCTAGTTAAAAATATACGAGTAAGTCGATATCTTACTAGTAAAATACTCAGTCTTTACATTAATTGGCTTGGCGAAAAAAAAACTTTTTATTCTCATATTTTAATTATTCGTACATATACGTATTTTCTTACATCTTTTGTAAATGGTACGTTTTTAAATTATATTTTATTTTTTCATTCATATTTTTTTTCTTTCGTCAGGTTTCTACAGGCATAATTATTTCGCTTTTTCTAGTTATCTAAGTCCAATTAAAGTTATTAAAATTAATTATATATATTTAATAATCACTTCACCGGATAAAACATGCGTATTTTGTTTTCGATACATAAGCGTGTGAATAGGTGTTTCAGAAAGTTTATTTCTCTATAACAGAGACGTACTTTGTAATAAGCTGTTATGTGAATTTATAGACCATTTTATTGAATGTCTTGCACATTGAGTTTATAATGTCTGCTTATTACCTATGTAAACCGTTTCTTTTAAATTATTTAGAATTTCATTTGCTGTATTAAAATTAAATGATATTAATATTTAGAGTTGAATGCAATTATACCAGCCAAATCAAAACCAAAGACCAAAGTTATTATATATATATATATTATTTTTTTTGTGATTTTTAATACAAATGTTCCAGAGCTAGTTATTTTAACCTCGTTATCTATTGTGCCTTTATTTATAGTAGGAGCGAATTAAAACCTAAAGACTCGAGTCGAGTACGTACTCAACAAAAAATACATAATAACACAAAAAAATTAAACATTAAAAGCCTGTAAATTAGTTTGAGATTAAATTTCAAACTCTTACCACTATATGTAAAGTCAACAGTAGCCTTTTTTACTTTTTAGACTCTACGACTTTGTAACTACATATGTTAAAAATAGAACAAGAAGCTGTTAAATTGTCGTTTACATTTTTTGCCCTCTATACCGTATGTCATTATACCGTATATTATTTAAATAAAGCCTTAATAAACGGTTATCATGTATTATTTCACAGTACTTTTAGTTGCAAAGAGCTTTTTAAATCTTGGGGTGCATTTTAATAGGTATTTATTAGTTAGCGCTTTAGCTTTACCGTTTTTAAGGTTTAACTTTAAAGTTTAATGTTAAATATAAATTATGATTCGATTTAAAACTGATTTTAGAAATCGTGATCTTTTATATATAACTATGGAGGTTGTGTAACTATTAATTACTTAGGTTAATTATTGAGTTAGAAACTTTGATTGAAATAACGAAGAAAAAACATTGCCTTTCTATATTAAACTGGATTCAAATGTACTTGTCTATTCAATTAAAGAATACATTTAATTCATATTTGACGTTTCCTCTTAACTTTTATAATCACAATAATAAGCCGTAAAGATATATTTTTTATAAAGTTATACTTAGTACTTACTTAGTACTTAAATATAATTAAAAAGTAATGAAAATAAAATAAAGTACTTACAGAAAAATACAGTAAAGATATAGTATTTTATTGATATTGCTGCATTTTGGTTTGGTTTAAAAGATTTTTAGTGAAGAATAAAAGGGATAAAGATAGACAAAGCCCCTATAGGTATATATAGAAAAGCTTAAAAAGATCGATCTAAATCTTTAAGAGTCCGAATTACACGAAATAAATTTCAATAAGCAATTCTTGTGTATGTCCCTATACTATAATATGCTCATGTAACATTACAAGATATTTTTAAGTTATTTACCTATTTGTAACTACTAAGTTGCAGTAAGTAATGGAGTCACCGTTTTAGAATAAGACATCTGACTTCTGAGTATTAAAACGTGTTAGTGAGATAAAAATAATTAGGATTATTTGCTATAAACCATAGTAAGTACACTTTTGCAATAATCAATGGTAATAAAATCACGTTTTTCATCTTACGCTAGTGCTTATAGTAAAAAGAAGTAAAAACTAAAGACCATAAAGGAGGATGTGGCATAAAAGTGTAGTAACAAGATAATCCGTGACAATTTATGTGATACAGATGCTGTATACCTATTTAAATGATTTGTTTTAAGAACCTACTGAAACCTTGTTTTTTTAATGGTTGAGAACTTTGCTATTTTAATAAGAAATGTTTAAGCAAAGGTAATTTTATTTTGTACACATATATTTCTTTTGTAAATATTCTTGTACCTAACTATTTAAAAATTTTTTTTTCTTCGTTAAGCAAAAACTACTCTACTAGGTAGTATGTTTCTTAGTTTTCACTCTATATGATTTGTGTTGGCTTGATTTTTATTATATTTCAGTTAATAAGGTTCACAAGCACTATACGCAGTAAAAGTAGTATTTCCTTACTCGAAATTTTGAAACTGAAAGCACTTATCTCAAACCTACGAGTAAATAATGATACCAAAAAAAATTATAAATTCGATCATAACATAATAAACAGTTAACTGTTATACAAATATTGAAGTAAAAATTGAAAGTTTGTATAGAGATTTTTTACTAATAAGATTATGAAAAGAGAATTAAATTCTAATAGGACATTTCAGCCGAGTGTTACCTATATATACATTTTATTCAGATAAAATTAATCGTTTTAAAAATGATAATTTAATTTAAATTATAAAGATAGGGTGTTGAGGTGCTTTATTGTCATGACTATTGCTGACGTTAGAAATAAAGCAATAAATATAAAAAAACTAAGTCCAATTAGAGCAAAGCTTGGGTAAATCGCTAATATTCTATAGAGACATTGAATCTGTTTGTTTGTTACCTTTTCTTAATATAAAGGCTTACAAGGCGTTGCAAGTGATGTATGCAATGTGGGGTCACAATTACCTTGTCTCTGGGAACGAAATGAAAATACACAAGTGCACGCCACCGCGGGCAAAAACTACCATTAACAGCAATTTCATGTATTCTTCAAATAATTTAACATATTAGTAAATATGTATAATTTTGTAAGGATGTTTATTGTTGTAAAGTCATCTATTTATACTACTATGGATTAATCTTATTATTAAAAAAATTCAGAATCGAATCAATTGTTTCAGAGATTAGGGGAGCGGGGGGCAGATTGTTACAATTTTTAGATAATTGTCAATATAACAAAAGCTATCAAATAATCTATACATATGATTACTTTTATCGTTAGTATGTCTATTCAGCTATTAAAATATGATTGAGAAGTTTTTAAAATTTATGTATTTTTTTCACAAAGGAATATTTAACCAAAAAAGTCAATTGTAACAACTTACCCCCGATTCGGGGCTAGTTGTTACATCTTCGGGGCACGATGTTACGGTACATCAATAAACGAAATCATTAATGATAAATATTTTCTATTATTTCAAAACGTTATAAATATAAGAGATCACTTTAAACAGTCTTCTAACATTTATGAGTAATTATAATTGCCGATGCCACGCTGTCTGTGCTCGATTAAGGTGGTTTTTAAAAGGACCATAAACTCCTACATCTAATGGTTGTAAATTGTGAGAGCAGTGGAAATGACAGCATGATTATTTTGTTTACTTTGGCTCTCTCAGCGACGTAAAAATTTACATGTGAGCTGTGGTTATCCAGAAGGAAGAGAATGGGCTGTTCAGAAAGCTTAACATGTTGAATGAAATGTTGAATTTTAAAAATTCTACTTCCATCGTCCATCCCGAAAAATTATCCGCTCCAATCGCATCAGTCCAGCACAAAGAAAAAGATTCGTATATCTCATTCTGGGAAACACGACCATCGGCGGAACTGAATTTCCTGCAGCATTTATGGCACATGCAAGTGTTTTAAGCCCGTTTTTGACCACGGGCAGCAACTATTTTTTTTAGGCTTCTGTACCATCGTGATACCTGTTTCGTCAGTGAATTATGTTTTTGGAGTAAGCCTTGCACTTTGAAAAAAAATTTTTAAAGAATTCTTTGTCAAATATGTAGCTTCTGGTTTTCATAGAGATAGTTCAGGATTTCTATCGATAAAACTTTTAAACCAGTCCGGCCCAGCCATATTATTTTTGAGCCAGTTGGGGGGAATATTTTTAAACCTGTAAACAGCACATTAGTAAGTTAGTTTTCGGACTTCTGTTGGTAGTAAACCAAAATATATTTCTGAACTTTTGAGCAGATAAGAAGCTAATCTTCGTTCTGTTTCTTTTGAGAATACCAATCTAGGTTTAACGTAACTCAATGAACAACTTTCGTTGTTTTTGGTTTTTTGACATACTTGGATAAGGACATCGGACAAAAATTAAACATTTCGCTTGCTTTACGAATGCTCGTTTTATTCTGCAGTACTTCTGCTGCAGCAGATTCATAAACTTCAAGTTGCAAGCAATGTAACAACTTGCCCCAAAAAACTGTAACTACCTGCCCCATGGCACCTTTTTTAATATAAATTGAAGTCACCATTAATGGATATCAATAGTAGAAAAAAACAATATTGCAAATTAAAGGTAGATATATTGTGAATGTTCAAGGCTCAAAGTTTTGAGAAAATACAAAATATAGACATCAGGAATCAAAAATAGCGTAAAGGATTTTTTTACTTTTTTGGTTAAAATCGACAGACATGCACACAACCTAGCAGCTTGACGCTTGGCGGGTCACTGATCGTTTTAATCTAATGCACGACGTTATAAAAAAACAAATGAGTCCAATTATGTCCACCAAAGAATTTAAAATCCCGGTAAAAAAGGCGTGTAACTTCCTACCCCTGTATCAACTAGCCCCCCGCTCCCCTATATACAAAGTTGACTTAAAATGTTTGTAATTTTTTTTCATTTATTGTGTAAACTCCGTTTGAATGTTTTTGGTTTACAGTGAAACAGGATTTTAAAAAATATTAGCTATACAAATATTAAAGATAATTTTTAATATACAGCGGTAGTATAAGCTAATTTTAGCAATTAACAGTTAAAAATGTATGATACTGACCTCTCCTTCTCACGAGTCTTCCTTCCTTCTCACGCACCCTTAGGAGTCTGAAAAACTATTATTAGGTACTGAACTAGCCTAAGTTGTAACTTTCCAATTGTGACAGGATGATTAAAATCGGTTCCGTAAGTTTAGAGTTTATCAATTACAAAGTACAAACAAAGTAAGTAAGTTTTGCTTCCTTCTAATATTAGTACAGAAATAGGTGAAAATGAAATTTACTTACAGCAGGTATTTTTTTTGTGTGTTTAATTTCCAATCACATCACCTCACTAAGTAAAACTTACTATAGAATCAAATTTATTGTAAAGAATATCTACGTTTGTCTGTTTCTTCAAATATTATTGTAATAGGTACTTAAACTAAATTAAAACCTTTTCATTTCCATTAATTTAATAAATAAATTATTCACAATATTCTTACTATATTTATTGATTTTATTAGAATTTAATGAAGATAACAGACAAAAAAAATATTATAAAAAAATTAAATAAGGTCAATATTTCTTTAGAGTAGATTTTTTTAAAAAATTTTACTACATATTTATACCTACTATCATACAATTAAATGAAACTAAAATACATTCACTACTTGTCGTAATGTAGCGCTCCAAGCATGCACAGTAATAGATTATTAGCTAAACATCGAACCCTTTAACCCTTTCCGCAGCGAAAGTGGCTGCACCCCCGTATAAACGCGTGCAAAGGCTCTCGTCCGCCACTCGCGAATAGCACGTCGAGTTGCGCGCGCGCAAGTGTTGTGTTGTGTTGCAATTTGTGTATTTAATATATTTTTTTAAGTGTGATCTCGTGGCCACGGTAAGTTTATTTTTTTATAAGATATTTTTTATATTTTCATATAAATAATAGAAAAATTAAAAAAATAATAATATAAAAATGCCGTAAAATAATTACAAGTTATTATTTATAAACAATTTTTACTTTTTAATATTTAAATTGAGTTAAATTTAAATAAATATTTTATTTTAATTTTGGTGGCGTAATTAAATTAAAAATTAATATTATGCACAAACAATGTATAAATACATATTTTATATAATTAAAAGAAAAAGTAATATTACGAAACTATATAATATACATTTTTATTTTTGTTTTAATTTATTATCTGTTTAAGTAGGCACTTAATTAGTTAGCGCGATTACATTTTACTTCAACTATTACTTACTGTTTATAACAAAACTTAATGTACAATAAAATTGTGTACATGAACTTCAACTCACTTTAATTTGCCTAATTAAAAAAATTATAAAGTAACATAAAAATAAAAGCTTACAAATTGAATGTGAAAATATAAACGACATTGTTATTTTAATTAAAATAAAAAAGCAATAAAGGTAATGTAGGTAATTAATTAAAACAAAAAAAAGTCATTTAAAACAGAATACTATCTAGTTAAACTTTTAAGCAATTATCATAATAATAGGCTCTTATTTGTCTTCGTCTCGTTGGATATGAGAGTTTTAACGGTATCAGAGCGATTTAAAATAATTGTATAAACCATTAAGTTATTGTTCAAATACATACTTTTTTATATTTTTAATCTATAAATAAAATAGTATCTTATAATGTTTAATCTGTCGAAGAACAACAGATAATCCATACATATGTAGCGCGACATTTTTAAATAATAAAGGTGGCACAATTACAAACGATTATCTTTGCTTTCTTAATGAAAATATGATTTGAAATCCATTATTCCACATTCACGTTACCGTTTTGTCGATAATCGATTAAGAAATCGTTTTACGCACGTTTCCGTGAAAGTGTCAGTCGACTGTGGGTGCGAATATAGAAAGTGATAATTCGGGCGGACTTTATGTCAATTGTAGTTTAATTCGACATTGAAATAACATAAATAACTTTTATTGTTATTTTATAAGTCACAACTTACAATCCTTATATTAGAACGTCTTAATATTCAAATAGATTGGGTACTTATTAGTTATTATGTGTACGTAGAATGTATGCTACGTATTGGAAGTGGTAAATGTACTTATTTAAATAGTTTAATTTTCTTGATATGATAATTTTCTTATTTTATGCCTAAATTAAAACAATTTAATATTTATGGTTTATAAAACAAAATAAAACATAATTATTGATCTATTTTCCTTTATCATTAAGCTCGCTAATACTCACATTTCGAAATTAGCCTCGGGGAATAGATCCTGCTACCCTCTAGTCCAATACCGTCTTATTAACGTTGAGCTATTTAGACCTCGAATTGCAATGAAATTGAACGCCAGTCGGATAATAATTATGGAATTTGCATGCTTATCGATGTCGGAAGATGAATTGCGAGACTGCAGTTAGTACCAATCAGGTGTATATAAAATGAGACGGTAAAATCGATTAGTGTTGATCTGAAACTAATGTAATAACAACTAATTATATTTCAACTTAATACTCTTCATAAAATACAATTTGCAGACATTTTTATTCAAAGACTCGGATTTAATCGCCTTTTTGAACCGAATTTAACATTAATTTCTGTTCAATTATGACTTTATTTGGCAATTACTGAAATCGATATTGACTGAGCAAATATTTTGTCTCGATAATAAAGTTGCATAATGTAGTTTAATCATGTCATTAAAGCAAATTAAAGAAAAATGTTGGATTAATATGTAAATCGTTTCATTTTAATTATTATTTATTTTGTTAAAATAAAGTGGCCGTCCGAATACATTATACAAGTTATTACATTTATGCGTTTTCCAAGAATTGTATTTGTATAGACAGACGTACATTTACGTGGTCATCGAACCATCAACTTCCTACATAGTAAGCAGGGCCAGATAAAAAATAATATGCTATGACTGTCGTTAGTTTTTAGAATTCATTTTATATCACCGCACCTACATATTATGTAATAAAAATATGTATTTTTAATAATAATATTATTTAAAATTACGACAAGTATTGTCTTTTACCTTCTTTTTTTTGTATTTCTTTTTTCTTTTAGCTGAAATGAGTTAAATATTTTGTTCTTTTGTGTTATATTAAATAAAACTATCGAATTGTGCTTTTAAGTTACATATAAATTTCAAGAATATATTTCTTTCAAGCAATTTCCTAATAAACAGTACATAAATATTATTTCATTAGCATGTCGAGTGACTGATGGCGTCAATTCTCCTGAACAAATGAAGAGAGCTAATCCTAAGCTGTATATATCTTGATCGTAATTATTGCGTGTGGGATTCAGGTTGATTAATATGCAAATGTACAGTTAGCAAAGTAAATAATTTAATCGTTGGTCATATATTTTGTAGTAGTTAGTTTATAGAGTAAAGATATTTATTGACTTGAATATTCAATATTAGTCATATTGTTACTTACATATTATATATTACTAGAAATTCCCGCAGTTCGCCCGCGTTGGGAAAAGGATGAAAATTTTGAGTATATATACCTATTATAAGTATTTTTTGATGCCAAATCATAAAAAAATAAAAAATAAACTACCTAACCAAATACACGGAACAAATTTTCATAAAAATCGGTCAAGTTAAAGGTCGGTCGTTCCGGAGGAGTTTGATAACAAACATACTGACTCGAGTTTGTCGTAAGCTACCTTTGTATTAAATTTCATCGAATTCCGTCCAGCCGTTTCATACAACGCGACGCGACGGTAGGATTATGTATACATACAACTTTTCTCATTTATTAAAGTAAAATGTAAGGATTAATATCTGAATTAAAAATATGTAACTCTTATAATTATCTTAATAATTATAAACATAGTTTTTTCATGCTAACCATACAGTCATAAATCAATTTGCATAAATCAAATCATCAGATTCATTCCGTTTAATACAGAAGAGGTCGTTTATCTAAGTTTGTTTTAAGATACGTGTGTAGGATAGGAAAAGTCCTTCATGACTCTCTCTTCCGGTCTTCTCTGGTTGGTATTTCTAATAGACTTATTTTTTACTTGACTTCTTTTTTGAGGTACGGAGTCTAATATTTAACCGTAGCTAATGCTGCTCTATATCGACAGTAGAAAGTGTAAAAAATACACTGTATTGTCCAACCAATGTCATTTTAATGCCATGCTAATTAAAAAAAACTTTAAAATATACCTTTCGGTAATCCCTGTAATGTACTGCAAGTCTCGGTTTATTCATTATCAGCATCACTTATAAATTCTTGCCTACATAATATAAATCACAGGCTTTCATATAAAATGCAAAATTTAAGTACATAATATAGGTATTTCGAGAAGATGAATATATTACAATAATTACATTTAAAATAGTCATTAGATTCAATTGAAATGAAATTAAATTCTCGTAAAAGTAAACTTACCATGCAGTTAAATTATGCTAATATGAACACTTATCCAACTATTATTACTCGTATTTCATATTATAATAATGTCGTTTAATTATATGGGTATTAATATTAAATTGCAGTACATTACGAGTATATTTACTTTAAAGAATAATTTTACCTAACCCTTAAGTATCGGTCTTCCTCACTATCATAAAACTAATAGGACAAAATTGTCTAAGATCTTATACTTTACTATTATAAACTATCGAACCTCGCGTTTGGATGAATCCTTAGTTGCCTGACTATTTCAGTTCTAAATTTCATCAAAACCGGGCCAGCTTTTTCACATGACGGAAGAAGAAAACTACATAAAAACTGCTAATAACTTTATGTATTTATAAAAGTAGTCCAATACGAAAATGTGATTATTTTTGTTGGTCCTAATGCAGCAATGGATTGGTGGAATCTTCTCTCGTATATGTAGTTGAGACTAATATACGATGTCTTATAGTAGTGCAATAAACGTTTAAATATTAGTTTATATATATAAGAGATAATAAAAAACGCTTTATTATTATTTTTGTACGACAGAATTAAGAGGCTTACGTGTGGTACTTGGAGACCTACCCAAGCAAAGCCACTAGTCACTAGTTATATTATAAACTAGCAAACCCACCCCGCTTCGCCACGCTTAAGTTAATATGAACTAAACTGATTTATAATTTTCTAATAAAATAAAAGTAGCCTAAGTTATTCCTTAACATTAGAAAATCGGTCCAGCCGTTTCAGAGATTAGCCGGAACAGACAGATAGACAGACAAAATAAAAAAAATGATGTAAGTACCGTATATGTTATGGTATTTCATATGCATCTAGTAAAAAACTGTTGATTTGAAATTAAAAACAGACACTTCAATTTTATTTATATCTACTGATGTACTAATTATAGATTTCAATGATTTCAACATAATATATTAATTGTATCGGTAATGCATCATGGCGGCACGACGCAGTACAAATATCTGCCCGCATATAAGGCACGAGTGGAAGCACGAACCTTCTAATGGACTCTGAGTACCCTTAAACAGCTACCATTAAATTCAATTCGCTCTTAGGAACCTATTACATGATTTTATTGCGATTAACTACTTAAGTATTTTTATTTCGGAATCTTAATTGTGATATTTAAAACAATTAAACTCTATATTAGGAATGTTGAAATCTATTATTGACTCTATTTCTATATATCAATTAAGTAAATATTTTAAACCTCACATCGTTCCGATCCGGTTCGTCATTACGTATATTGTACCGGTTAGTATAAATTAATCAGATGTGATATTTTTCCAGCAGTAAAAAAATCCTATAAACCGAATAACCAGCTGTTATCATAACAAATTTCATCAAAATCTACTGAGTATTTTTCTCCTCATACGGTCATAACAGACAAAAGTTGTAAAAACTGTAAATTCGGCCTCTGTATCATTTATGACTATTTCAATAAGATATTAAAAAATAAATTCATTTGCAGATTCCATTAAGAATTTTGTTTTCCTTCAAGAATATTAAATTAATTTAATCAAGGCGTATAATTACACGCTACACAAAGATATAGCGCTTATAGATTCTTAATTTTTCTTTAAAGATTTAAATCATTACATTTAAAGATAAAAAAATCCAAATCAAATAAATAATATCAAGCGCATAATTATGTCTCGTAAAGGAAATCTTAAAATTTTTCAACAAAGAAAATTAGTAAGGTATCGATACACGTAATTGGCCTCTAAGAATCTAGACGTGTGAATGATTGTCCATATCTCTCTCCATGTAGTATAAATCGACTCGGACCAAGTAAAGAGCTGCACCTACTCGTATGAATGGCTTGCTACGTCGCTCTATAAATTTTAGAGCAAAGAGCCTAATTACTTTGAATTGCTTAGTTTTTTTATTTCGTAGATATTCTTAGGTCTATATTGTCTTTGGATTGTAGTGGGTTCATTTACTAAATTATTAGTGTATGTGTACTGGTATTCTTATTAAGGTATGGGTAAAATATATTTAAAATTGATAAACTCAAGTTTTTGTGCTATCTGGCCTATAAAACTGTAAGAATAAAAAACTAATTGACTTTTACACAACGCACAAACTGAACTCTTTACTTCTGAAGCGTTATGGAAGAAAGAAATTGTGAAAATTGACCCTTCGAAGAGTTTGAATGTAATGAAAAAGTTTAAACAACCCCTATGTTTGATCTATATAATGAAAACATTTCAGATAAAAATCTTACCAGGCTCACTTCTCTTGTAAAATTACCTAAAAGAAACGAAGATTTCTACTTAGATGTAGAAAATATAATTTAACTATAATGTCATAAAATAAAGTGGCAATTTTCCATGAAATTACTTAAGTAATACTTATATGACGTTGTTTCTATGCAATAAATTGCCAAAATGAGGTATACTTAACTTATTTATTTAAATTGCAAAGCATTAAAAGCGAGCTAGAAACTTACATTCTCATACATTACAAAATGCACCGTTTTGTCTCCAACATTTTATCTCGAAGTCCGTATATTTTAATCTAATTAGCATTCTTGAGCTCTCGGACGATATTTAGTGCGGAACGATGATCCGAACAAGCATCATGTATTCTGACCTTTATACGATTGTAATAAAGCGGTAGCTTTACTTGCGATATTTGTTGAAAGTTTTGCACAGCGATGCCACCGAATCTTTGATCTGCGATTAAAATTTTACTATAACCATGCGACTTGGTTATTAAGTACCTATATAGTATATGTATGATTAGATTGCTAAATTATTTAAGTGCTGTTTTATTTTAGATATATTAGGAAATAAATAGAAAATTGATTTTCAGCAAAAATTGTTTTAGTCTATATATAACTAGCTACAAGATCTCATACCCAATTTTTCAAATTACGATCAAATTCTTGATTTTACATAATAGTTATGTATTTTGTAAATTATTTCATGACAGATTGACGCTTTACGCTAATTTTATTGATTATATTGTACAAACTTAAGAATAGTAAAATATTCAAAGTCACATAAGCAAAAAATATTTTAAAGTTCATTAGGCGGTTTTTAGCTAGTTCATAGTATCATTATTTGCTAAGATGGCATCAGCAAGAGAAATCGGATTACTCTTCAAATTTTTTTTATGAAATATTTGCCTCATAACATATTGTCATTATAACCATGTACTTAATCGATTGAAAGTTGCGAATAATCTACCTAAACTGTATAACACAATGATTTGCGAAAATAAGCTGTGAGCAAACAATGTTATAATTTATTGTTATTATGTGAAAGTTTGTGTAAACATTAACTTCTTAAACACTTAACAGGCGTTAAATTGTAAGTATAAGTTGCTATTGGGCATAAAAAATATTTTTATTTAACATACACGTTACACATGTACAAGATCAATATAAAAAGTACTTCGAAAAATATAATGGTCCTTCATTAGTATACAATAAAGTAGAAAAACCTCATATTATATTATTATGTACGCACTCGTAGATAGTTTTTCTCTTCTTCTTCTTTCTTTCTATTTCTTTTCTTTTAAATTCGCTTTATCAATATATCAATTTTGCTAATCATACCCGAGTATGTCTGCGCACTGAGACAATACCAATGACCAAAATATACATAACGTTGCAGTTCTTTTGAGCGGAGCTCTAATATCTAAATCTCTAAGCTCTAATATCTTGTCTAAAATAAAATTGGTCAAATTCATATTTTACCACAACAGCAGTAAAGTCCCGTCAAAATCAGTCTAGCCGTTTTGTAGATAAGCCGGAAACAACAGATATGATGCTACAAATAGCATAAGCTACAAAAAGGTAAGACACACCTTCTGTAACTAGGCAGCTAAACTGATCGCATACTTGTAAGGCATACAAAAGTCAATTATTAGAAGCAATGTATTCTTAAGTAGAAAAAATATTCAGGCTAATATTTAATTGCACCAGATAAATTATAATTGTTTAAACTTACATGCAGTAAAATAATACTGTTATAACATAAATTAGTCTTTGGAAAACGAGCTCTTTTTCTTAGCACTTTCGCTGAATAAAACACGACATTGTTATAATGTCGGTAATTTGACGTCTCTGTAATGGCATTTGACCGACAATTTTGCTTTAATTTACTTTTTATTTATCTATCTAATGTTTTTGTTAAAATTAACGCATTGTGCTACAAACTCAACTTTTCTCATATCTAACGAATTTTGTTTTACAAAATACTTCACTATATCTTAATTATTTAAACTTATGCGTCATGTTTGTTAACGAGAATGAATATAAAATAAATTGTTTTAAATTATGACTTATTTACTCTGGGAAATATTTACTACAATAGAAGCTGCTTAAAATAAGCTATTAATGAAAATGTTTTAATATAATTATGTACAAAGTTTTATTCTTCCAAAATATAAATTAATTATAACAATTAATACTCTATTGTTCTTAATAATCAGATAAGTTAATTGCGTCTTAATTTTGCATAGTGGTGTGTATTTTTGCACATATTTAACTCACTAGTGTAATTAATGGCCAGTAGAATTAGGTCGCAAAACTAGTCTTCGTAAGCATCAAACGTCATCAACCAAGTTTGATGTGACAAATCCCATTCAAGAATCGTGCGTGCGCGTAAGATTAAAGCCTATTTCAGTACACGCACTATTTATATGCAAAAAATGGTGAAAGTACGAAATATGCAGTGCGAATTATGTTACTTAATTATCTCATTATATTAAAAAAACTGATAGCTCTCTCCCGCCTTTTGTACATCTAATGACGAACTCGAAATATATTAAAAGACGCACTACTTTCGTTTCGTTTAAATCCATTTGACCTTTTAAATGTAATTAGGTTTTTTTACCATGTGTCACAAATAAACTAACACTAGTTTAATTTTATAATCTTTTTTCGTATGAATTGCTCAATCAGTCTCGTTCTTTACCGTTTTTTCTATCTCTATAACGTATATGTGTAGAGTTGATACTAAAGAAATGTAGAGCTGCTATCTTTATACTCTAATGATCTTAGTGTAAGTATTGGCTATATTAGTTAAGGTTTTATATGTTTTTTGTCTGACATCAATTTACTTTTAACACATCATTAATTTTACAAATTTTAAAGGATTATTGCAATTTTTAAACTTAATAGTACATCAATGAATATTTAGAGATTTATATAATAAATAACAATAATAATAAATATATTAGGACAGTACAGCGCCATCTAGTTCCGTGGTAAGCTACGAGGCTGGAATTACGGATACCAGATAGTTGATATACTTAGTACATATAATAAATATAGCTTTTAAATACATACATATTATAAATATAAGCACCCATGACTGGAGTACAAACATTCAAGCTTAACAAATGAATGCCTCCAGCGGGACTCGAACCCGCGACTGCTGGCAAAGAAAGTAAGACAACAAACGTGTCGTCTATTTATATGTACAACTTATATAGGTTTGAAGTAAATTTTGTTAAAAAAAGAAACAAGTGAATATATTTGCTATAAATCTAGATGGTGTTCATTGATACTGCGTAAACAATGGGCAGAGCGCGTGAAGCTGGCAATTAATTAAATAAGTATAAGCTATCTGTGTGAATGCGAGATAACTAAAGCCAAGTAGGAGTTATCTATGGAACATGGACTGTAACAAAATGATGTCTTAACGGAGTTTGTATATCATACTTTTATGGTATAAAGTATTACACAAAGAGAACTGATATACAGATAGAGATAGTAATTTCTAATCTCTTTTCTTTCTCTCTCTCTAGAAGTAGAGCCTAAATATCTTTTGTTACATTGAAGCTTATTAGGTTAGCAGTTAAATATATTGATACTATTTTTACCTATATCCACTAATTTTAAAATATTGTGTATTTATAAACTTAAATTTGTTACAACCAAATATAAATGAATTAAATATGATGAGAAACTAAAAGAAAATAAAAAGATAATAAGAGAAATGTACTTACATAGCAACAGTACCTGGTTACCTTATTTTATATGATATGCAGCGTGATAGTATTTATATGGAACATAATAATATGATTATAATCATTAAACTTGCTCAGAAATTGAATTCCCACCCACGAAGTTGAGTAATGCAGTAGAAATAACGTCGATCATTATTAGGAAATGATTTTAAATTAATTTCTCATACCGGAAATAACTAGAAAAAATTATCGACTGACGGCCGATGCCGATCGTTCAGCGGTCGAATAACGATGTAATGATATGGGGCGTAAAACAGTTTATTATCAATTTTCATGGTAATCGAAACTCTACGATGTCGTCTAGCTTTATCGTTTTCTGCGACATATTAGATGCCAAATCGTTTACGTTATGGAAAGTTAGTCCAAGCCATTGACAAATAGAATATTTATTATCACATTGCTTTAAGAAAAAAATATAGAAATTATTTTAATTTAAGCACTTACGAACAAAAATATTTTACTTATTTTTAGAGAGTATTAAAGATAACTTTAAGTGGTTTAGTTTTAGGATCGTCAAATGTTTTTAGAAGATAAATAATGACCGAATATTTGTGTAAATGACAAAAAAAATCGTAGTCCAAATACTGTTAACTTTTCAATTAATTCCAAAAGTGCATCATTTAATCCAAATGACGTATTATTACAATTCCAATAACTGGTTGATTCGCGAACGTATAAATATTAATACGTTGTCTAAAGAAGCTGACCGTGTGAACTGAAAATTAAAATAGCCGTTCAACGCGTGACGAGCGTCGTTAAACGCGTAACCTAACTGTGTTGCCTAGTAAAGATGCAATAAATGCGGTCGGTAAATTTGCCTATGCTCTATATATATTTGTTTTTAAGTAAATCTGATGATTTTTAGATAGAGTTTGATTTATTTTTATGGGTTTTATACACTATTATTTACTAGCGATTTAGTGCGAGCGAAATCGCGGGTCCCGCTAGTTTAGATAAATAAAATTTCTGAATTTAAAGTAGCCTAAGTTATTCCTTATAAGATTAGCTATTTGCATATCTGCTAAAATTGGTTCAACCGTTTCAGAGATTAGCTGGAACAAACAGAGAGACAGACAGACAGACAAAGAAAAATAAAGAGTATCGTATATATACTTTCGTATGCATTTAGTGAAAAGCTGTTAATTTGAAAATTAAAAACACACTTCTATTTTATTTATAAGTATAATATATAGCTTACTAAATAATGAGATGTACGTTTTCGTTTTAATCATTATCTGTACAGTATTCACAGAATATATATTTTTTATATAATAAAGGAATATTTTATTTGAATAATAAATTAAAATATTTGATTGTTGGATTTTTTTTATTTTAGCTCTTCCGTCTAAATTAAATTACAAAAAGTTTTTATGGATGTAATTTCCATACAAAGCAAGATATATAATATTATGTATTTATGTAGCTGCGTGTTTATTTAACTTTTTTTAAAGTTATTTAAAGTGAGTTCACTAACAATTATCTTAAGTGTCTTTAGTAGTATTAAGTAAAAAATTGCTCATAAAATGAATATAATAATTTATGTAGATATAAAAATATTTATTTAACATGTTCAAAATCACGTTTTAGTATGACTCAAGGCTTAATAAAGCTGTTATTGTCATAAAAAATTGAAATAGGTGCGACTGTGATTAAAATACAAAATATATTATAATATTACACGATTATGACAGTTTTTGCAATAAATTTAATTTGTTAGTCAAACAGTGCAAATATTTGTATAATTTATAACTTCTCTACCTATATTCTGTCTCTCTATGTGTGTTAATTCTAATTTACGTAGTTACTCGTCGGTGTATAGAAAGTTTGCATAAAAACTAAAAAGTTTTATAGTAATCAATATTTTGGAATCGATATTATACAAGTAAAAACGTACACCGGCCCAAACTTTCAATATTGAAATCGATATTTGACTTAATCGGAAAGTAATAAGAAGTCAGACAGAGTACCTTTAAATAGTTTTCTTTCGACTTTATCCAAAACCAATTTAAATATAATACACGGAGATATTATCTCCGTGTATTATATTTAAATTCTTCTTCTTTGCCCTCGCCTTTTCCCGTTACGCGGGGTCGGCTTTCTTAATCATTCGGCGCCATTCACTTCGTTGGTAAGCATCGTCATCTCTAAGGCCTAGCTTTTGCATGTCCTTTCGGACATTTGTCATCCAGGTAGTTTGCGGCCTACCTCTCCCTCTTCTTTTTGTAGCTATGGAAAGGCACTTTTTCACGATATGGTCATCGGGTCTGCGCATAACATGTCCGTACCACCTTAGCCTGGCCTCTGTAATTTTCTCAGTTATAGGCGTTACTTTGAAACTCCCCCTTACATATTCGTTCCGGACTTTATCTCTGAGAGTGACTCCACCCGCCCAACGTAACATGCGCATTTCAGTGGTATGAAGTTTTTGCTCATGGACTTTCTTTGAAGCCCAAGTTTCACTACCATAGAGTAAAACAGGCCTCACAGCTGTTTTATAGACCTTGCCTTTGGTTCTTATCGGCATTTTTGGATCGCAGAGGACTCCTGTTAATGTACGCCATTTGTCCCACCCAGACATTGTTCTGTGCGTAATGTCGGCTGTTATCGATCCGTCTTCCGCTAGTACTGATCCTAGGTATTTAAATTGGTTTACTCTAGGTAAAGCTACGCCATCCAGTTTGACTTCCGCGCTTGATGGTATAAATTCGTCGGGGTTGAAGTTACATACCATGTACTCTGTCTTGGTTCTGCTTATGCGTAGTCCGTTTAACTCAAGAGATTTCCTCCATTGCTCCAAACTTTCTTGTAACTCGGTTATACTATCTGAGATGAGTGCAATATCATCCGCATATAAAAGGTTCCATGGTGTAGGTTTCTGGATTTTCTCGGTTAGGTAGTTCATGGTGATATTAAACAGCAAGGGACTTAGTGCGCTTCCTTGATGAACTCCTACTTTGACATCGAAGCTCTCCGACAGGCCGGCTGGGCTTCTGACACATGTTTGTACATTATGATACATGTCCATAATGAGATTTATATAGTGTTCAGGGATGTTTTGAGCCCTCAAAGCTTGCCATATTATGGTCCTCGGCACACGATCGAACGCTTTCTCAAGATCAATGAATACCATCCACAGATTCTGTTTGTTTTCGCGAGCTTTTTCCATGACCAGTCTGAGTGCATGGATCGCGTCTGTTGTTCCCCTCTCAGAAGTAAAACCAAACTGATTCTCGGTTAAGTTAATTAGATTTTGAAGACGTTCACTAAGGACTCGTTCCCAGATTTTGAGGGTGTGTGATGTGAGTTTTATGCCCCGATAATTTGCACATTCTCGAACATCACCTTTGTTCTTGTAGAATGGGACCAGTACACTCTTTCTCCAGGCATCCGGCATTTTTCCGCTTTTCAGGATGTTATTAAATAAATCACAGAGCCATAGCTCTCCGTCCTCGTGTAAATATTTCCAGAGCTCAGAAGGTATGTTATCTGGGCCTACACTTTTATTATTCTTCATTTTGGATATGGCTCTTCTCACTTCTGTAACCGTTATTTTATTTATAGGCCCTTGCGTCAAAGGTAATTCTACTTCTGCTTGCCTAGGGAATTCTTCATTAAGCAGTTCCTGGTAGTACTCGTACCATCTTTTACATATGTCCTTATCGTTTGTGAGTAGCGTCCCTTCTTTGTTTTTAATGTATTTTGTAATTTTAAAGTCTTTACTATTATTATGTCTGTATTTAGCTATTTTGTATATGTCATTATCGGTGGCTAGTTCTAAGCGATGGTAAAAATTTTGGTCAGCTTTTTCCCTTTCAATAGCTACTGTTCTTCTTGCAGTCTTCTTTGCCTCTTTGTATAATTCTTTATCCGCATCGGAGCCCGTTTCTTGCCAGATTTTAAATAAGCGTTTCTTTTCAGCAACACTCTTTTTGGTGTAGTCGTTCCACCATTTCGTGTCTTTTGCATTATGCAGGGGTCCTTTGCTTATTCCTAGCTCACATTTTGCTGTAGTGACAGATAGTTTCTCAAAGTTTGTCCAAGCTTCTGTAGGAGTCTGATCTCGTAGGGGGTTTTTGTTTAAGTAATTCACAACATGCTTTCCTAGGGTACTTCCTTTATCGGTTTTTAATTCGTGCCATTTAATTCTTTCCACTTTAGGTCTTTTGATCTTAATGGCTATCTTAAGTTTCAGGGCTGTTAGTAGTAGCCTATGTTGGGAGGTAAGGGGTTCCCCTGGAATAACCTTGCAGTCCTTAATTTGTTTCAGATCTTGTTTATTTATTAGGATATAGTCTATCTGTGTCTTGGTGTTTCCACTCTTATAAGTTATTAAATGCTCATTTTTCTTTTGAAAGAATGTATTTACTACTGCAAGATTTTGAGAAGCTGCGAATTCCAGAATTGTTTCACCTTCACTGTTTTGCTTTCCATATCCAAAGCCACCATGGTGACCCTCGAAGCCGGCTCTGTCGATTCCCACATGACCGTTCAGATCTCCACATATGATTCTTTGTTCTGTACGGGGCATTGTTATTAGATGCATCTGTAGGTCTTCCCAGAATTCTTGTTTTTCTGTATCTGACTGATTTACTTGTGGTGCGTAGACAGAGATGACATTTAGGCACGGTTGTTTCTCCAGAGCCAGCTTCACAGACATGATGCGATCGTTGATTCTGTTTATTTCAATAACTCTTTCGCTAAGGTGTTGATCCAGGATAATTCCAATACCATTTTTGGTATTTTCTTTGCCATTGTATATGAGTTTGAAACCTTTCCCGATTTGACGTGATTTGGCGCCTTTCCACTTTGTCTCTTGCACACAACAAATGTTTATGCGTCGTCTATATAAAATAGCGCTGAGTTCAGCACTTCTTCCAGTCATTGTGCCAATGTTCCAAGTTCCTATGCGTAATTGGGACATTGGTACAGTGTTCCGATTTGATCTTCCGTCGCTTCGGGGGGACGCCCTAATATCCGTCGCATTCACATCGCCGTCGCTTGAGGGGGACGCCCTAGCCTTAGAACTCTTTCCTTTCTTGTTGTGCCTCATGATTAATATATAGATTGGCTATAGATTTTTACGGTCGGTTGCCACCTGACACCAAGGTCTTAATCTTCGTGGAAGACTTGAGAGCCGCCGTTGACCATCATTGGTTCATCCGCCGCCTTCTCTAATGAACTCTCAGACCTAAAAGTTCATCACAAACGAAGACCTCTACTCCGGATATGTCGGAGAAGCTCCCCGGTTGGGTTTGATTACGGAGTTTACTCTCCGGCCTTTTTGGTCCGCGGGAGGTATTTTATTTCCCTCCTACCCTTCAACAACTGGAGGCTGTTGACGGGTATTCCTCGATCCGCCACCAGAGGACGCGCTCTCTAGGGTTAAGGCTCCCCCGAGAGTGTATTATATTTAAATTGGTTCAATCAAAAGCAGTCAAGTACTATTTTAGCGGAGAAACTAGAAATAAATTACTTCACATCTATAAGCTTTATATAAAAAAATTATATAAAAATGAAGATAGTTTTTTGTAGTTAAGTCTAGTAATTTGTATTGAAGTATGAATGTAGTTTTTTTAAATAAACTAAAAAATTAACTAAATATTATACAGTATAAGTAAAAAATTGCTTAAATATAAGCAATTATGCTATTAAAGTAAAACACTTCAATATTTGTGTGCTTAAAATTACGTAATATTTACGCTTCTAATAATATAAGCCCATTTCCGCCGCAGAGACAGATCAATGACTGCAATAAAACACGGCATACTCGCGCGTACGGACCAAATTCTAAAAGTAGGTGTCTAGGTCACATGTGGATCGATTGTTTTTGCTTATATTTCGATCACTAGAATTTCAAAGTTTTTAATACAATACGGATCTTTGCTTGCAATTTTAAATAAGAACATTAAGTAGGGCAAAAACTGCTTTCAGTCAAGATATTATTTTCTCATTTTTATGCCATCAGTATTAGTTGTAATAAGTAGACTTGTACATTTTCAGTTTATGAGTCGTCTTCTGCCTAATGGACTCTTGTGTGTTGAAACTCTTGGTGGCGTTACCGATAATTCGGTAGGCAAAGATGCCAAAAAAATATCGTGATGTACTACTTTTATCTACATATATATTACAAGTATTTTGATATTATTTATATACCTATTACATACATACACATCTTGTATACCTTGTGTGGCTTTAAATTTTTGCGAACTTACAGTCTATTTATATCTAATTTAGGTACTTCACAAAACTGGTATTAAAGTCCAAATACGTACATTATTTTTAAATGTAAAGGAGTACTAATAGAAATAAAAAAAACATATATTCACATTTGTTATAATAATATAAAACAAAGTAGTATAACTTTTCAATTTAACAACATATTTTAATTACTCTCACCCATTAGACCATTGTTGTCATGACTTCGCATAATATGCTTAGAATGTCTCTGAGACATGTTCACTTCCTCGACGATGAATTTATGAATGAACATGAAATGAATTTTAAACAAGTCTCCAACGTTCATATTGTAAGTGTATACTTACTTTTGTATGACCATACCATTTTAAGATAATAATTGAAAATTTCTCTATTTCCGAATACCAAATTTTCACGTTACCATGTCTGTGAGTTTGTACGTATGCTTGTTCATTCTGGAACAGCTGGGTGGATTTGGATGAAAATTCAGACAGATTTGAACCTTTTTTAAAGTGTGGAAACGCAAGGTGACAAGCATATACAGGTAGTAATGTAAGTTTGAAAATAAATAAACATGGGTAGTATTTATTACAAAGAATCAACGGTTCCTACCTTGTTGGAGGATGACGTAAAGCAAAACATAGTCTAGTCATAGTTAATAATTTTGCCGTAACATGTAGTACGCACTCGAGCGAGCAAGGATATGTTGCTATATTTAGTTTAAGGAAACAAGTTTTTATAATGTTTTTCGATCTCAATTATATTTTTCGTGTCACTTACAAACAACAGTTGATTTGTACCCAAAAGCATTATATACGAATGTCGTCCAATTTTCACGCCTCGGACACACGCACGCTTCAGAAACTAGATTTTTGTTACGACTTAAATTTGCATTCAATTTGCGTATTAGTTTGCGGTTTTTGTATTTTCTTTTTTGTTTCACGATAATTTTTTCTAATTAATTCTTTTATAGATTCATAAGTACTATTTATTTTAAATTTAATATAAAATAATATCATACTAAACTGCTTAGAGTGAGCGACTTCATACGTTGTTATATAGAAGTGTATAATTTTTATTGCCTCTGTTTTCTTCATGAAGACTAGATGTTCTATAAATGAAAGTTCAATATTATATAAATATTAAAAATTATATTAAATGATGATTGTTATTAATCTTTTTTAGTGATTTTTTAGTATATTAACTACTATATCCATAATGTATTAAATTTTATATTAATAAAAGTAAGCATTGCTTTTCTCATAAACTGACAAATAAATAAATATAAGAACAAATACTGAACGCAATTAAAATAATGAGCATCATTATACTACTACTAAAATATCTTGACCTTATCTAGCTCTTCTCCAATTACAATAAACCGGTTATGGAGAAAAAAGTTAAACAGATACAAAATAAGAGTCTTATTGCAATGTCACTGCATAAGCATCTATTGAGCCCTTTTTACTGTCTTACTGCTGGGCCTCCTTCAACATAAGGGGGATTAGAGCGTAGTCCACCACGCTTGCTAAGTTCGGTTTGGCGGACTTCACAAGGCTTCTAGAAACTTGTTAGACTCTCGAAAATGCAGGTATTCTCACGATGCTTTCATTCACCGTAGGAAGAGTGGGTTATATAGAATATGTTTCGCACGTGAAAATATGAGATGCGATTAGAACCTGCGTCCCTTGGTACCTATTCTAAGCGAGCGCGTTACCATTGGGCTATCACTAAAAATGTTATTAATTTTTGTATGTATAAATATAATTATATTTTAATATTATATGATATTGTCAATAACTGTTCCCTTTAAAAAGATAAAATAAAAAATAGCAAATTCTCATTCAAATCTCTCAAGCCTTTCTTATAAAACAAAGAATAATTAATATAATATGCATATTAAAGCTGTTACTGTTATTCCTTAATGGTTACTTTTACTGTCCTTAATAATTTTGCAAATACAGTTCGTTGCACCGGGGTGTTAGATGTCGTCTAAGCAGCGCACCATATCGAAACTAGCTAGAAATTTGTGTCGCCACATTTATTTATATTTTATGCTTTACGCTTAGAACAAAAATTAGAAAATTTTAAATAACTTTTAATAATAATTAAGATTTATAAAAACTTTTATTTTATTTATATTTAAATGAAAAGTAGTTAATAAAAAAGTCCAAAAATCAAGTAAAAAGACCAAATCAAACTGAACTAGGCTATGTTAAGGTTAGTACAAGTGTATTATTACAAGTATATTATATTCATAAACGATAATTTATATAATATAATCTGTATTGTGTTAATCTGTAATTCTACTAATTTTCCTTTTTTCATAAAATATATTTCATTTTCATTCGAAAATAAGAAGTTCGCTACTGCAGTGAAACTTTCACTGGCTAGAAATAAACATAAGTCAATGCGGTTCATTACATCACGACATCACGTACGTCTATGCCTAATGCCATTTTGAATAGGAAGTTCATTAAGGACCCATTACTTAATGGAGTGCGAATATTTAAAGACAATTTATTGCAACTGTCTATCTGAACTCTGAAGCTTTTAATACGAAAGTCTAACATCATGATATTTTAGTATTTCCTTAGAATAATTTCATTTAATAATTAAGTTTTAAATTTATTTAAAATTTAGTTGAAAAAAAAAAACTTTTATTTAATAGACTCTATGTAACGTATACAGTGACAATAAAAGCAAATGTGCGAAAAGCTAAAAGACGACTTCAATGAGACTTTTCCTGGAAGGACTCTGAAGCTAGTAAACTTTGCCAATAAAATTAATTTTAATTAATTTTAATGGTTTTTTGTATTAAATAAAATAAAAATCAATTAAAAGTTTCCACCCCTAATCCGAGCCTGCGCTTAACTCAATAGGTGTTATTTTTATTTATTCTATAAGTAGGCTGGTATAAAAAAGGACGACACAATAGTACTTTCCGTTTCATCCAACATTGTGTACCATTTAAATTATAGAAAACGTTCAACATGTGCGTTCCCAAGTACTTAGTGTTAGTGTTCTGTTCGAGTAGGAAGTAATAAATAATGATCTCATTAGTACCCAGATCCAAGCGTGCAGTAAAAGTTTAATCAGGTGTGGTTTACATCGGCCGGTAGTTTAGTGCGATATACTAACGCGATTTTATTAGATACATATTCCA
Organism: Boloria selene; assembly: GCA_905231865.2. Lineage (NCBI taxonomy): Eukaryota > Metazoa > Arthropoda > Insecta > Lepidoptera > Nymphalidae > Boloria > Boloria selene. Next base: position 10,047,347 of record HG993141.1, read on the forward strand.
TTTACTTTAGGGCTGTCCAGAATTAGAAAAACTCCCTCAAAATGTCTTAAAATGAAATATTTTGAAGTAAAATTTCACATTTCGATTACATTATTATTGTGATTATTCAGGCCTTTATTAGTTGTATAAGGAATAAAGATAATTCAGCTCTTGGACTTCAATTTATACTTAGGATATTTGTTGACAGATTTGAATTTTAAAATATTTTGTTTTTAAAGAAATATTGTCAAATATATATAGTGATTAAAGTATTGTTTTTAAAGCACGATGAAGGTATGATAGTAAAAGTTATCTATCTATTAATTGATAAACCCATTTTTGCAACTGCAATACAGTTTAAACGACTGTAGGAGCTATACAACGACTTAATATATTCGTTCTTACGTTTGTAGTTAAAAACTGAATTCCAAAGGTAATTTCAATACTGTGAATGTAAAACCCTATTGATCCGCGTGACGCCTCATTATTTTTAAAGTGACCTAAATACTTAAAAATAAAATCCTAAAAAAAACATTTTTTTAAATGAAAAATTTTAACGCTCTTAATGCTTATTAGATAATATTATATCGTATGTAATTATTTTTAAGGAGAAGTTAGTTTGCCGACTTGGTTTTCTACCTTTGGAAATATTAATTTATCTTGAATATAATTTTTAATTGTTGGGAATATGTTGGGAATATTTAACAAAGCACCAAATCGGATCCATGATTCCAAACGTATTCCTATCGTATCCCTTTCAGACTCCTTCCACTAAGCCATAAAATATTATATTAGATTCTACCTATAATAAATGCAACAATAACTTATGCCTTCTTCTAATACATTTATTGATTTTCGTCTCAAACATCTAATTAAACATATTTTTTTCTATTTAACTAATAGAAAAAATATTACTCGTAAGGCCACCCATAAGGCATCTATACAGAAGACTAAAGCGTCAAAAGTTAACGGACAGACAGACTGAGATATTTTCACATTTGTGTCTAAAAGTGAAGCTTTGCACATCATAGATTGGTCGTTTATTTCCTACTGAATAGACTATAGAGCTACCTTTATCTTTATTACCGAGGCTAGTAATAACGTCCGTGAAGACAGTAACTAAGTATTTGCCTAATAAAATTATAATAACGAAGAAGACATAAAACGTTTGAGCATTCTAAGATTATACACCATGATGCATTTTCCATTATTTCAGTACTATAAAGGTTTTTGCTAGTAGTCAAAACCCATTACAAGATACTAATGTTTGCTAGACATTTAACTGTATATTTAATACTAGCGACTCACCCTGGCTTCGCTCGGGTTCGACTCTAGGTGCTCTCTTTAGGATATAATTTTTACAAACTTTGAATGTCTTATTTATGTATATCTAATCAAAAGCCTAAGAAATAAGTTTCAAGTTTCTAGCTTTAAGAATGACGTAATTTGCATACAAACTTTCATCCCCTATTTCAACCCCTTATAGCCCTTTATTTCGCCCTGAAATGTAGTCTTTGCCCTTTACCTACTACTATCTGCGTACCAAATTTCAATTAAATTTAAAAAAAAAGTTTCGGTGTGAAAGCGCGACAGACAGACAGAGTTCGTTTCGCATTTATAATATTAGTAAGAATTATCCACTACAGCTACTTACAATAATCGAATGCTACTTGCATTTATTGTCCTATTAAAAGGAGCAAGGCAGGAAAATGCCCCTAGATATATGTTTTCATAAACTAACCGGCAATTATCGAGCTACTTATACTTTCTTATATGTGGCTAATATGACTTCATAAAGTTTTAATCTCTTCTTAATATCTTTAATAAGTGCGGTGATATAAAATTATATTAAGTACATAATATAATTTATGCATTTTGCTATCTTTACATCATGCCGCTACTTAGTTTGTTTTTCACTAGAGAAATAATATAAAGAATGGATAAGAATATCTGTCAATGAAAAAAAACAGGCAAAAATAGGGTAGATAAAAATACGAATGTTGAGATAAATGTAGAACACGTCGTATAATTACAGTCGTGTCAAGTCATATTAACTTTTATTATAAACACCGAAATAAAGATATATACTAAATAAAATTTCATGTACTAACGAAATCATCAACAGTCGATATATTGCCTAAACCTTTGGGTTTAGGCAGTATATCGTGTACAAAAGTTACTCATATGACATTGCTGGACTTTCCATCTTTCAATCAGGGTATAGTCCACTCGACTAAGGGCAGGTTGGCGTTAAAAGTCCTTCGAAAGCTAGCAACCTTCCTATCCCGAGGTTTTCCTTAACATTAAGCAAGTGGTAGGTAATCATGCTGAAAGTAATTCACACATAATATCATAGATGCGAGATTTGAACCCGCTTCACTTAGTTTCTCGAGCGAGCGCGATACCACTAGACTTCTACTGTCTCAATAATAATAAAAGACATTTTTTTTGATGCATGATGCCGAATCTGTAATGTTTACTTTAACTTTTGTCTGTCTTTCTATGACCGCATTACGAGAAAACCACTGGTCAGTTTTTGATGTTTGGTATGATGATTAGTTATCCTGGTTACTGAGCGAAGTGAGGGGTCACTTACGTAACGAGTAGCTTGTTGTACATAAAATATTTAATGATTGATATTATGTTAATAAATTATAAGATTATTTATCCCTAAAAGATGAATGTAACGTTATTATAATATATAGATACTTGTAAAACACGGTAATTTATTAATTAATTATTCATTGGGCGGAAATCAAACCTTTTACAAATTTCTTCATATATTTGTACCAAGTAAAACTTCGCTTCCTTTTGCACAACTTTTAATTTATGACAGTGCCAGAGTGCAATCCTTGGGATCTGTTTGAAAAAATATTATCGAAAATATTTTACGTTTTAATCTAATTCACACCATAAAAACTAGAATTTATGTAATGGTCATAAGGAACGTTTCTTATAACGAAGTAATTGTAGGATAGAGATGTAGATAAATTATAATGTCGATTTTTATTGCACACCGTAGTTCAGATCTGCACCTAAGCTTGTTAAATTTCAGTTTTACTTCTTTTGCATAATAACAGATGCACTTCAGTTTTATAGCGGGCTGCGAATAAATGTGAATAGTAGCTGTTTCCTGTTCCCTTTCGTTATATATTTACGTCTTTCCCATCTAAATTGTATGTTTTAGCAAATATTTAGATTTTTTCCTTTAGAATTGAAACGAATTAGTGATAACTATAACAATTTTTTTTTCGTAATATCCTCGAATTATAAATAGTATCAAAAATAAACAGTTGTTTTTGAGCAAAACTTACCTACTGATTAAAGTTCAAGAGATAAGCGACTGTAATGTTTCATGATTTTTCATTTCATTCAAATGTGAGGAAAGTGCTTTTTTATAAAATAAGGTTTTTTATTTGAGCCTGTAATCTCTGTTTTTCTTATGAATATGATTGTTTACAACATAATACAAGGACATTATTCAAAAGAGGGTGTGTTGACCATTAAATAACGAAAATACCACGGTTTTTACTATTGATTTTTTTTTCACCTTAAAATTTTTATATTAAATTTTTAGGTCATATTTTAATCACGTTTAAAAATGGACTTAGCATGAAATTAAGTAGAAATCAAGGCAGAAAAAGTGATTTACCCTAAGCCGGATTACAGCATACTTTATACATGTACCTATATGTACATATAGGTAAATGTACTCATGGAATGTCAGAAGAACATCTTGGTGGGATTGCTGGCTCACCGTTAATTAGACTTGCGCGTAATAGTTCGCGACTGGGAGCGGTCAATTTAGTTCGCAGGTCCTTAGCGAACTAGGTCGTTCTTTTAGTTCGTTAGTTCCTTTCTCAAATCCAAAACAGATCGTTCGCCCGATCCGGATTCCGGCATGGCTCAATTTATGAATGAGAGTTTTCTTAAAGTGTCACGTCTTTACAACCGAATGTACGCACACATACAGCCAAATAGATTCGAACCTCGAAATGTAATAGTGTAAATAAATAAAATAAAAAATAAATAAAATAAATACTTTTATTTCAGGCGTTTACAAAAAAATTAATATGTAATATTATTTTAAAAGTATTTATTAATAAAACCATATCATATCTAGTAAAAATAATAATATAAGATCTAATATACATATATGTATGTATATAAATAAAAATAAGAATTATAAATAAGAAATAAATAAAAAAGTAACAAAAGTGTAGGTATATAAAATAAAATATATATATAATAAAATAAAATATAATATTTTTACTATTATAGCTGAAACCTTTTTTATCGTAATGGGATTTGATTTCGTTCGTTTCGTTCGTTAATCGTTTGTGAAGTACTTGACAGCTGACAGTCTTCGAATTCGAAAAAGGATCCATAGTAATGAACTAAAGAACTAAGGAGCGAGGGATCTGAGAACTAGTTCGCGTAGTTCGTCTGTGGGATCGCTCTTTCGAACTAGTTCGTTCGCGAACTACACAAGGCTACCGTTAATACGGTGTAAAATCAATAATGCCTACCATTTTCCCTTTATAAAACAAAAGTGAAAGAAATTTCAGCGGATACTATCAGAAACCTAATATTTTTCGATACTAAAGATATGCTGTCTCTCTATTTCTTCTCTTTAATTTTTTAATTGAAATATTATAAAGTTATTAATTGCTTTTATTTTTGCATTTCATACTTTTATGTACATTTAACTTGTAATAATTTCTTTTTTTTTGATTTGATTACATTTGCTTATATGTAATCAAATAGTCTTATATTTGATGTTGTGTATATAATTGAACAGTTTTAAAATGATATTTTTAGCATAAATACGTAGTAATATTTAGTTATTTAATAATTCTCTATCCAAATATAGAAATAAAATATAAAATAAAAAGGATTCATAATAATTCTTGTAGTAAATATATTAGGAAGGTGTCTTAATCTATTCATATGAAACCTTCATGCAGATTGATTCTCATCGTCATTTACCGCATTCCATATATTTTTTCCCTCAAGAGGCTGTTATAAGCTTTGCTAACAATCCTTTTCCTGTCAGTCATCTACTCCGTACAGGTTTTTCACGGGAACTGCTCCTTTTTATCGTATTTGTTAAATATTTTTACTTAAAAGGCAAGAATATTATGACATTAGTTACTTCTTTAAAAAAAATAAGTGGCAGTGTCTCTCTAGTCGGCAACTAAGCCGACTACATCATTATAAATATATATAATTATGTTGCGAATAAAAATATCTATAATTGCTAAATAAGTGAACAAACTGATATAAGAACATTAATTAGTTGTTAAAAAAGTTTTTGTTTGTGATTTGAAAGCTATCAGTCTGTCTTCAGGAATATTTATAGTAATTTTATTACTTATAATCGCTATACATGTTTTATTAAACCTAGTTAGAGCCAGTATTCTAAGTTAACAAGATATTACAGTAAAATTATAATTATTGGGTTCTCACAGGTAGCTGTAACGAGCACTTTTTGAATTACGACTTTTTAATCAAAGATACCTACTCTGAATTGAAAATTAATTTAAAATATATTTATTAATTAACTCTTTAATAAGAAATTTGTTATTAAAATTTATTTATTGTGTACTAGTGATCGTAAATCGTAATTCGACAATAATCATTGTTCAAAATGTGAGGAAAACATATATAAATAGAATTTATTACCAATCCATATAAAATATCTGTTTTCAAAATTTAGAGTTAATTTTTGGAACTTTAGCTTTAGAGCTAGAACTAAAGGTTGAATAACAACATCGAGAGAAAGGTACTCAACAGTTTTGCTTTTGACGATTTATATATAAATAAAAATAACACAAAAAAGTCCACTCCAATCAGATACCTCCTTTTTCTAAGTTAGTCAACGATAAAAGTAAAAGTGCATGTAGAATCATTTATAAGGACATTCTTTAACTTCAACTTCATTCTTTAAAAATCACACTGATTTATTATTTTTTGAATTCCAGTACATGTGTATTGTGTACCTTATTATCTTTGATTGCTCAGAAGCATTTGAGTCACGCGTTGAAAGTGAATTTAATGTTACTGAAGGTCGTTAATTAAATAAAGTTTACGGAAAATAATGCTCATTTCAATATAATTCTTGAATCAAAAGAAAGTTTTACTTATTAACATAATTAGGTTATGTTAAAACTAGATTTATAACAATTATAATTATTTTCATAAGTAAATACTGTAATTAATGAAGCACGTTCACGCATCGGGAAGTATGGTGATTTAAATTTAAATTATATAAAGAAAATATTATATAGACAGCCGACGTAATATATTGTCTGCTTCGATGAATATATAACGTTACGTAAAATACATATTTATATAAATATAAATTACATATTTAATTTATACGTAAGTTATATAAATATACAACTATCTATTTATTCAACGTTTAATAATAAACTGAAGTATCTTTCTTCTTTTATTTTTCATTTTAAATTATTGTGGACAAGTGAGTTTCGAGTTCCTTTTGGTTGACATCACTTTTATCTGAAGCTGAATTCAAAGTGTGAATCGAGCCGTAATCTTAACAATGAGGTGTGATAGCGAATGAGGTTTGTTAGGTACATATTTTCTCCATATTGATTCAGCTGTGATTCGGTTATGTTACCTAGATTTATCACTACTTTTGATTTTTTTATCACATCAGTTGTTTTTACATGAACTTAATAGTTGGGTTTTTATTATAAGATTGGATTTCTTTTACGAAGTTGAATTCAAGTTGATACGCTTTAAAACCAAGAGTACGTTTAACTTGTTATCAGATATTTTTTAAGCTTAAAGGTCATTCGACTTGTATTTTCTCATAAGTAATCGAAGACCACCAATCACGGGATCAGGCCGTAGTCCACCACGCTACCTAGTCCGGGTTGACGAACTTCACATGTCTTTCGAGATCTTGCTACGTTCTCTCAGACATGTAGGTTTCCTCACAATATTTTCTTTCACCATAAGACAAGAAGTGATCATATTAGAAATGGTTCGCTCATAAGGTGCGAGACCCGGATTTGAACCCAAATCACTTGGTTATCCAAGCGAGTGGTTACTACTGAACTAATAATAGATTTCTTAATTGTGAAGACGTCACGTGGTATGCACTTGATAAATAATAAGGAATATTTTTTCGTTACGTAATCTTTTTCAAAAATAAGCCGCATTAAGGAACTTTATTCCAAAACGAAAACGGACTCATCGGATGATAAAATAATTCTCAGTGTATTTTCATTACTTAAAAAAAGAGACTAGCAGCAACTTTCAGCCTTTAGGTCGCTCAAGCGTTTCCGCATACGTCTATTACAGTCTTTATTTTGTCACTATATTTTAAATGGAGTATAGATTGTTTTATTTTTACATTTCATTTTTACGTACCTATATTATAATGAATAAAAAATCTTAATACAGCCGTTAAAATAACATCTAATGATGACAGCTCGTTTTATCTAACAGTCTAATCAAAGATCTTTACGGTATGTGATCCGTTTTTCTTTACCAAGAATCTCTACGATTTTGCACATTATGGTTTCTCTGAATGCTTTATACTTAATTTAAATATTTCAATTAATTGTTTAAGCGAGTTTTACTTAGTGTAATAAAGATTTACACATATTTTAATGGGTAGGATATATGTGTGTGTGTTTCGTTATTTTCGTCTGTTAGAATTAAATGGTATTTTTTAATACTATATACTATCAATATAAGTAGGTTTAATTTAGAAACAGATTTAATATATTTTTTACTTATAATAATATTATTAATTTAAGAATGATCTGACTAATATATTTTTCGATACGACTTGCGACGATATTGTACGTATTTATAAAATAATAATTAAACTTTGGTAATATTTGCCATTGACGAACAGACAAAAATACATACATTTTTATATATGTAATATATATAAAGAACGTCAAAATGGGCTGTAAATTATTCGCTCTTCGACTCTTATTATAAAACGTTTGTACTCAAAACAAACAATATAATGCTAATCAACCCATTTCATACTTGAACGGTTTTACGTGGAATACGATTTGTTTGAATGAAGATATCATAGAATTCTTAAGTACTTAGAAAATTACTACATGTCGATTGTGGAATGGCGTACCGCTACTTTACGTCTTGCCAAAGGAAATTGATTAATTAAAAGAGTTGTGATTTATTTTTATGAGGGTTATTAAGTGAATTTAATACTAGCAACCCACGTTCGCTTCGCTTGCTCCGACTTACGATTAGTAAAGATATTTTCTCAAATATAATGTATTTTCCCGCCGCTTTAAGTACTGTATTAATCAAAATCTGTCTAGTTTTTTTTGGAGTAAAGCGAGGGGTCTCTAGTCTGGTATTAAAATAATATAAGCTATAACAATGGCGAACACTTTAAAATTAACAAAAATAATCGATTTCGTTTTATTTAGTACTTATTCTTCATTTTTTTAGTTACTAGCTGTCCCGGCGAACTCTGTTCAAATTATTGATTATTGATTTCTGATAAAATTTATTATTATCAAATTTTCAACCATACTTAACCTCCCGCTCGATATCCAAGCGAGCGCGTTACCACTGGGCTACCACTAATACTTATATTACTGAGATTATACATCAGCATTTGCCTTTTCACACTGCATTGTTAACATTTTATTTAGAAATATGATCACGTCTTGACATTGTCTAAGTCGAGTTTGATTCAAACTGAATACGTATAGCTAGCAAGAAGCCATGGATTCCTACACGCAAGGTACGACTATATCGGCGGTAATGGAAATAGATGAACTTGTTTATATGTCGTCGTGTCCTATCATGCTGTTAGATAAAATTGACGTCTACGTCTTCATTACACACATAATTATTAAGATTGCTTCACTGATAATACCGCTTTTATGTGGGTTTTAAAAATTAATGGCGGAAAATTATAAATCGCATATCAGATTTGAAGCTTATAACGAACGCTAATGTTTAGGATATTTATTTCGTTAAGCTTTTCGATTGCATTTTACAAATTATATGATATACTAGCGACTCACCCTCGCTTTGCTCGGGGTCGTCCCTAATAGATTTTTTGATGTTAGTACCGTATATACTTTCATATTATGCATTTAGTGAAAAGCTGTTAATTTGAAATTAAAAACAGACTCTTCAATTTTATTTATATGTATAGACTAGCTGACCTGTGCCCACTTCGTTGGGCATAATTTTAATAATCCTTTTTAGTACATAGTGTTTTTAAGTTAGACATATGCTGTCGTTGACTTTTTTGTAGGCATTTTCAAGCTCCACATCTTTTCTCTAGAACTCAAAAATATATCTTTCATAGTTAAGGCAGCGTTCGTAGAAACGCTTTCATTCGACCGTTTTTTCTCCGATTCACTTTGCAAAACGGACGTAAAAGCACGTCCGTTACAATTTAACAAATAAACAAACTTTACTTCTTTATAATATTAGTATAGATGTATGAATAGTGACTGACTATCGCTTCGCTGGGCTTTTTTTCAAGGAAAAATGAAAAAACGCATTTTTAATTTATCTCTGAAAAATTTTATCCAAATACGTTCAGCCGCTCTGGAGTATTTGAGTAATAAACATTCATTCTAACTTTCGCATTTATTTATTGTCGTAAGATTATCATTTTTATTAGTTAAGATATACCAATAAAATACATCTTAAATATCCCGTTGTAACATGTTGTGGATATATTCCTTATAAATTAATAGATTTAAATTTCTACCACTGCCTTAAATAACCGCACTATTTATAACTTAAAGTACTAGTTTGTTAGCATAAAATGTTACGATACAATACTGTTGAAATGATATTATCTTCCCACTAGCCTTTAAACGGACGCAAAGCACATATAAATATGTCACTGTAAAAATAAAAGATAAATTCAATCGCAGATTTAAATAGGAAATTATCTTATTGGAAAAGAAATAGATGGAAAAGGCACACCTGCCTTTAAAATATTACAATGCCATTGTAATAAATATGTGTACTTTTAATGTATTATATAACTATTATGATCATTGATTGATTGTATGGGATAAAATAGATTAGATCTGTCGTTTAATTTGAATCTTACTGCCAGACGACACGTTTGGCTTAGTTGGTAGTGACCCTACTTTCTGCGCCAGATTTGCCTTTGTAAATAGCTTTAATAATGAATTCCATTTTGATTAAAGTTTAGAAGGAGTTATGAATGTTATGATCATTTGTAGGTGAAGTTTACTTTTTAATTTAAGAATCATCACGAATACAGTAAATTCATAATGAATTGCCTATATTAATTTAAAATAGCAAAACTAATTATGTTTTTAAAGAACACTATACCTTATAGTATACAAACAAACTCATACAAACCTAGTTGTTAGAAGATCGCGTGTACCGCAGAACAGACAGACCGACAGTCATTCTAGTATTTTATTATAGCAATCTTCACACGATTATGGTAATAGCGTTATTTAAATTGTTAATTCTTTATAAAACAGGAGAGTATGTGATGTCAATACCGATTTAACTTGACAAAAACGTTAGCGTCTCGTATACGCTCGTTAACTTTACATTGCTTCAATTTTTTTGTTAACACATTAACGGTAATACCACATTTACATTCGAGAATCTTCAAAGCAAAACTCAAGTATGTACTTAGTCTTTATTTTGTAGTGTATAATTGTTTGTACACATGCAAACAACGGCTGTGCCAATATTTGTCTGACACTTCATAAGCTGCAGGTGTCTACAATTTTTATTGGAGTGGGCAAATTTCTAAGTATTATTAAATGTTTCTCTTCCTAATACTTACTTGAACCGTTTTCAAGTAACAAGCTATAATTAAAAACAAATAAGTTGCAAAAACACTAGGTAGATGCATATGTAAGTATATGTATATACAATATAATATCATAATCGATATAAAATAAATTAGATACAAGTAGTTCTGTGTACGGTAGTAAGTAGACCTCACGAGTACAAACTGTATTTTGAGGAACTATTCTGCTCATCATGCCGAAGATTCTCATCAAATCTTCATTATTTTTTGGGACCAAATTAAAATTACGTACTACCTAAAAAGGGAACCACCGAATTCGAATTTCAATATATTCAAGATATCCAGAAATTCTCTTTTTTTCCTTTTTTGGAGGAAGTACCTACTACAACAAAAAAAACCCCAAAATATAAAGTCGCACAAGAACCGTACTAGAGGAGTAGGTGCCAGACATGAAGCCGTTGCCTCCCTCACTCGACCAGAATAGAAGTACCTATTTCTAATATCTTTTACTACAAAGGTATAAATATAATAAATAAATATGTTGGGACATTTTTACAACAGCGCCATCTAGTTCCGTGGTAAGCTACGAAGGAAGCTTGTGTTACGGATACCAGATAGTTGATATACTACATATATAAGTTTAAATACAAACATATTATAAATATTAACACCCATGACTAGAGAACAAACATTCGTGCTCAACAAATGAATGCCCCCAGCGGGACTCGAACCCGCGACCGCTGGCGCAAGAAAGTAGGGTCACTACCAACTGCGCCAAATGTGTCGTCAATTGTACTCAAGGTATATATGAAACTCATAAGAAAAGAACAATTTTTAAAAACGTTGCCTCTATACACATAAAAAAAATTTAACCCATGAAATTGCGATCGAAATCCGCGTATCTAATAACACAAGTGGGTAAATCGCTAGTTTAATAATATAACTTACTCGTAGTAAATTTGTCATATAAAAAAATTTACATTAAACCTCTATCTATATAATATGTGGTATATCACGATAAATGCATGGAAAAACGGATACAAGTTGCGCGTACACTTACCACGCTTATAAACTCGTCCTATTGATTAATAAGCTTACGCTATTCAAATGAGACAGCTTATATCAATACTTGTTTATATGAGAAAATTTCCATCAGTGTTTTGCCATTTATTGCAGAATTGATTGGGTAGGAGATAGGTTCGGACATAAAAAATAGCTTAGATACCTCTAACGTTTTTATTATATTTGATGACAGTAAAAAGTACTTTATAATGTTTTTCAAGGCGTTAGCTGAAAGTATGAAGCAAATAGAACATAGTAGGATCAGGGTGGTATAAATAATGTTAGCGTTATGAGAAAAATTACTGTGTTTACTAGCGCTACGAATAATAGTAGATTTCTGTAAAAAATATGTCAACGGGTAAATTTTTTTTTAAATATTTCAATTTAGCGACTCGCCCTTGGTTCAATCTGGCTCTTCCATGGATTTAACACGAGCGAAGCCGCGAGTTTCGCTAGTATACATAAATTTGACAAATTAAAATTATATACTAAAACCTTCCTCTTGAACCACTCTATCTATTAAATAAAAAAACGCATCAAAATCCGTTGCGTAACTTTAAAGATCTAATCATACATATAATTTTTTTATACTATGTAGTGTTCTATTTTTTTATAAATGCTAATAATATCTAAGCGAATAATGTATTGATAAAATGGTCGAGTAAGATTCAGAATTAAATATAATAATAAAATTAGAAATTAAGTATAATAATAAAAATTCGTCACGTATGTTCTCGATTTCATTCACACTTATTTATTTAAATTGCATAATACATTGTTGTGTATTATATTTTTATTAGAAAACGAAATAGCAAATTATTAGGAATCTAAGAAAATCGCGAAAACGCAGCTCCAAGAAAATTACTGATCTATGACGTGCGGTCTTTTCTTTCTACATGATAATGTCTCTGTTATTGCACTGTGAAAGTACGAGTATTTCCGGTAGTTGCAATCTTTTTATAAAATCTAAAGCATTTCTTATGCACTTCACTTCACTGGAATGACTTAAGATTTTATTTCTCTATCTGCATGGGGAATATTAATTCATCATACGTATATCATTATAAATGTATGTATAATAATTGTTACTCTGATCATTTTTGAAAACAAAAAAACAAAATATGAAAACTATATTTTGTTATATAAAAGACATCAAATTTAAATTTTGAATAATAAAAAAAATCAAAACTCTGAAAATGTTGACCGACTGACAAACACTGTACATCCATTAATTGAATTTGACGATAAATATATTGTTACAAGGTGTAAAAAAGACATGGGGTAATTTAAAAATAACTTAAAGCTGAAGTTTATTTTAATATTCTCACTTAAAAGTCCTTAAATATTATATTAATTACATATTTCACATATTTATTACTAAGCTACTATTTTAAATAAAACTAAATGTTTGAAATCGACCTGACTGACTTGAAGCTACAAGGTTTTTTTATAATGATATATTATCTCTAGCGTTAAAATACGTATAACTTATAATAATGCGCGCAAACCTTTACTTACTCGTAGATGTACTCGTACGTGTCTAAAAATTACGCGTGCGGTGTGTCTATGTAATTGTGAAAATAATGTCCGCCCCCGGGTACACTCGCTACATCTTTAATAGCAGCGGTTACGCTAACTTTCGTTACATTAATGATGAGTTGTTACAGTGTTTCTGGATATAAATAAAAAATAAATAAATAGTCTCTCACGTATCCCTCGTGGGGATATCCAAGAATCTTTCCGTATGTTTGTTTCCTACTTTCGTAATATTAGAAGCATACCACTTTTTTAAACGTTGGGTAATTCATATTTTTCATTATCTTTCACGTAGGTATATTGCCAGTGACTACTATGTGGGATTAACCGGATTAAAAGAAGCCAGTACTATCCATTAAAGCCTAACCTAACCCGACGTAAGGGCGTTTTAGGATCGCTTACGCATTTAACCATGACGTTTCGATGGCTGATCTACTAAAGCAGACCACATATCCAAGGGGGTTACTCCACAGTCCACTCTGCTATCCGGAGAAGTACCTGGAGCAACCCATATGACACACCACCCACCGAAGTGGGCCACCTTCTCCACCACCACGACGAGGTGAACGCACGTTGAGTGATTAGTAGCATACCATGGAATTAAACATCTTTTAGGTATCTTCTGTAACAAAGTTGTACATTAGATTTAATTAAAAGCATTTTGCTGATCGCGTAGTCATTTTATAGGTATCTTTTCAATTACAAGACTTAAAGGCTATATAATTGCTAGAATTTAGAACTTAGGTTTATATCTTTGTCTTGTCATAAAATGTAGTTAGTCATTAAAATCAGCCGTTAGAAATTCTATGGTCGTAGCTGTAGGCTAACCACACTGTCCTGTAGGACTCATTCCTGGAGATTAATGCCTGAGTGTCTAAGATGGACTGCTCAAGCATTAGTCATGGTATTATGTCATTTACCATGGAACTATGTTTGATGTAATTTCATATATAAAATATGCACATGTCTTAAGTCTTGCACAACCATAATTTAGATGCTATGGTTACCTATTACCTGTTTTTTCGATACAATTTATTTTAATAAATATGAATTAGTATTTGATTGATAAGCTTTGGCTTAACTGGTTATTGACTTTGAATTGTATAGTTAAAATATATCGAAGTATAAGAGTAATATAGCTGAAGTAATAATAACCTTACTTAATATATTGGTACGTACCTACGTACTAAATAGTCTAAGAGTCATATGTCCTACTTTGATGCAATGTTTTGTTTTATTATTTGTCTCTTTGCATTTTATTTATTATAGTCATGAAGTCGAATATATATTCATCGAATAAAAATCCCCAATAGAGCGGGATAGGTAGGTGTATTAAAAACTAGCGACTCGCCCTCGCTTCGCTCAGGTTCTTCCCTAGATTTAGCACAGGCAAAGCCGCGGGATCTGCTAGTTATGCATAAAAACCGTCCTCTTGAATCACTCTATCTATTAAAAAAAAACCTAATCAAAATCCGTTGCGTAGTTTTAAAGATTTAAGCATACATAGGGATATAGGGACAGAGAAAGCGACTTTGTTTTATACTATGTAGTGATAACACAATTATTGTACGCTAATAACTTCTGCCCAAATCAATAGACGGGAGAGTCTCTCCCGAGACAAATCAAAATAAATCTGCGACAAAAAATCCGAAAAGATAGTTTCATTTATAATGTCAAAAATTCGCGTAAATCTAAGAAAGTATTACGTCTAACCTAAAAAAGTATTAAGTATTAATTCTAAAGCGACTTAAATTATATAGTAAGTTAAATTAATATTCCTATTACAAAACTATAATTTAATCCAGAATATAAGATTAGATAACATTTAGAATTAATAAAGAGTTATTAAAATGGAAATAACATTATGACGCCACGTTTGGATCAATTTTAGTGATCCTGCTTGTATTGCCAGCGGTTGTGGGTTCGTTTAATTCATTTATGTGACGAGCACCAATGGCTGTATTTCAGTTATAAATGTTTGTATTTATAATATATACAATATACATATGTATTTAAACTTATATATCAACTATCTGGTATCTATCTTACAATGGAACTAGATGCAACTATGCGTTTATGTCCCATCATATTTATTTATTTAATTTCACTCAAATCTGTTAAGTCGTTAGAGCCAATGTTCCGATACAGAAGTAATTTACTGGAATTAGGAGTACCTCGAGTAACTTTTCGAATACTATATCATTAAAAGTAAAATTTACTTGAATTTACTGTGAAGTAATGTCATTTGTAAATAAAATTTTATAATATTCAAATTGTATAAGACGGGAAGGAAACGTGTCATAAAAAATACGACGACCGTCAGGTTTTCCTGTCATTGTTAAAAAATTATTCGCATCAAGGCTTCAACATGGAGTTTCAAGCAGTCTTTTTAAAAATATTTAGTATATATAATAATTCTAATATGTAACAGAAAAGATAAATATAAAGTAAAATTTATTACCATTAATTTTAAAGTTTTGGTTTGTGTTGTAGAATTCTACCCAATCGTGTAATACTCGTAGCGTAATAGCCGTTTAATATTCATAGAATAGCAATGTTTTGATTTCCCATAATTCTCACACTCTTACTGCACTCATTTTACTGCTCATGAAGTATAAAGTAGAAGTTTTATAGAAGGAGCTTTAATAAAAATTGAAGGAGTACATTCTAGCCCTAAGCATCAAATTTTCAGTTTTATTAAAATAAATATTTCGTTTAAAAACTGTAAATTATAAATCTGTAAATCTGTAAATATTACATGACATTAAGTTACGATTAAGATATTTAAGAAAGGTGCTTACTAAGCACTGCTTAGTATTAGCTGTACTGTAAAAAAATATAAATTTTTTACTTATTATAATTTTTTTAGTAGTTATGTACTTACATTATAAGTTAAATATTGCCTAATACATATTAAAACATAATAAAATAACTAAATACAGTACCGTGAGAAGAAGATACTTTCACTCACTTAACCGATGCACCGGACACATCAGTCAGGTGCTGTGAACCGTTTTGCATGTACTGGTTATTTTTAACACTAGATTATAACGACGTAAATGATTAATGAATATTATTAAACGTTAATAACTTCCTGTAATACATTTAAAATTGATCTTCGTTTCAGAACCATGTTGGTAAAGTTAGCTGTCCAGTTAAAATTGTGTTTAAAGACGTAGTATAGAAGTATAGAAGTTATAATGAATTACACTATAACCTCTATGCCTCTAGTGTAGTTTGTGTATTTTTAGGTTTGCAAATTAATGAATAAAACAAATTTAGCAATAAAATTTATCAAGGTAAATTCGTTTTGGTAAATTAAAATATAAAAATATATAAATATCTTTTTATTATAGATATCATACTGATTTTAGGCATTACATACATAATTTTAGTATAATTAGAGATTATTGTTAAAAAAATGTTTACTACATATACTTTACTTATCACTACATAGTATAAAACAAAGTCGCCTTTTCTGTCCCTATATCCCTATGTGCGCTTAAATCTTTAAAACTACGCAACGGATTTTGATGCGGTTTTTTTTAATAGATAGAGTGATTCAAGAGGAAGGTTTATATGCATAACTAGCAGATCCCGCGGCTTTACCTGTGCTAAATCTAGGGAAGAGCCCGAGCGAAGCGAGGGCGAGTCGCTAGTATACTATATAAGGATTTCGCAAGCTCAATGCAGTGGATGAAAATTCTAATGCATATGATCCTTGCACGTCTTCTATTATGCTGTAGCACGCAGATTTTAGTTTTTTTTCATTGTTCCAATAATTGCTTTTTATGGGCCTCTAATTCTATACTTTTATCTTCATACATCGACTATTAAACTTCCTTTTATTTTTATTTCACTGAAAATGTAACAATGATGAGGTAAGATTCTAGTCTTCTATGGTTCTAGAACGCAGGATATTTTTTTACATCATATAAAGTTTCTACTATACGTGTGTATGATGACCGATTATAATGAAATGTTTTGTGTGTATTCGATGGCGAATGGCTTAGACTTACAATTTGGTCCACTACAAAATTTATTTTTTAAATTAATTGGTTATTTATACATTTGCACAATAAATGACATTCAATTATAAATAAGTCGTTCAATTATAAATAAGCTAGGCAACGTTGTTTTGCGCATGCATACTAAAATATTTCACCGGGAGCAAAAGTTTATAAAATTTTCTATGTGTACAGGACAACGTCTGTCGGGTCCGCTAGTGACTTTATATTAATTAAAATAATAGCAATGACATTCCCTTTAAATTCCAAAATTTCGTGGGATCGTTTCATTCAGATGAATTGGGCTTAAACAACACCTATCTTAAACTATGAAAAAGATATTGCTCAGCAAATGTTCTACACGAAAGAGACACCAGTAAGCGAAATCACGAAAGGATTTATACTATCATAATAATAGATTTATACGATTTGTAATGTAAATCCGTTGAAGACATTATTTAAAGAATCTTTTGTACATAATAAACGTTGCATACAAAACACATAATATGTGCATTATCAATAATTATTTGCCATTACATTTTATAAATTACTTTGCTTTTTATATATTATGTAAATTTACGAAACTTTATCACTCAAATGTTAATATACGAGTATCGTCATCTTACAATATAAATAGTCATATTTCCTATAAGATTTTTGGCAATGTACAAAAATACAAAAGAAAAATGACGACTTTAAGCTCAAGACAAAACCTTTTCATAACTAGATAGAAAATTAAATCTACAGAGATTTTAATTCAAGCGGATCTTAAACCTATGACCTTCGTTTTCTAAACGAATTAAACTTACATAAATAATTTTACACCAGTTCTTTTAACAATTTCACGATCACTTTGAGCTTATTATAAAAAGAAATCGTGTAGCTGTTTAGTTAAACACGTGGTGATACTTGTTGATAGGTTAATAACTTTTTCATTACGCTCAATTTAGTTATTATAGTAATTGATAGAGTGTGGAGATTGCTCGATTGTTAAGCAACGTAATGTTTATATGTCAGCACAGTCATGATATCTGTCTTGATGAATTTTTGTAACGAAAACTAAAATGTTTATCCAGAAATGGTAATTTTTTATAGACTTTTTGATTACTAACTTCTTTCTTTTTGTAGGTACTGTTTATATTTCAATTTGCCTTTATTTTTTTATAAAAGTAACCCCTTTTCTATGTTATTTCATACTTTTAGAATACTTAAGTTGCGTGATAAATTGTTATGCATGTTTGTACATGCATAATGTAATTAACTATTAATTTAAATATCACATACAAGACACTAGTCATTTTAACTTAATTGGATTATAATTTAGATTCGTTAACAATATAATAGTTGGTAAATATAGATTGAAAAAAATGTATCCAGCCAGGGGCTTACCGTGAATTTAGTCGAAATTAAGTGAACGCTATTATTTGATTCTTAATTGATCTCAGGGTTATAGTCAGCCTTTAATTTCACTTTTTATTTTGATTTTTATTTTTATTGTATTATCTTTTTTTACCCGTAATATCTTAAAGGCCATGGGGCCATGTCAAAAATACTATATGTAGATCCGCCACTGGCTATTCTATAACAGAATTCTATTACAAATATATCTACAACAGAATTATTTTTAACCTTTCGCATTGATAATATTTATGAGATTATGGAAATGTCTAAATATTATAAAATTACTGTACCCAACTTCATTTACAAGATTTATAGAAAGTAATAATTTGTGTTTCTTATCCGTAAAATGGGAAATTTTTATAATTCTATACACTTGATATATAATGAGCTTACATTTTAGTGTTACCTGATATTATTATCATCGGATACGCATCAAGAATTCCAGTCATTCTTGTAATTGCGGTTGGTCTAATTTGACATCAGGACTTTTTATGTAATTTACTTTCGACCAAGGCTTTCTAGAATTCTTCAGTCTGTATTCTGTTGGAGAAATTGTAAAAAGGCATTGCAGCTTAAGACAAGCACTAGCCGTGAAATACAATCTAATTTGATTACCTGTGTTACCAACAAAAAGATAACCTAAGTCAATGTAATAAAGCGAGAAATAAATAGAAAGTTTAAAATTGGACTTGTTTTAGTAAATCAATATTGATATTGATCAATTGTTATAATGTATTCATTGACGATTGCCGTATTATCTTTCACTCTAGTAACTTTAGCTTTGCATTTAAATGTATTGAATTTTGTTAACACAATGTGCATTGAAGGTCCATTTTGATGGACTAGCGCTACTAAGTACTAAGTTCCTAAAGCTTAAAAACTGCGAGTTTAGAATCGATAATTGTTAATAAATTTAAATTTTTAAGGTTACAACGTATGTTAAGGCTAGCTAATCTTTACATAGAGAATTAATCAATTTCTACTGACACTTATATTATAATTTTTAGTACATTTTATGGTTCAAAATATATTAAATTAAACATGCAAATTCTTATTCTTTCTGGTATCTAAAAATTACAAATAAATATTTTTCACCTCAAAATGAACTATCCGTTGCATTAAGGTTTAAAGGGTGTGCTTATCTGTTTTCAGATTGGGCGATAAGCACCTTGGCAGAGGAAAAGTGTAAGTACGTTACCTACATACTCTAAACAAGTAAGTGTAGACTTACGGCAGGATAAAATAAATGACATACAAATTATAAATGAAACTATCTTTTCGAATTTTGTTTCGCGGATTTATTATGATTTTTGGTTGCTTGCTTTACAGCAATCATGGTTACGGGAGAGACTCTCTCCGGAGAGATAAATCCGAAAAGATAGTTTCATTTATAAAGTCAAATATTCGCGTAAACCTAAGAAAGTATAATGACATACAAATGTTATATTATACAATAAAATTTGATGGATAATTGAAGAAGTGAAATAAGAATGCGTTACTTTCAGGCATGATTCAGGCATGATCCGACTCGGATTATGGTTAAAACTAGGCTACGCTTCGCTTCGCTCTCGTTTTAGTCTTCTCGTTCGATCTTATTATTTTTTTGAACTCAAGACTTCTCACAGTTATTGTAAAATATTAAATTGTACGAAATCTCACAAACTAACATTTCAAAATTGATGAGCCGTTTGCATAATTAGTATAGGACTGCAATATTTTTATTATACGAGTAATATCGATTAAATTCTCTTGCAACCAAATTAACATTTTAACTTAGATCTTATTTCTTACTTTAATTCTGCGACGAATTTGTCTTAAAACTACGTCTATTTAAAACCAAAGTTAAAACACTGTTAATGCCTAAGGCTCCTTTCCCATATTCCGTGATGCACTTTACCTACATACGGAACAAGGAAGATTACAGACAAGCACCGCGAGCAATGATTGGTGAAAACTCTAGGTCAGGTGATTTATTGGATGTGAACTACAAGCTGCTTTGTTTTCACATACGTCATAGATTTAACGATGCTAATGTAATAACTAATAGCATTTCATTCCACACATAAAAATCTTCTGTACGCTTTCATAATTCAATATAAGATAATTTTTAGTTTTAAATCCTTGCCTTAACGCAAGGGCTAGCTATAATAATTTAGTTTATTCATATATGCATAAGTTCTAAAAATCAATATAAAACTAATAAGGGTATTTACCAAATTAATTTCTTTACGTTTAGATGGATTATCATCTCTAGCAAATAAAACTATTTAAAATGTTGTGACTTTAAAATTTCTTACAAATCATCGTAATGGTAGTTCGTTAACTGCTTTATTTATGATAGCTTTAAACTCCCCATTTCCTTAGACAAAAACCTTAAATAATTCAGATGCTATCTACTTATAATGTCTTCCATAATGACTTTATACTTAGTGTAAGATCACGCAATGATTGTCTAACTAGATACAGTTATTGGATTACAATAAAAAATGCCCAGAGTCATGTCTGTACATACTTTAAGGCTTGTATAATTGAAAGCACCTACTGTACGTAATTCAGAAATGTCTTAACTGCATAATATTATAAAGTAATTTCTTCTCTGAGTACGTTTTGATGTTTTTAACAGAATCCTTATTCTTTTTGTGCAATAAGAGTAGCCTTAATTACTCATTATAAAGTTAGCTATTTACTATAGTGAAAGTCCCATCAAAATTTATCCAGCCGCTTCAGATGTCAGCGGGAACAAACAGATTCAAAGACAAAAATGTTAGAAATATTTTTTTTCTAATAAGGAAGGCTTTTTGTTCTTTATACATTAATAATACGTTATAATGATATCATTAAAACCAAACCATATAATTCAGAAATAGTAGTGATAGTAAATTAATACTTATTGACGAAAGGCTATAACTTTCCTACTTTGTAGCTGAACTGTTATTGAAATTTCGCCTTACAGTATTTGACTTGTAACATCTAGTCTTACCAATTTCATTAAAAGCTTCATATTATACACTTTCTCTTATAAATATTTTATCTTCATTCATTTGACAATGTGATGTTACTTGACATGTAAATCAGTAAAATTAACATAAATGCAGCCTGTAAGCTTTTTAAGAGTATATTTTCTAACCGACAATATAAGAGCTGAGGTAAAAATAAACAATACTTTCCATGCCACTTCTACAAAATCTATTGTTATGGAAGATTCGTAATTGCCTTAATTTGACACATTGCGTGTCAAATTATTCGCTTGAGATGAAATAGGAAAAACAAAATAGAAAGTAAACGTTACATACGTTATGTGGTAATAACAGTTTTATAAGTAATTCGTGCATCAATCATTCCGTGGATGTAGTCGACGTGTGAAAAGGCTACGCTAAGAGCTAATTTGTACGAATTATGACGCTGTTATATGCATTTTTATGAAATGAGTTTTAGACATGAACTGCCAAATGAAATTACTATTTTTCTGTTTTATTGATTTTTTTCTGTTCTGTTTTATTGAGTTTTATTGAAATTTTATCTAGTTAGAACTGTTAAGTCTCCATTCTACGCGACATTAACTGTGCCCAACCGGCACTTCTGAAAGCCATTAAAGGAAATAATTGAATTGAATTAGAACCGCTTATAGAAAGATAGTGATAAAAAGTATGTTACAATTATTTTTGTTCAAAATTTTTGTTAACATTATATTTGTTATTGGTTGATTGTCTGGGGGCGAGGCATTTTTACGAGAGAACAGCTTTCCAGCTGTTTTTCAAGTCCAAAACGTCAAGTAGTTTGTGAAGAAAATTGAAAATTATAGCGTATCTATGAATTAATAGTATAATCACAACTATATAAATAAACTGAATACTCTTTTACAGTCTGCAGAGGTCAAAAGTCCAATAAATATTTGAAATGGAAATGCAAACGTTCGTCTTCATCTAGTAAAATTAGAAACCGCCTGCTTAATAACATAGTGTTAAATTAATTTATAGAAAGTGAAAATTAGGATGAGTCATACTTATTTTCCTACTTCGTAAGTTATTTTTGCAAAAACCGCTTATAAAATCGCTTAACAAAATTATATCTATTATAATACTGATAGACGTATGTGGTGTACCTTCATTATCCTTGATTGATATTTTTCTTCACCTAACTCGGTTGTAATTTATGTATATCCTTCGATTATAGAGTCATATTTAACGCGCAGATGCGAAGAAAACTAGTAGCTATAATTTAATAGAAAACTAGTTTACTGTTGAAGCATAAATGCTTGTGTAAATTAAAATATTTCTACATGTTATCGATGCATGCAACATATTAAAAACTAATTTTATTGCTTCAATATCTTGATTACTAGCAGCGTGGCGTATACTGTTTCGCCTATTTCATTTTAACCATGCTGTGGCGAAGCCCAAAGGAAGGTTATGTGTTTCACCTGTATGTATTTGACGATGATTGTTTCAAATTGGACGATTCATACATAGTTCTATTAGGCAGTGGTAGCCAGGTAACGAGCTCGCTTGGATAACCGAGTGATGCTGGTTCAAATCCGGGTCTCGCTCCTCTGATACTTTTACACGCGAATCATTTTTAACGTGATTACCATTTGTCTTACGGTGAAGGAAAACATCGTAAGGAAACCTGCATATCTGAGAGAGCCTAGCAATTTTTAGCAAGACATGTGAAGTCCGACAACCCGAACTAGGCTAGCGTGGTGGACTATGGCCTGATCCATCTCGTATTGAAGTAAGGCAAGTGCCCAGCAGTAGGACGTTAAAAGGGCAGAGGATATACAAAGTTCTATTTGTCTTGCGAGTACCATAATATGGTATTATGACGGATTTTACGCATCCATTGTGTATGTTGAAAAAAGTCTTTGTACTAAAAATCGAGTTAGGTATCAAATATGTACATTTGTATTGATTTGTCTAACTAAAAACTAAATAAAAATAATTTACCTTAGTTAAAAAACTGACAACGTTAAAAACGATCTAAAAAGATAAGTTGGCTAGTGAATATACATTTTGCTACGGGAAAATATCTCATCTAAGATAAATCTATAATAACGTATGTAGGGACTAGGGACAATCTCGGGCGGAGCGAGGGTGAGTCACTAGTCTGAAATAAAACTATTTAAATTAATTTTTTATATACCTTTTTTCACCGCTCGTTATTAATAAAAGATTAAATTTTAAGTAATATAATGTTTTAGCAAAATTTTTGATTAATTTTGATGTTTTCTAAATCTTTTACAATGTTCTTTTTTTTTCATTGTTGTAATAATATGTAGATTTTTTTATTAGAAGATTGATAAAAACATACATTATTGCTTATATGTCACTAAGTTTCACAAAGTAAAAGTGCGAAAACAAAAACTTAAATAAGCAAAGGAAACGCAAATTACTTGTAAATATAGTTTAAGCCGATTGAAAGACCCAAAGGCGTTAAAAGTTGATAAATGATTTGAACTAAACCTACTTTTATAAAACAATCAGCATTGCGTGTGCATTTGGTTAGACTTAAATTACCAGTGCGTATGCCGGCAATCAATTATAGCTTAGCGTAATATGTTCTAGTTCATTACCACTTGTCGTACACTATTTATCGAGGTAAACATTAGTTGCATGAACAGTAACGGAAGAGTGGATCTTCAGTACTAATAAGTATTTACGAGGACACGTTTGGTTCAGTAGTCAGTTTGTAGTGACCCTACTTGCTGCACCAGCGGTCGAGGGTTCGGGTCCCGCTGGTGGCATTCATTTGTTGAGCACGAATATTTGTACTCAAGTCATGGTTTATATTTATAATATGAATTTATTTTAAGTTATATAGTTATGTTGTGTCAACTATCTGGTAACCGTAACACAAGCCTCGTAGCTTAACACGGAACTAGATAGCTCTGTGTGTAATAATTTCCCAACATATTTATTTATTTACTTATTATTTATGGTTGTGGCCACGTTACGAAGACGTTTTAAAGTACTTATTATATCTTCAAACGTCTATCTTTGCGTATATATTGAATATTATTGATCTAAAAGTTTGTTTGTGTGTGAATGTTAGTAACTAATAAATATTTAAATGACTGGGCGGATGTACATATTGAAGGAAATCAATTGTTAAAATAAGTTATGCCCAGTTTATAATAATAAACTGGGCATAACTTATACTGTTCTTTTACATCTAGGCATGATAATCTATGTGAAATGTAAGTCTAGTATTCATTAGACATATATTCAAAAATGATAGAATAGGATTCTCTAGATAGGATTATAACTTAATATATATGTCATTATCATTAGTAATTTAGTATTAGGTACATTTTCTTAAAAATCCCTTAAGAAAATAAAATTAAATGGTACGTATATTATGTACTTGCGTTTTCTGGTCAAAATTTCTAATTTCGGTAATCTTAAAAGCTTATTTCACTTTTATAAGATGTCTACTACAAGATCCTTAATTAACAGTAAAGTAACAGTAAGTGTTCCTTTAATTACAAAAATATTAACTTATTTCACAAAGAATGAGACCATTCATTTGTATGAGTATGCAAATTTAGTGAAATACTTCTAACTGTTGAGAACGCATAAACTGCCTCAGTATCAGATGTTCCCATAATTACGGGACTGTCAAGATAACAATGCAATAAGCACTATAATAAATTTAATTATACTTTAAGTTTCATAAGTGCATTTAAAATTCATGTCAAAATAAAAAATAAACATTCAAAAAGTAGAACGATCTGTACACGAAAACAGTTATTTGTGCTTATATTGTAGACTTAGATCTTAATGAGAATCAGAGGGAATTAACCTTTTGGTTTAAAACAAACATAAACAAACACATATCTTAATTGTAATAACATTAGTTAAATTGTCTTGATTAGAAGTAATACTCTAGGCCGCATGATCGGTCTTGATCATTGCATGGCGGTTTCTCCCCACACGAGATATTATAAATAACAAGTATATCATGCCGAAGTACAACTTCACTCTATATTCATGTCACTCTCATTCTCTGACAAATCAGTGACCTAACAATTTAACAATTTAAATTCATAACTAGGGCTCTTACTGAAAAGATACCCATCTTGAAAATAGAGGATATTCTAGTATTGAAAATTTGAATTTTTGTAATACGTGTTCCTCTGTGACTTGATGAGTCATGGGTCTTGTCAATTAACGATTAACTGCTCGTGTTATTAATTGTCATTCTTTGAGATCGGTCTCAGATGTATATTCTGAAGACTGACCGTTATTTATTATCATTTTTGGTCTAACGACGTAAAGATACTCTTGAATACATGACTTTATAATAGAGCTGTTTAATAATAAAATAATCTATAGTAGATTTAATATTAATTTGCTCAATTAAAGTTCCTTACTAAGTTTTAGTATTCAGTTCAAAAATTATTTTTAAACATTTTTAACATATTTAATAGTCACTAATGTGATTTAGGAGTTTACTTCAGTGGCAATTCAAAAAATAAATTTCGGCTTATTAAGTTTTGTACAACACGTACGAGCTTTTGATCCCTCTGAAACATCGAACTATAGCAGCCCCAAAAGCTGTTTACAAAAACCTTTTTTCAAAGCACATAATATCTCGATATAATCATATTTATTTAGAAAATGTAACATAAACACCTAAGAAAAGACATAATAGCTCTATTAAAGCGCACAGCTCTCAAAGTAGTTTCACTATTATACAGTATATTTACGAGTAGTTTCTCCAACATTGTCAATAAGTAATTTAATTTTAAACTTAAACTAGTATACAATATCTATAGACGACAAAGTGGTTGCATAAAGAGACCGAATCAGATAGTGTCGCGACTGAATCTGTCGACATATTGAATTAGTTCCATTAAATGTATCGACAGCATAGTTAAATTTATCTTGCAGTTTAAATTAGAGAATATGTTATTTGTCTATGAATATACTAATAGAATATAAATGGTTTTTGATACTTAAAAATTGTGAAAATTACATTATTTATTTCCCTCGAGGCTTTACTTATCTTACACGTCTATGACAAAAGTTATTTTCACAAAGAGACCATAATCTTCGAACAATTTTTTTAAATATATTTTGTTGTTATATGAATTAAAAATAATTTAAGTTCTGACGACTGTGATGTGTATTATGGTGGTCGTGGATTCGATTTCCTATAAAAACAAGGTATTTAGTGCATCTAGTGACACTGCACATAATTAAACAACGTTGCAATTAGGGTCTTTTTTAACGACGAAGATATATGGTCTATAATATAAAAATTAATCAATCAAATATTATGCGAATCTGTTAAAATTACTTGTTCGTACACCCCCAAATTTTTTTGGCTTAAAAAAGTTTTTCCTGGTATTTTCTTCTGTTTATTTGTTATAAACAAATTAAAAAAATCTTTTATACTTAGGACAGTAACCGAACAAGGTGAGGGTAAACTTCTTGTACTCAGCTTATCATCGATTATAGTAAATAGTAAACTTTAATAAGGTTCACTATATTAAATTTGACTTTAATGTTAGAAATGTAAGTGAAAACACTAAAAGCTTAGGAGGAGTATTATAGAAAATTATTGTTAGATATTATTGTACTTTACATTATGTTTTGATATTTCCAATAATTTCTTCGTAACAACTTCGTGCATAAGTGACTTTTAGTACCAAGACATATTAAATCTATATTTATGACGCTCATGATAAAAGTTCATAAATGATTTTCAGCAGAGAAAATCTGTGTTGTGTGTTAATAAGTATGACTGCTATTAATTTTATCTCAATATTGTCAATAAATATTAGATAGGTACGTATATTAATAATAATTTATAGATAATTATTTTCTTCTTTAAAAATTAATAAGTTTGCTTTAGAAATAGGTATTATTATTATATTATTAGTTATAATTATAAATAATTAAACTGGCGTTAGTACCGATGCAATGTTCTCGTAGTATATAGACCGTCAGCTGACGACAGATTTAGGTGCCCCATTTTCTAATGCTAGCCTCGAAGAGGGTTGAAAGGTACGTCCATATAGAGTTGAAAAATAATTCTTTTTCATGATATCCCCAGGAGCGGCACTTGTATTTATTTTTATTCAACTCTATATGGACGTACCTTTCAACCCTCTTCGAGGCTAGCATTAGAAAATGGGGCACCTAAATCTGTCGTCAGCTGACGGTCTAATACGAAACTGCTTATATTACGCAGACGTTCGCACGATTCCTGCACAAAGTAAATTTTATATTGCATCTAATACATTTAAAGTTGAAGTCATTTAAAAATTAAAGCCAATATAAGCATATAACCTATTAATAAAGTAATACGAAAAATAAACTGCTACAAATAGTTACAAATCACGGCGGCGCATTTCAAAGCCGTAGAAAGTATGATAGTTGACGAACATTAGCGTATTCCGGTAAGGCCGTGATGCTTTTATTAAGATACAGAACTAGTGCACTTTTAATTTATCGCAGCTAACTTGTGCTCAGTTAACAGTTACTCGGGATATTTATTGCTTTTGAGATTTGCAGGACTTATTAATGATGACACAGTTAGTAGTGACCATACTTTCTGCACCAGCGGTCGCGGGTTCGAGTCCCGCTGGGGACATTCATTTGTTGAGCACGAATGTTTATACTCCAATCATGGGTGTTTATATGTATTTATAATATGTATGTATTTAAAATTTATGTATGTGTACATCAACTACCTTGTATCCGTAACACAAGCCTCGTAACTTACCACGGCGCTGTTGTAATAATGTCCACACATATTTATTTATTTAATTATGGGAGACTTTCCCGGAAGCTCGTATATGCTAATGATGTTTTAATGTGACTTAGACAAATGTTAGAAATAAATAGAAGTTATGAGTGACTCCAGTAAACTTTACGCCCCGGATAAAGATCTAAGTGACTCGTTGAAAACTTTTATGGCACAATAAATGTAACACCGCTCCAAGCTAATAGTATATCCTGTGTGATTTGTAGTGTCGGCCGTTGGCTTTTTACTTTATTTTTCTTCGATAGAAGGCAATATAATAATTATAGTGTATGACTTGTATAACATTTGTCAAAACCATGCATTGAACCTACGATCTCTTCTGTCCTCTTCACTAATCTATACAACTGTTAAATATCGTTTAAGTATTTTAAAAATTAACTAGAAACACAAACAGTATCATTATATATAGCTTTACCGTTGAATCTATAAGATTATAAGCCATTAATAAGTTACTACCAAATCAAATATTAAAGTAACATCATGACTCACGATAGTAGCTGTTCTAGAAGACCTTTAACATCAAGGTGTGAACTAAGAATATTACTTTGAATGAAAGGCGGGCCATTATAAATCAAAAGACAATTCTACAAAAGGCTTTATATCAAATGTGCTTCGACGTTTATAGCCTGTATGAAAATATCTCCGCCTATGACACGGTTGAGCGAGCTAACAATTTTACTACTAGCAAACAGGTATTCTTCTGCCATCGGAATGCACTAGGAAATCAATTTTACATTGCACTTTTTTTCTATGAGAGTTTTCATTTTAAATTTCTAATTCATTTTATTTTCAAACACAGAAACTGAGTTTAGATTCTTTAAGAATAATTTTTAAAAATAAAGAACGTAAAATTGTAAACCGATGTATAATGCACAGATTTATATTTTTATTGAAATCGAAAGCAGTTCTAAATAACAGATACAAAAAATTGTTCCAATATAAAAAAAGCTTATTATTCAAATTCACTCCACTATTGACTTTTAATTTACATTCTCTATGTAATAATTTGAGTAGTAGTCAAAAAAGTTCAAACATAATAGTGACTTTCTTCATTAATAAAAAAGATATATTGCTTGCCGGTTAAAAAAGCTAACTCAATTTTCACGGTTGTCGTCAGGTCGCCAGACCGCCCAGCCGGCTGTATATTTTTTCTCTTTGCCATCTTTTTTCGTTGCTACAAATTTTGCTTTCACCGTGTGTACTGTCTATTTAATGGCTAATTGATGAAAGTGATATTGAAAATATTTAATTTGTTTTAATTGGATAATACGAGGAAATGATACAGAGATTTTAAATAAAGCAGATTTCTATTACAATATTTTTTTATGTTTATTCCAGTAGAACTGCTATAAAGCAGTATGTAGGTTATTAGCACGTGCCACCTTTGTAATTGTATGTGTATTGTGTACCCTACAGTGAGTGTAGCACGACCTTTAGTTACGTACTAGATAAAAAAAACAAGATTTCAACCAAAATCCTACTTTATTAAAATCCATTTCCGTTTTTGCTTTGAATAAGAACAGCAACTTCCATATTTACAAGAGAAGTGAAAATTTTCTAATAATAAGATAATGGATAGAAGTTAACTTTGAAAATTTGATGTGCTTTTGATTTTATACGATAATATACATATCCTTTGAAGCAATCATTACTTGTCAAATAAAGGCACGACAAAAAAAAGTAATTGAATGGCTACTGCGTTATTGGTATGACAGCGTAGATTGATTTATGATAATAGCAATGCTATTGATAATAATATATGCTCTTACTTGCTTAAAATGTCGATGACATGAAGTTTTTATACAAGTATCTATATTTTTGTAAACAAAAAATGGTATACATGTATTAAAACAATATTATATATCATACTATTTCTTTTAAATTCAAAATAACACACTGTTAATTCAAAAAAATATCAGTATAAAAAGTAAGTAAAAAAAACTACAGTACACCTGAATTATTAATCGTTATTAAGTTTAAATTAAGTTTAATTTAATAACGTTGATTTAAAGACTCGAAGTGAATACAAATCACTAATTTAAATCGGCCCATCAAAGCTCGCACAGGTCTTTTTGAATTTCATTGTTTGAATTCATCGTTGAAAGTTCAACGATATAACGACAGCGTCCATTTGGACATCATAAATATCCATTTTTGGCGCCACGATACTCTCCCATTTTCCTTGACCTCCACCGAGGATGATGACTATATGAGAAGGCCATAACTTTAAATGAGGAAGAAAAGAATGTTCGTCTCAGCCATCATAAGACTCGTAATATTGATAATTTCTATTGAAGAAAATCGTGAAATTCAATATTGGCAGGAATCAAAAAATTATGAAATCGAAGAAGCCCAATCGAAATTGAAGAAACAGCTTCAAGCCTAATGTAATCGATTTCCGAATAGTGCCTGTTAATTTTGTTATTAAGAAAAATTAACTTCTATCAAAAGATGCGATACGATCAAAATTAATCAGTTCTCTATTAGTTACATAATAACACTTAAATCAATGTGACAGGTGTCATTTTGACTTTTTGAACTGTACGTAGCCAGTTAGTACGTCTGATGCAATGCACGGACATGAATGTATTGAGCAATATTAGATTCGATAAGTACTCGCATAGCTTCTCTCACATTGAAAGGTAATAGGAAATAAATCAAAGAATTTCAATCGTACACTTACTATGAACATCACAATAAGCATTAAATTAAAAATTTAGTTCTAGAAAAAGTTTTTTACAATATTAAGATTATCAAAATGATTCACTTAATTAATGATTACGGATTACTAACACTTAGATAGTGCTCGTAAAAGCTGTCTACAGTAGCTAAGTAAAATAATATATTGTACTGCTTTTAACTTTGCACGCTTCAGTTATTATAAAAACTAGTGTCAGTAATATACAATATTAGCAAAGCAAAACGCTTACTACTCGTACATAAACATAATTATTGTTATAATCTTTCAAAGTGACTTAACTAAATTCGTATTTTCTCATTAGATATGATATACCTAGTATTTATTTTATTTTTATTTTATAAATAACAAAAATATACGTGTTTTTTATAAAAATTACTAGGTACACGACCAATTATACATATTATATGCATATTTTTATCCTTGATCCATCCCTGACTGAAACTACCACAAAACAAAAGAAAAAACATATTATACAAATCTGTCCAGCCATTTTTGAATTTAAGAGACTAACGTATGGCACATCATTTTTATAAATATACCTAAGCTAAAGATATAGATTGACTGTGTTCGTATTTCTTTATTTTTAAGCACAGTTTTATTTTAGTATTTAAAAAAAATATTTATAAGAAGTTGAGGCTTAATTAAATGTAATAGATAAATTGATAGATCACTATCTATAGCAAACAAAAAAGTAGGATAACAGTACCTACTAAGCACAAAGTACATTGAATATACTACTAAGCATGTAAAGGCTGAGTGTTAATAATCTTATAGGCTACATGTCACTTTTAGGTACTGTATAAAAAAATAAACATCTAAACAAGTATTGGTTAAAAAAAAAGTTATCATGACTAAAATAAATAATAATAAATATATTTTTAAAATTAAATAGAATTTTTATCTTTAATGACATTTGTGTGGGTTTACCTATGTAACAAAAAAAAAAACAATTTAGACCGCTTGATAAAATTAATTGCTTTTTATAGTCAGTCAGCCGTACTGTACTATTAATGTGTAAAAATTTGTTAGTTTGTTTATCTTTTTATGCAGTAACATGTAATTCAACCCATAATTAGATAGTTTAAGTATTAATAAATTTCAAAGGTCATATTTTTTTAATTAGATAATATATTATTTACTTTAAAATGATTTAAAATTTTCTTTTTTTCTTTTTTTATGACTAAACAACACTATGTTAACACTTAATAAATATAAACATTTAATTTTAAAGAATTTCTCTCATTTTCTTATGAGTCGTAGCAAAAACAGGGCAACCCTGGTCATGGGCGCAAGTGAAGGTCGACCAGAGGCCGGTCGCTGACCGCGCTATTTATACGCGTATAGACTAACCGCGGCTAGAGGCTTAGTAGGCGTGTCAGTGCTTATTCTATTACTGGCATCAGTTTCAATATTGCTAATTGAAATTTAAACTCATATAATATGTTTGTATTAGTGCATCAATGCCGTTGCGGTAGATCGAAACGCCTTAATGTCTATAGAAAGACGATTAAAACTGAAGTATAAATTATTTATCTATAGTGTTACATGTAATAAAATTTGCTAATGTTATTGTTATTTACAACTGTTCCTTTTTTCTATTGGAATAAAAAACAAGATTGATAATGAACTTATCTCGTTCGACATCGCAACAGACATTTCTTTTATAACTAATTTAATAAATATCATTATTTGAGTTATGATTATAAAAACTATAATGAATTACCATACAGTTATACAATTATTTTAATGGTCTTATCTATTAGAATGTCTCTTGTTATTAATTAATCTATGTTCCGTCTAATAACTCGTCAATGGTCAGATACCCATCAGCGCTGGCGCTACGCGTCCTCTCAGTGACATAGATCTAAAAAGAAGTGGCATCAAAATTAATCAGTTTAAATTATTATGTAAATGAATTTAGTTTTGTGCTTATGCAACTTTAAATATATAACGACGTATGAATCATTAAAATCGGTTAAGCCATTTAGTAGCTAAATACAAGTATACATAGGCCTCATCACAGTCGAGTAGTAAAGTATAACAATTTAGGCAATATTAATAAATAAATAATTAAATACTTTTAATATAACTATTAACTAGGTATTGTTGAACCCACTTCTACAACAACTTCAAATCCTAGGCACGTTTATTAAATGGCTGTTAGGCACATGTTTGTTAGCTGATTTATGTTTAACACGTTATTTTGTTTTATTATATTTCAGCTATCTCTAATTACTTGCATTTAGGAAGCAGATTTAACTAAGATATACGTAATTACTATTTTAATTCAGTTTAGATATAATTTATTTCTTCAATTATGCTTTTATATTTAGAATCCAAGTATCTGACTATTACTTTGGAAACGTGAAATTGAATTTTTGTATCTAGGACTGGATGTTTGGCACAGAGATAAATATTATAGACTGAATAGCACATAGGTAACCTCTTATCCCGAAAAAATATACGATTACCCGAAGCGAAGCGAGAATGAGTCCCTAGTAGAAGTTTAATTTATAAGAAGTTTACCTACCTTAAAAGGGGTTCAATATACATAAAAAATTACACCAGTGGAATAATTACTTAAGAAAAGGTATTTGAAGCCAGTATACTTTTTTTACTTTCTATCGCAAAAAATAAATAAAAACGACATGTTACTATAAATAATATAAAAATAAAAATTCAATAAAAACAAATGTAGGTCTTAAAACTTTTTTTATTTTTGTACATGGTTTAAAAAAATTGACACTGCCCGTTATAAAAACACCTAGTTAATTCATTAAATAGAATCGACGAACCTGTTTGCAACTGTACTGACTGTACCAACAATAGCGCCATAGGGATTCTGAAAGCGGCTTGTTTTATTGCAAAGTTATTTAGCAATTAGATATTTTCACTTCCACAGTTCTGGCTTCTGACATTTATGTTTTTTTCAAGTAAACTACAGATGGTACTAAACTTGTAATATGCTTTTAAGTATTTATCTTTATAAGTTCCCTTTTTTATACCATATTCAGTTATACAAGAAATGCAAAAAAATATGCTGTCATTTTTTCTTTTTTCTCTTACTCAAAATCTATACATTTAATAAAATTCTGTGTCGAATCTGTACATGAAATAATAATGTTTATCGATACTGAGGGCAAATCTATAGTTTTTAGAATTTTAGTCTGCCTATCTGTCTGTTTCATGAAATTTTCTATGATATCTACCTATAACTAATTAATTAATTAATTATTTAATATTAAATAAATATTTAATTTTAAATTATAACAATATTGTATATAATAATATAATATATTTAATATTAATAATGTAATATAATATATAATGAATTATGTAAGTAACATTATACAAATCTAAGTGATTTACAATGTTACATTTAATAAAAAAATATGTTAACTTTAATAATAATAAATAAATAAATATAATACTTTAAACAACAGGAAAATTTTGTTTTTGCTAAAAAATTTGCTAAAAACTGTTTGTAGGGACGAACCCAAGCGGAGCGAGGGTGAGTCGCTAGTTTTATTATATACAGTTACTAGTAATTCCCGCGGCTCCACCCGCGAAAATATTAAAAATTTAGGGATATAAGGATTTTTAATACCAAATCATAAAAAAAAAACAAAAAAAAACAAATTTGTTCTTAAAATAAAAAAATATAAAACCTGAAGAGAGCTACCCTTATTACGCAGAGGAATAAAAATAGCCTACGACCTATTCTCATCATACCAAATATACACAAAAAAATCATAGAAATCTGTCTAGCTATTCGGAGTTCAATAACAAACACTATGACACGAGATTTTTATATAAAGTTATATAATATATGGTGTTTATAATATGTATCCCGATCGAACAAGTATTTCCCATGGGAAACAGTCGGACTGTTTCGAACGAATTCCAGAACAGCCACAGTGAATGAAAAATAAATTGTGGTTTAGCCTGATGCTTATAGACTAGCTTTAATATAGCTATAAAGTTTATTTGGAACTACTTAGAAAATTGATTTTAATTCCTATATTTTTTGCTTTAAAAATGTGTAAAACTGTTAAACTGTGACTATTCGAAGCTTCTAAACCGATTTTTATAACATTCAATGATAAAAACGAACTAACGAACGAACGAACTTTACTTTCAGACTTGTTGGGAATATTTCTTACTATGATAAATATTTTCCATTTTAACATATTACCTAGAATATCCTACTAGGAATTCACAGTCAATTGAAGAAAATGTTGTTAACATCTATAATTCACTAAATATATAATTAAATACTGATCAGTATTAACTATATAAATTATATAAATACTTATATAAATAATTTTATTAGAAAAACCGTTTGTATACACTTAAAAAGAAAATGGCGTGAAATTATGCCAAGGAAAGTAAATGTAAGTGACATCTTGACGGGTCTACATCTATGGTTAACGCGTAAGCAGATAAGCGCTCTATATTTTTTTCTGGAATTGGCTTCATCTTTTTCAACAGGCTTCAATCGTTATGTTTATCTTATCAAAAAGTTTTTATTCAGTTATTTTTTTTATTCTGTCTGTATATAATTGGTTAAAGGCTATAAATCAATTATAGTGGTATTTTATCTTAATTACACTCCAATCGAGTAAAACAGCAAAACGTTTACTAACTTTGCATTTACTGTCATGGTGCTTCTCTTGAGAAACTTGACAATTTTAATAATGAAGACATACTAAAGTTATCTTTCAAATGCGTAATTACATTTTTATATGGATGTTTCGTGAATGTTGTGGAAATAATTACAGCTTATATGTACTTTAATTACAACGTGACGGTTTTATTTGCACATTTTTGTTTTCACACGATATTCTCTTGAAGTACCACTCCGATTAGTAAAATGCTTTTTCCATTTTATTTAACATTTAATGGGATTTTTATAGGAATTATATGTATAAATTATATACCATAGGCTAAATAAAGCTGATATAAAAATAGAATTTAAATATATACATTCTTTAATCATGGTCCTTGATGTTTTGATTGAAGGTTTCTTAACAAGGTAATACATTGATAACGACGATGTTTAACTCGATATAGGCATGCTAACTTGGCGCCATCAAGAAGGCCTAATGAGATTTACCCTTTATCGTATTGAATGCTCTTGTCAATGTTATTTTTAGCTTAGTGTTTTTAATTTCGTTCATTAATTAATATGCGTAGACTCAGTTTACTAAGTTCAAGGGCTTCTGTTAAACAGCTATCTTTGGTTTAATTACATCCAATTAACGACTTCTCCGTTTTTATAAGCACGAAGATGTGATAAAAAGTTTTTATATCAATATTTTTAATTCTTCAATACATATAAATAAAATTGAAATGTCTGTTTTTAATTTCAAATTAACAGCTTTTCACTTAATGCATATGACGTATATACGGTACTTAGTAAAAAAGCTATTTTTAAATTTTTTGTTTGTCGGTCTGTCTGTTTGTTCCGGCTATTCTTTGAAACGGCTAGACCGATTTTGTCGGGACTTTCATTTGCAGATAGCTAATTTTATAAGGAGTAATTTAAGCTACTTTTATTTTATTAGAATATTATATAAACCGTTTTATTTATTTTAACTTACAACCAGCGATGCGGGCCGGGTTTGCTAGTGTTTTAAATATCTAAGATAGACTATAAAAATATTTGCCAATATACCAAAAAGCTTACAATCATCAAAGACTTAACGCATTAGCATTAAATTTCTCATTCTGTCCCTGAACTTTTTGATTTGTTTCGTACAAACTTTCTCAAATTTATCACAATTACACAATTTTTAAATTACACCGATGACCCGTCGCGTAAAATGTATGTAAGCGGAGAAATTTATAATGCAGCATTATTTTAAATCTCATCTTCCATTGTTTATAGTAATAAAAATAATTATACAGTTTAAAATTGAATGTTGTGGAAAGGGGGCCATTTTCTTTGAAGTGAAATTATTAGAATGGAC
The DNA here is from genome assembly GCA_905231865.2 of Boloria selene. Classification (NCBI taxonomy): domain Eukaryota; kingdom Metazoa; phylum Arthropoda; class Insecta; order Lepidoptera; family Nymphalidae; genus Boloria; species Boloria selene. The sequence continues at coordinate 10,084,565 of HG993141.1, forward strand.
TTTGCAGACGTGTGGTTACTCTTCATTGTAATTTTATGGAACAGTCGGGTACAAAATATTAAATTGTTAAGTGAGTGAAATTGATTTTCTAATGCTTTTGCTTAGAATATTTTGTAAGTTGACAATCGCGTATCTTAGTACTTAATAGAACTTTTATAGAATAGTACAAATAACAATTATATAGAGCAGTTTAGAATCTATACAAATAGGAAAATAAAATTGCAGTCTCTTTTTAAAAGAAAAAACTCATGATTTTTACATTTGTATTTTTCTGTCTGTATATTTCCGATAATCTTTAAACTGGCATATAGCTGATGTTATAACGGGTAACTTATGCTACTTTTAATTTAGAAATAAAGATTAGGTTTTCGCGAAAAACTTAATTTAGGGACATAATCCAAAGCAAAGTAACAGTGAGTCGCTAACTAGAATAATTTATATAGAAATATTCTATTTCTTCCAAACGTTCTTTTAATTGCTTGGAAGAATAAAATCAATTGTTTCATTATTTTTTAATAACGTAATAAATAATGAGTTTAACATTGATTTCAAAATATTACGACGAAAATTTAAAGTTTACCTACCAATAATAACAACTGTAATTAATGGTTTTGCTTTCGATACATTTCTAGAATAACCACGTGCCTTTGCTTCATTACTTCCAATTTCATTTACATTCACTCCATGGATCTCTGTCTTGATGGTTATATTATACGATTCCGATTTCGCAATATCAATACAAGTTATTAGCCTATTTTTTTGTAATGTAGTTTTGGATAGATTTAATTTAGTAGATATTTATTATATACTTATATGAGGGAGTTAAACTTTCTTTCTTTCTTTTCTCCCTTTTGTTATTTCCAAAATAGATAAAGCTTTAATAAATTAAGTTTTATTAAGTTTTTTAAACTATTGTTTTGATATCGTTTTGTTTCTGGTTTGGAACAGTTTTTCTATAGAGTCTAAGTAGAGATTATATTTTTGGTTAATACAAAATGAGAAAGAGTTTCTTCCACTTTAATTTATAATTTAAGTAAATATAAACGATAAAATTTAATGTCGAATTACTGAAAAAAGGTAAATTTGTAATATACATTATATTTTTATATCTTGCAGAAAGTTGAATATTATAAATAATACTAGCTGTACCCGCGGCTTTGCCCGCGTTCATTTTTTTAATTGCTAATCAACCTCATTGGGTTGATCTGTAGGAAAAAAATTGTCTAAAAAATAAAAATAAAAATTTAGGGGTGGACTACCCTTAACATTTAGGGGGATGAAAAATAGATGTTGGCCGATTCTCCACCCTGGCCGACAATCACGCTAAGGATCACAAAAATCGGTCGAGCCGTTTCGGAGGAGTTCTAGTTCGAACCCCGTGACATTTTAATTAACAAATAAAATATAAGGGTTGATCGTAGAGGGGTGAAAATTTAGGGTTGTATGTATTTTTGTATGCTGTGTCATAAAAAAATAAAAACAAAAAATTTTGCCTAAAAAATAAAAGTAAAAATTTAGGGGTGGACTACCCTTAACATCTAGGGGGATGAAAAATAGATGTTGTCCGATTCTCAGACCTACTCAATATGCTCACAAAATTTCATGAGAATCGGTCAAGCCGTTTCGGAGGAGTTCAAGTTCGAACCCCGTGACACGAGAATTTTATATATAAGATTTTATTATTACATACAGATATGTTACTTAAATGTAAATTGTATTTTCATATTACGTTTCTCACATTCTAAAACGTGAAGTAAGTATTCGCTCGTCGTATGCAAATATTAATATTCTGAAAAGTTTACGACCTGAAAGCGACGTATTCTATTTGAATAGTAAAAAGATTTATACATATTGCGAAATGTAGTTTTGTTTCACAATTCATTTAATGGAAACAATTTGTATACGTATTCTATGATTTACTTAGACAAAAATCCTTATTTAAATATGGCTGATTATTACAGTAAATTATTTGTTCGATTATTAGATTAAATATAAAGTATTGTATTATTAATTATTATATAATAGTATAAGGTTTGTAATGTACGTATTCAGTCCTTTTTTACTTCCAACTGCTGGGCAATTCATACATTTCTCACACGATGTTTTCCTCCACTGTAAAACAAGTATAGTAATCAATCATGTCATCCGTTTCGGTTTCCCAAGCAAGCGCAACCACTGGGTCACCACTGTTTATTTTTAAGTAAATATTAGAAGAAAGTCATATAAGACTTTAATAAAAACAGTAATTCTAGTATATACACATTTTTATTATTATTTTAATGAACTTGTAACTAAACTATACAAAAGTACGAACCAATAGTAGGGTGTGCATAAATATACATAGACATATTTGGATAAAGAATCACTATAACAATTTCGTAAGCTCCAAACAATTCGTGTTCGAATCCTTCTTTTAATAATCCATTAGCATAGATTACCTAACAAAATTTAGTGTATCATCATACATTAAACAGACGGTATCTAAATGAAAAAAATCTAAATACCGTATATTGCATCACGATCGATCGTGAAGACGGAAACGTGAGTTACATCTACTTTACAATAAAAGAAAAAGTTTTCCCTATCATTCACGTTCGCTATCATTTGAAAGTAATTTTCTCTTTAACTTAATTATTATTACAGTCGTAAATTCAACTTAATTATATCTTCTTCACTTTTTGAAGACGCCACTTTAGTAGTGTATAAAAACGTTATAATTATTTAATAATAAAAAGACTGTCATTTAAGGCATACTAGCGACTAACCCTCGTTCCTCTCGGGTTTGTCGGTGACATACATTTTCACAGGTAATGTAGATTTGTGAGAGATGTGATATTGTCTTGCAGTAAATACCTGGACAATCGATTTTATCAACAAACAGGTTTTTTCGTTATGTGCAGTTCTCAGACAGACAAACAAACAAACTAAAATTCCAAAAAATTAAGACTGCCGTTGTGTCGTTATGTTTACAATTTTTCCAAAAAAATACGAAAATATTTAGAGTACAGATTCAATTCAGAATTTCATTATAAGTATAGATTTTTATGAAATCGCTTAGTCTTTACTTCCGTATCAAACTCGATAAAAATTGCCGTTTTTATTTGTTCATTGGACATTTTTATAAAAGGATTTAAAGACACGCTATACTTTGAGACATTTATCAATGGATTAATGTAATACATTTATAACTTTCCTTTGTGGCCTTTTTAAATTACCGTTTTATTTATTTGGAACAAAAATATAGCTCGCTTATTTCTCTTAAAATAAGAAATGTCGAAAAAAATATGATTTATTATAAAATAAAAAAAACTTTATGATGATATTAATCATCATGTTATTTCAAAAAAGATAGTAGGTATATAATACAATATACATATTACTTTTAAACTCATGTTTATCATAAAAAGGTCTGTAAAGAATCTATAAAATAACCGCAATAACCTTGAAAGTAGAATTTCTTGTAAATTACTCTATCCTTACTTGCCGACTAAGATTAATTCTATTGGAGGTAGAAATAACGAGCGCCGGCCAATACTTTTGTTGGCAGATATCACAGAAGATCTCATAGTGTGATGGTATTATGTCGACGGGCGTTCAGAAATTGACGCATTATTACAAAATACTTTAGATACATCTTAGCTTCAATATGCAGATATTACAAAAGCTTATTTACTTTAAGTACAGATACCAAAGAAATTAAAGGCTAAAAATATAATTATTGTAAATAATATATAAAATAACTAGCGACTAACTCGTCCCTAGGTTTAGCGTCAACGAAGCCACGGGTTCGGCTAGTTAAAATAAATAAATTTTCTACTTCCTTTTTTGAAGTCGGTTTATAAATGGGGAGGCCCATATGAAAAAAGTTTCAATCTGACAGCAAAAACCCCATAAACAAAATGAATTAATTGAATTCATTTGTTACAAAAAATGTGATAAATGAAGAACCGCTCGACCGATTTTATGCAAACATTACATAAACCATCTACCAACTAGTCCGAACAAAGCCTAAACATTTGGTTTGGATAGATGAGCCCGTTCTTGAGTTATAAAATTACAACGAAAAGTGGCATAGATTTTTCTATATATTGATATTAGGAAACTTAAGTTTTTTTGGCAAATCCGATTTGAGATGCTTTTTTCATCTTTAAATGATTTAATTTCTTGCTAATTTATCGTCATAGTCACATAATAAAAAAATTGGTTAAGTTATTGAGATTAAAACACCAACGATCAAACACTTTAGATATCATTATAAGAGTTATTTTAATACGTAATAAGTAGAATAATTTGTAACTTAATAAAATACTAATATAAACTGACTTACGTGTGACTATTCTTAATAATCAGACGTTTACAAAATTACTATCTAATATATTAAAAATCTCGTGTCACAGTATTTGTTATCGAACTCCTCCGAAACGGCTTGACCCATTATTATAATTTTATTTATATATATTTAGTAGGACTGAGAATGATAGGTCGTAGGCTATTTTTTATTCCCCTAGGTGATAAGGTTTCTTATTTTTTTTTTCTTATGATTTGACATCAAAAATACCTTATAACCTTATAAAACTGAATTTTCATCCTTCTACCACAAATCCCTATTTCTTAATAGTAATAAGAACGCGGGCGAAGCCGCAAGAATTGCTAGTATATTAAAAAAAATTAATACTTGCCCTTATTTTCATTGCTAACCGTACTCTGCGGGGGGTGTGAATGCATTCATACATTTATTTATCAGATGCGCCCGCGGTAAATAGTTAATATTTATAGTTTAACTCTATGCATTTATTGAACATGAATAATGATTACTAGATTGAGATATAAATTAAACTTCACCGTCTAATTCATATCACGTCACCTACAATTATCGTAATTGTAAACGCGTGTGATACTTTTAACTATACCGCGTTCGTTACTAAGGTGATTAATTAACGGCGTTTTGTTATCGTTTTATGTTTAATTTGTTCCCATGCTCAGAAATGCATAAAGGAGTTCTTATTACTTTTATTACTATTTTAATAGCGATAGAGTGATAGTTACTCATTTCGCTCGGGTTCAAACCTATGTAGTAGGTACGTACGTTTTAATTATTTTGAGCGCAATACTTATTAATATTTGAAAATGAAATTATCTTATCTTCCAGTGAAAGTGATGTCCAAAGCTTTAGCCGTTTTAGAGATTACATAACAAACAGACAGACAGACCAAAATGTTAAAAATTGAGTTTTTCTTATAAATACCGTATGTAATTAGTAATTATATAGGTAGGTATGCATTTAGATTTTGATTTAAAAAAAAGACAGTTCAATTTTATTTATTTGAATATATATATCAACGTGATGGTAGAAAGGATAAAGACGTTTATGGGCAATGAATTTTGTAATTCTTTTACAAGAAAATAGTTGTGGTTTAATACAATTTTAAAACTGAGTGATTACATAATCTATATCTATACGTATCATAAAATTCTGAATGGAATTACATTAAATATTTTTAAATTTGTATTAACCGTCAAAATGTATAATATAGGGACGAATCCGAGCAAATCGGATGAATCGGTAGTACTTACTTATCATTTTATTTATAAATTCTAAAATTACAAATGGAAATCAAACGTTCAATCGTGTCCATCATAGATATGACAAGGAGGTCACTATTTTGAAATTCAAATAATACATCTAAATCACTTACAAGTTACAACAAATGTATTATAACCGCATTTTCCATGTTAGGTAGTGCAGAATAAGATAAGCTAGGCACTTTGCAGTTAGGTGGACGGTTTGGCGTCATTATTCCTATTTTGTCAAGCCCACTCGCTATAAATCTTACTTACAGTAGCTTTGTTCCACTATGCTATGTAAAATTTAAATCAATATAACGCAGCTGTTACAATATTATTAATCAGGTTCGTTTCTTTTTATTTGCTTAGTCTTCATTTAATGATAAAGTGGTTAAACTCAAGGGTAGTCCAGAAAGATTGTAATAAAAGTCTCTCCTTAGGGAGGAAAGTAACTTCAAAAAAAACTGTATGTTTTTTGGTATGATCACCGATTGTTTGAACAAATCTAGGCTGTTTTCTTTTTGTTTAAATTATATTCTAAGGTATGTAGATACCGTGGTGGTTCCATAAAATTATCCAATACTTAAGAGATATAATTCGTTTTTTACCTACGTTTGAATATCATATAGACAAGAAACTTTGTAAGTTACTGTATTTTTAATAGAAAATTAATTTTGACGACGAGATAGCGGTGTAATTAAAAAGTAATTATGGTTTGCCTCGCTTTGCATAGTGCAGTGAAATGATCCCTTTACCTAAGAACAGTTTGCGTGCCCAGAGTCCAGTTAACATCAGTTCAGTGACAATGAAGCTTACTCAATTTATATGTAAATACAGCAAGTACACGACACTTCCCGTGTCCGACTTCCAAACACCGTTACACAGTCATAATTGCCGGTAATTTACTTATTAAACCACCATGTTAACCTATTAGTTGTTGACAGCGTTAAATCGGGGTTACGAAATTGTTTTAAAATAATAAACAAAAAAATATTAAAATGAAAACATAATTTGAAAGATCTTGAATTTTTCTAGAATAAGGTGTCGCAAACATGTTACAAACTCTTCTAGACTCTACATGAAATGTGTTAATATCGCTTAATAATAATCAGTTCAGGCGCTACGAAAATTATTTTCACGTCAATATAGAGATTATATACTTATTTATAAATTCTATATTATTTATAAGAAAAACTAAATTTTTTCAAAAACAATATGAAGCCGGCCAACCAGCACTTGACCAGATAAACTAATGAACTTATCCCTCTCAAATTGAAGGGACATCAGTGCCCAGAAGTGGAACAACACAAAGGGCCCACTAGTAGTAGTAAATACATAAGAACATATGTGGGATCACTATTTAGAAATATCAGACAGACACTTCTCATTTCTTTTTTAATAGATGCAAGCATATTATGCATACGAAATATTCGTTATCTTGCTAATTATTAAGACTACAACCGTGAAATTGGTTTTCATTTGAAGTACTCTCTTAAAATCTAATACTACATATAAGTGGCCCTCACTTATACATTGAAAAAGCCTCAAGCGAGTATCTGAGTTAACATAATATTTCGATTGATAGAAATCGATTCTAACTCGTATTCTTGCTTGTAATCGAAAGCATTTTTTACTTTGAATTACAGTATTAGTAATAAATCAGTAGCTTTTAGAATTTCTACCCATTATTAAATTTCAAATTTCTTATTATATATAACATAATTAACAATTTTGAATAAACAGTTTAGTACGAAATTAAATTATTTTATTGATATATCATATAAATGTAGTTATAGTAATAATATCTAATTAAATGAGTGAAAACTGAAAATCCTATGTCTATATATATAGGCCTGCATGTACGTATATAGAAATACATATGAAGGTAAAGCCACAGACAGTAGGTAGTATGTAATACGCAATTTCAATCGGTATTGATAACCATTGTGTCCCGTTCGGGCGACCACTAATGATAGCGTATTCCAGGATTTATTCCTTTATCGAGCAGATTGCGTTTCATTATGCAAGGGACGATGGAATACATTAGTGCCGTATTGGGCTAGACAAGGAAATTCAATATTTCTATAGCTTCCTCTATGATTTGTATATTTTGTTTATATACCAGTATGTGTATATATAAATAGTAAGTAATATCATAATCACATTTGAGTGCATGTTAGTTAAACACTCTTAAACGGCTGGACTGATTTAGATGAAATTTACTATACAGACAAGCGCCAGTGAAACCTGTTGATTATATACCAAAAGGTAGCGTAGCTTGTAATCCTATACTTTAAATTTGTAACTTAGTCGAATCTGTACATAAATATTTTATGTAAGATCTCATTGAAAATCTTGTATATAAGCCTTAGGGACATCCCTAAGTAACTAGTATCGATATAAACTTGTAAATTTATTGTTATTTATATTGAACTTAATTAAGTAGAAACAGTATTGATAGTATTTACTTAACAATTATATAGTAATTTTACTACTTTATATCCATTAAGTAGGTATATAAAGTGCTGATGTTATCAAGTATATGAGCTCCATTGAGTCGTTATATGCCGAGGAACTTTAACTGCCTCGGTGGTATAGTGGCTAGCATGTACGGTCATACATCGAAAGGTCCTGGGTTCGAGTCCCGGGTCGGTCCAAGTTTAGTTATTGAGTGTTAGTGTTTCTGCTTAGTAAGCCTCAGTAACCGTCCGGAGTTGGGAAGTTGGCGGTGTGACACCCCCGTGGCTCGGAGAGCACGTAAAGCTGTCGGTCCTGCGCCTTAGCTCTCACTGGTCGTGTCGAAAATTCGTCCCACCAGAGTATGAGAGTAATAGAAATAGAGAGTGCACTTGTGTCTGCGCGTACACTTGTGCACTATAATATCTCCTGCGCAGTTCGCCAGTTTCAATGAGATTGGCCGCCGTGGCCGGAATGGGTTGTAGAACATTATTATATGCCGAAGAATAACCGAACTCGATAAAATTCTTAAAATATTACATAGATAATAATCTTTTAATCATTTACTAAATTTTATTCTTAATTTGATACACGCGACGTCACCTCTCCAAAAATGTGATGAATAAATGGCATCGTCACAAAAATATTGTTACCTCATATTATGTATAGTTATTTTGAAAGTGCTCATAATGAATATAACTGGTTTGGTTCAAGAGAAATTCCATTATATACCTACGTAATTTATCTTAATGTCACTTCAATTGCATCACTCTTACATATTAATAACAATACACTATAAAAAGATCTATATGTTAGTAAAGAAGAAAATGTGTTTTTGAAGATTTTTTTGTGATATTTATTATCTTACTCTGTTACTAAATATTATTTCATTTTCAAAAGTCTAAACTCTAATTCATAAAACAAAACTCAAATCAGCAAAGTGTCAAAATCTAATCTAATGTAATAATTTATGTAAACTATTAGTTTTAATATGGGATAATTAAAAAAATAAATATCATATCAAAATTTTACACAGGACTTGTTTAAGAACAGTACTAAAGATTTGTATAATAAATTCTCGACATACTTTATATTTACATGGTAACAGCACTATCGCTCAAAGCATCATAATTACTAACTGCATGAAAGCCTTTCGGAGTATCCCAATTAAGAAATAAAGCAACAAATGAAGTCTGCACCGGAATTATCAGCGTAAAACAGTATACTGAACTTACTAATGAACAAATATATCGCTAAGGAATGCGAAGATTTCTGCATATAATAACCCTCGGTACAAGTAACTTAGGCATTAATTTTGTAAGTAAAATAGATATGACAACAAGACACAAAAATAATGCATAATTCAGTACTTAATTTTGCTTTACTTTACATGTTCAATACCTCTTCGCTAGAGCGTAAGTTAAAATAAATTAAACCGTTTTCATAATGTTCTATTACAATAAAAGTAGCCTAAGTTAATCTTTAGTCTCTTTAGTTATTATAACATGAGCTATCTGCGAGTGAAAGTACCGTCAAAATCGGTCCAGCCGTTTCAGAGATTAACTGGAAAGACAAACGAACAAAAATTTTAAAACTGATTTTTTGATGTAAGTACTGTAAAGCTTTCATATTTTGTATATAGTGAAAAGCTGTTAATTTGAAATTAAAATCATTTTATTATATGTAATGTTTTTATACATTTAATTTTAAGTTCACTTTTACCATTTCTATTTAATTTCAGTTCTAAGGCCATTACGGTAAAAGGCTTTGGTGAAACTTTAAATCAATTAATGCAGACATCGTTAGGAGGCGCTGTAATCACGTACTTTACAAGACCATAAATCTTTGTGACGAGTTATGCACAGTTTAATGTTTCAATATACACTTACTTAAGGATTTATTTTAAGTATTCAAGGGTTTTTATATGTATAATGCATTTGTATATTATCCTCATATGGTAGCTTAGTGGTAACGGGCTCGCTTGGGTCACTAAGTAAAGTTTTTTACTTAGTTAGTTTAAGTTCAAGTCCGGGTCGCGCACCTCTGTTCATGTACGAATTATTGCTAACATTAAGATTACTACTTATCTTTTTAAGACGAAGGAAAACATAGGAACGTCGAAGTCCGCCATCACGCACTTGGTCAGCATGGTGGATCATGATCTAATGCCCCTCATTTGAAGGAAGGCAAATGCCCAGCAGGACTACGTTACTGGCAGGTGGCTTTACCTACATCGGATCTACCGAGTCATATGCCCGCTTATACTATCTATTTTAAAATACTAAGTATGATTATATGATTATAAAAGTAATTTAAATTATTGCACGACAACCAAGACATGAGAAGATTAAGGCAATTAAATTTGTTGTTAATGAGGAATTTAGCAATGTTAATTATTTGCACGATAGACACATATTACTGTGGGTTTCTAAGCAAAAGAACAAGAATTAACGTTACGACGAATATATTTAAATTATAAATAAATACATAATATTGTTGGGACGCAACAAATTTACACCTATGACCTGACACACAAATGAATGCCCCAAGCAGGACTCGAATTCGCAACCGCTGGCAGCAAATAGAGTTAGTCACCATGGAACTAGATAGTTTTATGTGTTTATGTCCTAACATATTTATTAAAATTAATTTAATATTAAATTCCTTATGTCATTATTATGACAAAATAAAAAAAATATGCTCAAATTCAAAGCTGTTTTATATATGTTAATCGAAATTAAAATATAATTACTAACATAAGATATTTTCACTTTAATAATATCTCTATCGAAACAAATTTACATATAAATTAAAAAGAAATTTTCTAGTAGTTAAAACTCCTGTGTAAACGGTTTAGTAAGAGTCCATGTTGGCACGCTTTACTATGACATAACAATAATTTTCAATTATATCCGGAACCACTGAATCCGTATACGGTAAAAGCGTAACCGATTAATAAACAATTTCACATCTCGAGATATAAATTATCTAACTTATTCGTAGTACGTAGATTATGGTTCTGTATATTTTTCGAAATTAACTAATACTTTACATACATACAAACATAAATAAATATAAATAAATAAATATAATATGTTATATGTAATATGTAATATAAATATAATATGTTGTATGTATTGTACATGCATATATATTCGTTAAAGCTGGCAAATTAGTAACTTTATACTAAAAGCATGTCTGTAGCAGAAATTAACATGTTATGTATTAAAATTTAAAAGCAGCCGATATCATTCTCCGGTCCAAAAGCAAATACGTATCAATAAATTACTTTATCACATATTTTCTACATGAAAGAGGAACTAATAAGCTTATACCTAAATAGCATTTACATATAATAAGCGAATGATAGACAATGGTGTTTATTCGTTAATTAGCGTAGCAAGGAAATTACTAATAGAATAATTGCTGTCCGTACATTCCTGTATGTTGTGAAAATTTTAATATTCTAGTACTTTATTTATGACTTAGTATTTTAACGAATTACCGCCCAACTATAGTTTTATGAAATCATCCTACAATAAATAAATTTAATTATAAGATGATTTCATATATTTTAAAGCCGCGTAATAACTTAACGTATTTATCGTTGTGATTTTCATTAATAATTCAGAATATTATGCATTTATTATGACATAAGTTCCGGGAGTAAATAAGAAAAAAATATACCTACTAAAAATAGGTTTTATCTCTATCGTATAAAAACAAACTTGGAGGTGATAGATAGAGATAAATGATTATAAAACAATTTCTTTTTCGCCAAACTCTGTCTAGATTCATGAATATTATGATACTAAGTAACATTTAAATCAATTATATTTAGATACAATCTTTACCATAAAATATATAAAAAATATTTAATTCGTGCTTCTGTGATATCATGCAGAAGAAACAAGCCATATTTTACACAGGTTTAAAGTTTTCTTTTTTTATTAAGGGCTTTGAATTAAAATATTATTAAGGAACGTCCTTTGACAAACAGTGTTTGACGTTTCAGAAACAAGTTTATTTTAATTTAGTTAAGAATTTTAATAGAAATCTAAATTTTTAAATTATAAATTGATTGTGCCATGCAGTTCGCAATTTACTTTTTCATTTTATACGTACCAAAATTTAAATTAGTTTGTTAAATCTATACTAATATTCAACACTAATAATTATATTATTGGAATAATTATTGTATCTCTAAAATTGTTATGAATATAATTTTTGTTAATTTTTTCCCAAAATCTGTTCTTCTTATTTTAAAAAAATAATAGGTATCTAGTAATAGTAAAACATTTACACAACGGTCGATAACTTACTACTTACTTAATAATACAGTTATTTTGTGACATAGAATAATGTATTATTGTTTGCGTTTTAATAATTTTTTCAAACTATATCCTGTATATGTACCTATCTAACAAATGCGTGTAATCAATAACTTACAATAAATTAGGAGTAACTGTTTTAGTATTTTGTGTAGTCATTTGCCAGAAAAAAATTCAAGAATGTTGACCCGAGTTGACTGATCAAGCGTATTTAGACTCCCTAGTTTGCACTCTTTGTCTCAGTTGTCGTCAGTCCTCTCTCAACAGATTTTCTTTTATTTAATATGTTTAGTAGCAAATGGCGATCTAAAATGTAAATTTTTTTAAACAGTTGGTTTTTTCTTATAAGTTACCCAAGAATACCTTTATATAGGTACATACATACGTAAGGAAATAAAATACATACCAGTATTATTTACTACTTCGTCAGGTTAATGTTTCTTCGTCATACGGAAGCTGTCCCGATCATCTGTTTGATCAACAAAGCAATCTGTTCGTAATTTCATAACAGGAACCCCGCGATCCTCCGCGATTGAATGATAGACTTACAATACTAGGAGTATAACAGGAAGGAATTTGTGAAACCTTGTTTAGAATAATGTCAATTTGCATCGTTGTGTTCTTACTTCTTGTATCGTTAAATCCACTATTTAATCTAGTAGTGTAAATATTCATACATATTTACTTAAAATTTATTTAAAAGAATTTATATTAAAACCACTCACATATTAAGCATTTCAAATTTTCGTATACGAATCTTGTCCAACATGATTACCACTAGACAAGTGGTATGCATGCTTGTAAAGTCCGCCAAGTTGTACTCGGCCAGCGTGGTGGGCTTTAGCCTAATCTATCTTTGCTCTATTATATAAACATTTAAAGGGATTAAATAAAAAAATCATGTAGGTACAAGAAATATTTTGTTTACTACTAACCTAATTACCACCTTCACTTGTCTCTATCGAGTAGATCCTCTCGATAACATCAAGTAATGTAAAATAAATAATTATTTATTAGAATTATTTCTTGGACTGTAATATTGATTGGCTTATTCAACCAAGTGGAATTGACCACTAATTTTAAGTAGAAGTGCATTAATTAAAAATATTTTTTTTCAGGTATATCTTGTACAACTCTGACCAGACAACTATTACTGCAGCAAACGGTGGGTATAAAACGAGATATACAATTTCATAGAAATGAAAGCAGATACCTGAATCGAGAATTCTTAAAATATCTTCCAACCTTATCGAGCGGTTGCAAATAGCTAATACTGCGAAGAAACGTTTTTTAATATGTTTCATTAATTAGTGAACAAAGCGAATTTACGAGTATTGTAGATGAATTTATTTAGCTATGCTAAATCTAAAATACATAAAGGTCTTTAAAACTATTGTATTTTTTAATATTAATAGGAAGTTGCACCAAAATGTTGAATTTGATTTTTTTTCTTGTTAATGGTTTAACATGTTTATTAGCATAGGTACAGATTGTTTCGTAAAATGAAGAAGACACGAGGGATTTTTGATGATTTTGAATTTAGTGATTAAAATAAATTAAATAATTTCAAACTCTATAAGGTACTTTGGTGCCATCTTGAATTTTTGGGTAGTCATTGTCTGTAACTAATATATATAAATCTCTTAGATGTCAAAAACTAATGTTTTTATTAAGCATGCAAAATTCATTTAATATGCATGCAAGACGCTAATGTATCTCCATGTAACCATGATTGCTGCAAAGCATTCGAAACGTCGGGAGCAAAAATGAAAATAAATCCGCGACAAAATCCGAAAGGATAGTTTCATTTGTAATGTCAATATTCGCGTAAGCCTTAGAAAGTATCAAATGATTTACAAAAAAACGATTCTATTCTGTTTCATTTTTTAATCTTTACACATTACATCACTCTTAATCTGCCTTCTTAAAAAGCTACCGTCTATTATTTCTTGGTTTAATCCAAAGGCGTGTGAAAATTAAAATAAACATTTTATGGATAAATAAATAACAGTATTATTACTTGATGATTATAACTAACATAAATAAAGGAACCTAAACCAACAACCAAATTTATGACTTTCAATAAATTATTATTACACAACGAGTTTATTGGCACTACTAATTATAGTAATGTAAACTGTTAGAAGATTATATTTTGTTTGTTTATTTGCGTATATTTTACTGAAGTAATTACTTATTTCCTATAATTTACTGGACTTGACAATAAAGAATACTAGTCAGTTCCCCTCGTTGTGCTCGCTAAATAGGTTTCTTTTTTATTTATAACTATCGACTCATACGATGTTTTGATTACGGTTTTTTTTTGAGTGGAACCCATTTTTTTTTAAATAGAATTAGCCTTTATAGCATCAGTTATCTGCCATTGAAAGTCCCGTTTCAGAAGTTAGCGGAGACAGACAGACAGACGTATATAGACAAAAATGTTAATGTGTTTTTCTTTTAAGTATCGTATAATTATTATATTATTTAAATAACAATTGTATTTAGTAAAAACTTGTTATGATTTTACAAACTTACACTTCACTTTTATTAGTTGGTAAAGCTATAATTTACAATATCATCTATTATTTGACATGTAGTAGGTACATGTAAAAGGTGTTATACTTAATTATGATTGAGAATGATTGTAAATTTAAGTTATCGAAATTAAAAAAAAGATTACCTTTCAACTTTTTTAAAACATTTAAGGGTGGAGTTTTTAGTAGAGGTTCAACATTATGTGGTAAACGAGAAATTTTTCATACCATAATTCTAGTGTTCAAAACAAAGCACGAGGTGTTACAGATATTTAATTTAATACCATATTATCAAGTTATATTTCGGTTTTAGATAATAAACAAAATAATTGTTTACGTCACGCTTTCTACGTCCATATGAGGCAAGATCTCACTGATGCCCGACTTAATTATTGTTATTTGAAAATGGGAAAGAAAGCCTCGTTATTTAGAGTAGTGTAGTGGTAAAAACTTAATTAAGTTTTAATCTGATTTGTAAAGTGGAATAACCCCGATTGTGAGAATATTGTGGGTAAATATAAAATTACTACGAAACGAAGCAATGAAGATTCATGCAAAAGACATTTTTTTTTAAATTTAAATTTATTAAAATCAATAATAGTTACCTATTAGGAATATAGCTCTGACAACTGATGTTACAGTCAAATCTTTAGTTAAAATTACCGTTGACTTAGAAAAGCAGTCGAAAGAAATTATCGATTTTCTTGATAATTTACCATAATTCTCGGTCATTTTATCCTTCAATCTTCTTTCCTTCACTCTTTAAGGGCTAAGCCCGGTTTAACTTCTACAACTGCTTTCAAGAATACTTACGCAGTCACAAGTATTTTTAAGACTGCAACACCCTATAGGGTTAATAGTTCTGGAAATTATTTACATACACACATTAGTTTTATAATATTTGTGTATAATTAGCAAACATAGAAAGCAACATGTACAATGTGGTACCAATGAGTTAATTTATGTTATTCGTTTAACCGTATGCGTAACATAACCGGGAACAATTAGTGCCGTTAACTAGATTTATAACCTAGCATGTAGGTAATTATAGTGCGAGATACTAAAGCATTTACTCATAGTGAAAAGTCATTTTGTACTTCCTTTTGACTTTCGCTGTATTGACTGGATGTGATGTACCGTTCACTAGCAAGGTGTTTAAAAATTATAAGTAATATGTAAACATTTATCTTACGTCTGTTTTAGTTGTTTATCAGGATAAATCTAGATTACTTTAAAAGTGAAAAATATTACAGTTAAAATTAATTTATATTAGGGCTAGTAAAACTTAAAAATCCTGTGCTGTGCTCTTACTTCGACTAAGAATTTCAAACAAAACTTTGTTAAATATTTAATAAAAAATTTACTATTTTACTTCGTACCTAAATTTGAACCTCTCACATTATTAGTGCGTCAGACATACAATCATCTGCTTTATGTACTGCATCGATTTTTATATACTGACTTAAATGTTTATATTTCTAAGCAGGTAGCGTTTTGTTGATATCAAGACAGGGCATCGAGTTTCTTGTATGTAACCTCTTATTCTTAACATGCAATTGAGAATGCATTATTCAATTTCACTCATGATAAAAGGTCCTGCGACAATCTTGACATTTCCATTGTGGGTCGCACGATCGTCGCAACCTAATCCAGTATGTATGAAAATTGTGACACATTTCAAGCATATCTTTCATCTTTTGGACGATATATAAAACACTAAAAAGGACTGTAAATTTTAAGATAGAATATTGCTTAGAGTTAGACTTAAACTAAAAGCTGCGAGTAAAGCTCTAGTCATAAAAATGTTTTAGACCACTGTCTACATTTAAAAAACATTACTCTTAAATATGACTTAGTGGTATATTGTGGTAAAGTGGAAAATAATATATTTCTAATTTTGTAGCGTATTTTTAGAGATCTAATACTTTAGCTTTTTTTTTTCATAAAAAAAGAAGCAATTAGTTAATTTCTATCTTGCCTTATGTATGAAAAGGAAAATAAGCAATTTCTTCTTGATCATGGCCAAGTTATTGTCACCAACGAGAACTTAATAAAAAGTCCAGAGCATCGAACTGAGCAGCTGGTATTGTAACATTAATATGTTGATTCAAGCTATCTGCTTGAATTTATGACTGTGATATTGCTGCTAGGTGGCCGCACCAGTACCTGTAAGTGTATGTGCTATGGGCATAAGCAGAGCGATAGTAGATTTTCAAAAAAAAGTACCTAGTATCATTTAAAATCCTACTAAAACAGAAACGATAAAACTTTTTTCATCTCTTATTGCTTGACGTGAGATTAAATAATAGTTGGTCTATGCGACATGCGAAATACGGGAGTGGAATTTATTCGTCTACCGAAAATTACGTGTAGTAATTAGTATTATTGAGAAATATTAGTGAGAAATATATAATACAGAAAGAAGAGTAAGAAGTAAAATTACCAATCACTTCTTCGTTTTTTTGAATATAACTAGATATTTTCATGATATATGTTAATCATTTTTTTATAAGGTCTGATTAAGACAAAAAGATGGCAGTGAGAACGATTATTCATCACATTCTATTGTATTGACGCCATTAAGAGCTTTAAAGTTCTAATATTTCACTAATTTAAAAAATCGCTTCCTCTCATGAATGTGAGCTACTCAAAGTCAAGGCTGTGGAAGTGTGCTAGTAGCTGCATTCCACCTCCTACGGATCAGTTTTGCAACTGTTTTTGCTCCTGCCTTTACCAAGGTTTTGATACTCGAAATGTGATATGACCCATTGTTATAACTTATAACGGAAAGTGACGTTTCTTATATCTTATTTCGTGACTGATTCATAGGTATTTTTATGTGCCATAATATAAAATAAAAAATGTTATCTTCGGTCGCCTTATAAAAAGGATTAGGATTACAATCAAGTGTCACTTTTCTGAAATTAATCAAAACTTTAACCATTGTTTCGATATTCACGATTTAAATAATGTTCGAAATTAATAATCGTAAGTGTAATCTACGTGATAATCTATGATAGGGGACCTCTTCAGTAATATCATAAATATAGGCCGACTTCGATGAGAGTCACTTATAATCGATAGTCTACAAATTATGCAGTAGCACAGTTATATTTCATATTAATGGGAATTTAAATAATTTGCTTACAATTTTATTATGATATTAGTTTTTTATTTGATATTTTTATTACTTTATTTATTTTTAATGTATATTCGTACAAATATTATAAAGGGGAAAGTAACTCTACCTGTTTGTACTTCACCTTTTCAATGTTAAACTTCTGAAGTTTAAAGTTAATACCTACCCACCACTAAAATGCGTGGTTAGCCGCAGCCAGAAGGTAAGCGTTTATGTATTTATCTAAAATCTATATATAAATAGACAAGAATAGTTAACTATTCGTTGTAATTTTATTATTTTTGCAAACAGGTTTCAATATTCTTGAAGATGTAAATTTAATGTGCGATAAAAATCATTATTTAAACAAACTAAAAAGCTCTAAGACTTGAAGTAGTCGAGAACATATCGCTACACAAACCAGTCAAGCAAACCACAGGTGCGATAGAAACCTGTCATTTAAATATACTATGATAATGTTTATTAATTTACTTAAAAGTATGAAAAAATATAGTAATCATATTTAATAACTAGGCACACTGACGGGTTAACAAGGCTATATAACTGAACTGTTTTCAACTTTAGTATAATGGCCTTTGCGTTTCATACATTTAACACATGAAGTGCCTTCACATGTACTAACAGGCCTAATTGCGAACAAAATTGCATAATTACGAAGTATTTTTATATTTTTTTACTAAGGGAAACAGCCACAAACTACAGTCGGTAAATAGCTGCTAGGTTAATAGTCCAATCCGTCTCGACGTAAGGGAAAGGTTTTACGGTGCCCGTTAATATGCGGTTTTAACATAACAAACATGCTAACTCGCTTGTATGCGCCCAGTGTCGAAGTAACAATATGTACACTAATTATTTTTTCTTTCTTTATACCTACTCTAACTTATTTTGTCTTTTTTGGTATATAAAATGCATATTATATATATAAAAGTGGAATCCCATTTACTGATAAGATAATAATTACAGGTCAATATTTGATATCAAAGAATTTTAGGTGAATTGAACCCCTAAAGTAAAGTATCTCTCCATAAAGAAAAGTAAAGTAGTCTCCTTTTTATAATATTTTTTAAAATTAATTATTAGCACTTTTTAAATAATGTAGCTATGTTATCAAAAGTTTTGAGTATAAAATCTTCTGAGGATGAAAAATAAGGGTTGGGACTAGTTTTATAATTATTGTATAGGTATATGGATCGTATAGGTATATCATCCGGGTGAATCGCTAAAAATATACATATTATGTATATTAGTTTGACGACACGTTTGGCTCAGTTGGTACTGACCCTACTTTCTGCGCCAGCGGTCGTAGGTTCGAGTCCTGCTGGGGCATTCATATTTTGAGCACGAATGTTTGTATTCCAGTCATGGATGTTTATATTTAGAATATGTACTACCTATGTATTTAAAATTTATACTATCAACTATCTGGTATCCGTAACACAAGTCTCGTAGCTTAGTACGGTACTAGATGGTGCTGTTGTTGTCATATTGTCCCAACATTAATATAAGGGTTCGTTTGTGCGATAGAGTGGGTATTTGATTATCTATATACTTGTATTAGAAAATACATTTAATGTTAAAAAGGCTGTATTACATAATACTATTTAATTATTACATTTTACCCTAACCCGTTATTACAAGTCACATTTAATGTAGGTTCTCAAGCGTGTAACATAATTTCGCTCATACAGCTTTCTTTAAGTTGACTGTGCCGCTTATTTAGCTCGTCTATGGCGCCTAGAGCCACTTAGTTAACAGATACTCCATAAGCAAGAAGAGATAAATAAAATGCACTGGAAAAAATATTTTCCAAATAATTTACAGAACTAAGAAGAACTTTAAGGTCTTATAACTAAGTAGCTTTTACTTCTTGAAAAAAAATACAATTTTCTTTTATATATCGGACTGATATATAAAATAACTGGAAAACACAAAGTTTGTTAAAATAAACAATATCTAATAATACCTAATCGTACCGTTAAGTTATTCACAAAAGCTAAAGAAGTCAGAGGACCCACGTAACCTTTCGCCGTCTTATAATTTTCTTAATCAAAGTCTATATCTGCCATGTGTTTAGACTGTTAGCCCGAGGTGTTAACTATTAAGCATAATGAGCCTAGAAAACTCGATTGAAACGTTCCTCGATACTTCGAATCACATAATTACTGATAACCTTTGATTCAGTCTTAATTCCAAAACGGGAACCATAAATCTGTCTCTTATAATTAACTTTATATTCCTTAGATATACCTTTTAAACTAGGAAGCAGATATGTAAGTGAAGTTGCTTTTAGTGAAATGAACGACTTCCTAAAGGGAGATAGATAAAACTATTTATTCATATCAACGCGTTGGCGGTTTTGCAAATTTATTTTGTTACTCATATTTTTAATATGATAAATTCGCTATATTTTAAACTGTTTATACAATTAAATACAATTTTATGACTAGCGATTAACCCTTACGCCGCTTGGATTCTTCTCTCGTTTCTCGTTTAATTAATAGTACACATTTCTCTGAGAGCAATTTTTCCCGCAGTGAAAAGTATCCCACATATTGACCCGGATATCCGCTATCATAGTGCCAAAATCATCAAAGTTTGTCGCGCGGTTTTCTTGTGCGGTCACAGACAGGTAGAAAAAGTTAAATCCGTTGAAATCGCTTCTGTATTATATAAGATTGTCCAAGTTAGTTTTCTTTACACTCTCTCAAGCGTCTCCAATTTTTCCTCCCTTTTTCAACCAAAATTATGCTTGCGCAATCGCTCCTTCTCCCCATACTTGACTACGCTGATGTGTGCTATTTGGATGTGACTGAGGAGCTACTCAACAAACTAGAGCGTCTTCAAAATCTCGCCATTCGTTTTATTTTTGGCTTGCGAAAGCATTACCATATATCTAACTTTCGTGCTCAACTTAAATGGCTCCCAATCCGCCTTCGCCGTGATATGCACATCCTCTCGTTCCTTTACAACATTCTCAATGATCCTAATTCTCCATCATACCTCCGTTCTCGTATCCAAACTCTCCCTACCCCCTCTCGTTCCAGGCGCCCTGGCATATCTACAATGCTGGACATTCCTAAGTGCAACACAAAGTTCCTTCTGAACTCTTTTACAGTCTATGGCACAAAGCTCTGGAACAATCTTCCTAAGGACATACAACTTTCTCCATCTATTAATACATTTAAGAAGAAATTAAGACACCACTTTCTGACTCTATCTTAACCAATCTCAATTACTATTATTATGTATTCTATTATATGGGTATGTATATGTATAAATGTTTGTATGTATGTATGTATGTATGTATGTATGTATGTATGTATGTAAGTATGTATAGTATGGTATGTAGCTTATATAATATTTAAGTAGTGTTTTTTTTTTTAAATTACTTGTATACCATAATATTATATAATCGTAGCACTCAAACTGCACTATTTTAGCCTGCTTCATAACAGTATTTCTCACTAACACAGGTTGGCTGGAAGAAATCTCTTATAGAGATAAGTCCACCGTTGCAAACTAAATTTGTACTTGTATTACTGTTTATATTATGTGCAATAAAGAGTATAATAAAATAAAATATATACGAACGTCTCTTTAGATATGTTATGTTTTAACTTAGACTTACAAATAAATTAATCAACTTATTTAAAAAATTGGCAGTTTTTCATTCGTTCTTTATTAAAAATTATTAAAAAAATTAAACTGTTATTCTATCTTTAAATAAACTATTGTCAGATTTTTTCATTTTTCCGGTTTATTTTCCAATTATTTTTCTTTTCAAATTTTAATTATTTAAACATGTCAAATAAGTTTGTTTGATAATTAAATGTGTTGTTTGTAATATTTTTGAAAGGTTAGGGTTTCCTCAATTTGTGGTCAACCAAATGATTAATGGATCGTGATGTTTTAAAATCTTAATTTGTATACATTTTTTATCGTATATTGTGGCTTTGTTACAAAAAATTGTTTATGCCTGTAGGATAAAACTGTAACTTTAATTAACGCAAGGTACAATATTGGGTGTAATTTTTGGTCTGCTAGAGAATTTTGCGTCAAATCATTACCTCTCTAGGTTTCTTCTTGTATTGGGATGCTGTCCTATCCACCTATAAAGATTGCGAAAACTTTGTGAAATTTAACATTTGACTTGATAAACAAATTGTCTTCGTCGGTTTTTTGAGAATGGCTTCACTAATTTTAAAAGAAGACCTTTTAACAGTTAAATCAGAACCATCATGAAAACCATGTAATAGTTGCAGAGTCAACAGACAATGGTTATTTCATAATAATAATCGTCCCGCTGAGTTTGTTTCGGCAGCTTTTCTGAGACTTCTTCTTTCCAAACTGGTAGTGAACTCATGATGTTCAGTTAAAAAAAGTAATAATTTAATTCTGAATAAAATACTTTGAATTTTAATTTGAATTTAGAAACAATTAATTTAACCGCAGCAACTCAACAGCTTGCAAAGTCTACTTTGTAATTAATATTTCTTTAAAATCTTTATTGACAGGACATGCAATATCAGCACTGTAGGCAACAAGACCAGTTTTAAATAGTGGGTGTGGATGGATAAGTGTTTTTGTGCGCAAATTGTGCCTATAACGTCTGATTATAGTTATACTTCATTAAATTGCGCTAATCGTATCATATTTGTATCGACTGCCACTCAAAAGTCATTGATCTCATGTAATCGTAGATGAATATTAACCATTCTTATTTATAGAAGAAATAAATAAATGAAATTATTATTCTGCACTTACACATGTAGCTTATATTGATTGGGTTTCAAAAAGTAGAGGTATTAGCATTGTAGTTTTAAACTATACATGGACGTTATTTACATTGTAACGTAATATCCTCTTGTTCTTTGCTTAATTGACAGTATCTCGGGGTCTTTTGAAAGGTTTATTAAAGGTGTCTACAGAAATAATTCATTTCAATCGCAGTTGAAATCCCTTCATATTAAGCTCAACTTGTAAACCAAGTGAAACGGTTTTAAACTCAGATAAGCTTATCTCAGATTTTTATGGGCTAATTAGGTATTTCGAATATATATACCGCTTGCTTTACATTGAAGGAAATAATATTGTAATGTAACTATGCATATTTGATATTACCGTTCTAAGGATGAAAGCTAAAGCATTATGGCCCCTCGTAATGATTGAAAGCATATTATGTAGAGTAGAAGAGGTTAAGTTAACTAAGTTTACTATAATTTATATTTAAACTAATAACTGTAATCTAGTTGATGCAAATGTTAAACCTCTGTGGGAATTGAAATTACAGCGTTTGTCGTAATGAGGTTTAAACATCACTACATATTATAAAACAAAGTCACTTCCCGCTGTCTGTCTGTCCCTATTATGCTTAGATCTTTAAAACTACAAAACATATTTTGATGCGTTTTTTTAATAGATAGAGTGATTCAAGTTAAAAATAAATAAAGTTATGCATGAAAGGTGGAGTAAAATGTAAAAATATGTATGATTCGTTTAATATAAATTGTACATCCAGCACATTATTTATCGTATGATACAGTCTGTCAAATTAGTATCATGATTATTCGAAGCAAAAACTAGATGACAGTAATCATGATGTAAATAGCATTTTATTGAACTCTTGAGTGTTTTATTGTTTCTATTAGTGATAGGTTTAAAAGTCTTTAACCTTAACTGGTTGTTGTTAATTATTTTATAATTATCAGACCTCTGGCTAGTTTATTGCGGTGGAAGATGCAGGTTTGCCTTCCGGTTGATTCATTGGCTTTATATTATGTTAGCCTGTAACTAAACTTACTTCTTAGATATCCGTTATAATATATTATATATTTACTATATATAATACAAGAGCAGTCTTGTTAAAATGTTTTGCAAATTAACACACACTATACAGTATTATTTTAACATGAAGTGGAAAACGGATTAGTGTCAGTACCATTCTCAAAATTGATCCTGTTTCACTCAAAAGGCAATGATTGAATGAGCTCATGAATGAGTAAATGATTGAGAGCTTTTTCAGTGTTGCTAGCTCAGCGGATTTGTTAAAAGCTTATAACTTGGAAAGCTTAACGTAGATTAGCAAATAGGCATTTTTTCACGTAACTTTCAAACTAATCAGACATTATAATGATGAATACTGCTAATGCTACATATTTATCCAAACAAGCCTTATGACATACAAAATTATGACTTTCATTTTTCTGTAATATGTTCTTTTCGTGGCAAATTAGATAGATCATTAGGCATGTGGACCGCAGATCTACGAGTATGTGGTTTTCTCTTCATTTCAGCGAAGCTCGTTATGACTGCGTACTGCTTTTTATTGGACTTCTAATATTCTTGCTATTAAAATAACTTTTTTGCAAACTCCAGTGAACGTAAGTTCTAATACATTTGCACATTATACACAAAACTTTTATTACTTTTTAACATTTCATCCATTTCTTATCTTATTATAAATATTAAAATATCGACAATTACACCATAAAGCTCAACGATACTATCTATTTCAGTAGCTTTTAAGATTCATACTATTAGGAATAATCTATTTATATTTATAGTTAAGATAAAACTTAAAGCTTTCGGCTCAGGCAATATTAGACATAAAATTAATTTAGAAAAGTTAACTAGATGTTTCTTTGATAATAATAAAAAAAAATTATTATTATACTGGGACTTTAAGTGTGCAACATATATTTGTAATATAAACTTATGTCGTAAAGAGCTGAAGTTTAATATAGTATGTAATTGATGTATTAATTATCTAATTAAAAAATGCTTTCAGAGACTTATATTGTGCTTTAATGTATCTCTATATACATAAAAATTCGAACTGATTTTACTGAATCTGTACATTGAATATTTTTATGAAAAAATTGTTGAAAAAGCCATTATTGCCGATATGAAGGCCGATTCTATGGTTTTCAGAATTTTTGCCTGTCTGTATGTCTGTCTATACTTATTTGTAATTATGACAGCCGCTTATAGAAAACTAAGAAATCTATTAAAAGAAATCGACATTCTATTCCTTAATAAGTATCTTACTTATCTTTTTCATTTCATTAAAAGTTATACGTAGAGTATGATAACCTAGACTTCATTAGCCATCTAAACTATAATAGTTTCATATCATAAAATATTTAATTATAATCAGCATTCTGATAGACTTTTACTGCCTTATAATATACTAAAGGCCTAAAGGAAACTGTAAGGAATCTTAGCAAAATGCAAGATAGAGATTCCACATACTAGTTAGTACTAGAAAAATACATAAGTATTATGTATATATGTTTATTCCTAACAATTCAGTATGTTACTATTTTACAACTATTTGTATGTCAGACATTGATATCAAGATTTTCAAGAATGATTAAGACACTTGTGATAAATATTTAAAGATTTAGTTAATTCACATTTATTATGGTTCCTAATAATAGTCCGGGAGGTAGTGTCAAATTTTTACGGTGATTTTGGCATGGACTCTATGAACTTATTTTGATAGTTAGTACTTGTATGAGAACAAAAATAATTGTCAGCTGGCGCGACTCCGGGGCTTTTGGGCTAGAGAAAATATTAACGTAGATGAAAAAAAAAATATTCTTGGACTATTTTGGCAATGATGAAAAAGTATAAATAATTTAGTTTATGAATAGTAGATCTTAAAAAAAAGTGTCAGCTGTATCATGTACGTGACAAAATATGTTAGCTGATCATGTGAACATGTCAAAAAATCAGAAAAACTTGTAGCATTTTGGCAAAGCTGAAAATTGTATATATTAAAGATTATAATTCAATAATCATAATAATTTATGTCAGCTGGAATTTTAACGAGGCACAACCTGTTAGCTTGACTTTCAAAGTTTGGTTATAAAGTATAATATCAGATCAGCTAACATATTTTGTCACGTACACGATACAGCTGACACTTTTTTTTAAGATCTACAATTCATTAACTAATTATTTATACTTTTTCATCTTTGCCAAAATAGTCCAAAAAAAATTTTTTTACTATCAAGTTTCCTGGCATTTTCTCATCTTATGCCCCGGTTTTGGGCCAACTGACACCTCGTTTATTAATAAGCGTTGGAACAACTGACTATACAAAAAAACAAAAGTCATGCCAAAATGATCTGATATTATACTTCATAACCAAACTTTGAAAGTCAAGCTAACAGGTTGTGCCTCGTTAAAATTCCAGCTGACATAAATTATTATGATTATTGAATTATAATCTTTAATATATACAATTTTCAGCTTTGCCAAAATGCTACAAGTTTTTCTGATTTTTTAACATGTTTACATGATCAGCTAACATATTTTGTCACGTACATGATACAGCTGACACTTTTTTTTAAGATCTACAATTCATTATCTAATTATTTATACTTTTTCATCTTTGCCAAAATAGTCCAAAAAAAAATTTTTTTTATTGAAGTTTCCTGGCATTTTCTCATCTTATGCCCCGGTTTTGGGCCAACTGATACATCATTTATTAATAAGCGATGGAACAACTGACTATACAAAAAACCAAAAACCATGCCATAATGATCTGATATACCTAATAACCAAACTTTGAAAGTCAAGCTAACAGGTTGTGCCTTGTTAAAATTCCAGCTGACATAAATTATTATGATTATTGAATTATAATCTTCAATATATACAATTTTCAGCTTTGCCAAAATGCTACAAGGTTTTCTGATTTTTTGACATGTTCACATGATCAGCTAACATATTTTGTCACGTACATGATACAGCTGACACTTTTTTTTGAGATCTACAATTCATAAACTAATTATTTATACTTTTTTATCTTTGCCAAAATAGTCCAAGAATATTTTTTTACTATCAAGTTTCCTGGCATTTTCTCATCTTATGCCCCGGTTTTGGGCCAACTGACAATTTATTTATTAATAAGCGTTGGAACAACTGACTATACAAAAAAACAAAAGCCATGCCAAAATGCTCCGGTCAAATTTGACACTACCTCCCGGACTATAAGATTTATTCTATCTAATAGAGGCAAATTTACACTGAGCAAACAGTTCAGGGCCATTATTTATAAAGTATAATATTACTTACTACCTATTACAATTCCTTCACAAAAACAAAAAATGTTATACTAATGTTAGTAAGACTTTTCTAAGTAAATATTTTTGTCCCGAAAATCTAGGTCCCGAGGGATGAATGTAGATTAAAAGATAGAAATAATATATTTTATTTGGTAATTTAAATAAATAACGTTTTAGCTCAAGCAGAGATAACAAGAGTGAATAGTTAGAAGTTTCATATTAGGTATTCGATAGTTTCGTATCGTAATCTTAAGCTTCGTTATGACAGAAGACAAATATGATCTATTTAACTGATTTTCGACTACTACTACATAATAATAAAAAAAAGTTTCAATAGTACATGATTACGACGAGTTGATAAAGCTGTTTCAATAGCTTTGAGCTTTCGGCTATAAGCTTTTTGATATCATCATGTACAATAATATAATTTTTGGCCAGAATACATTCTTCGATTCAGTTTTTTTCTATTTAACCTATCGGTCTCATAATCCTATTAGGAAAATTATAAAAGAAGGCGTACACCGCGGTACTATAATTCCAAAAACATAAATAGCTATACATACTTAAATGAACAAGACGCCAATAATAAACTATATATAATTTGATTACACTTCCATCGTAATATAAATTAATAGACCTATAATCTTGATAATGCAATGACCTTTAATGATATTACCGTATAATGATAACTACGGTAGATTTTTGAGCGCATTGGACATAATGATAGACTCTTGCGACTTTAACTTCGAATTGCGTTACGTAAGAACGAGTAAGAGCTAAACGAGATGGTGTAATGTTATTATAGATCTGTAATCTTTTAAGATAAGATAAAAATTTATAAAGCTTTATTTGAAACTAGAAAACCCGGCCCGCTTCGCTGGGCGTAAGTTAAAATAAATTAAACGATTTTATAATTTTCTAATAAAATTAAAGCAGCCTAAGTTACTCCTTATAATATTAACTACTTGCGAGTGAAAATCGCGTCAAAATTGGTCCAGCCGTTTCTGAGATTATCCCGAACAAACAGACAGACAAAAATTTTAAAAATTGATTTTTGATGTAAGTACCGTAACCATATACTTTCATATTATGCATTTAGAGAAAAGTTGTTAATTCGAAATTAAAAAAAAAACACTATTGTTATTATATTATTGTTATTAGTTAGTTATTGTTATTGTTCACATTTTGCGCTTTACTGAAAAACTATTACGCAAGTATCTATAGGACTGCTATAATAATTTCGTAAGCGGGTATGTATGTGTAATATATGTTTCTAAATTCAATTATTATAAGTTTTTCTCATATTTTCAATAATAATTAAGTTTCAACTACTAGACGAATACTACAGTTAAATCCAGAAAATCTCTACACATTCTCAATTAAACGCGGAAGTTATCACCGGTGGTCTCTACCCGCCTGCTAACTTGTTAATGGCGTCTGAGTCCGTTCATGCTTCACCGTTCATTCAACACGAAATGTATCGATAACATAAACTCCATACAAAAATACCACTGTGAAAATGGACCGTTGAACTGATTTCTGCCCCGATAAGAATAGCGTGCTCATAAAATCCGTCAATTAAGCGATTCTTGCGTACACAACATGGAAGTGTTATTCCATCTTAAAGACCACATTATAAGAAACTAGTGACGTGCCCCAGCTTTGCATGGACTATCTCTTTAGCAGATTCATATCTAATGTACCGAAGCGACTTAATTTATTCGGAGAAATAAGACTACAATTATTGATATGGACCTATTTACTACCTAACCTAACCTAACCTAACTAAGAAAAAAGGTAGTACTCAATATGTTATTAAATGAAGAAATATAAAAATTTTAGTAAGACCATAATTACGTTTAAAACTAATTTATGACAATAGGGTTGCCCATGTTAGTAAGTGTGTAAAATGTTGAGAAGTGTTTTTAGGTGAAACAAACTTTTACATATACCCAATATAACTTAAAGTAAAAATATAATTTAGTAATATTCGCTTTGTATATATAGTTAAGTTTACTTGTAATTTCCTTTATTGTAAATATTTTTTTTAATTAATATAAAAAAAGTAATGGAACTAAAAAGATAAAAATTAGCAGTTTTAATTCAAATTTAAACTTGATACTGTCTTTTCAACCGGTTGATTTTAAATTATATTCATCGGTACGAAATAGTGATATAAATAAACTCACAGACACAAAAAAAATTGAAATATTGCTAAGGGTTTATATAAGCACAACCCAAGTATGTATATTGTTTTCAAATTATTCCAAAACACTTTTAACACTTATTACTACATACATACCTATAGATAGAGATTTATGTACTGGGACTTGTACAGGTGATCTCGTTACGATCGCATAAACGCCGCGTATCGAAAGCAGTGTAGATAACAGTAATGAGATATATCATAAGTAAGATATAAATAAGATATAAATGTCATCCTTTCTCTTAATAGATTCAATTATATAGGAATCTTAAGAAGTAGGTTGATTCAATTCTAAGGCTTTTTGATTTAGGTCTTTTGTACTTCAGTAAAAAAATGGTTGGCATCTAGGGTAACTTTTGTACCAATGTGTCACATAATTCATAAAAATTGTGGCGTTCTTATGACGCATACATAAATTTTAATATAAATAGGCAAATACAAAACGATAATACCTTTTTCCTTTTTTTTTTTTATTATTTGTTTATTGACGAGTTTTAGTTTTGTCAATAGAAAAGATCGGAAATAATGTCTTTATGCAGACACAAATCACTGTCTCTATATAAAAACACAGACTTTCCCAAAAAATCTTATGATTACATCGAATTTCCTATAATGATTACCTACTCTATTTAATTATTGAAATAAGTTACGTTAACATTAACATATTTATATATTTTTTAACTAAGCACATTACTAAACTTTTTCTAAACCTAAAACCTAAGTTCTGCAGCTGTTTACTTAAGAAAGCATTTTGTCAAGTGTCAGCTACTTTAAATAAGTCTACGACAATTATAAATCACCTTTCAAGTAATATTAATGTAAAACTCTTATTCTTTGTAACATAATGCTCTCGGCAAATCGATTAGCACTGTTATCTACCGTCTTGCCATTTATCCTGATCTCGTTAAACGTTGAAATATAGAATTGCGCCACTAGACAACTTGAGTTATAAATATGATGCCTATTAACAAATGACTGTATGCATTATTATTTTTTTTTAAATTTGTATGCATAGAACGTAATCTATACTAATATATTATAACGCTGAAGAGTTTGTTTGTTTGTTTTGATTGGTTGAACGCGCTAATCTCAGAAACTACTGGTTCGAATTGAACATTCTTTTTGTGTTCGATAGTCCGTTTATTGAGGAAGGCTATATGCTATATTACATTACACTACGACTAATAGGAGTATAAAATAAAAAAATGTTGCAAACACGGGAAGTTCGGGCGTTAGTTCTGCGAGGTACCATACCGCGCGACTCGGACAAAGAAATAAATAGACTTTCAGATGAATAAAAAAATATAGCTCCTATAGGTCACCAAAATAATGACTTAATTTATATATTCATATTGAAAATCATGATTAATATTAACTTTTATTTATTTTACTTTTTTCAGAAAGTAAGATGGCCCGCTCATTCCTGTTAGCCCTGCTCGTGCTACTTGCCATAGTATGCCAAATCCAAAGTGCGCCAAGTAGGAGAACTCGCGCCACCTCAGTTGATGGGGAAGCTGAAAGTACATCAGAGGGAGAAGGCAAAGTCGAAGAAGTCCTTAAAGAAAAAACAAAGGAAGCATCGAAACCTTCGAGTAGACGAAACAAAGCATTAAATTTATTTTCAGGTTTCTACCCATCATTTTTGTCATCAAGCTTAGATTACTCTGAGGATGACGATGATGATGTCACTTTTGCTGTAAATGATGATCAATTCGATGAAGATGACATATCCAGAACAATACCTTCAAAACGGCGTCAGCAGAACAAGAAAAAGAATGGAAGTGGTGACACTTTCCCCAATGACAACCTTAATTCTCTACAATACGACAATTCACCAATCTTTTACATCAGGTTGCCCCCAACACCATACATGTTTGTACCAGGTTTAGGCTATGTGTCACAACCCCCGTCTCTTGGACCAGCAATGCCACCTATGTTACCTCAAGGCGTTCCATCCCCAGCTAATCCTTTCATTAACTTGCCAATTGACTTTGTTTCCAATGGAAAGCCGACTGGTGTGTATCAATGGAACGGAGCTCCTAGTTTTCCACAAGGTCCACAAATGTCAATGGACCCATACGGATACGGCTCTCAGCCTGCTATGCAACCAGTTCATCACCAAAGTTATAATACACAATCTTATAAACCTAAGCCCAAACCTGCACCAACTAACTCCAAGGTTACAAACCTAAAAGGTCCATATGTTTTCAATGGCAAGCCTAGTGATAGCGTATACGTCTTGCGAGACACTTACAACTCGATATATTCAGATGCTCTCCAAAATTTTTATCCTTAACTGTTCTTCTCGTAATTAATAGGGCATTAATAGGGCACTGACTCGTATCGAGTCGAATAAGAAAAAAAATTCTTAAGCCACCCAATCCCCTTAGTTTTACAGGAATACGCTATGTTTAAGGAAATGTAAAATGCATGCTCATTTATAAGTAGGTACAATATTCAACGTTTAAACCTGAGACTATAAGATGTTTTGGTCTGAGATTTAAATGTACATAATGTCAAATATGGTGCTCATTAGGTTGTTAATAGAAAACAAAGGTGTTTTTGCACTGTGAAATGTAAAATTTTAATAAAATAAAGTTAAAAACCAGTGATGTAATATTTTGTGTGATGATTATGAAGTGATTGCCGCTAATATTTTTAGTGATGAGATAATAATATTATTTTTTTATAGTAATTCTATGTCAAATTGCAAACTATATTAAACTCATAGTGAGACATGAACAAGAATCACAACAAAATTTGTAAACGAATAGATTAATTTGAGTATGAAAGAACTTGTATTTGGTTTTAAACTTAATTAACTACTAACTATTGTAATAAACTGGATCTACACGCACAGTATACCTATAATATTCAGAAAGCTTTCGCCTGCCCAAGTTTATAACTTACAAAGCATTAAAAGAACATTTTTAGTAAGCGTGTGGATCCAACTTTAGAATGATTTATTTCATACCTTGTCATAAGGTTTTCGAGATTGAAATTATAAGTTTATTTAATTTTAATATTTTAATTTATTCCTTAGAGTTATGTCAAGATAGTTATAAGATTTTTAGATTTTGTAGACGATAATATACTGCCTACATTTAGTCACGCTAGTGTCGCTCATTATATAAATTAATGAAAGTTTTAGTATAAGGGGTATTTATTTATAGGTAATTGATTTTATTAAACGAAATTAAACAAGACTTTTGATTAATAACAATCCGTCCAATATGTATAAAATTATATTTTATAATATTTCTATTTTTTATATTACTTAATAAATAAAAGAGTAGACCTATAAATAGTGTATGTAATTCATAATAAAAATATTTTAATGAAACAGATATTTTATAATTGAAATAGATATTTTATTATTATGTCACAAATTAGTTAATTTTAAAGTAAGAAGTAATGATTTTTTTACCGAAACAGAAAACATCATCTTCCACCCGGTGGAAATAAACATAACATAAACTAAAGTATTGTGAATACATTAAAATTATACTATCAATTTTCGACTCTTACATTCTGCTCCTATATAATATTATGTTCATTTAAAAGTTTCTGTGTGATCCATGAAACTAAAAATTGTAAGATTGCTTTTCTATAATAAAGGCTTTGTATGATTATAATTTAAGTAGTCTTTATTTATAATTTTATTAGTCGTATTTATGATATCTATAGGTAGGTACCTATAATTCAACTAGTTGTATCATTTCATTTTTTACAAAACTATAGTTGAATAAATTTTATAAAGTATACTTAGGTATTTTGTTTTATTTCATATTTACCTATACAAGTATACAGCCTATGAGCTAGACATCAGTGCATTCAAAATTCATACTTAAATCACAAGTACCTAATAAAGTAACTTTACATGTAATCATTCAAATGAATATTATTATCCATCTGTACAATATAGGTAGTACATGACATCTAGCCGTTCTCGAGTGTTGCGCGGCATAGGTATCTAAAGCAAAAAGTGGGTATAAAAATTTTGTAACGAAAAAACTTTTAAAAAGTATACCATTGGAATATGGCATACGATTCTGTCCTGTGATTACTAGGTATAATATAGATATAAATCTATATACTTGTAAACTAAAGATTAACTTCTAGAGTAAATGAAACTTATACCTAATAATAATAATAAATAAATTCAACTTCATTTTCATATTAATAAATTATACCTATTGTTTTATCTGTTTCTGTTAAATAGGTACAATATATTTCAATTAGTAACTAGATATACTTTTAATATTGTCGAGACTACTACCATAAATGTAAGAGCTTGTCTTTCTATATTATGTTTCTACCCCTATACGTTAAAAAAGACCGAAAGATTTAAATGAAAAATTATAATCTGGATCTATTATATATACAAGTAGGTACTCGAAAATTCAAACTGAGCTGTATCGAATCTGTAGGTACATTAAATAATATTTTTTGTACTTATGAAAATTTTTATTAATATACATTTAAATCTACAGTTTTTCGATTTTTGTCTGTCCGTCTGTGAACAATCCCCAAGAAAACATCTGTAGAGATTTTGATGCATTTAGCATGATGATAGCTGGTTATCCGGGTTAAACATATAGGGTCCTTTTTACTACAAGAAAGTTTAATATCTCATATCTGACATATCTATACTAGTTAACCCTCAGAACCTATTATCATCCCTTAAGATGGTATTTTACTGTTTAGGCAGCGGTTACTGGTGTGGACTCACCAGTTTAAAGTTTGTCCAGTACCCATTAAAATGCAATGACCCTCACCCGTCTTAATTGGGCGTCGCAGGATTGCTCGCGCAATGCGCATGCATCTAAGACGCCCCGACGGCACGGCTGGTCTGTTAAGGCAGACCACACAGTCAAGAGGGCTGCTCCATAGTCCACTCTGCTATCCAGAGAAGTACCGCCCTTGCGCGTTTCTTATCTTCGCGCCGACCGGCTGCCGGACGCTACTAAGCCCTCAAGGTGAACGCACGTTAGGGGGGGATCTCTGGGTAGGACCTAAACTAACCTAGTGACTTTTCCGATCAGGGGGATACAAGTTGCATAATTTTATCATTCTAATGTCACAAACACAAAAATTGCAATCCCGGATTTTACTAACAATAACAACTAGAGCGGCTAACTCTAAAATATTGAGATAATAGAGCTTTAGAAACTTTGCAATTTTATTTTAATTTTTAAATACCTTGTTGAGTATTACAACAAAGATACCTTATTGAGTATTACAACAAGGTATCTTTAAAATAATTTCTCTTTCGTGAACAATACCATGATATAGTTTAATATGTATTATACTCCGACTGATTCTGATCATGGCAGAAAATCTCTCTCAATGAGACTGGCCAACTTCGCAGGAGATATTATAGTGCACAAGTGTACGCGCAAACACTAGTGCACTCTCTATTCCTGTCACTCTCATACTCCGGTGGGACAACTATTCGACACAACCAGTGAGAGCTCAGGCGCGGGACCGACGGACGGCTTTACGTGCTTTCCGACGCACGGGGATGACTCACCGCCGACTTCCCAACTCCGGGCTTTTTTCTTTTACTGAGGCTTACTAAACAGAAATACGCAATAATTACTTGGCCCGACGAGAGACTCGAACCCAGGACCTCTCAATGTATGACCGTACATGCCAGCCACTACATCACCGAGGCAGTTTATACATTATAGTTACTATCATAATAAATATGAACTTTTTTCGTACATATTTTTAATTTATTTTTCACGTACCTAACGAATTTGTATGTTAGAAAACAAAGCACTAATTCAACTATTATTCTATAAATCCTTCAATATGTGCAAGTCAGACTTGTACTTCCAAGTACCTATTCGATAGATTTTTATATTAACTTTGATTTTTTATTTAAAATTTTTAAATTAATATAGGTATTTTTTTAAATTAATTAATTTAGTTGTAGAAATTATTTCTTTAAAGTTATTAAATTGAATAATAATTATGATTCCTATGTTTTAAATTGTTTATTTTTTTAGTTTAGAATTAATTATAATTTCTAGAGATTTTGAATCATGATGTTTTAGTCTATGATGGGAGTAATTAACTAGAACGCAACCTTTTAAATTATTGCAGTCGCACACTGTCAAACGTATTATGTCAAACAGCTGTCAAAATTACAAGGAACGTAGGAAGAGGAAGTGCGAAAATAACAAGAATCAAGAAATAAAATAAAAATAAACGTGAATACGGTCGCTTTTGTTTATCAGGGCCTGTGGATATAGGTGCATTGCGTTTAGTCTACGTAATATGTGTTAAATAAAATGTGTTGTGAATATAAGTGTTAAATTGTGGCGTTTACTATGAACAATTTACGGAAAATGAATAGTGTTTTACCTAATAACAGAGAAAACATATAGTAGCGTGATGTTTCGTAGTCGGAGCTGGTTTGGGGGTGCTTGGGGTCGTCCCAAAAACCCTCATTCTCTTGAAAGATTGAAGTATTTACACAATATTCTTTGCAAAAATACTACAGTATCAGAGAGTAATCGAGGGATTTTAGTAGAATCTTTAAGATGCATAGCAGAAATTTTAATATGGGGAGACCAGAACGATAGTTCAGTATTTGAGTAAGTATTTTAAGTATAGTAATAAGAGATAAACACTAAGCAGCATAACTGAGTAAATGTTTTATAAATATGTAGTTTTACTCTAATAAGACTACAAGGTTAACACTTTATAAAGGAACATTTATACAAATGACTATATTTTATCATATAGCATGAGCAACTCTCATTGCAATAATAATGAAACATAATAGTACCTGTCATAAGTATTTGTATTAGTGGCATAACTTCATCATATATAATATGACAATATCATAAAAAAGAAATCAGATAATATAACCTTGATACAGAAAAGAACTCTAATTATTTGAATTTAAATCTTAAAAGTGCTCTTTTAACTTCCCTTTTCTGTTTTAGCTTTTTTTTAGAGAAAAACATGTTGTCATATTTTCTAAAGATAATGCGGCAAAAATGTGGAGGCTCATCTTATGTATGTGTACAGTTGTTACAGACACTTAACATTTTATTTGAGAACATAAGAAATGAAACATCATTATGTAAGTATATACATTATACATATTCTCATTAAAAAGTTGTTATCTTATAAAATATGTGAAATATAAAATTGCAGGTACATATTTAATTGATTGTATAACATAG
Organism: Boloria selene; assembly: GCA_905231865.2. Taxonomy (NCBI): domain Eukaryota; kingdom Metazoa; phylum Arthropoda; class Insecta; order Lepidoptera; family Nymphalidae; genus Boloria; species Boloria selene. The sequence goes on from HG993141.1 coordinate 10,121,073, forward strand.
GTATTTCCATATTAGGCTGTTATATTACAATGCCTATGTAACTTTGATATATTGACATACATATACCTATATTTCTTATAAGCCTATAAGTAAGGCGATATTTATTGTTATTCTTATATATTTTATCTTTTGTTGCATTTTTGTAAGTGTTGTCAGATGGCAATGGCCTTCTATCTTGTCTATACTGGCCAGTATTTCTATGTGACAGTCACATATTTATAATACAACTACTAAAATAAGTATCATTAGTATAGTATGTATGTTGCTCTATAATAATTTTATAACACTTTGAAAATTGTATATTTTTGTATTTCAGATTACTTGCTAAGCAACAATCATGTCAACTCTATTATAGTTCACAAGTTTGATATCTCAGATGAAGAAGTAATGGCTTATTATATATCATTCCTTAAGACGCTGAGTCTTAAGCTTAATAATCATACCATTCACTTCTTCTATAATGAGGTAAATTAAAAAAGTTTATTTAACAAACAATTATATTTAAAAAAAATGAAATATTTCAATTATTATTAAAATAACTGAGAAGGTACCAGGTTAGTTACCTGAAGCTCATATACTACGGAGAACTTTCATTTTACTTCTATTTTTTTTAAATACATTTTTTTTGTAGCATACAAAAGATTTTCCACTGTACACAGAGGCAATAAAATTTTTCAATCACCCTGAATCAATGGTACGAATTGCAGTAAGGACGTTAACACTTAATGTATATAGAGTACAAGATGCAAGTATGCTAAGATTTATAAGAGATAGGTAAGAAATAATTGAATTATATGTACTACCTATATTCATTGTTCAAATTCTAAACTTTTATGACCACATTTAATTTTACAAAAATATCCCATTTTACATAATTATAACTATTATAATATTGAAAATAGTGGTAGCCTGTTCATGTTAATGTGTACTCGGCTCTTGGGAAACCAGTGAAGCAATTTCATATAGCATGTTTTGTACCTCTAATATTTTCAAGTGAATTTCATTTTCAACATGATTACCACTTGACTTATAGTGAAGGAAATTATTAGTGAGGAAATCTCCATGTGTAAGAGAACCTAGCAAGCTTAAAAATATATTTAGTCCATCGGCTAACACCACAGCTTGATGGACTATGACCATGTGACATGTCCCTCTTGTATTGAAATGTGGCCTGATCTTAACAGTAGGATGTTAAAAAGGGCTCAATTCAATTGTTATCTTTTACATTGAACTCAATATCTTTGTTTGTAGAATAAATACCTAAATTATAAATGATGATTTTATAATACATAATTAATTAGTTTAAACATTAGGAATAAAAGGTTTCAAAGTTTAATCTCGTGTAGAATTACAATTGCAATAAATAACAATATCAATATATTATTAATACTTAAATAAAATGAATATAATTAGTTCAATCATATTAAGTGTTACTTTTCTCGTCTTCAACCCTTTTTAACGTCCCACTGCTGGGCACGGGCCTATAGACACGAGGGAGATCAGGCGATAGTCCACAGCGCTGGTCTAGTGCGTGTTGCCGAATTTCACATGTCTTACGAAAACTTGCTAGGTATACTCAGATATGCAGCTTTCCTCACTGTGTTTTCTTTCACCATAAGACAAGTGGTAATCATGATAGAAATGATTCGCACATGAACTTATCAGAGGTACGAGACCCGGATTCGAACTAGCATCACTCGGTTATACAAGCGAGGGCGTTACCGCTGGGCTACCACTGCCCTGTATTACTATTGGACATAGTTATGCAGACCAGAACCAACCCACAATTGTGGTGAAATGGAGTTAAGTACACAGCTTATTACACTATAGCGGAATACCTAGTAGATGTAAATGTGTGGGATTAGTGACTGGTTGTGTCTCACGTAGGATAAATAGATAAATTGTAATACAATATTGTTACCAAATATTTTTTTGAAAAGAGCTACTGTTGAGTTTCTCGCCGGTTCTTCTCAGCAGAACAGCTTTCCGAGCCGGTGGTAGTTTACTCACAGACTTACAGACTGACTTTTAATTTTGATAATGTAAAAATGACGATTCAAAAGAGCTTGTAAAAGTGTATTTGAATAAAGAATATTTTGATTTGATTTGATAGGTCCAAAATTGCGTGTTTTATATATGCTAAAAGATCTAAGCTATCTACATATTCTATCACTACATAGTATAAAACAAAGTCGCTTTTTCTGTCCCTATGTCCCTATGTACGCTTAAATCTTTAAAACTACGCAACGGATTTTGATGCAGTTTTTTTTTAATAGATAGAGTGATTCAAGAGGAAGGTTTATATGCATAACTAGCGGATCCCGCGGCTTTGCCTGTGCTAAATCTAGGGAAGAGCCCGAGCGAAGCGAGGGCGAGTCGCTAGTAATATTATAAAGGTATTTTTGGGAAAGAGATTAATTCAAACTTTGTATACAGTTTTTTATGAAAATCAATCATATCTCAAAACAGTCATCCTGTCTGGTTGGGTTGAGTTGGTTCTGGTCTGCATAACTATGTCCTATAGTTCTGTTAATTTCTTTAAAAATAATGAATAAATTATAATATAAGTAACTATAACATTTAAATTATAGTTCTTTAAATTATTATATTTCTATCTTTAATGTGCTGAAAATGTAATTTTATGTAAAATGATGAAAATATTTATAATAATGTTAAATAATTATATTTCTTTTAAACTATAAATTATTAATATCAATTGTCTAATAATATGTAATTCAATTCAATTTTTAAATCTTTTTATACCTCTATTTTAAAAAAATCAATGCATGTTGTGATTACCTTTAAAAAGAAATACTGTCACCAATTTATTATGTAAATTATTACTATGTTTTACTGTTGTCATTTCTGTTGGTAATCCTAATAAATAAATAAATAAATAAATAAATAAATAATAATTATGTGCTTTTACATCTCTTTTATAGAACTGCAGCACCATACTTTAGTAATTTAGTATGGTTTATTGGGAAGCACATTCTGGAACTAGATGCATGTGTACGGAATGACGCAGAGTAAGTTCATTATGTTATTTATTTATTTTTAAATACCTTTTATTTAAATATGTTTATTTTTTTAAACAACAATTATATTATCTATATTACTTTTATTAGGTCTGATACTAAATTGATAATTAATCCAACACATTGTTGCTTTTATTTATTTAGTGAAATTATATCTAGCATTAAATTATATAAATGCTTATTAGCTGTATAGGTATATGGTATATGATTTTCAATAGAATTATTTTCTTCTATACATATTATGTATGGTAATAAACTCCGGATAGACAACTAGAACGATTTTGATGAAATTTCGTTTGTGCGTTGAATGTATTCGTAAATGGTTTATATTGACAACTAGACTGTTCGAGTTACATTCCTGTTCTAACATTAATGTGTAAACTTAGTATTCGGGCAGCTTGTGACGGGTCCGCTTATATGTAATAAATAAATACTTTATATATTAAAAATATTTAAATATATTAATTAAAGTATAAATTATCCTATTTTTCCAGTCACCAATCTCAGCAAAAACTGGACGACTTAGTAGCAGAACACCTAGACCACTTACATTATATAAATGACATACTATGTTTAAACATTCCCGACCTAAACGACGTATTGACTGAACACCTATTACATAAATTACTTATACCCCTATACATTTACTCACTCACATCTGAATCAAAACGTACTGCAACAGCTTCCTACAATAGGGACCATTTGCAAAGTATAGAAGTGATAACTCGTAATTTAGAAGCGATATTGACTGGTAAAATTACGGACACTCCCCCAAAACTTAACTATCCCTTACAAAGGTTGGAATCAGAAGAAGAAAGCAAACCATCAGTTTCATGTGTAGTTTCATTATTTTTACTTTCTCAAGTATTCTTAATAATAACACATGGTCCCATAGTTCATGCGTTAGCTTGGATAATTATACAATCGGATTTAACAGTATTCGAAGATGGGGCGACCAAGATATTAGATATGTATGTCAGTAATGCAAAATCTAGTGTCAAACTAGAATTCTCTAAGCCCCAATTGAGTTTGGAAAAGGCCTTAGAAAATACATCCTGCCCCGAAAGAGATTATACAACTCCAGAATATTCTGGGGTCAAATCATTCGGATACGATACCGATCATTCGAGTTGCGATCTCGATCCCGAGTTGGTATCGACATCCCTACCATCGACTTCTCATATAAGCGAGTCGTCAAGTATAGCAAACGATTCAACAGAGGATTTAGTGACTCAAATTCAAACGGCTAAATCGCGAAGCTCGATTACTTTGAAACCGAATATGCCCGACTCGCCTCTCCCCGATTCCGGAATCGATTCCAGTTCATCGAAAGTAATCGATTTTAATAATATTACGGATGAAGAAAAGCAGAAGCTGTTAGCCGTTATGCCAAGTACTTCGACGGAACGTGCGAAAGCAAATGAGAATTTATTGGAAATAGAAGCAAGAAACGTAGATAAGAGGCCGTTTTTGAAAATGATTTTGGATTCTTTAGATTGTAGTGAGAATGATTATAAAGCGCTTTTCGCGCTGTGCTTACTTTACGCTTTAATAAATAATAAAGGTAAGTTCTTAAATAATATTATTTAAAAGTCATTGTCTATAATATAACGTTAATTTTTATTAAACATCTTTAACTTTACTACATAGTATTCTATGTAATATCTTTGGAACTAGTGATTGTTATAATTTTTGCACTTATTACTAGTATTATATTTATTTATATAACAAAAACTTTAGTAACAATAAATAAATAATATATAATACATATAAATTTTTGTCACCTAAATTTTAAAAGAAAGCAGTTGCCATTTTTAAAATATGATTTTAAAATAAACTACGCAAGCAAAGCCGCGAGCGAAAGACAGCTTATACTTAACTTAATTACAATTTAAACAAAGTTCATCGATATCAAATTGTAAATATTATTATACTAAGATATTTTATTTAAAATACGGACATACATAAATCATAATGAGTTCCTCATATTAATCTTTTTTCTTTTTTTATTGCTGACCTGGTTATCAGTGGGTAAGATATATACGGTTATTTACTTCAATTAATAGTACAATGATAGTAAAATATAGAATAAATACTAAATAATAGTATTAGACAGTGGTAGCCCAATGGTAACGTGCTCGCTTGGTTAACAGAGTGAAGCGGGTTCAAATCCGCATCTCGCACCTCTGATATTTTCAAGTACAAACACCATGATTACCAACTGTCTTAGTGTGAATGAAAAACATCGTGAGGAAACCTGCATGTCTGAAGATAACCTAGCAAGTTTTCGAAAGACATGTGAAGTCCGCCAACTCGCACTAGGCCAGCGCAGTGGGCTATTGGCCTGATGCCCCTTGTATTGAGGGGAAGCCCGAGCCCAGCCCGTATTTCAATGTATATTTTATTATTTTAGGAGTAAATCCAGAGTTATTAGACACATTATTGTACTCGGAAATAGATGATGCTAGTAAAACTAGTGTCAACAAACAAACGCCATCTAGTGATGAAATTAAGGAAAGTAGTGATGAGAAAAAGAAGTGTGACAGCTTTAATGCACTTTTAATATCAAAGTTAATGGCCATAGCCAACCTTAGTTGTAAACCAGGTAAGATTTCATCTTATAATTATTATTATTTAAGATAGTGGTAACGCGTTCGCTAGGAGACCAAGTAAAACGGGTTCAATTAGCGGGTCTCGTATGGATATTTTCACGTGCGAAACATGTTCAACATTATTACAACTTGTTTGACGGTGAAGGGAAACATCGTTAGAAAATTGCACGTTCGAAAGAACCTAGCAAGTTTTTTAAAGACATGTTTAGCACGCCAACCAACACTTAGTAGCGTGGTGGACTATGGGCCTATGGCCCGGGGTCTCCCTCGTATTGAGGACTGTGCTCAGCAATGAGACTTAAAAAAGCTGCTTTTTAATCCTGTAAGGATTTTTTTGATTTCAGAATATCCTTTGTAAGTAGTTATCTATTCCTCTACCCAGAAGTTTGATGTACGTACTAATAATTCTTCGCTTAATAGCCAAATACGATCAAATTATTACAGTTTGCGAGGGCTCTAAGTGTTGATTAATTGTTCTACATTTTCACAAATAAAACATTAATAGTAACTTTTAACTAATCAAATTAAAAGTTTTTTTTTATATTAAAATTGCAATTTCAGCATCAAAAGTACGTCTAGTAACTTGCGAGTTGACCGTCCGGTTGCTCCGCACGACCATGCAAGGTCACGTGACGCGCCACCTACCATCAGCGGACGCCCTCCGCGGCCGAGCTGCGGCGTTAGCTAGAAACTTCTATAAATGTGACGATATATTCTTGGACATGTTTGAGGATGAGTTAGTTTTTCTTTTGTAACAGTTTATATATCTATACTAATATTATACAGCTGAAAAGTTTGTTTGTTTGTTTGGTTAAACGCGCTAATCGCAGAAATTAAAAGAATTTGGTTTCCTGTTTTTGAACGCGTGCGAAGCTGCGGGAAATGCTAGTCAGAATATATGTCTTATATTATGTAACAGATTTAGCGCGAACATAGCTGCGAGGTCCGCTAGTAAGGTATATACTAAAACCTTCCTCGAGAACCACTCTATCTATTGGTGAAAACAGAATGAAAATCGGTGCAGTAGTTTTTGAGTTAATTGCGAACAGGCAGACGCGGCGGAGGTGTTTGTTTTATAATATGTAGTGATTTTAATAGATGCCTGACTAGCAATTACGAGACGCCTATCGGTTCGTTTGCGCACTTACTTCACTTTAATACAAAAGTACCTATTAAAATATCAATACAATTCTTTGGTTTGGTTAATTGCCATGCCAGTTGAGTATAGATTTTCTTTTTAATCTCTTTTTAAAAGGATTGGTCAGAAAGTGGTCATGCCATCCCCATTGGAATAACTAAATATAAATAATACACATTAAGTAATCAGCCTTATAAATAACGAATATTAAGAATATCTACGTCTAAATCCGACTTGTACTACTTTATACAATACATATTTGACTGATCCGACAAAGGATAGGCCAAAAAGCATAGATTGTTTCATCATTTAGAGCATATCTTTAGAATGTCTTCATTAAATTTCTTAAACGTGATAAACATTCAACGCCATGTATGAATAAAACTTTAACTTAATGTAAAAATCCATACTATAAATGTTTTTTCTATAGGTATTGCGAAATGAGCAAGAAACCGTTGAACGTTGAATGGCTGTGTATGGACGCGGCGATACTGTTGCCTCCTACTAGCACTCCTATGTCCGGAATAGCCTTTGAAAAAAGATTGCCTGGCGGAGAGGTAAGCATTTATACCTTATATTTATTATATTGGGACTATATATTAAATATATAGCAGTTTCCAGTCGCACTTTACTTGCGCGATTGTAAATTTCAATTGTTCGATTGTTTTCAATTGTTCAAATTGTCTCACTTCGATAAATTATAATCTGTCGATAAATAATGCGTTAAATTGTAAGCAGTATATTACGATTAGATAGATTATAATCTAACGGTATTTACAATTTTACGGTGACATATAATTATACACTGATACTGTAATACCTTTAGAAATATTAATCATCAAGATCCCAAATGTACTCGAAATGTTCTAGAAAATATATATTACATTTATTTGTTATGTAATAAATGCTCATTTTAGGATAATTTCTCTTTGAATAGAAACAGTCTAGTTATATCTCATTCTAAATTTCTTAACCGCAGTAGCTTAAATCCTTCAGGAGAACTTGTTTATTAATATCTGCAATTTTTGATAATCATTTGATAGATAGGATTTTGGAGTGTACATTTACTCATAATTATATCCTGGGTCATTCGTTGATAGTACTGATACTAGTAGCGGATAGAGTCTTATATTATTAGATGCCAAACCGCCGTCTATTATGATTTTATAGAACTAACCTATAAATACACACTAAAGTCGTATAATAAACAATTTATTTGCAATAACAAAGATTGATATCAATTATTGAGATAAAACCTACCTTATCTCCCAAGTTGAACCAAATTACAGATGCTTACAAAATTTGATAAAAATTGGTTCAGTAGTTTCGGAGTTTATCGTGAACATACATCGTGACACGATTTTTTTTATATATATAGATAAATAAAAAAAATATCCTAGCACTATCCGCACTCAGTTAACTAAAAAACCCAATTCGTATGTACCATAAACTCTTTTGCAGATGGAAAGAGCCCGTAGAGCGATACGCACGTTCTTCTTAATAAGAGATTTATATCTAAAGTTAACGGGTAAAACGGAAACCCAGCTGCCTCTGGCAAATCCCGCGCCGTTTGTACAAGTTGGTGACTCTTTGGACCTTAGTAAGTACTTTTTTGTATACAACTTTGTTGAAACAATGTTGGAGCTATTCCAAATTAATATTAATAAAAAATAAATAAATAATCATTGCCAAAATATCCATGTTATTTCACGGAAACCGTACTTTTTGACTATCTCTGTGCCAGGTTTCGTAGACTATCATAAATGAAGAAGTGAATGGATGAAGCTGATATGTCGCTAAATTATAATTTCGAGAAAATTTGGTTCAAATCTTATGGAGTGTGTTAAGTGCTTGTTTTAAAATGAAAGGCAAGTGGCGTGAACTGAACTATAATAGTTATAAATGTGGCTGTTTAAAGATTTAAAACTTTATACACCCATAACACTTATGCATAAGACAATGAAAATTCGAATATGCGACATGTAACCTTCGTCCTTCATACATTAGTCCATTCATTATAGGGGGTTCACTTCGGAAAATCGACATACCCAATATACATATTACCAAAAAAACTTGTATTTTGGCATCCTAAATCTGTTCTTAAAATTCACATATAATTGGAAGTTTTAAAGTCAGGGGTCAAAAGTCACAAAAATCGATTCTTTTTACTTTTTACGTTTTGTATGGGTTTTACGCTATTTGTATTTATTATCAATATTGTAGAGAATATAATTGTCTACAACTTTTGTATTTAACATTTTTTCATACCTTGAACTGTTTTCGAGATAGAGGGCGGAGAGCGCGCGGTCAGAGAATCGTGTGAGGTACATACTGGGTATGTCGATTTTCCGAGATATTCACCTAATTTGGCCTAAAATGACTGGACTACATTCACATCTCCTTTTAACCATTCTGGCGTAATTGAGTAACAAACATCTATCTAATGCCTTTTCACTTATATTACTGGTTTTAATAGTATTTGGTATTAATTATTCAACAGATGATTCCGATTTGATATCTTGCGATATCATACAAAAGGACGGCACGTGGCACCACAGGTTTCTGGCAGTCGATAATATACAAGTTATTCTGGTTGAACCCGACAAGCAGAGGCTAGGGTGGGGCGTTGCTAAACTTGTTGGCAGTTTACAGGATTTAGAGGTACTAAATGATGTTATAAATACTAATCTTTGTGTGCAATAAATCTTTGTGTGTGTATGTGCGTATGGGTGTGCGTGCGTGTGTGTGTGTGTGTGTGTGCGTGTGCGTATGGGTGTGTGTGTGTGTGTGTGTGTGTGTGTGTGTGTGTGTGTGTGTGTGTGTGTGTGTGTGTGTGTGTGTGTGTGTGATTGCTTGACCACTGGGCCTAATATAAATAAATAAAATATACATATACATATTATAAATATAAACACCCATGACTGGAGTACAAACATCAGAGTTTAACAAATGCCTATTAATTTTGTGATAAACCTATCAAGTCTTTTATTTTTGCTTAGGCGAAAAAGAGTAGTGTTAAAAACTTAAAAATCACCTGTATCACATATCATTTAGGTACATATTATGGTCTTTATAATCGTTATAGCTTGTATTTTTGTATATCTAAACAACGTTTGTAAAACCCATTACCCATCTTATTATATATATAAAAATCTTGTGTCGCGATGTATGTTGCCAATAAACTCCAAAACTACTGAACCGATTTCAATCAAATTTCACATGTAATCTAATCTAATCTGTAATCTGTATTTTGGTCTAACTTACTGGATAGGATAGTTATTATCTCAATTATTCGCTTATGTCGTGAATGTAAACGAATAAAATGTATCAATTAATTGTTTCTTAGCAAATGTTTATTTACTGTTTAGTTTTATGTACTTCTCATAGATGGTGGTGTACGTTTATTCATCGATAAAATTCTTCAATATTGTTTGACATCTAGGTTGCAAATACACCCAATAGATGGCGCTGTGTTCTGTTTCTTAGAATATAAAAATTCTATTACTTTATTTCACGTAATATTTATTTATGTTCACGATATAACCGTATTATTTTAATGGTTTGTGACTGATATTTTTATAATTATACTGCGTATTATGTATTAATTATATTATTACCATTAATAACAAAAAAAATTTTGTACATTTTTATTTTCAATTTAGCTAATTCGATTTTACCGGAAGGGTTTTATTTCCTCAGTTGCGATTAGAGAAATAAAATATGGCGGTACGAGGTTCGCCGGGTCAGCTAGTTACATAATAAAAATTAAATATAGGTAGTTTAATTACAGCTTGATTTGACTTTGAAATCGTTTATTCGGATTTTCAATTATACGGAATACCCCTTGTATTAATTGATCCGGATAATCGGGGTTTTACTGTACATCTTTCTGTTGTATCTAGTAATCCCACCATCAATATTTAAATTTAAGATGACTATTACTATACAATATATACATTTGAATAGATACAAGGCGACAAAGAAGACCCTCGTTGCCTTCATCTAACTATCCACAAGCCGCGAGTGGGTGCGAGCGGCGTACTTCCCAGGACAGTACTTTTGCGGGCAAAGTTCAAGTTTGACGACCATATACGTAGTATGGCAGCTAAGCAGAGGCTTACTAAGGTATATATTGAGGCTAAATCTTATATATAAAATTCTCGTGTCACGGGGTTCGAACTTGAACTCCTCCGAAACGGCTTAACCGATTCTCATGAAATTTTGTGAGCATATTGAGTAGGTCTGAGAATCGACCAACATCTATTTTTCATCCCCCTAAATGTAAAGGGTAGTCCACCCCTAAATTTTTATTTTTTATTTTTTAGACAATTTTTTTCCTACAGATCAACCCAATGAGGTTGATTAGCAATTAAAAAAATGAACGCGAGCGAAGCCGCGGGTACAGCTAGTATTATCTATAAATATAAACTGGAGTTGTTCCACAACATGTTTGACTGTTTTATTTTAGTACCCCGAAAATTTTCAAATTTAATAAATAAATTGCACCTTATTTATTTATTGTACATACACATATATTGGGGCTGACTGACCAATTCTGTTCTCACATTTAACTCACTGACTGACAAACTGTTATTTATATGTAATATACAGTTTTTACAGCCATTTTCTGTTTTAGTAAATTCGTTTAAATACCACAGTAATCATAACACGTTTAATATCGTATATGTGACGCCTGTTCTTCCGATCGCTTGATTGACCGCAGTATTTATGTGTACACTACTTATATAACAAATAGTCGATTGATCAGCTGTACAGTTTGCGTCACATAAAAAGAATGGTGGCAGAAAGTGGTGGGCATATTCACACACGAAATTACTAAGCCTATTCTTTTATTTTTGAACTAGCCTTTCGCTCGTGACGTATATTGATTATTGGTATTGGTACATTGAAAAATATATTAGATCGAATGTCATTAAATAGAATTCCATTAATTAATAAAATATGTTTGGTTCAGTGTAGAATATTTAATCTACTTACAAAAAATTAAAATAATTCGTTCAATATATATTTTTTAAAATTATTAATTGCATTATTATTATTAGACTCTCTTTATAAAACAATATACGTCAAAGATTTTTTTTCTCTATTTTTTATATAAAACCATTTCGTAATTAAAAATGTTGCTTTCTTACCCAAATTGTCCGATAAATCACCTCTGCGCAACTTGACAGCCACCGTTCTTTTTACGTGACGCGAATTATAATTAATTCATTGTATTTTTTGATCTGACTTTTCTTCAGGGACGTACAAAGTCTCGTCAAAAGAAGATGCAGCAAATCGGTCGTTTGCTAGAAGTGTGTGGAGTAGCGGCGCCCGCGCCCGTACCGCGCCACCGCCCTCTGTTCGCGCGCCCCGCCCTCTCCACTGCCAGGCGACACTCAGGTATACATCTCATCTCGTTACATCTCATCTTATATCATCTCAGTTCATCTCATCTCATCTCGTTTCATCTCATCTCATCTTATCTCATATTGTATTGTTCATCATCTCATTAATTTGTATTGTTTCTGTTTTCACTCTAAAAATTGTTTGTTTTTTTTCTCTTCAATGTTTTTATTTTTTTGGTTTGATGGATGTACATTGTACATATTGTTTTTCTGTTACTTTGCTGGTGGAGGGCGTTGATAATTGCGACACAGTTTTTAACTTCTGTAATTATCATCGTTGTATAATATTGTTTTTTGTTTCATATGTACTGAAATAAATAAAAAAAAATATTTTTTTTTAATCTTATCTCATCTCATCTTACCTCATCTCATCCTCTTTCAGCAGTTTTTCGTCACTGCTGATCTGTCGACCATAGCCAAGTACGTGCTGACAGACTTACATACAATACACATATCTTACAAAAATAATTAATTTCTCTCAGTCATGCAGGTTTCCTCGCCATCCTTTCATTCATCGTAAGACAAGCAGTAAACATGTTGAATTAGCAAATTAAAAATATAAGAGATATGACCATGGATCACGGTGACCATAACTGTGAAACATTCAAAACGACAAAAAAAGTGAAAAATCCTAAAAGATAAAAAAGATTTATAGGCTTTAAAAAATAAAAAAACCGTCGTTTTATTTTAGAATATAACTAGCTCCGCTCGCGTTTTAAAGGTTGAAAATCAAACGAAATGTTTTTATCCTGTTTGTGCAACATTTTTCATTGATGCTCCGCTCCTATTGGCCGTAGCGTGATGTAATATAGCCTATAGCCTTCCTCGATAAACGGACTATCCACAAAAAGAAATTTTCAATTCGGACCAGTAATACCTGAGATTAGCGCGTTCTAACAAACAAACCAACTCTTCAGCTTTATAATATTAGTATAGATTACAATTTACCATGAACAGGTGTAGATGGCGACGACTCAGAACGCCGCATACGCCGGCCCAGCGGGCACGTGTTGAAGGACGGCATTGTGGTGTACCGCGAGCGCACAACTAGCAGGGACAGGTGACTTGCTATTCAATTATATATTAATTATAATATTATTACTGTTAGTATGAATTTCTCAGAAATAAAAATTTCCGTAGTAAAAATCATCTAGCCTCGTACCAAATTTCATCGAAATTTTTCCTGTGATTTTCTGATGATGCGGCCACCTTACGGCCACGGTTACATCTATTAAAAAGGTTTTATTTAGTGATTTATTAACGTAAATTAAGTCTGGTCTATTGTGCATTACTGTTCTGTCTGTATGTACTGGTAATTCCCACAAGATCTTAGCCGAACTATATTCTTTAATTTTAGGCTGATCTAAGTCTTCTTTCCACCATTGATTTGTAGAGCTCATGTTATGCTTTTTAATAAGAGTCCAATATATATATATTTAACAAGGTTGTTGTGTCTTTTTATATAATTATTTGGGGCCAGTTTATCACATCCAGAAATAAGGCGTTGTACTGTTTCGTCTTTCTTCATACATAAACGGCACTTTCCATCAGTTGTTATTATTATTATAATAGTATAGATAATAAAGTTAATAATTGTATTTTTAAACTTTTTTTAGGTAATCTAATATGTTTAATTTCGTTCAGTAGTGTATCTAGAACAAGCAGTAGTCACGCTTCAAGGGAAAGTTCTCCCCGCGCCCGTTCTGAAGAAATACCTTTAGAAGATATAAGGAAAAACTCAGGTTTAGCTGCGGCTATACCTTCGACTAGTATACAGGTTAGTTTTGTGTTATACTAATAATGCTTTTGGTGAACGTTGGTGTGGGCCATGCTTTATGTTTTTGTTTGAATGTAATTGCATCCTTTAATGTGTAAACTTAGAATTTATATTGAATGGTAATACACTATGTGTATTTAGATGATGATTAAAAAAAGGAAAATAAGCCATTTACAGATGTTTGATTGGTTTTAACAACCACATTAATAATTCTTATATCTTTTTGTCACAAAAATACAGATTAAAAATATTAATTTATAATATGTGTTAAAGAAATGCATTGTCTTTGTATATACCCAGTAGCTTCAAAAGGTTAATAACGCTAGTGTGTGTCAAAAACAACTCTCATTTTACAGCCTCTAGAGGGCGGTACTGGAGAGTGAGGTAAAATACTTTGATAAAATAATTCATGCTTTCCCATTCACATGGTTATATTTTATATATTTAGTTTCATTTATATACATTCACATTTTCCGAAATAACTTATTTTTAAAGTTTACATGAGTGTAGATATCTTTACACATTTAAAAATTACTAATTGCCCTGAAATTAATTGTATTACCTTGATTTAACAAACATAGGTTTTTTATGTACCAACTATATAAGCGCAGTTAAGGAAAGAAATACAATAAGAATAATAGTCAATAATAGTAATCACTAACATTTCGCGCGGCTCCGTCTGCGTTTTAAAAACCGGAAATCAAGTTCTTATATTTTTCATATATACTAACTTTTCCATGTCTTTCCGTTTTGTAGTTTTTGGAATTAGAGTGAACAAAAAAAGTTCTCGCATTATTATTACATATTTCGAGATAGTACAAAAAAGGAGTTTTCTTAATTAGTTGTGGTATCTCACAAATTCGCTTTCTTTTTACAATGATTCTAACACAGTAAAATATTGCTACACAACAGAATATCGGAAAGTGTATAAGGCATTGTTCTACGCTTTAACCCATAGTATAACATTTCATTATAATCATAACAAATAAAATGTATGATAAAATATTACCTCACTTCTCAGTTTCTCCGTCAAGTGGTTCATGTCATTTAGTTTAAATAATAATTAATATAAAATAATGATTAATTTTCATTGCATTTCATAAAACCATGTTAATATTTGCTTAAACTGTTTAATTTTATTATATAACATTTGGTGTTTAATGCTTATTAATAGAAGTTACTTTAGTTATGTACATATCATTAATTGCAGTTTTTTAAAACGTTAACATTACATTACAATATTGTGTTCTACGATTATTAATAATAATTAATTACTTTTTAATGCTTTATTTTGTTAAAGCTTCATGTCTATTTAATAAATTGTACTTTTTCAAGTTAATAAATAATTAGGAATAAAACTAATTAGTGACTCATCCTCGCTAGTTGAGGTTCGTCTCTAGGTTCGTTTTAGTGGTAAGTGATTCCCATACAAAATAAACAGTTCTGAACTTTATGATCTCTCGTTGCGGCTCGTTTCCCTACTTTGTTATATTTTAATCATCCGTGCATAGCCTTTCTAAAACAAAAAAAGGATCATTCAAATTGTTCCAGCCATTTTTTGGGTTTCAGTGAGACTAACTTTCGAATTTCAATGTATATGAATTTCTCTAGACTAACAAGCCCCAAAGCTTAGAAATATCATTCAGATCTTAAAATATTTCCTAAGTCACATGAAAACAAAATTATTTAAAATATAGTTTCCATTAAGAATAAATTACATTTAATACAAAATCAAACTATTATTACAGAGCACGCCAAGCACGTCCCAGCGTCAAAAAATAACGAACACTTCGTCAGAAGAAACATCCTTTATTTCCAGTGAGCCGCGAAATCGGAAAGGCATCGTGGAAACCATATGATATTAACTGAAATAATCTGTAGGAAATATATCTTCTTCGCTAAAATGGAGAAGATTTTAGAAAAATGGAGAAAATTCTAGAAAGTGGAGAATATCAATATTCTCCATTAGAATATACATGCAGGTACATTTCTCAGTTTCCTTCCAAATGTGATGAATTATAATTATTACCAATGTTTTATTTTAAATGGTTATTTTAACTTTAACAGTGTTATGAATCCAAGATTCGAAACGACTTTAGTTAATTATTGAGGGGCTTTGTTGATAATATGTAAGAGTATGTTTGTATATGTTGTATTTACGGTATTTAACATTGAATGTTGATCTCCTGAATTGTACTGTGTTTAACTTGATATTTATTTTTACTCTTTTTGCAATTTTTAATTGTAATAACTTATTTTATTATCTATTTATTCATAATAATGATATCTTGTACTACAATTAGATTTGAAAGGCGATTGATCTTTTATTTATATTTGTAATTTTTTTGTATTCTTTTTTGCTTTAAAATTAATATTTTTATGGTTTAGTAAAATTTTATGTTGACCAAAAAGGTACATATTTAGTAGCGTCCTTTGTAAAGTATTAAATATATGCATTATCTGTGTTTATATGTATATTAGTACAAATGTTGCGAGAGTGAAATTATAATAAATATACATATTGTTATTGAAAACTCACTTATTAAGTGGTACCATGACTTGTGCTGCTGTAATAGTAACTTCGATTCTCGTATGAAAAATTTTTCAGCTAGACCAGTAATAAGCAATGTAAAAGTGACGATTTAACTTTTAAATTTTCTATAATTCTAATTTTTATTTGTATTAAAATAATTTATTCTCGCAACACCTTAAGTTTTAGTATAACTATCTTTATATTTATATATGTTTTTTTATACTCGTATATGCTTTAAGTGGTATTAAATGGCGCGCAAGTGTTCGAAAGTTTTAGTTAAAATATATTAAGTGGTGCATTTGGGATTTTTCAGTTTTTACATAGTTTTTTTTTATTTTGACATAAAATTGGTTTAGATTACAGGTTGTCTTTCTTTTTATTTTTGCATATTTTAAAAAGAAGTGCAGAAATTATTAAAATTTTTTAGCTATTAATGTGGTAAAGGTGTGTAGTACTCGTAGTACATATAAAATGTCCATTTAAAAATGTAACTGTAATTTAAACTATAAATACCTATATGTGAATCTATTTATAAGAATTATTTTTAAGAGGTTTTATTTTATTTGTGATTTTTTTTATCTGTTTCGTAATTGAAACTTTGTTTGTTTTGTATATTTTACGTCCAACCTTACATTATCACAAATTTATACATTGTGATATGAACAGATATTTTAAATTTAAAATTTAAATTTAAATTCAAATAGCCAAATGTATAAAATGAATCAAAAGTCGGTAAAAATGTGATAGACATATAAGCAAATTATAGACAATTCGAAAATTTTCTTCAATTTTCAGTCATTTTATAACAATACTGTTGTCGTTATGAAAATAAATATTTGTTTGTCTAGCATATGTGCAATATATTTTAGTTAATAATAACACAAACAAACTAAATAATTATATGACTTATAGTTCTCGAGGTGTAAGCATTGCTTTGCATTTGTGTGCGATAGCCAAATATCGTGTTTTAACAACTAGTTCGCGTCACGTAAAAAGAACGCTGGAAGAAAGTGGTGGGGGCGTGTTTGCGCATGAGTACATTCGCGCACGAAAGTAGTACTAGGCCTATTCTTTTATTTTTGAACCAGCCTTTCGCTTGCGACGTATATTGGTTATTAGTAGGTTCATTGAAAAATATATTAGATAGAATTTCATTAAATAGAATTCTATTAATTAATAAAATATAATTGATTCAGTGTAGAATGTTTAATCTACTTATAATTAAAATAATTCGTTAAATAATTTTTTTAAATTATTATCTGCGTTATTATCAGACTTTCTCTTTTTAAAATATACGTCAAAAATATTTTCTCTCTTTTTTATATAAATCCATTTCGTAATTTAGAACTTTGTGCACGCGATGGTATTTTGAATCTCCCTCTCACCACCAAATTGGCCGATAAATCGCCTCTGCGCAACTTGACAGCCAGCGTTCTTTTTACATGACACGAATTATAAATGGGTCTAAACGCGCTACACTATAGTGTAACCGTAATTATCCGTATACTGCACTCACAAAGGCAAGCTAAGCTTAAGGCGCGAGGACTGCAGTCTATACCCCTCAATCACGCCTTAAGAAGTCCTATTTAAAAAATATACGTTTTAAGTACATTATATTAATATTCCTATAAATAAATTTGACACTAATAAATTAATAAAAACTTATTTATAACACATAAATGTGAAGTAATCTTCACTTCTCAATTGAGATACGGTTTTTCTTTAAAAAATAAACATTACAATACAAATGACAGGTAAATTTTGGCGCCTGAGTGTACTAACAAAGTGTGATTTACGTCTACCATTAGTTAGAACTTGTAAATATTATTTAATGTACAATAAAGCATGGTATACTTGAATTAAAATAATTCGTTAAATAATTTTTTTAAATTATTATCTGCGTTATTATCAGACTTTCTCTTTTTAAAATATACGTCAAAAATATTTTCTCTCTTTTTTATATAAATCCATTTCGTAATTTAGAACTTTGTGCACGCGATGGTATTTTGAATCTCCCTCTCACCACCAAATTGGCCGATAAATCGCCTCTGCGCAACTTGACAGCCAGCGTTCTTTTTACATGACACGAATTATAAATGGGTCTAAACGCGCTACACTATAGTGTAACCGTAATTATCCGTATACTGCACTCACAAAGGCAAGCTAAGCTTAAGGCGCGAGGACTGCAGTCTATACCCCTCAATCACGCCCAGGGGTATTCATCTTAGTACTAATAATTTGGAAACTAATATTGACGAAGATGCCAACTTCAACTAACAGATGGCAGGCTAAGCTTCGTTTGCACGAACTAGATGTCACTACTGAGTACTGCGAGCTAAATGAGTCATGAGTATTATTGTTCTGTGGTCATGAGATGAATTATTTTTAAAATTTAAATGTCCGCCATTGATGACGCCATTGATCTTGAACATTATTTTAGAAATTTATAATTTTTCCCAAACTATGTGCTGATTATTGTGTTTTATCGTTGAATTGAGCTTCTGTTCTCCGATAAATTCGTATAACTGTGATCTCAATATATCGCAACTTCGTAGTTAGTAGAACTGAGTTAGGACTCGTTTCTGCCGTTTTTTTTGTTGCATTGTTCCACCTTTCATTTTTAATTTGTGTGCTCATCAAGAAGTTTAAGGCCCAGTTATGACATCAGACAAGCAATGCTTCGTTCCTGGATAAAAGGAGACTGAAGGTACCTATGTCAGATATATGAACAACTTTTTTAACTCCCTATAAAACCCAAAGTTTAGAACTTCATAAAAGTAATTACCTTTAAAGTTATAGCTGCTGACTTACTGCACCTACAGCTTATTTTAAATTTATTTTAATAAACACCTAAAACTATTGAGTTAAGCTGTTTTCTTATTCTTATATTAATTGCTACAAGTCATGATTATGATTGTTATGGCATGACATAGGTACTCTATTTTTGTCTTATTTAGTTTATTCCTATTCATATTTTCATTATCCAGTCCATAATAATTATATATTAAGATATTAAAATCAATTAAAAATACCAAACCTTAACTTGATTGCTGTATAGCATTTAAAATATCAAGACTCAAAAATCAAGATAAATCAGCGACAAAATCCTATAGTCTTAATCCATTACTTTTCATGTGTCTGCTCACATATCTTTAATATTAAGTTAGAAAAATAGTAGTAGAAAGTTTTCAATTTTAAGCACTTCAACTTTATTTATTTTAGGTGTTTGATAAGTTCTTCATCTATTCCCAGAATGAGAGCATATTTAAGTATCTCCCTGTGTCGCACACATTTTGAACTGAAATCACTACAACAGAATTAGTAAGAATGCTGTACCAACATTAAATATGCCAGGTGATATGTCTATACTTCTATACTAATATATAATAATATTATTAAAAAAAGTTTTTTGTATATCATGTTAAACCCCACTCTAAAAATTTAGATGAGGAGTTTGGAAAGGATATAAAATATTTTTTTGTGAGAGAAATCTGAAACTTTATTACACTTCACTATGTTTGCTGAGCCGTGGTCTCCACTTTAGAGCCCTTCTAATTCTAATTATATAAATCTACATAGTTTTTTAAAATTATATACTTTTTTCTAGTATTATGTATATTAAAGAGGAAGCCATTGCAACAAATTCAAGACGAGTCACTACCAATAACATCACATATTTATACTTTAACTAACCAAAGTTTAGACTAGTTGAAACCTTTTCATTCTAGAATATATTTAATTTTTTTCACAATATTATTAGTAATTTGTTCCTCACATTGTGCTGTTTGTACTAATGTTCTAATAAGTTTTTCTTTTTAGATCCCAAATATCTCACTAATTATTTGCCACATGTATCTATTGCCAAACAAAAAGAAAGTTTTGAAAAGTATAATATTAATATTACATTTAACTATAAAAATCCAATCCACTCAAAAAAAATGTGAAGCAGTTAGGAGTTTGCAGTCAGATTTTAGATTTTAATTTTCATATATATTATTATTTGCAGACCATGGGGCTTCTTCATCTTCATACAAGCCCCAAAGAAATACTAATAGGAACCAGTAATTTTCGGTAAGCAAGCAAATATTTTTTTATTTTGAGGAGTGTTTATGAATGTAGAAACTTGGGTATGGTGCCTAAGAAAGGGACTATAAGATTTAATAAATAGTTAAATTTTTCAAAACGTCTTGTTTTTATTTTTATAGAAAAACGGAAGACAGCAAAAAAAAATTACAAAAAAAAAATACATATTCTAAAAACAACTTGTAACTGCTAGAATAAAACTAAGCTATACAAAGAATTGGATAAATCCTGCAGTGCTAGATACCCTGGAAAATTGCTTAAGTGTAGCAAAATTATTAATGCAGATACAATAGAATAGAGCATTATGGTAAAAAAAATTAATAGGCTCTAGGCCTGTTAAATGAATAGAAGCATCATAAAATTGGATTCAACTAAGTTGGAATTTTATTATATGTATAGATTAATACATTTGACCAAATAAAATAATGTATATTATGTTAATAGATATTCAACAACTGACATATTACATATATACACATCTATATTAAATAATAATCTTACACTTATATGATACTTACATAATAATATATTTTGTTTGCTGTTATTGTTACTTTGTATGTAACAGATTAACTTTCCATGAATACTTTTTGAATATTTTATACAACAACATCAAACTGCTTTCTGTCTTCTGTCTGCTTATAAATGTAGCTTACTGTGATAAGTACCTGCATTTTAACTAAGTTTTGTTTTTTTTACAGGGGAGGACAGACAGACGGGGTATCGACGCAATAATCTTTAGTCTAAAGAACCAGAGGAATAGTCAATACATATGAACCAGCAAAATCATGGTAAGCAAGCAAATAATATTTTTAATTCCAAGGTGTTTATCCATTTAGAAATATAGTCGGGGTAGAAATATATCGTGATAAGCAACTGCATTAAAACTACATCTAGATCTAGTATCAAATGTGCTTAAAAAAGACAGACAACTGCTAAATAAAATGTTTGTTTTGGGAACCTGCGACCTACTTACTATCAGAAGTAGCAGATGGTTTATTTACTAAGTCTTATTTCTATTTTTACAGGAGAGCTGAGAGCAGTGGGGAAAACGGAAGACCCAGGCAACCGGGGCAACAGATTAATCTCTAAAGTGTTTATTTAAGGATTGATCTGAGCCCCTGTTACCAACAAACCACATCAATCCAAAGAAAAGCAAGTGTAATAATAGTAAAATTAATGTCTTTAATATTAAGCCATATTGACTTGTGTGCTCATGAATGAATTCCCTCAGCTGAACTCGAACCCGCGACCGCTGGTATAATCAGTAGCGTCACTACAAAGTGAGTCGAACTTGTCATTATGCAAATAAAAGTTAAATATTTTTTTATGTCCTTTATGTATATGTAATAAATATACTAATGACTTGACCACGCTTCGCTCGAATCCGTCATTATATCGTTTATATGTTAATTTATGTTTACTTTGTTAACCAACTGTCATCATCCCAAATTTTCATCTAAATCTGTCCAGTGGTTTTTGAGTGATTTCGTCACAAGCAAATTGTAAGAATTCTACCTCTGTATTGTTAAACTGATTTTTAAACAAAAAAATTAATTTATAGATTCAAATAAGTTAGAATTTTGTTAAATGTATGCATACATTTTACTCATTGTTTCTGTTATTTTTTAATTAGATGTATAAATATTATTTTTGTTTTACTTGTTTATTTGTTTTTCTTGTCTTCTGTTTCTTATTTGTTTTTGTTATATGTGAAAACTTGATTGGTTTATGTAATGTTTTGTTATTATTTGTTTAATATTGTGCTGTCTATTAATCAGAAAATAGACATTTTGCATGACACATTTAACGCCTTTGAAAACAAAATTAATTGCTATCTTGAGTAAATTCAATTTTAATGTATTTTTCTTTTCTTTTAATATTTTACTAATCAGATAGCATGCCGTTTTTCTTCTTGATTAATTTGCTTTGTCTCGTTTTAATTTTTATTTTGTAAAATATAACATAATATCACATTTTAATTATTTATTATTAATTATCTTTGTTTTAAAATTTTATTATTTTAATTTGTAATTATAATTAATTAATTATTTAAAAAATAAATTAAATCTAAATTGGTATACTATTAATACTATTGTGATAGCCTGTAAAAGTAGCAAGTTGTAACTACCTGTAATTAAAAGTACAATTATCATGAGAAATCATATTATGTAACCTAGTTTTAAGTATTGTAATATTGTAACTTGGTATTTCAATAAATAAATAAATAATTTGTAGAATATGCCCATAATACAGTTCTCCTCTTGCGGCAATAGAGACTACCAGACCTTGTATATTGACAATTATGTATATACTTAATATATTTGTTTCTGTATTTAATATTGTTTACTGTAAATGTTTTTTGGTCATAAAATATGATAATTACCATTATTAGCATGTGTAAAACTAGTGAAACGATGGTAAAGCATTTCTAACTTTGTAAAGTCTACTACTAAGTTAAGTTAGATGAAGGAAAATGTATATATTTGAATTTTATTGTTATTAGATTTATTCATGTTCAAATAAATTATAATACATTATATTTTTTTTATTTTCACCCTTTCTAAATAAAAATTAAAAATGAACAATAATATGAATATATATATATATATATATATAGCTACGTATATACCTACAAAAATAGTTCCAACTTCAACTAACAGATGGCGCTTTTTATGCATTTCCAATTTCGACGGCGAAGTTTTACCTCTAATTATATATATATAGCAATATACTCTATGATCACGCCTTAAGAAGTCCTATTTAAAAAATATACGTTTTAAGTACATTATATTAATATTCCTATAAATAAATTTGACACTAATAAATTAATAAAAACTTATTTATAACACATAAATGTGAAGTAATCTTCACTTCTCAATTGAGATACGGTTTTTCTTTAAAAAATAAACATTACAATACAAATGACAGGTAAATTTTGGCGCCTGAGTGTACTAACAAAGTGTGATTTACGTCTACCATTAGTTAGAACTTGTAAATATTATTTAATGTACAATAAAGCATGGTATACTTGAATTAAAAATGGACAATTAATTTTTTAACGCTACATTAGGTATAATTTTAGGTAATTTCGATAAATTTTTACAAGCTTTTTCCTGTGACTTTGTTCAAATTGTATTACTTTTTCGACGTTTCTAAATAGTGCAGTATCGTAGTAACCCGCAGTTAACTTTCACGATTTCAAAACTTTGGATTAATAAAACTATGCAAAATTGACTGAAATTTCTGTATTAAAATATTTTTTTTGAAATATTTCTGGTTATGTTGAAAATAGTAATTAGTTTTTCAGAATACGTATTGTATGTCTTCATACATTTAACTCTTTATATTTTATATATAAACCTTCCGCTCGAACGTCCTAATTGCCAAAATCATATCAAAATCCGTTCAGTAAATCATTAAGTTTCCTAAATATGATCTATCTAATACGTCTTTTTTCAAGATTACACTTTAAAAATCTATAAATAATAATAATACCAACGTTATATTGATATATTTTCAATTTAGGCCGCGCGCAGACTATCATTAATAACAAATTGTAGATGCAAAATTTGTGTAGACGTGGCCTTATAATTTTTATCATCATTATTTAATGTATATTGTATAGATTAAATGAATGATGATTATAAAGCATTTAATATATAAAATTGTTTAAAGAAGTGCGTTGGTGTTTTTAAAAGTGTAAAAATCGCAAACAAAAAAGTTTCAGATATAAAACTTTTTGTAAGTCATATGGTTTTGATCATGAATATATGTTGTGATTTTTTTAAGATTTCCAATAAATGTAAACTGTAAATAAATTATGATTGTTCACATAGTATTTAAATATTTTAGCGTTGAAATTAAATATATAACGTGTTATAATATTATTGAGTTTGATTTATGTTACTACCTTTTTTAATTTTTCTATTTTATTGATACTATCGGCTTAGGTTTTGAATACAAATAGCTTATAGGGATGTAAATGTTGTCACGGATTTTTTAAACCTACAATTCTCTAGTACGTTGCATTAATATCTCTTTAACTTTTCATTTTTATATTCATCTTGTACAAAATATTTACACAAATCTATGTCGATTATCGTCCATTCTATTAGGGAAAACTGTACCAAAATTAGTAATAAGTATGGCTTAGGGGACTTAGAAAACAGATAAAGGTAAACAGTATCTTTGTTGGACAAAATAAACTTAATGTCTGCCTTTTTAAGCGATTTTATCTTGAACTGAATTTTACGTTTTTCTTTAAAAATGAGAGTGTACATGTTGTGAGTGCAAATGCTACACGGTAAATATATTTTTTCTTAATAACTTTTGTTTGCGTATTTACTATTTATTTACAATATCATATATTTTAATGGCCTTATTTCAATTATGGTAATACTCGGTAATTGTTTCAGAGGGTACGAGGATAAATAAAAAAAACATCAACTTTATTCGAATAAAACATACTCTTCAACTATATTTCTGTTCTAATTTATTTGATTAATCATCTGTTCTATACACATGATATGCACCAATGCCTATAAATAATACAAACGATGACCAATACGGGGTATGATAAAACAATTATGTACAAATAAAACTCCATATCTCATATAAAACATTTACACGTACGAATAACTTATTGAGCGCAACGACAAACATTTAAGTACAAAATCATCTATAACATGTCATTATCTCAATGGTAAACTTTTCAATATCAACATTAAATCACAGTGATCACTTCAATCCCTTCCTTGCACCATAAAGGCTACCACAGTCTAGCAATAATGTCTTAAGACATGACGGAGATTGAGAGACTGTCTTAAGACATTTTTGTCTCTAGAGGTACTTAACTACACTGGACGTGTTTGAAGGCAACATCTGCGTTTTTCAAGAAAGATTGATAGTACCTCACCATTAGATAGTCTTCCATTAGATCCACCAACAAAAGCACAGATAGAAAGAAAAAAGAAAACCAAATAATCGAGTCGTTACGCAATTTGCAGTATTTCGTAGTCCATGTTCAAATTGTGACACGACTCAATTAAAGTAGATACAGTAAACAGATTACGCTAACAATTCCACATCTTATTGAAAAATCGTTTCCGATTACAAATATTCTATCTTACAGAATAGATACTCGCGATTTGACTGCATCAGCAAAAGAAGTCTATTAAAATTATAAACTATAAACTATTCTTATAAAACTACAACTCATAAATTATAACACGTAAAGGAACGTTTTTACATTTAAAAACCTTAGTCTTAAACAATTATTTGTATAATGAACATTTCATTGGTCTGCGCAACTTATAATAATAGTTTTATACGGACCGTATGTAGGTAGCCTTAGTTCGTTACGTTATACATATTATATCGTTAAGTAGGTACCTATTTAGTATATGAGACGACCAATACATTTTATTGCTAACTTTTACTAATTATTCGTGGCTTAATATGTAACCTAATATTAAAACAAACGTACAGCCAAATTTAAATCCTACCTACTCAATACAAAGGACATAAGATAATATTGTTTTTGAACTTACAATTGAACGATTTAATCGTATATAACTATTCAATTGAGACTTAGGCCCTGATAGATATCATTAGTTGGAGATACTTAAGCCATTTTTAAAAATTATTTATTTTGAATCTCTTGGCGATATGCATAACTTTTTCCTTTATGAACATTTTAAAATATATTATAGGAAATTTCCATTTGTGCAAATATATTTTAAAGAAATATTGAAAAAAAAAGCTTGCTAATAATTATTATTTATTACTTATTGATTACCTTTATTACTTATTGATTGTGGTATGCGTAATGAAAAGATCTATCAAAAAAGTCAACGAGAATTCAGGTTAAGAGAAATTATATTGGTTAGAAATGGCTTAGAGATCTCTGACTAGGGATACCAGATTTGTACAAGCTAAACAAGTGTTGAGGTTAAACAACAGCAAGCATTATGTGGAAGCACAGACTGTTCAAGACTTGGAAAACTTACAAAGATTCATTTCACACGATAAATATACAAAAATTGGTGCATCAGATTTAAAGAAATCAATGGATAAATTATTTTATATTATTCGATCGATTTAGAAGTAGGACTACTGGTAGAGATAATGGGTGCGAACTGTGTATCATAAGACGCTTTCAAAACAGGTGTGTAGGTAAATATTTTATCTATAAAAGGTTAAATCGTTCTATAAATAAGCGATTTTTTGTAAAAATACTTTTGAAAAATGTGTGATATTCAAAGTTTTGCATTCAGAGTCGAATAACGATTCGATAAGTAAAAATGACTGTGTTATATCTTAAAAAGACCCCCTCAAGAACTCAAGAAGGGTTATTTCGACCCTGAATGTTTTCTGGCGTCTGCTGGTAGACAAATACAAAATTTTAACCCTGTCACCAGTTATGTGCGCTTGATATTATAATAATCAAAATATTTACTTGTAAGTAAAAACGTGAAAAAATTGAAAGCTTGAGGCGAGACTGAAGTTAAAGAAAACGTAGAACTAATCATGGGAATGAGTTAAGATGATTTTTTCTATATACACAACACTCTGTTACACAAGCCAGTAAGTCTAAATGAAGCTCATAATTTTCCTTATATCTATTTATGTGGGTACTTCGTTTTTTATGTATTTCAACTGATTTTAAACACTGAAGAGTAGTTATGAAAATTATATTCTGCATAGCAATTTATAGTAATTATTATTTATCTAAGCTACTGATAACTTATTATCGATTCACCAAATTATCAATATAATATATTAATGTTTAACATTAAATTACCTCAAACCAAAGAAAGAGCAAACGCCCAGTAATACGGTATTTTATTGAAAAATAAAATGTATGTACCTGTTAGTCTATTCGAAAAGCGTCATATAAATTATAACAATCTCTGTAAATATTTTTTTATAAGTAATAACGAATTATAGGAATATTTTAGATAGATTATTCTTTGTGATTATATTTAAAATAGGTTCGGTAATATGTGTATAATAATAATTAGTTCAAATTCCAAACAATTTAGTACCATATTGGTCTATTGGTTGGTATACGATAAGAGAATAAAATTATTTTAAATACAATAAATCGCAACAATGATAAATGAAGCGAAGAAGGTATCTTATGCCAAAAATAATGAGTAAGTACATAATTGACAATTCTTAGATTTAAATAATCAAAAACAACTACATTTTGATTACCAAGTTATAATTGACAAAAACTAATCAAAAATGTTTACCACACGAATATATTTTTTTGATTCATAGAAATTTAGAAAGATTTATCATGGAACTCAGAAAATCGTGACGATCTTTATACATTCACGTAATTTATACTAGTTATTTTCAAGTTTGCCAAAAACATCTATTTTATTGATAAGTAAAGTATATGAGACATTATTTTTTCATATTATTAGTATGCATCTATAAATATTTTTAATTATTTTATTTCATTATATTACTTTAATAGTATGTGACTGGAAAAAGTCTGTATAAAGTTCCTTACGATTCGGTTCCATGATCGCAGATTCACTCCATTTTAAAGTGTCCCCTCATAAATATATTCTAGCTAAATCTGCCGATATACATTTGGATATTCACTACTAAAGGTGCAAATATTTCTAAAATATATAATATATTATATAAACAGTATCTGACTATAGTGTGCCATATACAATGCACGCTTAATATCGTTATATTGCTAACATTTATTGATTTAATCATAAATTATTTAATAAAATATTGCTTATTAAGATATTTTCAAGTAATTAATTACTCAAACTTAACGTAATATAAATTTTAAACATTTTTAATGATTAAAATCATTAATAATAATTTTCTTTAACAATGATATGATAAAATATATTTGAATATTAATGAAATCGATAAAATCAGATCTATTTAAATTATTTTTAATAATTAGGTATAAAGAGGAATTTTTACGAGAAATCGTCTTAGACTTATTTTTATTAATAAAATTAATAAAATTATTGCAGATAAGAGTTATAATAATTCTAAATGAAAATAAATATTAACAATATAACTTATTGATGTACCATCTAGTAAAATGGTCCATACACATAATAAGTATGTATAGGGCTTAATAAAACTGTTAAACAGTATCACACACTATACATGGAATATTATTAGCTAATTTATTAAATACCTTGGTGTTTCTCGTAGTTCAGACGCCAAGTTTAAATAAATTTATTTTGTAAATAGTTGTATGGTAAATATAATTTTCAAATCCAAGAAAATATCAATTCCTATATTAAAAGTATGATTTTATGTATGAAAAATAATAATACGATATTATTCTAGTTAATTCATTTGAATATAAATAATTTATTGTTAAGTAAAAGCTTCGTACACTTTAGAGATAAATTTTAGCTTTAGTATTGTACAAACAAAGCTTTTTTGCTTTCAGACATCATAATGTTAACTTGTTACCTGTAATAGGGCTGTAGTAATTTCTTCAATAGGTGGGTATTTCTTGTTAGAAAAAAATATGACGTTTTAAATTTTATAGTAAGTACTAAATAGTGTTATTTATTTAAATTATTAAGAAAATGAATGATATCGATTATTATTTCCCCAATAAATATGTTATTTTGATATTATTGCATTATCTCAGGTATACAAGGTAAAGAAGGTATTTGGTGTCTAAAGGACGAAATATAAAAATTGTATTATGAATTTATCTATTTGAATACCTAAATATGTATATTTCTTTTATTATATACAATACACTCGGCGAGTGAACTACCATCATTGTTTCACATTTAAATAAAAGAATCGTACATACCCCATAACACTTTATACATCAGTTAACAATCATTATTGTCAGTTATAAATCTAGTTATGTCTTTATATTTAAATATAAATTCGCGCTAGTAGTAGGCAGTTTTAAAACAATTATGTTTATATTATATATTTACTATTAATTACGAATACGACAAGGTGCGGCTCTTTGAATATTATTTTTGGTACAAGCTTTTGAATAAAATTGAATATTTCGGTAATTACTATTAATTTTGAATTTAGTTATAGTTTTCGAGATGTAAAACCGCACCTATCGACGATCAGACGCTGGCGTTAAGACGGATATTACTAGTACATTCAGTATTAAAACACTACGGATTTACAAACAACGCTTACATTACACGATTACTTATAAGAGCTATGAATCAGTTGCACTACTTTCTAAAGAGCTCATACACTCGTTGCAAAACGCAGTCGAAATTACCGAATAAATGACGATATCAAACGTGCAAATCGAGCTGCCACTGAACGCGACTTCTGGATAGTTCGTAAGTATAAAAAGTATTGCGGAATTGTTTATTGCTTTATTAGGAGCGTAACTGCGCTGGACTGAGGACCAGTTCGCCGTCTGGTGCGCCTGCGAACGATACGTTGCGGGGAGGTGGTCGCTTGCCCCCTGCACTCGCAAGACCCCCCGCAAGACCCCCCACAAGACCCCCCGCAAGACCCCCCGGACCTGGAACTGTTCCCGAGGTTGCCGCACCCCCCGAACATCCAGCAATCCCTGGGACCGAACTCCCTCCCCCCGTGCCACCAGTTGCGCCTCCTCCCGCCGTCGATTGCAACGACGGTGATTGCTTTGGTTGTGATCCCGCCTGAAAATTACATAAAACAATTAATTTTTAGTGACATAGTACTAAGTATAATTATTTAGCACTTAACAATGTATAGGCCTCCATACAATCCGAGGGGTTCAGGCCATAATTCATAGCTTAAGCTAAGTGGCGTTCGGAGGATCTCACATGTATTCTCAGATATTCAATTCCTCGCCATGATTTCCTTGATCATAATATTAAAAATGAAAGTGATTCGCGAAGAAAATATCAGAGACCCGAGAATTTTTTTAACTCGCTTATTCGCTTTTTCACGCAAGCGTACTTGTACCTTACTTGATTACCACTGTCTTTGAAAAACATACTGGACCTGAAGAACCTAGAGTTGTCATAGACATTTTTGACATTATCTACGTTCATATTAAGTCAAATTCCTACTGCTTAAAAGATATATTAGTTAGATTTTTTAATCGCTACTAAACTTCATTATTGATCACTCGCTGGATTGAAAATTCTCCAAAATTACTCCAGCTTTAATATACTCCTGAGCCGCGCGGCTACCTATTTCTTATATTATGTGCGGCGTGCACTCCTCCTCTTCTGTTATTGTAGTTTTAGTAGGGATCCTTGTTTTATCTTGCAATTAAAATAGCCTATATTAATTAGTGATAATGTAGTATTCAAAATGTGATTTTTTTTTTAAAATCGGCCCAGTACTTTTTGAGCCAATTCGTAACAAACATACGTACAAACCTTTCCTCTTTATAATATTAGCATTAGATTATTTCGATCTACCCTCAAAGAAAAACTAACCCACCGGTTGAACGAGTACAGTCTGCGGCTGTAACGTCGTGTTCGCTGTTCGATATCTGCGCAAGCGTTCGTCTTCCTCTCCACTGGACAGGCTGGACACGTCGCAGGAGGAGGCGTCGAGTCGCCGAGCGGGCGAGCACTGTGCGGGCCCCGCTCGACCGCCCGCGTACCTCGCAAGCGGCATTTCTTCCCCTTCCACGCATCCGGACAGTCTGTTTTGTTGGAAATTTAATAATAGTTTATTATCATATCATATATTACTTCATTGGTTATGGAGTAACTAACTCCAGAAGTTAGTTATGGAGTAGTAGAGAGTAACATAGGTTATGTTGCTCCATGGTATGGAGAACGATATTTTCAAGTAACTTTTTACATTTTTAATTTAAAACTTACATTCAGCTTTAACTAAAGCTCGACAGTACATAATACATTATAGGCTTTATTTATATTATATTTATCATTTCTTGTTTTCTTTGTTTCTATTACTAATTTTAAGTTGCATCAAAAACTTAAATAAATAGGATTGTACAAAAAAAATTACTTAGTATCAGTAAGCAGTCAAAATATTTATTTTAACAATTAAATAATAACTTCCTGTTAACCTTCTGTTCTCCTTGTGGTTCGCTCGCCGTCTGCAACAAGGCTTGGCGAATATACAGAACATAATACGTAGCAAACAACATGCCAGCCCCGCCACGATGAGCGAGGGGCCGACCAGCCGTAGCGCTGGTGTTTTGAAACCCTGGAATGTGAGAAATACATTTTAATTGGCCTTTAAGTAAATAAATAAATAAATATAAATAATATGTTGGGACATTTTTTACAACAGCACCATCTAGTTCCGTGGTAAGCTACGAGGCTTGTATTACGAATACCAGATAGTTGATGTACTACACTTATAAATTTTAAATACATACATAGTATAAATATATATACCCATGACTGGAGAACAAACATTCGTGCTCAACAAACGAATGCCCCCAGCGGGACTCGAACCCGCGACCGCTGGCGCAGAAAGTAGAGTTTTTTGTAGTATTTTAGTAATTACGAATACATCAGAGAGTCCAGCGGTCAGTGCGTCTATATACTTATTACTTACATACATTAAATACTAAATACATAATATTTTCTAGAGTTTTTATACGCCATCTTGCGATTAAGTATATTTTTAATTACTTTTATTAATAGCTACATCATCAGATATTAAACAACCCTCCAACCATCGCTACGTCCCTAGACGCCGTTCGAATTTATGACATTACGGAAGTATTGAGGTGAAACGATTTTTCCGACTTACTTTACAAATATCATTATACCAGATACATGTTTATACAAATAAATGAGATAAAAAAACCTTTTGTTATTGGTTAGAAGCTGTATGATTTTACGCTTAATACCTGTTACTTAATTGTGTTTAGTGATATGACTAGAATAACTCATGTTACTATGAGGTATATGCAGTTAGTTATTAATATCTAGTGATCATACCTTGTCTCCGGTACCCACGAAGTAGACGACGAGGCCAACCGCGAGCGTTGTGAGTCCCACGTACAGGAGTCTTGCGACCCCCCACGGCTCCCCGTTCGCTCCTTCCGCCTCCCCCTCCGAATCCGACGATGAGCCGTACGACGCATCGCGAACCTGATAAATATATATATAATTTAATAAAATGATTTAAAAAATATCACTTCTATGAGGTCGGCTATGAAGCCTACCTTACCACACCATCCGGCCTTATTGTATCTAAGGCTGAATGCTGTGCATCTGCTATGAGATACGAGTACGTGTTAAAAATGCTATATTTTATGTCATGATTTAAGAAAACCTATTATTATGTTATTGGACTAATAGGTACCTGGTATCTGTCTTAACAAAAAAAAGATATTTAGGATATTTGATTTTATTAATGAAATTTCACTAATAAAATACACCAAAATTTAACTACTTATTTATAGAATGAATCAATAAGTATATTTAGTAATTGGTAAGATTTTTGTGTACGGTTTATTCCAGTTATCTCTCTCTCCCCCCCCCCCCCCATCTCCTCTCTCTCTCTCTCTAACAATCTCAACACATATGTTTCAATATGACCTGAACCATGATTTCAATATGATATAGAGCCTGTGCACACAATAACTTGACACGTTAAAACGCGCTTGACACGTGTTTGTATACGAACGCTAATAACATGCATTAAGTCTATCAAGCGCATCGTCTACACCGTACACGTATGCTGTTTACGCGCATAAAAACTAGATATAAGTACATTAAACGTTAAGTATTTAAATGTAAAGCCACTAAAAATGGTACACCTACTTGGTCGCGGTTCCAGTTAAGTAGATATGCGTAACATCAATCTATACTAATATTATAAAGCTGAAGAGTTTGTTTGTTTGTTTGGTTGAACGCACTTATCTCAGGATCTACTGGTCCAAATTGAAAAATTCTTTTTGTGTTGAAAAGTCCGTTTATCAATCCGAGCATCAATGAAAAATGTTGCAAAAACGAGAAGGGCGGGCGTTAGTTCTGTGAGGTACCATACCTTGCGTCGAAAGAATTTGGTTACCTCTCTTTAGAACGCTTGCGAAGCCGCGGGAAATTCTAGTATTAAATAATATTAAATACCCGATTGGTACGATGCCACTTGTTGCCTGGACCGCGCCGTGCGCCCGGATGGTCGCCGAGGACAGAGCAGCGGCGGGCAGCGCCGCCCGCGCCCAAGCCGCCGCCGCCCACCGACAGCGCCGCCGCTTCCTGCCAGGCCGCCCGCCCAGCCGCGCACTGGAATAAACAGGAATAAATATTAATCAATATGTATAAAAACTATAAGAGTTGAAGACACAATTCTGGGCACTCTCTCTGTGCACCGAGAATGAAGAAAGATAATCCTTTGAGTAATTTATTAATCAGTAGAAAAATTATACACTAAATTCCTTGGATAACGCACAGTCGAAAAAGTGCGACGAAAAATTTTATTTTTGTCTGACAAAATACTGGGTTTGTGGAGGAACGTCTTAGAAAGTTATTTGTGGGAAAGTCAATTCGATAATTGCAGATGAAATTACAGAAAAACTGGCTTAGCAGTAGACCTATACTTCCTATTGGACGTCATTGAAAATAAATATTTAAGTGCACTTATACAAAAATTAAGTACATAATAAACTTTAATCAGGTAAGATTCGACAAAGAAATTAATTAAAAATGTGAATTAGCTCAAGAGATATTCTATATTTATTACATTTCTTTAGCCTAGCCTGACTGTTGGTCCTAGACTACATCAACTAAATGTTTGAAATATTTATTTGGCTATTTAGTAAGCGGTGGAAATAGAAGAAGTAGGATTTATTATTAATTAAAACATTATTCTAATAGAACGATCTTTTCTATAAAAATCTAATTTTTATGAAGTCAAGAAGTGTTTTAATAGAAAGTTATAGTGATCACCTAGAGAATGATAAGCTAGATTTTCTAACTCGTTTTCAAACGTACAGAAAACGTAGTAACTATTAAAAATAATAAGTTGTCACTAAAAGAAATTGTCGATACTCGGAACTTGAGCAAACAAGTCACGATTTCGATAAACAGCCAACAAGAAGATATAGGCCAATAACCAGTGGATTTGAGGCATTAGGTGCCTATAGGCATGGCGATATTTCATGTCGTATATTAGGCTTCCGGTCCGTAGGATTTGTAGCTCTACTTCACTAAAGCTAGCATAAATAGTTATTGGAACATTCGTTTTTATTTTCTAAGTTATATTATAAAAAACAGCGAAAGTATATTTGCTTAGAAAATGAATCATTTTATTTAATGTTCGTGTTATGTTTGTTTTATATTGAAAATCTGTAATAGAATCGAGCTGTTTTTAGATCAGATTAAGTCGAAATCTAATATTACCTACTAAAATAAGGTACCGGAAACACAATTCGATGATAGAACTGACCAATAACTTAAGCATGAACCATATTATTATATTAAACGTATGCAATTCATTAAATACTGTTAGGTAAAAAAATGTTGGTTCATTGCTGAAAAGGCCATTGTCTTATTGTAAGGAACCCGAAATTGATTTATGCTATAAAAAAAATGAAAAACCTTAAGACCCCGTCGCCTTGACCCCACCAAGAACTGAAAGTCCTTTTTGTACAAATTGACACTTTGTATTATGATTTAAATAAATTTACAAATACTTCACCACTAACAAATTAAGTTAGTGAATGGAATAGACCTTCATTTGTATGAACAGGCCCATATTATGAAGGAAATATGAAATAACCATAACGATCTAGAGCACGATAAAAATCGTCTTAAAACAGACATAAACAGTGGGTTTCTGTAAAAGGAATTTCGCTGATATTATTTCGTTATTTATGTCTTTCCGTGATTTATCCAATTTTTATGATAATTTGATTTTATTTATTACTAGCTATCAGTGTTCGAAATGTTCGAGCATCAATATTTTTCAGAATCAATTTCCTACGAGCGAAATTGTGTTACAAGTGTAACAGATATAATAAACATAAGTAGGTTATAGTTCGTAGCTCGTATCTCCATCGTCCTGTTTAAAAAGCTTAAAATAATACTTGTTGCAAACAAGTTCTTCTACACATGTTCTTACAAAATAATGAAGTAAATAATTGTATGTAGCCCTTTTTAATTAATTAGACGCGTTGTCGGATCTCACACATCTGATATTTTCATATGAGAATCATTAACTATATTATTAGATTAACTATTAGTATTACGGTGAAGGAAGACATCGTGAGGAATCCTGAATGTCTGAAAGAACCTAACATTCGAAAGACATGTATAGTCCGTCTATCGCACTTCCAGCGTGGTGGTCTAATATATAACAATTGCTACAAATGCTAAACCGAAAGTGCTTTATGAACTAAACTCAGTACTTAGCGATGAACAGACAGACAAGATTCAGTATATGGCAAGATCGTTACCATAGTCTTTTACCAACTTTGTTCGTCCCACCGTATGAGAATCGTGCGCCTTAATAAAGTTTACCTGACAGACCTGAAGGTATATCCTATAGAACTTCGGATTGAATAAAGTAAGGAAAACCTGTCCAAATGAGGATTTTCACCAGATGTTAAAGCTTAACAAATGATGATGCAATTAACTGCTTGCCCTACTTATTTTTAAATATTCATTTGCTTGTAGCCGCACCTTCATTTTGTTCTAAATGACTAAGTATGTACTTTAAATTCACATTTTCCTGCATCATGCGATTTTATAATGTAATTAGAATAAATAATAAATAAAATATGTTGGGACTTTATTTCACCAGCGTCATCTAGTTCCGTGGTAAGCTACGAGGGTTGTGTTACGGATACCAGATAGTTGATATACTACACATATATATATTGTAAATACATACATATAATAGATATAAACACCCATGAGCATGACTAAAGTACAAACATTCGTGCTGAACAAATGAATGCCCCCAGTGGGACTCGAACCCGCGACCGCTTGCGCAGAAAGTAGGGTCACCAACTTGGCTCAGTTGTCAAAATATTTTAGTCAGAATATGTTATACACCTATTTATTAGGAGACTTTATAAGTTTTCACACCGTATAATGTAAGGTTATTATTTCACTACAAGATGAAAGCTCTAATTAGTTCCGTTGCAGTGAAAAGTATATAATAAGTTTCTACAATACTTACGAGTAGGTACAACACAGTTTGTTTTGTATGAATGTAAAAATATTTTGTGGAGATGTGAAGGTTTACTTTCTTTTGTTGTCTATTCAAAGTTATGCATTTTTTTTAAACTGTATATGTTTAAAATATTTTAAAACTGCTTACTTCATTCAAATTTTAAATCAAAATATATTTGCATTTCTGTTTTATAGCGAGGTTATATAATATGAAAATAATAAATGCTACATATCTAAAAGTCCTGGATTTGAATTAGGCCAAGCTTTATTTGACTTTTCTGTCATGAAACGCCCGGTAATAGGACGGAATTGAGAAATTGGTCGTGATACGGTCCCTTGGAGAGCACGCAAAGCAATTCGTTACTTCAGATTAATTACATCTAAAGTCTCCAATATTAATATTAATTTTATGGAGTGGTTTAAAAATACTCTACATCGAAATCTGATATATAATTTAGTTATATACTTTTAGTATTAACACTCCAGGCGTTACAAATATTTTTAGAAAAAATAAACCGCTATTTTGAGACATATTTGCATATTTTCATAAAAATTCACTATTCAACCCTTTTCAACGTCCAACAGCTGGTCAGGAGCCTTCAATACGAGGGGGATAAATCAATAGTCCACTACACTAGCTAATTACAGGTTTGCGAACTTAACACGTCTTTCAAAAACTTGTCAGCTTTCCCTTCACGATGTTTTCCTTCACCGTAAGACATTTCATATTGAAAATGATTCGCACATGAAAATATAAGAGGCGCGAGACCCTAGGCTACTATTGCATTTTTTATAATATTTTCATATAAAATTTTATTTTCTTTTAAAATATTTATAAATATAATTAAATGTATTTCCATTACAGTTATTATAACCGTTACCGAAGTATTTTTGTGAAAATAGCTTGATTTAAAACCATACGTAACTTACCAATCAAGTTTATTCACCTTTGAAATCGTACTAAATGACGTATTAGGCGTTCTCATTAAAAGCCGATGGGCACGACCGTCTAGTGACAGGGAAATAAACAAATACTGTGAAATCGCAAAGCTTTCATAAAATATGAGTAATTCCTTATTTTAACCAAATAACTCTGTTCTGCCATGCTTCGTTTATTTACATAAGTATAAATAATGACAGAAAATATGTACTTTCAGGAGTTTCAGGGTTAATTATACGCGGCCACTGTACATACCTACTATTTATTGTCTCATCTGACAAATGTGTTTTTGTCATGCGATGACGTACCCACTTTAACTTTGTAAGTATGAAATTAAAGCTTTCTTAATTTCGTTATGCCTTCTTTGTTTTTAAGAAAATCCTTTTATAAAGCACTAGCAATACGCGCGGCATCGCCCGCGTTCATTTTTTTAATCGCTACTCTCACTCGCTGGGTTGAAAATTCTCTAAAATTACTCCCGCTTTAATATACTCCTTATTTTTTTTCTTGCAATTAAAATAGCCTATATTAATCAGTGATAATTTAGCATTCAAATGGTGAAAGAATTTTTAAAATCGGTTCAGTTATTTTTGAACCAATTCGTTACAAACATACTTACATACAAACCTTTCCTCTTTATAATATAGTATAGATAGGTTAAAGTTTTATCACTATAGGTTAAGTCGGTAAATTTGTAGAATATTTGCACTACTATAGGAAACCATTCTTGTATAAGTCAGGTGTTAAAAATCAAAAAAGGATGTGCCCTGATAAAAATGTATATCAATACCTACATATAAATAAAATCGAAGTGTCTGTTTTTATTTCAAATTAACTTCTTTTCTCTAAATGCATATGAAAGTATATACGTTACTTATATCAAAGAATCAATTTTTAAAATTTTTGCCTTTCTGTCTGTTTGTTCTGGGTGATTTCTGAAATGGCATTACCGATTTTGACGAGACTTTCACTCGCAGATAGCTAATGTTATAAGGAGTAACATGGGCTACTTTTCTTTTAGATTTTTTTATTTATTTTAATTATGGGACAGATTTTTGTGCTACAAACTCAAAATTCGGCAGGGAGCACCTTGGGAAGAACTCGAGCGAAGCGAGGGTGAATAGCTAGTGTTACAATACGGCGATGGCCAATAAAAGGAAAGGAAATATTAGGATGCATATTTGCACCCAGTGTTTTAGGAAATGAAAATTTGTACAAATGTAGTAATGATACAAACTATAGATTTTCCACCGTACCAGGTGAGTACCGTTACTGATTGAAGATAAACCGGTATCGACTTACGCTGACTGCAATCAAACTACCTTGTTAGTAGGCGTTTGTCGACTTTTACTGAGCGCAATATTTTTTAGCTCGAAATCTGGGCCCAATTCTCCATTTTTTTATTTATGATTCTTTTTATACAAAAAAGTAGATAAATATTTAATATTTATACACTAAATTGAATAACTTGATATGAATGGATTAAGACTCTACTATAAAATAAATAAATTTGTTGGGACACAGCACTACTCGTAGTTCCATGGTAAAGTACGAGTTATATGTTATGGATACCGGATACACTACATAATATACATATATAATTTCAAATACAAAATATATAAAATTTTATCTCACCCCATAGAGATTTTAGAAAACTAAACCAAAGTAAAAGAAGTTACATTTCCTTCATAATCTTAAACTACAATTTTTAAGTTTCCATTTCTAAACTTAAATCAAAATCATCATCGTTTACCTTTAAAAAAATTGTTTTAAATATCGTCATTAAATATACGTAGCATTTCTCTTTCATTTTACACAACATAGGTAGGTTTTAATACAAAAATTCTGAAAAGCGATGTTAGTCTTAACATTTTTATAGAAACTGAGTATAATGTGAAAAAATGTATGAAGTAAACAGACGTACGGCTGATTCAGTACGTCATTTACTTGCGTCTTTCGCTAAGTAGAAAGGCTTGGAGGATTACCATTCAATCTATGCACTTTCGGATATAAATTTCCTCGGGTACTGTACCTGCTATGGAAACTTCAATAGATGTAATCAGTCAGCTTCACGACATAGAGCACACGTGAAGAAAACTTATAATGTAGCCACAATTTTCTTACTTTGCACATAGATTTATTTTTCAGTAAAAATTCAATATATTTTATATACTGTTTTATGATAAAAATAGCAGCGTTTTTATTCTAATATTTTGTCTAGATTAGAGAACTATAAAAGGATAAAGCTTAATACTATAAAGTAGGTAATATAATAATTATTCTTGTAATAAATTAAGTAAGGTTGATTGAGTGGTAAATTTAAAGCTTACAATGGACAAAAGTTATCTGATATGAATACCTTCATGATTACCCATGAAGCTATGATTATTATTCTTTAAATTTTACTACATATTGCAACAATTATTCAATACAGCACAAGACAAGTCGGTTCTAAGCACAGTGCCTATGAATTGAAGTATAAAATTACACACGATTTCCAAGCGAAAAATCTTTTTGGTACATATTTGTAAGGCTTCCAATTAGCCAAGAGCCGTATTTACCGCTGCTATTTACCGCTGCTATTTACCGTTCACTCCAGCTTTGAACGTATATTTTTCTATATGCATGGAATCAGATATTTTGCTTGCATTACGCCGATGCATCCTATCGATTTGTCAATGTTGACACCTGAGAAAACAGCATATTGAGAAAAATTTATACATTATTTTTATTTATAAGTTTTAATTTGTTTTTTGAGTTATTTTACTCCAATTAATGCTAAGAAATTACTATATTTTTTTTAAAAACTCTAACGACTAACTAAGTTAAAAAAGTTATAGGTTACAAAAAGCGACGTCTTGATTTACTTCGCACTCATAGCTTCGCTCAAACCGTTACTTGTTTTGAGCACGCTTCGCTTAGCCAGCGAATATCTATGAGAGCTAATAGTTCAATAAAATACTTTATCGGTGTGCCATGTGGGTATTCTTCTTTATATAATATAATCAAGCTTCATTAAGATATTTAAAATAGTTTTTATTTTAATATTAATGGAATCAAGGAAGAATTTTTAATACAACATTTATTTGGAAAACAAAAGATCAACAAACAAAAGGTCGAACAGCAAATAGAAATTCCGTAGTATATATATTTAATAATAATTCACACAAATATGTTAAATGAAGATTTTTTATTCTGGAAACTACTGCGTAAAAGAACAGCAGTTTTATTTTACTGGTACTTAGTTTGAGTTTCAGGACTTTACATATTATAAAAATTGCGAATTATATAAAATAAACTCGTCGTATGTGAACACCAATATTATATAATAGCTCTTATATTAAGCCTTTTATATAAAATTATTATAT
This sequence comes from Boloria selene, assembly GCA_905231865.2. Taxonomy (NCBI): domain Eukaryota; kingdom Metazoa; phylum Arthropoda; class Insecta; order Lepidoptera; family Nymphalidae; genus Boloria; species Boloria selene. The sequence goes on from HG993141.1 coordinate 10,162,067, forward strand.
TGTAGCGAAAAGTTTAAAATTTTTATGTAATTCAACTTTTAGAATTTGATCAATTAACAACCATTTATACTTAAAAACATATATTTTTATTTACTTAACTGAACAAGACAACACTTATATGATAAAACCGATATAATTAAAAAAATCTTTGTTTTTTAATAAAGTTACTTTCTATAATAATATTAATGATGAAACTTTTAAAAATGCATATTTCATAATTTATTATATGGCACCTGAACATACAAAACTTAGTAATTTAGGTCAGAGGGTGTGGACTGTCATGGTAAAATCGAACACTACAATATGTAAATGGATGTAGCCTTATTTTAAATTTGAAATTATATAATATTAAATCCATGCAACGCTATAATGAGTATATGACGTGAAGTGCAAAATCATGTTTAGTTTTTTAATACTTTTCATGAATATGTAAGTTAGAATTGTGGAAAGACAACGTTGTAACTTGTAATCAAAGACGAATTACTATTAAAAACTCTATGTAACTGGTTCTGGTTCATAAAACATTATAAAAATTATAAATCGTTAGTTCAAATTATACATTTTTATAAAAAAATAGTAATAAAAGTAATCATAGATTAGAAAATAAAGTTGACGACACGTTTGGCTCAGTTGGTAGTGACCCTGCTTTCTGCGCCAGCGGTCGCGGGTTCGAGTGCCGCTGGGGGATTTCATTTGTTTATCACGAATGTTTGTACTTCAGTCATGGGTGTTTATATTTATAATATGTATGTATTTAAAAATAATTGTATATACTACCTGGTATCCGTACCACAAGATGAGAACAAAATTTTAAAGGAAAATACCCACCTAGTATTATGCTGTCGCATAATTTACTTAATTATTTATTTAATAGTTTTGAATAGCGAACGTTTTTCAAAATCAATAACTGATGAGCGTTATTTTGAGCAGAAAGAGTTGTGAATAGGTGGCTACTAAATTAGTGCGCCTTACCATCTACGACTGCGTTACCACTTACCATCAGGTGGAACGTAGTCAAGCACAAATTCAGAATAAAATAAATAAAATAGAAAAGGAAAAGTAAAAACTAAAAGACTCTCTATTTCAGTTTACACTTTATAGGTTGATCAGCTAAAATGCTTGAAACTTTGCAATCAAAAATATAGATTCTAGCAAGGCAATTAATATATTTAATCAAAAAATATTTTGTACTTTGCTTCATGTGTAGAATATGTAGAAGGTATGTACTCGTAAATAATATTATTATCGCTCATTGTAGTTGTAAATATTTTATTACCCTTATAAATACTAACTTCATAATTCAAATTTTTAAGGGAAAGTCATATTGAATTAATAAATTATTTATGACCCGTGGATATATTATAATGTTATTTCGATGTAGAACAAGCTGTATACTTCTAATGTTTGGAACTGCATACGTATAGGTACATACAAACTACCCACTAAAGCCCTAACGGATCCTCTGTCTTAATGTGTGTTCATATAAAAAAAAACAAATAAATTACATTCACATTCCTAATTGAATAGAATGTAATCTATCTATGATACATAACTGTATAATTCTTAATTAAAAGAGCTCAAAATAAATAGGCCTTTGTAAAGCCCGTTCATAGAATTCAACCAGTACACGGCAGTCACGTCATTCAGTAAATGTCACTGTTAATGTTAACCTTTACTCTATACCTGCCGAATAGGTGTGCGGAATAAGCAAAAATGAGGAAAAATATAATTATGTATATTGTGTAGGCTTACAAAATAAAATCGCACACTGAGCGATAAAAATAACAGCACTGCAAGAAATGGTTTTGACACATGGCAATAAAAACACCGGGATGGTTTCGAAATTTTAGCAAAATAGAATTAGGTTTAGATTTGTTATGGGATTTGAGCATGTTATGGGGACATTCTAAATAATGGTGAACCTACGGCGTTCCACTAGTGACGTAAATCCATTAATAATTTTAGGAAATAGGTATGAGTTTTATAGCCCCCTAACCTTTGTTGAGTTACAAATGAAAGGATTTACCAGAGCACCAAAATGAGAGATCTTAGATTACGTTAACATTATTAACGCGTAGGTACTCGTAGGTAGGCAATTTGGAACGCAATCACTAATCAGTAATGTTTATGCGTAAGTGATTTTATCCTCCCAGGCCAAAACACCAATTTAATATTTTGGTTTCAATACATTTTTGCTAATTGTTTAATAATTATTTGGAATTTAAGTGATAGATGCATTTTTTTATTAGAAATGAATTAAAAACATTATTTAAGACGTCTGTGATTTTAAATTGAATCTATTAATTTACAATAAACTGTATTAATATTGTGATGTAAATTTTATGTATAGTTTGTACAAGTACGTAAAATAAGGGTATGTTATGTTTGAACAAGTATAGGAAAAATAATTTCGCGCTGTTGTTTTCACATGTCTATATAAGGCTTGGCCCAAATGGGTGGTTTGATGGGTGACAAAACTTTCCCTTTGCGGCTTCTAATTTAAAGCTTAATAGCAAGTTTCGTTAGTAATCCATTTACCAATTTTCCCATAAGAAAACTACTTCTTTTATTATTAAATAAAAAATGAATTTCCCTTCTCAAAATAAATGTACGAATTCTGTGTATTTTGTCAATCGTGTAAAGAATTCAATAAATAGAGCTATACAGCTTCTTTTTATCTTTGCAAAAAAATGTGACCACCACCAATCACGACATAAGTTCTTTAAATTTTGATTTGATTTGATTTGATAAAAATTTCGCGATGATGATTAAGTTTTTAGATATAACAGTAACATTTTTATAAACCATTTTTCTTTGCATGAAAAAAAGAGTTCGTTGATAGTAAAGTTATTTTACTTGTTGCTTCTTAAAGACATATATGGTATTTTATTAAATATACAAACCGTTCATCATAGAATCTTTGGCGAACGATCGAATAGTTACGAGGTACGTTGCGTGCGAGCGCACGTCGATTGGTTTGTGCGGTGAAAATTGTTTACAGCTTTGTTTGTATTTATAGCTTCGAGTAATGTATTAGAGGGGCTTTATGTAATCGCTTTAGTAATTCAATAAAGTGATGAGTCTGTAATTACATTCTGTCCATTGTAAATAAACTAGGAATTTTCTGTTGATTTTACAAGTTAATATTTAGAAATAAGGGTATAATGGCAATGACGTGATTTGGACGAATGGAGATTCCACATAAGATATATTATAGTATATTTTGTTTTAATATACACACTGCCTTAAAATACTTTAGGTTATAAAATAATTAGAGTTATAATATAATGCTTTTAATTTGAGATGACACGTCATTAAGAATTTATTACTATAAAGTCTGTTATGTAGACAAGATTTAAGCTTATTGAACTTGATTCTTGCATTATCAGACATTGTACGTTTACTATCGCTGGCATCTAATAAGAACTTTACATTTTGTTGTATTTCAATTTTGGTTTCATGTTACTTAGTCTCTTAGAGAAAACTCTCGTTTCTATTTTCTTTCACCTGCACCGTCGATTCCGTTTGAAATCAATTTCTCCACTTACAAAATAAATTTTGAATGTTTATTTATGTGTATAACTACATTTCGATTCAAAGAATGATACGAGTTTTAAACAAAAATTTCAATCTGATTAAAAGCTCGAAAGCTCTCATGCAAGGTTATTTCATCTTAGCACGTAATATATTCCTTAGTCGTTCAAAGAAATTAATGCACGAGGTTGCTTCGTCAAAGACAATATAACCCATACGATTTAATCTGTAGATCAAAGCATGACATTTGAAAACATAACACTGTTGTTTCCACGTGATATGGTAATGTTTGAAGCATAGATCGACCCGATTCTAATCTAAATCATCTTTTGAAGGACTTCTTGTTGTATTTCGTTAAAACCATTAACGCTAGAAGTTCAAAGGTTTTATGCCTATCGTATTTAGATTTATTTATGTTTTAATTAAAATTACTTTACTACTTTGTACTTTAATGTGATAGTGAAGGAAGCAGATACCAAATAAGGTTCAAATTAGTTCGCCCCAAAGACATATTTTCTAAATTTTCTTCGTTCCTATTTTTACTAAATTCTATTAAAATCGTTTCAGTTTTGATAACCACGACGAGAAAAAGTTACTTTCTTATTTATGAAAAGTTTATTTTTAATTAAAAAACAATTAAATCAATTAGTTATTAAACACTACTTCTATACATAAGACAGATAAGGAAAAGATGCTATATATTAAGAATAAATGTACGTTACTACTTTATTCGTATCGTTAGGTACGACCTACAACCGCCCCATCCCAGGTCACTGGTACGAGGGATGCTTTGATGTCTCAAAGGCGAACTAATTATGCGAATAGTATTACAAATTGCATAGATCTCGAGCTGGATGTCGGTTAGATTGTAGCTTTACTTATAGATGAACAAATACGTATATCGAAATCAGTAAATACAAATAAAATTGAAGTCTGTTTTTAATTTCAAATTAACAGCTTTTCACTAAATGCATATGAAAGTATATAACAGTACTTACATTAAAAAAACAATTTTAAAAATTTTAGTTAGTCTATCTGTTTGTTACGGCTAATCTCTGAAACGGCTTGACCGATTTTTATGGTACTTTCACTCGCAGATAGCTAATGTTATAAGGAGTAACTAAGCTAACTTTATTTAATTATAAAATTATAAGAACCGTTTAATTTTACTTACGCACAGCGAAGGGGGCCGATGCCGTAACATAATATTCTACATTGTACTTAATCACTTCGGAAACTTATAGAATTTTTTAGTTCTTAATGTTTGCTCACTCATACTATAACTACTAGTATAGTAACTATGGAAAGCTGCTGATTTAACGATATATCATTTTCTTGTTGGTCACGATTTTTTAAGGGCTTGGGCAATAAGAACAGTACATCTTGCATGAATATATATATACTAAACTATATCCTTCATCTATATATGTAATTTCATCTGTCCATGTCACACTGTATTCTCTTATCTAAAGATTTACTGCTTATACTAACTGATTCGTTAACGTCCCAACTTAGCCCCAAGGTTGTGACTTTGACAGCCTATTGGTATAGATAACCGCTAGACATAGACAAGGAAAACAAAGTTTGCATGGAAGATAATTTTTCCTGAATATATATAATAATAGAGGCCATTGCAAAAAATTAGCGAAGTACTCGTCCTTTCTCAAGTAATGTTCTACGAAGTCAGCTATCATGGAATAAGTAAATAAATACGTTGGGACATTATTACACACAGCGCCATCTAGTTCCGTAGTAAGCTACTAGGCTTGTGTTACATATGCCAGATAGTTGATACACTACATATATATAAATTTAAATACATACATATTATAAATATAAACTAAACACCCACAAACATTCGTGCTCAACATAGAATGTCCCTAGCGGGACTCGAACCCACGACCGCTAACGTAGCAAGTACGAACTGAGCTAAATGTGTCGTGAAAGCCTTTATAACCTCATGTAACTACCTACTGTCTTTATAAAGATATTTGAAATCTTTTATAAGATACTTTATGACCCTTGACCTACAAGGTCATTGAAAAACAATGACATTGAACGAGAGTGGAGGGCGATGTCGATTAGAGCAAACTGATAGCACACAGATTTCCGTTGTTCACTGAAAATAAAAATCATCTGCCTTAAAGCGTAGCGCTTAAGATTCTATTCACCTGATATGGTTTATATTTGTCTTGTCTTCAGCCCCTTTTTTATCGACCCACTGCTGGGCACGGGCTTCCCTCAGTACGAAGGGGATCACCGATCAGGCCATAGTCCACCGGCACTGGCCTAGTGCGTGTTGGCGGACTTCACATGTCTTTCGAAAACTTGCTAGGTTTTTCTCAGACATGCAAGTTTCCTTACGATGTTTTCCTTCACCATAAGACAAGTGGTAATCTTGTTAGAAATGATTCGCACATGAAAATATACATACGCTGAATTATACTGCATCCTCGGTACTCAATATAAATATTTAGTAAATGTAAGCAAAATCTAAATCTGATAAAGAATATAATTTAAAATATTATATATACATATATATTATATAGTAATATGTTATAAGTATGAAACTAATTGTATGATTAATAAGATTGTTTATGTTATAGTTTTCTAAATGATTTATCATTTTTACAAAAAAAGTATTTCATTTTTTCTAAAAGCTTTATTATATTTTATCAAAACATTAAACAAACCCGACGGATGTTTCTAGTATAAGTATGCTAGGAGTTACCGTTCATAAAGCCGTTGCAAACTGATTGAAATTTATGCTGAAGAAGCCATACGCACAAACTATGAGGTCGTTAGATATTTACTATACTAATTATTTATTGAAATCTATACATATAAAAGAATTTTTATTCAATTTTCTACGTTAATTATTTTTTAGAAATTCTTATTGAAATAATCATTTCTATCGATACAACAGCCGTCTTTTGATTTTTGATTCTTTTATAATTTAGAAATTTTGTCTGTCAGCCCGTCTGTCTGGGAACGTATCATAAGGAAACCATTATAAACAGATTTTGGTGATGGTATCTGAAAATATCTTAACCTTTATACTTTAATAAATCTATTACTATTAGTGTCTATTATAATCTCAAGGTCTTCTCTCAAATTCCTCTCTTATTAATCACTATATGTATTAATATTGTATACGTAAAATATTTTGTTTCAACTAAAACACATTATTTATTTTTACGATACAAACAAGAAAAAAAACAAACTAGGCGCAAAGTAAACTTTTGCTGATATGTATTTGTATTATTTTACATCTCTCATGATCGGTAAGTAGATTCTTATTACCTCAAAATGGGGCTTGTAGGTGACTAATTAGCGCTCTAGGGTAATAATGTAGCTAAGAAAGCCCTAGGGCGGTAAGTAAGTTAAAAAACACTTCTTTCTTTCAAAAAGTTCGCGTACATCTAACCATCATACTGGCAATAGACATCATGCATTCAGCCCAAAAGATCGCTTTACTATTCAGCCTTGTCTTCGTGTGAGTATAATAGTCATCAATTTTAAATATCGAACGGCGAAGCTCAATTTCGATCTTGAAAAAAATTTATAAATATCTTGTAATGCCGTTTTTTTTCTACTTACCTCACAATCGAGATGTAAAGCAGAATAGTTACTTGGCTACTAATCTACTATTATTGGCCTTATATACCTACGTTTATTTAATTTATTTTACTAATAAAGATTTATGCCTAAGTAAACAGAGCGTCTGTAAGAAATAATAATAACATGTTTATTTTTGAACTTTGTTATTATTACGTATACAATCCCTATCAACATCTCTTATCAAGGCCGTCCTTAACTCCCACTAGTATTTTTTCGGTAGGAATACACATAAAATTTATATATCTTAAGTTATACAATGTAATGTCAGCTTAACTAAGGTCTCCTTTCTTAAACTTTTTTTTATTATTGTTCTATAAATAATATATATTGGGTAAAGTACTTCTCTAAGCCCCAAAACTTAATAAAAAATATTCAGATGCTATTACCAGAATACAAAATTACTGGTCCGACCAAGTACAAATTCGTGCAAACATTTCAGTCATTTGTAACACAAACCTATTAGTAGTAGGATTAAATATTAACACAACAATTTAATGCGCAATAATCTCGCATTTTATTGGGAAAACGCAAAGTTGGAGTCTTATACGCTCAACTACTAAAAAAATTGAGTTTAGGTCCTTACGTTTATAGAACCATGCTATTCACGTGCTCTAAAGACCATCATGTAAACTGCCGTTGTTACGGATGAGATCTCCACGTGTGTGTGGGCTTTAAGGCATAAGGGCGTAACTCACGATTGTCATAATTCGTCATAACCGTTACTAAGACATCGAAAGCATATATACCGACTAAAGACTTGTAACAAGATTTTATATGAATCTACATAAATGTTATGTACAAACTATACCTCCTGACTGTTGACCAACTAACTATATTCATCAGGCTCTAAAAAGACAGTAAATAATGTAATTATCAAGTCCATAAAAGGCTTAGACGATATTATTCTTATTTTGATACTGTTAGAGGTGTTTTTTATTTCAAAGTATTTGGAATATTTCCTATGCAGGTGCGGTTGATATATTAACGTTAATGCGGTATTTGAGACATTTTGAATACTAAGTAATAAGTCATGCCAGCGGTCATTAAACTGGCTTACCGGATAACTAGGCAACGACCTCTTAAGACCAACAATTATTTAGGTATATCTTAGTTTTCAAGATTTTTTTTTGCAATCATTGCTTTTTTAAACCTTACTGGCTAACATCCTGAAAAAACATTTTTAATTCGGAAAAATAATACAGAAATGTCGTCGTCATATGTCACGATTCTTATGAGAATTCGGGTTCGTGTCTAGGAACCTTCCTGTTACGCAAAGTTATATTATACAAAGTTATACTTTGAGAAAACTTAAAAAGATGAATTATACTTTCGTAGGTTTACGCGAATATTTGACATTGTAATTGAAACTTTTTTTTTTCGGATTTTGTCGCGGATTTATTTTGACTACCCCCTGAGACGTCAAATACCTTAGTCTCTCCCGTGACCATGTTTGTTGTAAAGCAATAATTTCCATAAAAATATATTATCGGTTTTTATTTTGTAAGCGAATGATCACAGTTATCTTTTGTTAATAAAGTTCCCTTAGGTTAATAGCAGTAAAAGTAAAAGTTAGCTTATCAAAACCTCGCTTCGATCGGGTTCGTCCCTAGATCTACAGTGAGCGAAGCCGCGGGTTCCGCTAGTAATAAATATAGCCACCTCACTACCCCGTGCAGGAGATGGGGCCCAGTCGGATCCGACCAGCACTAGTGTGGGGCTGCGGAAGAATATGGATTCCCACGGCCTCACGCGCACGTGCGAGGAGACACCGGGGTGGTTTTAGCCGGTAAGAGTCTGGCACTCCCCTCCGCCCTTCCCCAGGCGGAGGTAGTCCATGAGAATTTCCCCCCGTTAAAAAAAAGTAATAAATATAGCCTATATTACTAAGTAATAATGTAGGTTTCTAAAAGCAAATCTTTCCTCTTTATAATATTAGTACTATAGATAACCTTTATAAAATTTAGAAGAAAAACTGATAAAGATTTGTTATAGTTATCGTGGAAAAATAATTTCCCAAGTGGTTATAATAACATTTACAAACTATACAAGAATTCGTTACGTTAATAAAATATATGATGGATTTATATTTAATTTTTTCGAAGCTTTCATCTCGAGGAAGCAAAAGGATCTCATGGGGATGTTGATGAAATTTTTCAATTTCAAGGAGAGTACTTTGACATGTGGAAACTAGTGAATATATGTTCTCATTCTATATACTTAATTATTATTATTTAATTTTATATATTACTATTGATTTATCTAATTATTGATTTATACAAACAAATACATATTTCCTAACAAATATCACTTGAAAAAGTGTCGAGGGCATGTGACCTTAAGTCAAATAAAAGGTTAACATTCAAAAATCGATGGTTCTAATTTAGCCAAAACATAGTGAGTTTTAATTTTGTCATCCAACAAGTAATGAACAAAAGATGTTAAAAAAAATGCGCAATTCAATTACGAATTATGCACTTTTCAGACGCTAATTGTGTATATTTTTAATTTTTCTATATCAATGATCCAAAAATAACAAGAAATAATAAATAATAACACATTTTCCAACGTGTTTGTCGGAATATCCATGCAATTTTACTTGGAACGATATAAAAGATTACTTCCTAAATATAGAACCGGTTTCGAGTTCCCCAGAGTATCCTTAGTCTGTTACATAAACAGAGCATAACAAACGAGACCGCTGTATAATCTGTTTTTATATCTACCGCAGGTTTTCATACCTCAGAATAGGGACTAGAAATAATATCATATGGGACTTCAGTACTATAAATTCAACGACAAATATATTTGATAAATATGAATAGGTAACTACTCTAGTAAATTCTATTGTTTTATTAGTACTTAAATAGAAAGTTAACATGTTATTATGTCTGTGGCGTTATTGTGAGCCTGCACGTCTAATGAATCTCAGAAGCATTTCGAAAGGTATGTAAAGTCCTCAAGCCCGCACTAGGCCATGACGGCCATTAAAAGGTCTAATTTGTCCTAACTTAAAAGATAGGACAGTTTTTATTCTTGGTATTTTATTTTTAGTCGAACAAATTAACGATTTTGTTATCTTGAAAGAAATTCTGTATAGAGAATCTGAGAAGAAAGTGTACCCTAAATTACAAATTTCGCCCCCAAGTAAAAGAAAAATTATAAATGTGCCACGGCATCGCGTAGTAGGGTGTGCTAATGTCAATATTAAAATAAAATAAGCGTTCTCACAAAATACTAAGATAAAGTTTTGATTACTAAAAAATGCTGCTTTCTGTAAAGCTGTCTTAAGAGTTTTAATCAAAAGGGATCGTTTTTTAATGAAAAGCTGAACGGTTTTTTGAGATTGATTTCTTCATTTCGTATTCGTTGGAGTAATAATAGGATTTTAAGTAAGTTTTAAAATGTAATTTTGGGTCTTAAAGTTACATTATTGCTGGGTATATTAATTTTGCTAATATCCTAACTTTAGTTATAATTAAAATTGCTTAAAATGTTTTTTTTTTATATTGTTTTACATATTTTCTATATAATAAATAGATAAATCTATAATTAATAATATATTTCACTTCGTAAAAATTTCTAAATAATATTTCATTTTAAATGATTTAAGAATGTTTTTATTTAGCTTAACTTTCTTTTACGCATTAGAAGAGCAATTTTTAAATGCTCGAACTGTACAATTGAATGGATTGGCGTGATTTATTGCAAAGAGCTATAGTTTATGGTCCGGAGAGATTTTAGCTCGCTTTAGATTTATTTCTTATGTTATTTCCATGCCATTTTATGTTTATTGTATATGGACCTAGCGGTTATAATCCTTACTAATATTATAAATGCAAAAGTAAATCTGTCTGTCTGTCGCGCTTTCACGCCAAAACTACTGAACCGATTTCAATGAAATTTGGTTCTAGGATACTCAAGAGCCTATGAAAGGACATAGGCTACTTTTCAAAGCGAAAAAGAACTGTAAAGGGTTGAAATAAGGGATGAAAGTTTAATTTTTAAAGCTAGAAGCTTGAAACTTATTTTTAGGCTTTTAATTAGATATAAATAAAATATAAGACATTCTAAGTTTGTAAACATTTTATCCTAAGGTATTAATCGAAAGCGAGGAAGCGAGTATACAATATACGTAAAATGTTATGTATGTTACATTATTTCACGTATTCATTAAAAAATAACTTACTTATTCCGTTAAGGATTTTCAAAAAAGATACACACTGTACATTTAAAAAACACAAAAAGTAATTATGAATTACACGTACAGTATGTATGCTCGTTGAATTTTATAGGAGACCACAACTTGTTCGTTTATGTATTACGACTTGGTTAATAAAATTTGGATAGGTACATTCCGAGAAACAATTTCTTAAAAGAATATAAAAATACAAATCAAAAAATCAGAAAACAAAAAGTACTTTAAATATGTATGAGTTATAATAAACGTCTCTACTATACTGGATGTAGAAGTCACAACTTCTAAGTACAGTAGAGCTGTAGAGACGTTCACGTGAAATTGTATTGCTTATTTTTTGCAGTATATATTTATTTATTTTGTTAGCAACTGACAATATAAACATTAAACTATTAAACTCTAAATGAGTTGAGTTTTAATAAGTGGTAGTGCCATGCTTGTTACCTTCGGGTAGCAACCGAATGGGCCGGCACGCCCCGTATAGTTCATTAGTACCACTCTCTCACAGAAGACCGGCGTGAAGTGGCAGCTATGCTGTCGCGTTTCGTCCGGTGAGTGAGAGTCCGGGAGGCCCACTCTTCTTCCCCCCTCCCTCTTCCCTTCATCCTCCGCCTTCGTTCCCCCCTCCCTCCCACTTCCCTTTCTCCTCCATCCCTCCCTTTCCTGAAAGGCCGGCAACGCATCTGCAAGCCTGGCTTGCAGATGTCCATGGGCGGAGGTGATCACTTTCCATCAGGTGAGCCTCCTGCCCGTTTGCCCCCTTTTTACCATAAAAAAAAGAGAGATATAGGTACCTAGATTACATTCAATCGAGTAAGTTGTGGCCCTAAACAATATTATATTTTTTGTTATCTTTCTTGTTCAAAATGCGAATTATTGAATGTAGTACAAGTCGTAACCACCTAAAAGTATAATTAACGTGATAAATCAAACTTAATATGTAACATATTTTTAAATATTATAATATTGTTACTTTTGTTAGTAGTTCTATAAATAAAAAAAAAACCGTTCACACGCTTTTGTACTGCAAAAGATTGTAAAGTGTTAATATTATGTATTTATGTATGCTCACCGGACTTGTCAGACCATTTGAACGAACTTTAAAATGTAACCGTAAATGTTGAAATAATAAAATACCAATTTTTTTTGTTTATTATGTGGAGTTCACGAAAAAATATATTTAATATCGTAAAAATAGTAAATAGCCAGGTGACCTCAGTCTAAGTTGCAACTCAGTATATCTCATACATAATAGCCAGTTTATGTATAACGATAGCTTCAATCATCTATGTGCCATATCTATGGTAGTAAACGTAGATATCCGAGAACGTGCTTAAGGCGCCTACCTCGCCCGATGACCTTGAGGATTTGATATCTGTACTAGTATTTGTTATTTTAACGCCATCTACCGACCGACGACCATACTACAACGAAACGAAGTGAAGATTAAGCAAGAACACAGATGTGTCGCGTTGTCATCATTTTTTGCCTATTTGATTCGATCTCTGAGAAATCTCATTTTGTTTCTTTCCTCTAGTTTTTGTAGTCTTGTATGAGTATAGTGCCTACATCATAATCTATATTACTTATATTAAACTACACAGTCCACTATGCCTGCTGACATAGCTTTCATTTTACTAAATGTTATATGGTGAAGGTCTGCTGATGACCAGGTAGGTAAGTAGGTAAACGGTTCTCAGTAACGGAAATAGTTAGGATGACCTAGCTTTCAACATTTACAAATGGCTTACCTTCTTTAAACGCCCCTATTCTTTATTTGTAATATCATTAGGATGTAGGTATTGGTATATTTTTATGTGAGCAATAAACAATAACTGTCTATAAAGTGTGAACAAAATGTTAAAAAAAATGCCTTAGTTATTCTTATATTTAGGCATTAGGCATATTATATTCTGGCTTACTCTATGATAGGTTCAAAAAACAAAACGAAATTACAAACCATTTTACATATACTTACAAACATAAATTCTGTTTTTGTTTTACGAAATATTTATATTTGTATTATTTAATATATGGTTTAATTCAAAAATCATTCAAAACGAGAAGTTTTAGGTATTAATTGGAAAACATAACGCGCGTGTAGTCCACTCGTCACAAGAGTCATCGAGACACTGCTGTATCGCATCCCGAGTACGCGCCACAGGCCGTAGCGGGGGTGCGTCAGTGGGGTACTGGTTAAGTTTCGGGTTTTTATTTATTATTTAAGAATATCAGAATAAATAAATAAAAAAAACAATAGAAATTGTGAAATACGTCATTACATATTTTTTGGTACAAAATTCACGCCAAACTAATTAGCCGTTACAGAGAAAAAGTACAGTTTACGTTGAAAAAGGTCCTATTTAATATATTTTTTTTCCAAATTTGGGAGAGTTTATTTAAATTTAAAACAATAGCATGTATTTATGATAACCTTAAGTAAATCATATATTTTTTATATGGTAATCGTACGAGAGGATTCATCTACAATCTTCTTTAAACTTATAGTGTTTTTGGAATTTGAGCGAGGTAATCCTCTTAACGGAGCTTACTATTCGATAGACCCTTCCGTTGAAGCGTAATTAAACTATTGTTGAGATTGCACTTCAAAACGTTTACTTCAGCTATTTGTTAGCTTTGTTTTAAGATTTAATGATGTTTAACTTTTGTTTTAAATTGTTACAAGATCAAAATAATTATTTAAATCATAAGATTTAGTGAAATTAAACGTGGAAATACGGATATATAATGTTTGAGTAATTTTTTTATGATTGCTAACAGTATCTACTTATTATAGACAACAATACTATAGGCATGAAAGTTAGTTATTCATAAATAAATACTACTTGTATTAATACAATGTGAATGGAATTTTAATATCAATTCATTTAAATTCATTTTAAAATGAAAAATAGGTAAAGCTTGAAGCTTAAACGCTCTTTAGTTCAGTGTTAATCAGCCTACAATAACTGTAATCGAGATAATTAACTACAAGGGGCTTATTATAATCTGTTCCTCTGCATATTATGTTAGGAATTATTAGGAATTAATAGAAATATTAGGAACATAATATGTTAGGAATTATTTTAAATATTAAATACTATATAAAAGGAACACAGACTTCAAAATAAATCAATGAAAAAATATTTTACTAATAGGTAGAGTAGGTTTTTTGTATATGCCACATATTGGAAATCTATACATACTTGCATGTTGTGAAATTACCGTGAAAGGCACTAGCTGGTTTTGTTTTTTCCATTTAATATATGTACTGTATAATAGATATTAATTTAATCAAGATATATGAAATTGATTCACAAAAAATGCAGCCAAATTAAACTTACTTTTTTAATTAAGAAATAAATATCATCATGTTTCATTTATATTTGTTATATTGATTCATCCTATGTAAAATCTAAATTACTCAACTAAAATAAATAGGATTCGGTATAAAATACCATTTAATTAAAGCTTTTCAAATCATAATACGATATAGAATAGAAAAGCTACACATTTAAGAGTTTACTCAAATGGGAAGAGAAATTCTACTGAAACGTTGAAATCAAAACTGTAAATAATTTGTAAGGTAAAATTAATATTTGAGCCCATAGAAGATGATGCTTAACGAAGCTTAGCATTCAATAACGTCTTGCTTTGTGCTGAAATTGAACTATTACTAGTGATACTACAAAGACACTATTTCCTTTGATATGACTTGCTGCTAGAGATGCAAACTGCAATCTCTCCCTTATGATCCCATTGGATAACTATATTAAATTACTAATTATTGATTCAAAATAATATTATAAATACGAAAATAACTTTGTCTGTATCTAATTTTATTGAAATTTTGTATAGCGATAGATGAGAAAGGACTTGGAGAAGGACTTGGTTACTTTTTGTCGTAGAATGAAACTTCAAAACTGTCATCGATCAACCCCTATGGTCGAAAATTCGTATGAAGAAAAATCTGCCTGAAGTACAAGTATATTCAAGATAATAAATCTATTAAAAGCCAAGCGAGGCGAGGGTAAGACACTAGTTATTCATAAGTGCGAAAGTTATGCGAAGTTATAAAATGTTTACGGTTTCTTAAAAAATTCCCGAAAAATGTTTTACGTATAATATTTGACAAACAAAAAATAAAAATAGAATCGTTTCTTGCGCGTGGCAAATATTTATATTACAATGCTTTTAATATTATATATTATTTGCGGTATCGATATACGCAGAAGCACTGAATCAGAAGCCTTTGTTAAAATGTGAGCAAATATTTCATACATATTGCTTCTTATGACTGAATAATTTTATTGTAAAAAAAAAGAATAAAGCATTTATTTATCATTTCTTTTACCATAGTAAATATCTGATCGAAAACAAGTTATTACTTAAACCATTGTTTTTGCCATTGATTTTAATAAATAAAAATATACAGGTAAATATTTCATCATATTTATCTGTTCATATTAAAATAATATAAATATCATGTTTTTTAACTGTAGTGACTTACTTTTGCTTCGTTAAGAAGCGTTCTTAGAAACTACGTTAGGAGGCAGATGCTAATGCATTTGGCTCAGTTGGTAGTGACTAGTGACCCTACTTTCTGCGCCAGCGGTCGCGGGTTCGAATCCCGCTGGGGGCATACATTTGTTGATAACGAATGTTTGTTCTCCAGTTATGGGTTTAATATTTATATTATGTATGTATTTAAAAAATTATATGTGTAGTATAATATCAAATAACTGGTATCCATAACACAAGCCTCGTAGCTTACCACGGAACTAGATGGGACTGTTGTAAAAATGTCCCAACATATAAAATCTTGTTAAAATCCGTTTTTTTGCGTGTATCGCGCACACCTTCTTAGTTAAGTTACTGTTTCATTATCTTATGTATACTTATAACGAATAAAGGGCTAATGAAATTAAATCGAATTACCTTAGGTTTATAACAAAAAATCGATTTAAATGCAATACAACGCTTAAGGAGTAGGCTCCTTCGCAAAGGACGTCATGATCGCGTCATCAGTCAGTCGGACATCGATCGACACATCAATATCTGCATAGCGTAGAGCCTTGACACGCTCGGCCCTAGTGTCTGGTCGACTCGACTATTTCATGCAAAGACTAAGGAAGGGTGGAAGTGACACTTGTGTGAAAGTTTGAAGAAACGATACAGTTGTTTGTGGTAGCGTTTTTGGTACGCGCTATAATGAAAACATTAAATTTAGCCCTGAAAAAAATTATTTCAAGAGTGTCTGCGCTTAATCAAAATCTGTTAAGCTTTTTCTGATAAGTATTTTGTTATTGTTGGAATAGGTACATGAAACTAGTGAAATCGATTCCAAGTATGAATCAGTTGGTATAATATAATCAAAATTGAAGAGTCTGTTTTTATTTTAAAATTAACAGCTTTTCACTAAATACATATGAAAGTATATACGGTACTTACGTATGCATATATCTATGCGTATACATAAAAAAAAACAATTTTCAAAATTTTTGACTGTCTATTTATAGATTAGCTAGAATCTCTGAAACGGCTGGAATGTATTTGGTAGAACTTTTACTCGCAGAAAGCTTATGTTACAAGGAGTAACTTAGGATACTCTTATAAATACTTTCTTCACTCACTTTTATACAATCTATAAAAAAGAAATACAAATTATAAGACATAAAACAATTACTGTAACAGTCAATAATTTCTGCGCAGTTAGGTTTTTTTATTTGTTTAGTTATTAGTTAACTGTGGAACCACTGCGCCAAGCCGTCATTTATTTCTTTTTATTTTAGATACATTCCTTATTTACCAAGCTTTATATCACTTTGTGATTCTGTCTAACATTTTTATTAGAACACAGCCAACATTTTATTTATAATATAATTCTACGAAGGACATGACCGCAATTTTTAATCTTTATTAATTACTTCCATCCTCATCTTTCTAAGATAAAATGTAGTTCTGAGTTATTCATTCAGCATGGATTATTTTAATGCTGTTGCTGAAAAACACTGTTCGTATTTATAGTCAATGACTTATAAATTCTAAATGATATTAGATACTTACCCTAGCATTGCTCAGATAATTATAATAGTAGTCAGATAAGTATTGTAAAAAATATAAAGAAAAATAAAACCCTTTAATGATAATTTATTTAGAATAATTAAATCTATACGACTATATTTATTTTTATCATATATATGTATTTAAAATTTACTATTACTATATATATAATGTAGTATATCAACTATCTGGTATCCGTAACCCAAGCTTCCTTAGCTTACCAAGGAACAAGATGTCGCTGTGTGTAATAATGTCCCAAGATATTTATTTATTATTATTTTTTAGCAGTCATCACAAAAGTTAGAAGGGGAATTTCTTTTCATTCTCTTAAAACACGCTTTTCTAAATTCGACTCAGTCATGAAGAACAAGATGGACATGGTGAGACTATGTAAATAGTTGTTACAACTAATATAAATACTAAACTAACTATTTTTCAGGTCCTCGTTCTTTTTATTAAACCAAATTTGTTCTGAGTCGCACGGTATGGTACCTCGCAGAACTAACACCCGCCCTTCCCGTTTTTGTAACATTATTGACTGATGCTCCGCTCCTATTGGTCACAGCGTAATGTAATATAGCCTATAGCCTTTCTCAGTAAACGGACTATCCAACACAAAAATAATTTTTCAATTTGGACCAGTAGTTCCTGAGATTAGCGCGTTCAACCAAACAAACAAACTCTTCAGCTTTATAATATTAGTATAGATTAAAACAAGAACCTTTCCGCATTTCATACATGAAGTTTTACCAACAAATTGTGATTCCAAATATAACTATTAACTCAGCAGTAACAAAATGAGTAGGTATTTACATTTTGCAATATTTGTTTTTGCTATTTTATTTCACTAAAGTACAATCTGCAACTTGTTGCATATAAAATAAAATAATAAACTGTTGATGTAAATAAAGATTAATCACGGCTGTCGCTTCTACTTTTTTAAGTACTTTTCTTTTTAATGGCTTACTTTAGCAAATAGCAACGTAAAAATGGTTCTTGCTATCTCTTGATAGGTGCAATGGAGCATGACTAGTGAATTTTTTCTTGAAGAAAGGATTTTGGTTAAAGAAGTATTTTGACTGGCATTTCAATTGTCATTTTGTGCATAATTAGTATGGCTCAAATAAAGTCAACTATATTGTATGTATATATTTTGCGGTTGCGGATACTGCCTCTGTGGTGTGTAGTGGTTAGCATGTACCGTCATACATGTCCTGGGTTCGAGTCCCGGGTCAGGCCAAGTTTAGTTATTGAGTCTTTCTGTTTAGTAAGCTTTAGTAACCACCCGGAGTTGGGAAGTTGGCGGTGAGTTACACCCCCGTGCCTCGGAGAGTACGTAAAGCCGTCGGTCTGTACCTTAGCTTACTGGTCGTGTCGAACAATCGTCTCATCGGAGTATGAGAGTGATAGGAATAAAGAGTGTACTTGTGTCTGCGCGTACACGCGCTGCACTATAATACCTCCTGCGAAGTTGGCTAATCTCAATGAGATTGGCCGGCGTTGCCGGAATCGGTTGGAGAACCTTATTATTGTATATTTTGCGGTATTGGTCAATTGTAAATTACATTTATATTTCAATCATATTTTGGTTTCTATTTCTAGGTTTTAAGTTTTGGCGTAAAAATAAAAAAAATAATGAATGTGTTATTTTGCTCTTGATTATGCTTGGACGCTCTAAACTAAAATTTGCGGTTGTATAGTGGCTAGCGTATCCAGCTGCTGATGTGGAGGTCATATATTCGAGTCAGGAACAAACATCAGTCGCAACCCGGGATTGGGAAGTTGGTGGAGTCCTTTGTCTTAACTGTATTTAAAAAATGTAATATAGATATTTCCCCCTATTTTAATGAATTATAATTTAAATCATTATGGACAGCTACTTCTGCTTAATTTACCAGTATTTCCAATGTAACTCATACAACACCCGTATATAAGATTATATTACAAGCGACAGTACAATAATAAAATTTTATTTTTTTGCCTCGTTGATGTTTGTTTGCAAATTGTTTTACCACGTTTAATAAAGATATGCACAATTAAGGCAAGTGTAATATTTAAAATGCAACTTAGTGTTATAGAGTTAAAGGCTAAATTCGTTTAGTAGATTGCAGCATAAGATGCCAGCGAATATGGTGCTGTATGGGTACATTTAGCGACGGCATGGCGGTAATGGTTTCCGCTTGATAGCTGGATCGTAGCTGTCAACGTTCACATTGAATATACTGTGCTTTGTAATTGACTATGAAATATGCAATTGAATTATCTATATTTTTTGTGCATTTTATATTGAAAACGATTTATTATTTTGACGACACGTGTGGCTCAGCTTTTAGTGGCTCTACTTGCTGCGCCAGCGGTCGCGGGTTCGAGTCCCGCGGGGGCATTCATTTGTTGAGCACAGATGTTTGTACGACAGTCTGGGGGTTTATATTTATAATCTGTTCCTATGTATTTCAACCGTAACATAAGCCTCGTAGCTTACCACGGTACTAGATGGTGCTGTGTGAAATATTGTCTTAACATATTATTTAAATTACATATTATTACTAGCGACACGGCTGAGACTTCGGGCCTATAGTAGGCCGTAAGGCTTTACGTTTTACGTTTACTGTAGATTTTTCAAAAATTATATATATTTTCCAGTAAAAAGTATCCTGGATAAAAATATTTTAAGTACTTATTGACCAGGATAACCAGCTGTTATTATGCCAAATTCCATCAAAATCTGCCCTATGGTTTTCTAGTGATGTGATCATGGGCCCATTTTCCAATTACTTTTGTTCAGCGATGTACATCTTAGGAATTGTTGATCGGTTTTGGCAAACGTTTTAAAGTTTGAATGACATCAAATCTCTTTGGGAATACTGTTGTTCTCAACATAAATTAAGTTATTTATTAAAATATGGTAAAACTCGTTCAAGATTCGACAATGTCGTCATAATGGTGATACGGGTATCAAATTTAGTGCTATCGGCATCACTCACTTTGCTCTTGTATTTTATATGCATAGATAAGTAACACATCATACACGAAAGCTGGAAAGTATGTCTCAATTATTATATAAAAAAATATTTACTGTATTTACTGTATTCATTATTATTGACCTTAGAGAATTGAATAACCGTACACATACAAGTTTATATTAACTTTTACTCTATAACCTTGCAAAAACATTCGCAATCTGCTGGATTCATATGCAAAATCACCGAACAAAAGGGGAAAAATTCAGTTTATATGTGTATCAAAATGAAATTGTGTATATATTTTGTTAAAATGCACATTACACGTTACATTGTTAGTGTTCATGTCAGTTTTTCATGATAAAAACACTCATATATTATGAATTTATAGTATTTAATCGCGGGTGTATACTGTGATATGAAACAATTATTTTTATTTAAATCAGGTCACTGTATGAAACCTAACAAGATTCAATAAGCTTTTCCTTATTGGTTTATGATGAATATTAATATAATACGTCGTTTGTAAATGTTAAAATAATCTAATAAAATGGTAGTGAATAAAGAAATGGTCAAGCGAAAAATATTTTTTTTGGAATTTTCAATTCTAAACTTTTGATTTTTTCAATTTCAATTGTTGTATTAATCATGAAGCTGTGACTATATTATATACTTCGATTTTTAATATGCTTTTCAAAATTCAATTTAAGTCAATTCAATTTTGTTGTAATGGCTCCAAAGCATGCTAGTTGAACAACGATTCTGTCGCTTCAATATTTATAAAAGTTATGATCACGATCAGTGTTCTTATTTACCTTTATCAATAGTTTAAAAATGTTATAACATCATATAATAATAAAATATTTACGTATTTAATAAATGTTTTCAGATACTATCAAAAGATGCATTTCTTTTATTTTCGGATTTAAAGTTAAGCGTCCAAATTAATTTATGTACAAACACAAAGACAAAAATTTATTTATTTATTATACCATTCAGTTATGAATGCATGTCTATACATGCAATTATGAAATATTATTTAACTGCATATAATTGTCATTAATAAGTCTTTTTTCTTTATTATTAGGTATTGGTCTTGTTAAGCTTACAAACGAACATAAATACGTTAACAAAACTTATAAATAACCAAGTGTTTCAATACTTCCATATTTCATTTTCCCCATTGATCAAAAAATTGTCGTATTCGCGTGTTAAGAAAAAATTAAAACAAGGTCACAAGGACGGATGGGAAGGTTTATCGCGCGATACTTCCTGGTTGTTAGGACGTTTAATTATTCTCACTTTTAAGTTAATATTTAGGCTTGAAGTGAAAAAAAGTTTCACGTTGTGTTTTTAATTTCACGTATTAAGAAATATTTGCATTGGAGCTTTAATAACTGTATGAAAAGCTCAGTTAAAATAGAAAAAGCATCTACTTCATAGTTAATACGTGCCCTAGAACATGTGTAATAGAAATGCAAATGAAGTTGACAGTGTTAACTCGACTGCTGAAAATTCATGAATCGCATTTAGTCTCTGATCATAGAATATGCAACAAGCTGTCAAGAACAAGTTGTCATAAATATTCCAGTACAACAGTAGTATAGGTTCGTATTGTATAGTATTGTTATGGTGGAAAGTGAAAACAATAGCGCGTTGAATGCTGAGACAGACAGTAACTGATGAATTGTTTCAGCGCAAGAGCGTTTGCCGAACATTAAATGTAGAAAGTAGGCTGGAGTAGAGTGCTTCTTGCTATTTTAAAATAAATACGGTCAGATAGGACAATAGTGACACAAAAGATTAAAATTCAAAAGTACTCGTGGCCGCAATTCAAATGTCGCGAAATGAACTTCGAGAGAATAGTAAGCTCATGATGAAAATATTTCACGGTTTACTCTCCGGAAATATACTATTGTCCCAAAACAATATACCACCTAAAATTTAAATATATATAAAATTGCACCACATTCAGCACTAAAGTGGCATAACAACACGATGCATTCATTTCTATTAAAGCACGACGACATAGCATTAGTTGTCATGCACTTGCAGACAAATGGGCAATAAGCAAATGTAAATCTAGTACATACCCAAGACGCAGGCGGGTATCTCGGGAACGGTGCAATGGGTTTAGTCGCCACATTACTCGGCAACTCACTCTTGATCCCTCGCTTCAGTCGTTGTTTTCTTCTCTCCCGCGATTTCGCTCTTAACATAAGAGCTGCCTGCATACTTGCCAGCTTTGAGGCCGTAAGTAAACGCGGGGTAAAACTACTTAGCGCCTACGCTAAGGTTCACTATATCACAAGTCACTTATCTCGATCTCGATTAACGCACGTTTGTAATTAGTTTTCAATATAATGGTTTATTAATTACTTCGAGCAATTTTATCTAATTCTAGCGTGACTATTCTAGTTTATTTTTATTTTTTAAACAGCAGAAAGGTATACGTTTACGCGAATATTTATATCACTTTATATTAGTCCCGTTACAGTAATATTGAATGAATTGATCACACTTTAGAATTGGTGGATAGGCACAAGAAAAGGCGCGAAACTATATTTAATTTTAATTCTAATTGAACTTTATTACCCTAATTACGATATGTTTTGTGAGAAAATGATATTGGAAGCGAGCGCTTTGGCGTTACTTTTAATTGAATGTTTATTAAAATTTAATTTTAATTATATGTTACACTCATGTCTCGTTCCGCACGTCAAGTCGCAGTCTCTGATACTTCAACACCTGCCACCGAACGTTCTCCGCTAGATGTCTCTGTTTCATGGCCGGCCTACTTTTATCACTCGGCGTATCAACACACACATTTCACTGACGTCCTCTCACGCTCGCTGAAACCGGCACACTTATAGTACGATAGGATTACGCATAATCAAATTAAAGGTGACCCCAAACATTGCATTGTCTCACTCATGCTCACAAATCAAAATACGGGTACATCGAATGCTATATTTACTTACAAAAGCGGGTAAAGCGACATACACACCGACTGCCAAAATGCAGGCCGCGTTGCGTATGTAGCTCTTACAGAACATGCTTAGTCTAACATCGAGGACAGGCACAACAAATAGTACCTCGACGAGCTCGCATGGTGTCTGGGGTTCGAGGCCGGGGAAATTTCGGGGTGGCGCTTGTAGTCTTGACTCCCAGTGTTGGCAGGAGTAGGCGCGGACGCCGGTGGGCGCGGGGTGGACGGGGCTGCCCGGGCTCGGCGGCACGGGCTGGCGGCCGTGTTGGCGCGCCTGTACACACACCATGATCTGTCCATTGCCTCACAAAAACCTCTAACACACTCTACTTCAACTGCAACCAAGCACAAAGTATATATTCCAATTACGATTGCCTTATCTTTAACTTTAACACTACACACTAATTATTTCCCAGTGCGAATAAATGTAGAGTACATGAACTACATCTACGTTGTGACTATGGCTAAAACGTGTTACTAAACGGGATTTGAACCCACGATCTCAGCAGTATTTATTAAGTCTCATCTATTGATTTTTTGGAATATATTCTCTGTTTTTGTGCATCAAAATACGTTCTTTAATTGATTTGAACGTAAGTGCGATGACATGAGAAAATTATGCTCATTCAAATTTCGTGAATGATACTACATCAGCAAATAGATCAAACAGTGTTTAAGCTATTAAGTAGGATTGTGATATAATGCATTCTTCATCTACTTTGGAAAGGGTTAGAAAAATAATTAAATATTAATAATCGAAAGTGTAATTTACCTCGAATACGGTATATCACAATATACGTAAACTTTGAAAAACTTTTCATTAGTAAAGTACTATTAATTAATAAATCATAGCAAATTCACTGGTAGGTAAACATTGCACGAGAACTATTTTAGCGTATTAATAATAGTCAATTGCATTTCTTACTTTTAGTATTTGATTAAATTGAAGCATATAAAATAATTAAGCCCTAAAATAGTTGAACAAAATTAAAAAAGTAATTTCGCTTAATCAGTACGTAGACTCAATATAATTACTATTAAACATCCCATATTTTTTTAATTAATTTATATTTAAATCAAATTTTAATTCATAATGTTGGTGTAGGTAAATCTCCAAAAAATGCTATCTTCAGATATTGATAAAATATAATATAATAATAATATATCAATATAAGTCTTACATTGACTATTCACGAAGTAAAAGAAAGCAGAAGTAGAGTTAGGGCTACTCTGATTAAGAAGTACCTACACATAATTGAATTTAGCTAGCTATTATCTACTTACATAGATCGAAGTTCCCTTTCTGGCGAAGAAAGAGCCAGGTTTTGACATTTTATTATATAATAATAAACAAGTAATAATTATTTTTATTATATAGAAATGTACTTATAACAATACTTATTGTCTCTTACCACGAAGTCATACTTCGCGTAGTTTTATTATCTTTTAGGGTAATATATAGTTTTTTTAAAACTTTATTACTTAAAATATATACCTTTTAAATAAGTGGTGACGCGCTCCTTTTTCCTGGTATATCCTGCGTACCAACATCGTCTACAATTTACTACTATCAAGACTCATCCAAATTTAGAAAAATATTTATTTTAACTTATGAATAGTCATTCTTTATAGTTCAATACTTATTTGATTAATCACAGGTACCTTCTTCATTCAAATAGATAATTGTCACTAAGTTTCATTTGAAACACGATTTAAATTATAAAAAACACAGCATTACAGAAAACATTTAATTAGCGAATAATTTTATATGAAAGCTGTTTGTAAATACTTACAAAACTTTAACTACTAACAACATTGAATGGTCAAGAGATATAATACATATAGCATTAGCAAAATTTTTGTTAAATTTTACATAGGTAATGTACCTACATAATATTAATTGCATGTATGTACAATGTACATACATAACACTTGTAGGTACATATTAAATATATCAAAAAAATAGATTACGCGAAAATTTGAAATTTTAAATAAAACTATTTCACATTTTATTTTTAATCATTGTCACAGGAAATACTTCTCATGACCATGATTAAAGGATTAGAGTAGATACAAGAAAAAATATAATTTTATAAAAAGAAAATAGTTTTCATTAAAATATACAAGCCAGTTACAGTTCTCGAGGCGTAAGCTCAGCTTTGCATTTGTGTGAGTGATAGCTAAAAGCCAATAGCCGCGCATCAAAAACCAGTTAAAACAGGTTTACACCAACTCGCAACGCGCTACGCCTTCGGTCGTGCCTATCCGTACGCTGCACTCACACGAATGCAAAGCTGAGCTTATGCCTCGAGAACTGTAGCTGTCTATACATCATCACAGTATACCTTTCGGCCCGCGAGCGACGCGCCGCCCGCCGCCGCGTACATGCACCGTGGGCGAGCACTCTCACCCGGCGCGCATTACTAGCGGAGAACGGAACTCGCCGCTGCCCCGCTCATCATCCGCGCCACCTAAAACAGCACTTATATTATAACACTAGTAATACTCCAAATCAAATTGACTATCTGTGAGCTAATATATTTTTCTTTGATTGTGTCTTTGCTGGAACTATAAATAAAATGACGAAAAAAACTTTTTTTGTATTTTGCAAATAGAAAATAAAATAGAAAAAAATGTATAAAAAATATATAATGTACGCTAGTATTTCTTCTAATGAATAGTTCTTGTTTCATTAGTATAGCTGTAATAGTTTCTGAAAAAAAAACAGTTTCAAAAAATACCCGTTCTAGCGTCTATTTGGTCATGTATCTCCTAAACCCAGCGACATGAGAAGCTGAAATTTTGTCAATTTCATTTTTGTACCTCGCCAATATTACCACACATGTTTTATTTCAAAATATCTTTGTGGGGCCGCTGTCCCTACATTATCCTGCCAGACCCTTTCATCCAAATCGGTTAAGTCGTTTCAACGTGAAAGAGTGTATGTATGTTTCTAATGCACATATTATACACTTTCGCATTTATAATTATTCACATTGCTTCAAGCAAAACTACTGACTTTTTCTACAATAAATTATAGTATATATTTTTTTCTGATGATAACAAAAACTTTTATGCTATAACAAACACATTGTACGGTGATTTTATGGGATTCTGTAATTTTCGATCGTATTACCAAAAAATTTTCACCTTTCCATCGCCCGTTCCACTCTTTTACAAATGGAGTACCTCTTAAATTACGTCCATTTACAAAATGCAATCCATCTCTACTCAAATCATATGGAGATCGGTACAGCAGTTAATTGAAATTAACAATTAAAATATTAATCTAGCTCTAGCCTTTGAGTAGTAGATCAATACTCAGTCTCGCGAACATGACTTCTATATTAATAATTAAATGTAAGTATTTAATATTTATGCAAATTTTGTGTGGGTAGTATAATACCAACAATATAAGATCGGTACATAAGTACCTATTGGGTGTATTAATCCGAGCTTTCTGCAGAGTGGGTGTAGTTTTCCTGTACAAAATGGCACTTTTCGCACTAAAAATAAATTTTACTATGTTATATCCAGTAAATCAAGTAGAAACATGAATAAGTATAAAAATATTTCAAAAGGCATTTTTGTGCATGACTTTGAAAGTATTGAGTGCCAAGTTTCGATATTAAATTAGCTTTAACAGACATATCTATAAAATCTGACAGTCTGACCAACATAATCTATTCACGTGAAATGTGAAAATGCCTTTGTATTGTATGAATGAAACGAATAAAGCGTAAAGAATTGTAAGAAATTTGTACCTACTTGTATTTATTTTATTACTAGCGATTCATCCTTGCTTCGCTCGGGTTCTTCCCTAGGTACCCCTTTAGTAAAACTTTTTTTAAAACTTATATTTTTTTATTATTATTATTAAAAGCTTCCGTGTGTCTTACATACTAAAAATAGCCGAATTGTTCAAGCCATTCTCGAGTTTTGCGCTTAGCAACATTCATTTTTATTTATATAGATTAGTGTTTGTAACATTGATTTAACTTTTACGTTATTAATGGTTATGCGTATTTTTTATAGTATTATTTTTTAATACTATCACGTTTATGTACTGACTAAAACATCATCTATCGAATATATATAAGATAGAGATATTCCTAATAAAAATAAAACTACCGACAGACGATATTTTTACAACGAATTTCATACACTTGTCATAGTTAAAAATGGTAGTCATAAGTTTAACGAATCACCTAGAAAAATAACGTACAACACCTTCGAATCTACAAACATTAGGTACAATTAAAATACGTTAGGACTACGTTTCTACGGCGAGTATTTTACGACACATAAAATCGACTTATCTTTTCTTTGGTCAACTAATTGGAATCTAATTAATAAAGTTGGTTTAATCAACGACGAAATGTCGTCTTCAGTAAACAATTAAAACACCTGAATCAAAGTTGCAGAAAACTTAGACTTTGAAACTTAGCAATATAGGTTGTCATAAAAATCGTATTTATCACTATCATTCTTTTTTGGAGCTATGATAAATCTCTGACGTAAATGACTTACATTTGTGCAGTCAAACAGCAGCGGATATTTGGTTTATATTACAATATGTCATACAATATGAATATCTTTTCGTAAATCATACAAATTAAAGTTATCACGCATACAATTCGTAATTTAAAAGTAATTTATACAGTGTACTACGGAAAACTTTATTCGTTAAATAAAATCGTTAAAAACAAATTAAAATAATAAACTGCTGTGTTTTTTTGAATGATTAATGAGCTGTATTATCAATATCAGAAAATACAACACACTATGAAGTTATATTTAATGATACTGATTATTTATGATTTTAAATACATCAATACATTTACTTATGTATGTATGTATGCATTCAGCCCTTTTCAACCTCCCACTACTGGGCACAGATCTTCCTACAACACTTCCTTTCCCTACAGTTCTTCACATTGGCCATATGCAGGTATGACATGCAGGTTTCCTGATGATGTTTTTCATTCACATGAGTACATTTGCCTACAGTTATCATTTATTCTTAATTAAATGATTATGCATTATTACTATTAATTTATAAAATATAATAATACTAATTTATATTTCAAGAATTATAAATAATACTACCCTCTGGTACTAAATACTTCGGCCATGGTAGTCTATTTCCAAGAGACAAGTCATTTACGCGTCAGACGCATATCCTTACTTTGATATATTCTCAATCTATACGATTGAAAACTCATCATGAGGCATGACTCGTACGTACTCCCTGATGGTTTCCTAGCTACTTCGAGGAGCTACTATTTGTTTGAAAAAACCTTAAATATCTTTTAGTCCCAGATTAGGGCTTCCAGAATCTTCTAATACGAGTAAGTTATAATACTAAACGGTCTTTTAAATTAAATTATAAAATTAAATATGTACTTAAAAATGCGCAATAAATACTTATATTATTAAAGGTTCAATACTGTTACATGCAAATAGGTGGTTTATCTCTCTGTTATCATGTTGTAATGTAATTCTTTTGCATACATGAAATCATTTTACATTAGGTTACACAGAAGTTGTTTAAACATGGCTTTACTGCTATATTGCCTTTAAGCTGCATATTACATACGGATCAGACTCTAAGCCTTGACAACCACAGCTGGTATGAATAAAGAACGTTGATCAAGGGCAATGAAAATCAATAGAATCACATAATAGTTTATACAGAAACGATTATCTTGTTAGTTGTATAAATGAATTAAACTAAACTTTAGTTGCTATAAATATTTTTGTGCTAATACCAGAATAAAAAAAAAACAAAATAAAATTAAAAGTTATTATCAAGACAAATTCATTCGAATTTTGTTTTTAGAATTTTTCTCCCGAAAAAACCACTAGGCTTTATAAGCTGGTTGATAGGGTCAATATGAAGCATATTTTTACTGCATGAAAATATTAGCTCATCTCTGAGAAATCTATGCTTAACGTAAAAATGTATCGAGGGACGAACTCCTTATAACATTAGCTACCTGCGGGTGAAAGTCACGTCTAAATCGGTCCAGCCGTTTCAGAGATTAGCCGGAACAAACAGACATACATACAGATAAAAATGTTAAAATTGATTTTTTGATGTAAGTACCTTATATACGCATATACATTTAATTAAGAGCTGTTGATTTGAAATTAAAATCAGACATTTCAATTTTATTTATACCTATGTACTAATGAACCTACTGATTATACTTAGTAAAATTAAAATGAAAAGAAAACATTAGAATATTAATTGAAATATGTATAATGTAGTGGCCTTCCCTCTTCCTTTCCTATAAGCACTCTATCATACTAAGTAATTAATAAGGAACCGTACGTCGCGCGTATATTAAAGTTGTTTACATTATTAATAGCCGTCTTACAATTTCTCACGTGCACGTCTAGCATATTTTAATGAGTAACAGTAACGAGCAAGATCTTCACCCAGCCTATTCTAATGAGCGAGTTTCTCTTACACAAAGGGTAAAAGTATATTAATTAAATTTTATATTTTTATCTATTAATAAAATTTTGATTCAAATCTATGCATTAATTAATATTTTGTGGAAAATCTTATTTATTTCTTATTTTTTGTGGAAATAGTCATTATTATCGATACACAGAGATTTTTTTGTCTGTCTGTCTGGGAATGCATCACAACCAATGAACTGATTTTGATGATATTTTTGAAAAGGAAAATTTTATATATAACACTAACCGTTAAAATGTACTTAAGGACAAACCTGAGTGAAGGTTAGTGCTGAAGATTAATAATAATATTTACATGTCAGATTCCATATTTTAGTTTCATTTTATAATTTTTCAGATTACATCTCTAGAGATCACGAGTACGATTTTGGTACTGCACTTTGTACTACTTCAAACAATTGAGCGATATATCAGTATATACTGATATATGAGTAAAATTAAAGTGTCTAAATGCTTATTTTATGAAAGTATATACATTACTTACATCAAAATCTGACTGATCAAAAACTGATTTTTACGGGACTATCACTCACAGATAGTTAATGTTATAAGAAGTAACTTAGGCTACATTTATTTTACTAAAAAACTATAAAAACCGTTTAATTTATAATTTATTTTAACTTACGCCCAGCGAAGGCGGCCGGATTTGCTAGTTTTTAATAAAATAATATGGACTAGTACCTACATTTTTTTTACGTTTAGGTCTTGTTAGCTGGAAAATTGTACGAGTTCAAAATATTACTAAATAACAAATTCAAGAGCACACGCGATACGAACTTGCTACTCCTAGTCGCCAAGTGTGTGCCGAGTAACGTCCGATAAGGTACTTCGTTTCAATATAAAAGAAAAAAGTGAAAGAGTCATTAATCTTCAAAAACATTAAATTATTTTAAAACATTAGGAGAATGAACTTTGTGTAATTAACTTGGTGTGAAATGGTAAAATGGTATTATAGTACTCACGTTAATAATAAATTGGGCACTTAAGCGCTACAGCCACTGGGAACAGTTAAAATTGTAACGTTTACTTAATTTGCTTATAATTCAGTTAACAATTACTTTAATATTTAATAACCTATTATGAAAAATCTTTAACATTGTATTTATCTATTTTTAATAATGTAACTGCATTTATTATACTAATGAAATTTGGTGCGTAATCCATCGTTTAATTGTGAAGTATGAAAGATGTATTAAAAATTGGAATTACCTTTTTAACTTTTAATATAATATGAGGTAAATACGCAGTGGAAACAGAGTAAAGCGGGTTCTAATCCCGAGTCTCTAATCGACGATATTTTTATTGTGCGAATTATTATCACTCGCTTAACAGTGAAGGAAAACCTTATGGGGAATCCCTGTCTGAGTGAACTAGTAAGCTTGAAAGACTTGTGTATTTGGCCAACCCGCAATTGGCCAGCCTGATCCCTGATTCTTGTATTGAGCCGTGCCCAGCACTGGTACACTAAAAAGGTATATACAGTTTTAAGATGAATACGAACTTTGTCATAACTAATATTTATATTGAGAAAAATTATAGAAAGCTATTTATTTAATTGCTTTTGTATTGGACATCGTTTTTCGACCAGAGGTTGATACTAGTAACCTATTGTTCGATAAATAAAACGAATTTATGTGGAAATTAATACATATGTTAGGTTATTATTACACACAGCGCCATCTAGTTCCGTGGTAAGTTACGGAGGAAGCTTGTGTTACGGATACCAGATAGTTGATACACTACATATATAACTTTAAGTACATACATATTATAAATATAAACACCAATAACTGGAGTAAAAGCATCCGAGTTTAACAAACGAGCCCCCAGCGGGACTCGAACCCGTGATCGCTGGCGCAAGAAAATAGGGTCACTACAAACTGCGCCAAAAGTGTCGTCAAATAAATCTATCAGGCAGGTTATATCAATGGTAACAGATAATTTAATATAAAGGCCGTATTAATTATTTTGAATGGCGGATAAAATTGATCGTATCACTTCCAATAACGAGAACTGACATTGCCTGATTCATTAACTTATCCGTGCATTTGAATAACGTGTATGGTAATTTTGGTGGATCAATATTTTGTTATTATAATCCAAAGTATCAAAATATATCGTTGTAACACTTTTAAATATAGATTATACTTGTGTATACATAATTAAATAAATATGTTGGGACATTATTACACGCAGCGCCATCTAGTTCCGTGGTAAGCTACGTGGCTTGTGTTACGGACACCAGATAGTTGATATACTACACATATTATTTACCTTTAAAATACATACATATTATGAATATAAACACCCATGACTGGAGTACAAACATTCGCGGGACTCGAACCCGGAACCGCTGGCGCAGCAAGTAGGGTTACTACAAACTCAGCCAAACTTGTCAAAAAATATGACGGTTAGTTTTACTTAAAACTCTTATAATTGAAATATGGAATTAAATGATAAAGTGATCTGGCTGAAAGTTATTCAATCAATATTAAAAATTAAAATATGTAATCACTAGTTTCAAAAAACTGAGAAATTTTATACGCCAAAAATAAGACTCAAAATAAAATAGATTTTGATGAAATTAGGTAAGATGATAGCTGGACTGAGATATCCAACATATAGGATACTTTTTACTGCGAAAAAATATTTATTTCCCGAGAAATGTACTCTTAAAATACTAATTACTAAAATGCTAACTCTTAAAACGTATCTAGGAAAAAACCCTAGAGGAGCTCATAGGTCATAAACACAAAAGAAGTTCCTCTCAGTGAAAGTGATTGCTAGCTTATAATAATTGTTCCACACTTCCTTTTAAAGTGTTCTTGTAAAAGATATATTGGGTGCGGTTACACTTCAACGCTGTTTAATCTTTATTTATAAACAAACGTTTCCACGTGGTAAGGATTAAGGTTTTGGCCATGGCCGTTGGCTGTAATAAGCTAATTAATAAAAAATATATATAAAGGGCAGTTTATTTGAATGCGGTAATCTCAGGAATTACTAATCTGATTTGAAAGGCTAGATATATTTTGTCTTACTTAATGAAATTTTATTAACAGAATAGGCTATGACTTGAAATAACACATATTATTATGTTACTAAAGTCACCGAGTTCGCCTTGAGATGGAAGAATAAATCACCAAGGGACGTATCCAGAGGAATAAGAGTTTAAATCCCTAACATATAATTATTATTATTATCAGTTGATAAACAAAGACTTTTGAACTAAGCATCATTTCTGCTTACCTAGAAGCTTTAATGAAAAGCCCCTTGATATGAATCGCGTTATAAGTTTAATGGAATAAATGATCAAAACCCTTGGGCCTACGCCTGTACCGCTCAAAATTAATACTGTTACGGCCTTCAATGTTTGCAAACTGCAAGGCCTATGAGGATTGCGAAAGACAATTTAACAAGATTTACTTATTACCTAATCTCTTCTCTATATCTTTAATAATACATGACGAGACCTTTTTTTATTTGTTCTAACGCAAAACCTTATTTTATAGGATGAACCGTATTTCCGTAATGGTTTCAATATATACGAGTACCTATGTGAAATATAAGAACATGGTTTCCGGTCTTTAGAACGCGGGAGGAGCCGCGTGAAATGCTAGTATAACATAAAACTGGGCATGCCATGATAACATATTTTAATAGAAGTGTAGAAAATATAATGAGAATCGCATATTATGATTCTATGATATTACTTTTATTATTTTAATGCTACTTTTTAAGGATCGTAAAATAGCGTCTGGTAAGTCGCCAATATAGTTTTATTTAATGTAACATCCCACTAAATTTCATAACGTATTCGTAAATTTATTCTTCTTCTTCAATGTCATGACTAATATTTTCTTCTTCTTAAACAATTCTTCTTCATTGACGTGATAAACAACACTTTATATTAATTATGTTATGAAATACAGCTGACTTTGTCTTTACTAAGATTTTTTTGTGAAAATATCGATTACAAAAAATATATTAAACTAAATAGAGGAAATAAATAATCTTTGATTGATATTCAACAAAATCTTCGGTAATGATAAATAGATTTTCAATCACTGTGTCCTCGAAAGTGCCGTAATAATATTCAAATCAGCTGCGAAAAACAATCAGCTTCTAAGGTTGAAATTTATATAATTTTAGAGTCTTTCAAGTCTTAGAACTATCCCTTTTTTCTAAATATGTGCCTTTTTATTAAAAGGTAGTTAGTTACCTTATATTAGTTAAAGTATTTATTCGTATATCTCTAAACCATTTAAAATGCTTCTTATTTCAAACAGAAATATAGATTCACAATGTTTAAAACCATGCTTGTTGCAAAATTCATTTATCTTCATCGCATAATTCGCAATATGGGTAGTCAGATTAATAACTACGTACTAACGATACAATGTCCGACATACTCGTAGTCTAGTATATTGAATACCTAGAAGCTTTGTAATCTCTGTTCTACTTTGTTGAAGAAGCCATTCAAAATAGGAACAATCTGGCGTTAGCCATAGTATGTTAACTACAAAATATATTACTCTGACACCAACTAATAAGTATTATAATGTACAATGTATTTGCTTATTATGAATTCTTTTACGTACATACACATTTTTTACATAGATATTTTCAATACATAATGGAAAAGTTGTACAGAGTACTTACTGTATACAAGTGAAACTCACTGGCATTTTTAGCCAGTGACTTTTACTAACATCTAATTGATCTTTCCTCGTTTAAATAGTGTCGCATACGAATTTAGATACGAAGCCTGCCGAAGCAAATCACCCAACCAAGGGGTTTGCTTCCATAGTATATAGGTGATGTAGAGAAGTTTACAAAGTAACTTGCATGGTACTCAAGTACTGAATTAACATATTTAAGACTATCAAGAAGTAAACTATCCAAATATATTTCGAGATACTATAAAGTGTAAGTTGACAGTTTGAGAAGTTAGAGCGTTTCATGATACACCCTTACCCGTCTCAACTTAATAGCGATATAGTACAGCAGCATTTATATTGTTTTATGATATTACAAAACATCTGTGATTTATATGTATAATTTTACTATAAATTAAACGTTTTAAGATATCCGTATCTTCCCTATCTTTTACGTGTACGGTATATAACGACATATATGAACGTGAATATTTGACATTATAAATGAAATTATCTCTTCCGATTACTGGAGAAACTCTCCCGTGACCATGATTGCTGTACTAGTAAAGCATTCGAAACGTCGGGAACTAATAATCAAAATAAATCCACGACAAAATCTGAAAATATAGTTTCATTTATATAGACATAGAACTTTGTTGATAATATTTATTGTTTTTTTTTTAATATAATTTTGTTTTCTTATTAACTTGAAAAAGTAGATGTCAATACTGTTCTGATGCATGTGTTCTACATATTAAGCGATGAAAATTCAAATTGCTACTATTATTTTTTGTATTCTTGTGTTATGTACTTCTGTTGGAGATCCTTAATAAATAAATAAATAAATAAATAAATAAAACAAAAAGTTATAATAACGCAACGATGCATCCTTACATACTTCCTTATTATTTGGATGGAGTATTTCAACTTTTCTTTAGTTCATAATATAACTTTAAAGTCTATATGAAATATGCAAGATTCTTGAAGATGTTTGCTACACAGTTTATAACGAGGCAAGTTTTATGTACATTTCCAATGCAAGAGTCAAAGTATTAGTATCGATCATAATGCTTCTAAGAATTGGATTTAGTTAGCCTTAAATTCTAAAAGGTTAAAGAACGCTAGATTAACCGATAAAATAATGTTATGACGTTTAAGTTGAAGGAAACTACTAAAGTTAGTAATTCATTTTATTAGCCTGTAGTTAAGGAGCATTTCATTGAATTTTAACTATAGATGAAAATATATTTTTCATGACATTATACACTATAATGTGTATATTTTAAAATTAAATATTATATTTTCATATCTATTGAATGTATTTCTAATAAAACCTATATAATGACAAAATCTGAACACGTATCATAATATAATAAATAATAATATATGATGGGACATTATTACATACAGCGCAATCTAGTTTTGTGGTAAGCTACGAGGCTTGTGTTACGGATACCAGATAGTTGATATAATACACATATATTATAGCTTTTAATACATACATATTATATATATAAACACCCATGAAATACAAACATTCGTGCGTAACAAATGAATGCCCCCAGCGGAACTCGAATCCGAGACCGCTGGCGCAGAAAGTCAAATAATATACTAATAGTTATATATTGATTTACCCAATATTATATACACGAAAAACTTATCGCATTTTGTATTAAAGCATTCAAAAAAAATAATTTACATAGATAAGTCATTTATAACAACATAAATTGCGTGTCGCTACAAGGTCGTAGCAGCGCTACGATGAACCCACTTCGTAGCATTTAAGCTTCGAATTTCATTAATCAACGAAATGTTCCATTATTGTTATGAAATACGCCAATATTTTTGATTTTTTAATTTAACAGTAAATAATTTCCTAGTAGTAAAAAACACATCAAACTATTATAATATTATGTATATAATATTCTTACTGTTTAGATCAAAATAATAGTATTTTAAATTAACATTTTTTTATTCGTAAATGTAGCAAGCACGTAAATGTAACCTTATTATTTTACTGTAAAAAGTAAATCAAAGTTATTATTCTTAATTTTATTTTCTTTATTTATATAAATATTATAATGCAAAAATTAAAGTTTAATAAAATAATAATAATAATGAAAGCCAAAATAAAGAAATAATAATTCGATAATAATAAATTATAGAATTTATAGAAATTATAAAAATAAAATTAACAAAAATATTGTTGTTGTATCTGTAAACCACATACCGTTGTTTCTGTACAAAAGACATGTATAGAAGAGATATTTTTTACATGGAAGCGGTGTGAAGTTTAGGAATTATATTTTTTTCTACTGTTATACATAACGCATAAATATAATTGATGTGACTGTTTTTAATTTCAAATTAACAGTTTTTCAGTAAATGCATATGAAAGTATATAGGTACGTTACTTACATCAAAAAATTAAATTTTTAAAACTTTTGTCTGTCTGTTTGTTCCGGCTATTCTCTGTAACGGCTGGACCGATTTTGCCAGGACTTTTACTCGCAGATAGCTAATATTATAAGGAGTGATTTAGGCTACTTTTATTATATAAAAATATTATAAAAACCATTTAATTTATTTTAACTTATGCCCAGTGACGTGGACCGGTTTTGCTATTCATTTAATATACACGTTATATACCGTTAAAAGCGTATTATAATTCTACATTTTATAGCATTTGCGACTGTGCTGTAAGTATTGCCTTATAAACTATGAATAAAAATAGCGGTTGTGTTCGTATTTACTCCGCTCTAACACAAAATGCAAAAGGGAACTAATATTGTTTTTGTATCTTAGAAGGCGAAATCAATGGGTGTTTTGTTTAAATATGAAAATATGATCAGAAAAAGTTGCATTTTGAGAATAATGTCGATATTTCTTTTATTTGAGACCTTTTTGTAACAGAAGAAGCGACATGTTTATGCACGCTATAACATTATACACATTATTATAATTAAAACTTATTAAATTAAAATCTCTTTACTCTGATGACGAATGAAAAAAATGTATATCATCACATCTGAAGGTTAAGTATTCATTGACCAATAATTTTCATTATATTGAGCTTTTGATGCCACTCAGTTATATACTACATGAAAGTCTTTTAATTAATACGAACAAAAAGCGTGTTGAAGGCTAAGGGTGTGCCCTCGAAACTGGGTTAAATGATTTCAAGTGACGATCGAACAAGCATTGAAGAAGACTCAACTAAAGGTGCTGAGCGAGCCGTTTTGAGGGTCGAAACGTACTTATTAAGGCCTGTCTTACAAACCTGAAGGGTTTTCACGTGAAGAAACCACTAAGCCTAGTCTGAGACCGTTCTTGAGAGCCAAATTTAGAACGTTGAAAAGTTCATGGGAGAGTGCGCTATATTATCTCAGATATCTTTGGATAAGAAAAATATATATAAAAAAAACTCGTGTTCGTAGCCTTTCTAAATGCGATAAGATATAGATAAAGATTTCAATAGAGAAAGATAGAAGAAAAGATAAATGATAATATTATCTAGAACTTAATAAAAAGGATCTTCATAAATGATACCATCTCATATGTTTTAAAATACCTAAAACATATCAATTTATATTTTTTTTATTTATACGAGTATAATAATTTTATACAAAAAATCTACATAATTTTGGTTTTGCAAAGTCAAGTTATGGTAATAATATTTTTTTTATTATTTACAATAAAATAATATTTTACTATTGTATAATTTATGAAATATGAATGAGAAATTAAAAACTAACACTATAAAGCTAGTATTGTTTATATAACTAAAAACGGTACTTTTAAAAGAAATAGGCATGAAAGTTTCCATAAATTTATATTGTAATTTTATAAACATTTTAACTTAGTTATTAACAAGCTAGTATTCCGAAAGCTCTATTACGATCTATAACGATATTTAACTTAAAATTATTAAAACAGCCGGTATTCTAAAGTATCCACTACTGCTCATATTTAATATTAAAATTGAAAAAGAGAATCAAAGCTTACAGTACTGTGGAACTATTAATAGTAGATCGCTCCACTCCCCACAAACCTATTCAATAGGATCCGTATGAAAGTTCACAAAACACTACGGACCGACCGACTTTCTACCATTCCTACTTTTAATAAAATGCAACAATACATTTATGACTTCAAAACAGCTCGAAGCAAATCATTTCAAACTCAAACATTTGTTAAACTACTTCTCGGTTTTAATTCAAAGTTTTTAGTGAAACATTTATTTTATTCTGCAATCGCAATTCATTATTATTCTCATATGATAATAAATGACAGAGATTGAGCATGATTATACTTGTATTATGGTATTAATAGTAATCGTTTTCCAATTATGCACTTTAATATATGTATTGGTTCTATACTAATATTATAAAGCTGAAGAGTTTGTTTGTTTGGTTGAAAGCGCTAATCTTAGAAACTATTGGTTCGATTTGAAAAATTCTTTTTGTGTTGGGTAGTCCCTTTATCGAGGAAGGCTACAGGCTATATTATATCACGCTACGACCAATAGGAGAGGAGCATCAAAGAAAAGTATTGCAAAAAAGGAAAGGGCGGGCGACTCAGAAAGAATTTGTTTTTTGGTCTTTAGATCGCGTGTGAAGCCGCGGGAAATGCTAGTCTATTAAATATTTGTATATGTAAGCTTCAGACGTTATTAAAGAAATAAATATTTATTCACACCATGAGATATGCAGGAAACTTATATCACTTTATATTTTCATAGACTATGGCTAATATTTGACTTCTAAGTATGAGTCGAATCTGTATATTAAATATTTTTTTCAAAATGTACCTGATTTTCATAAAGTAATCAAATCTACAACTTTTAGTGATGTTGAGCAACTCTCAGTGATAAAAATAAGATTTTAGTTCAGTGTATAATGAAATATGAAGCTATTTTCAAGCACTTTCAGTCTCTACAGAGACGAGCTCAGGCAAGTGTTCGTCAAACATCGTAATGACTGCAAAAAACGTTATAAAATTCTTTTACAACAGTTTTAACGGGTAATTTTTCATGGAATTTACAAACTTTTCTTCTTTTTCAATTTTTTTTTATAATAACTCGCCCTTGCTCTACCAAGATCCTACACGTACTTGCGAGTTCTCTTAAAACTTTTACCCTGCAGATATCTTCTAAAACATCATGTAATATTCACTTACTTTATAAGAACGACTAGACGACCGAGATAAAATCTAGCATACCATGTCTCTCTCTATCCCATAGACTGCATAAAACCTCATCTCCATAATTGAAAAATTTGACATTAAGTGGCATGAAAAATACTTTCATTTTCACATTAAAGTTATAGTTGGTATAAAAATCATAGTATCCATATTAAATAAGGAATTATAACGAATGAACAATATAAAGCTACATAATTATGGAAACTATAACATCTCACTTCAGTTAAACTGTTGAATGAGTCTTGAATTTAAGAAATTAATTTAAAGGTGCAATTTGTTAATATTTTATTATAAATATATAAAGAAAAATAATTTTAAAATTTCTTAATTTATGTCTAAGTTCTATATAATAAGGGAAATAAAACGGGCATTAAAAATACCATGGCACATAATATGCAAATGAAAAATTTATTTATGAACATTCCAGGGTTAAAACGTTTCACGGGTTAATTGCCGGATTCCTTCCACCGACGCAAAAAGCAAGTGGGGTTTTGTATACAAAGTGAACTTCATTTTTACCGAGCCACTAGAATGTATTAATGCAAATTAAGGTTCAAATATAGCGTCGCCGTTCCACATACAGTTTATTGACTACAAAGTTTAAGTTAATTAAATAATTGGTAAGGTAAGTGACATGCTATTATTTTAAAAATATTTTGCAATAAACACGCTACGACACGAGTAGTAAATGCATATTGTATGAAAAAAAAAACTGAATATAATGTCAATATTAATTTTAATAAAATACACAAATAGAAAAAACTTTGAATAAAAGCGTTTTTAATCAGACTGAAATATTTTTAAATTCAAACTGTAACGACAAAAATATTACAAAAATCATAAAAAGCGATGAATTTAGGAGTTAATGGAAATAAATGAACTGTTTTATTTAATGTTATTTTATACAAATTAATCGCGGCTCAACGCGGCTTAAGCTTTCCATTCTATGGTCTCTTATAAAAAGTGGGTGTCGTGTTAAGTGGTTGCGGAAAGTTGAAATAGACACGTGGGTGGACCACGAGCTAGGC
The DNA here is from genome assembly GCA_905231865.2 of Boloria selene. Lineage (NCBI taxonomy): Eukaryota > Metazoa > Arthropoda > Insecta > Lepidoptera > Nymphalidae > Boloria > Boloria selene. Next base: position 10,202,806 of record HG993141.1, read on the forward strand.
TAATTATTATACGTATATACAAGCTCCATATAACTTTTATACGACACTATTATAAATAACAACCTTGCTAGTTTGTGTGTTCATTACTTTTTATAACTTAATGGATTTAACGAAATTCGAATTGAAATATTATGATGAGGTATCGGTATATCGAGTAGAGAAACGTGCAGTCATATTGTTTTATGTTTATTATGACGTTTAAGACGACCTGACGGGGTCGGGTCAGGTCAGGGGCCGATCAAGGCATCTTCACAAAGTAAATAAGTAATTAATACTTCGTTAATTATTGAAACTGACAGTTTTTTTTTCAAAATTAATTTATAGGAACAAGTTTTGAGCCCATAAAATTAAGGTGCATACACTCAAGAAAAAAATAAATCTTAATATTTAAATTATTATAGTATTAAAAAGCCGCCCTGATTCTTTTCTAACATTAAAAATTTATCAAGTCGCACATATTTACTAGTTTTCTTTTAATATATTTTGAATGAAAGTTGCTTTAATTATGTTAATTAATATTCACTGTAACATTATATACGATAACACCCTAGAATTGTCATTTTTCAGTTCCATAAAAACGTGTCAATCGCAGAGCTATGATTTTAATAGTCGTCGCCTGTGTAATGTACTTTTAATAACAGTATTTATTTCGCCCTAGAGTTATACGTATTTATAGTTCTCCAAGAACAAAGTAGAAACATTCACTTTTTATTGACAATTACGAGTTTTTAATGTTTCTTTTGTTTTGAAAATATAGATATTTGAAAAATTTTGTCATTAGGACCTTACGAGATGTGATGCTTGAGATTCCACATTCACAATATGAGGTTAATATTTAAGACAATGCAAAATGAAAAAGGGGTAAATAAAAACTTATTCTGTATAAATAGCTAGCTAAATCCAAATAAAATTTCTTTTTCAAGCATATTCGAAGTTATTTTAGCAGTAAAATATAGCGTGTATAATGTTAATATTAGTTAAATAGATTTTTTATTATATCAGTTGAATTCTTTTCGCAAGAATAGTTTAGTAAAGTTTTTAAGTGAGATATCTCTATTCAAACGTAAAAGTCAAGATCGAAATGTAAAACTGTTATTTGCTACGATTTATACAAAAATTTTGTATCCTGGTAATTGTTCAACTTCGAAGGTGATATAGAAAAGGTCGTGAGATCGATACTTGTATTCGTTTGTTTTATTGTGATTCATTGCACCATTTTCTAATGACTTGCTTCATTGTATTTTTATATATGTTCAATATGTTCAATGATTTATTTAATTTTATTTTAATATTTGTAAGAATAACTTTACTTATTTTTTAAAAATTACAGAAAAATAAAAAAGTAATTTTCCTTGAATACGATTGAAAAAGCTAGTTTAGAACAACGCAGTTGCTATGAAAATAGTAAAGGCACGATGTGAAATGAAACGAGATGAAAATCTGATGCAGCGCTGTCACCAGCAAACAAAGTTGAAAAATTGTGTAGGCTTCAGCACGGAAAATAAAATTGGAGCTTTTTACTACCGTACAATCTATTTGAGCTCTACAAGTGTTGATTCAAGCCAGATTTTTAAGTGTTTGCCTTAAATAATATTGTTTTAAAACTGACATTTTAACTAAATTTCGAAATGGATAATATTTTGTGAATACTTGTGATCGAAATAAGAATTTGTTTATATAAGTTTTAGTATTATATTTATGGTTTTTCTATATTTACCCATATTATCTCGTTTCTTAGATAAAAAATATATTTGTTTGTAAACTTACATGTGATGAACAACGGATCAGGATAGTATAAATATGTATATGATTTCACAACAAAAAATATTTAACTCTTCACTAATTATCACCAACTTACATTTCATTAACATCACTAGTTTCACAAATAATACACCTTCACTGTAAAACTGAAACAATTTTACACTCATTCCTGAGAATAACATATCGTTTTCAAAACACTTGCACTTTATTTACACGATATAATTTATCATCTTATATACTATGTAAAAAACTTATATTTCTATACCTACATTTGTATTTTAACTTATAACTACGAAGTACATGATTTCGCCTTACGTCAGTCTTCGACAATATATAGGCTTCTACTTCACCTTCGCATTTGAGTTAAATTGCTAATCGATGTTAATCCAATCTCAATTGGCGTTGGCCCTTAGACTTAGTATGACTTCTAGGAAAGTGTATTGACCTACGTACTGAAATTACCTCATCTGACCTTTCGTCTATCACGTTATAAACTGTGACACACATACTTTCTTAAGGGTATAATTCGTAAATATTTTGGCTTAAATAAAAATATACAAGACTTAAGTATACTTTACAGTACTGTCTTTTATAGATTCATTATTTACAGTAGATTAGAAACTTTTTACAACCTCATAAAAATGTTAAACTCAATAACTTCGAAGGAAAATAGCTTTGAAATTTGCACGCTAACATATAACTTATATAAAAACTTTAATTTTTAAACTATAAAATATTTTTGGCTATCTCTTACGTGTACTAAGTTAACTATTTATTATAGTGAGTTAGTCAGTTATATGTTTTAGTACTGATTTTCTAATTCAACACAGTCAGTAAATATATCAATAAGCAGTGGGATTCTCGAATGTTTGTGTCCATTGATTAATTTACTTTAGCTAACGAGGTAGTGCCATTGGTAAATGAATTACTGATAGCGTTGCACTGAAATGGCAATAGCGACGAATTTATTCTTTTCATTTATACTACAGTTTTTTTTAAATAAACACAAAAATATATTTTATTTTTGAATAAATTTATTAAACTCGTATGTAATAAAATTAAATTTTTTATACCTACATGACTTCAGTTTAGTCAAATTATGTCCTTGCCTGAACTTGCAGCTTATAGTGGCAAAGGTCAAAGCTTAATTAACTTTAATGCGATTACCTTAATTATAAACTATATCTTGTCTGTGTCTCATTATTCAGAGCCTCATTCTGTCAAATATAATATTTTATAAGCAATATTTAACAGAACAACAGTTCTTGACAAAATACTACACATTTCATCTCTTAATGCATATGTCGAAAGGCTTTCTTGCTAACAAAAATATATTGCCTTCATAACTCTTATTACTCCTACACTTATATTTAAAAATATATTGTTCTTGTTTTATTTCTACATCTATATTTTTGCTTTATTATATTTATAACAATTATAAAATATAATAGAATGGCAACAATATGCAGAACTGTTTATTATTCATAAGCTTTTATACCTTTAAAGTGAACAATAAAGTGAGACAGTGCAACTTGAAATTCTTTGTTCGGAACGCTGAAACTTTCTAAGTTATGATTAACAAATTTCTAAGCGATCGAAAGTTAACCGCGTCAATGACGTCACCTTTATTAGAAAAAGTACGAATTTATGTGGTTGGGCGACAGTTGCCAAACCCATGCGTTACCGTAGATTCGTAAACCATTTAATAAATAATGTAATTAAATCACTTTATATTAGTTATTTGTAAAGTTTTAAGATTTTGAACTTCGTACAGTAGAAGACGAGCACGACTGTCGTCGGCTACGCGCGCAGAGTGCGCGGTGCTCGCACCACGCCGCCTCAGCTTCGACTGCCGGCATGGAAATTCGATTTTTCTGACGTTTCCTCCGCGCCTTTCACGATCGAACTGCACGCCACATGAATAGCCGCCCTCACTGATTTTGCACGTTTCATACTAATAATTCAGAAAATTCATGTCACTTGACGACGGTAGAGAGATTCGTGAGTAAATAGAGCGCGATATGTGAATTGTTCAGATGTCCACATAGCTGCTTTCTGGGACCATAACAAAGCAGTCTACGAAAAAGCCGTTAAAAGTTTTGAATTTGTGCTAGTATAAACGATCAATCATTGAATAATATGATGCACTACCCGCTTTAGGATAATTTTTTACAAACTTTGAATGTCTTATTTATTTGTATCTAATCAAAAGCCTAAAAAATAAGTTTCAAGCTTCCTGCTTTACAAATGACGTTATTTCCTTACAACTTTCATCCCCTATTTCAAGCCCTTTTTTCGCCTCGAAAAATAACCTATGTCCTTTCTAATGCTCTAGATTTTCTGCGTATCAAATTTCATTTAAATTGGTTCAGTAGTTTTGGCGTGAAAACACGACAGACAGAGTTACTTTCGCATTTATAATATTAGTTAGGATTATTGGTTCCAATAATATTTTATTGCAAAGCCGCAATAAATATTAATGAAATTGCAACGTGCGAGCACTAAATGTGTAAATGAGCGTTATTTTTCATGGTTCTTGGCTATGAAAAATTTATAAATCTGCCCAACTTGAAATGTCGGTAATAAAATACCTACGGCAATCATTAGAGCCATATTCAGGAAATAAGTATAATTTACATCACGAATGCTTCCAGATTACTGAACATAGAAACGGAACTTTAATTGGTGTTTTGTTTCTCGTTAAATATTTAACTCGGCAAAATATCTACATTTAGGTTATTATTAACGTTATTTACTTTTATATTTAATAGCGTACAACTTTCGTAATTTTATTTTTAAAGCTAAGCATTTTTTGGACTGTGTAATAATAATAAAGTGCCTTTTTTAAACGCTTGATTAAATTATTTACAGTAAAGGGAAGAGAACGCAAATTTTCGAAACTGAAGAATATCAATTTGCCCTTTCATGTCCCAGCATTGATACGTTAAACGGATTAAATACATATTACATAGAATTATACTTGATTGCTGGACAATAATTCTAAGCGTTTAAATTTAAACAAAACTTTATTATTATTTTTTTAGAGAAAAAGATATGTGTGATATTTGCCTTATCCTGAAAAAGTAAGATCAAACTTTATTTTATGTGAATACTAGCATATCGTGCGACTCCGCCTGCCTCCTAAAGACCAATTTATATTTTATATTTTAAATCGACTAAAACCTATACTGAAACACGCTGCATCCTATAAAATAATGTCCATGTCTATCCGTTTTGTAGTTTTTGCAGTTAGAGCGAACAAAATAAACGTCTCGCTTTCGTCTTTTATTAGTATAGATTGTAAAAACAACAATATAAATGTTACATCTAAGCGCTTTTTACTTCTATGAAACTGTCACTTTTTCAATAATTTAAATAAAAAGAAAACAAAATAAAAATAATCTCTTTCTTTTACACTGTGACATTTTCAAGTACTTCTACAACTGGTTATTATATTATGTTAATAATACTTTATAGAATCTTCGTAGCATTTACTAAGAAAATGGTTGCATACAAACATGATATAGGTCAAATGCTGTTGAGCTAGTTTGACCCCACTATTGTGGCGTTGTAATAGCTATGTCTTTATTATATCTATCCACCTGGTAACAATGGATGGTATTAAAAATGGAAAATAATAAAAAAATACTCGAAATATAGAAGTAAGAGTATAAGATTTTACAAAAGACGTTTATGTATGATATTATACATGAAACTATCTTTTCGTATTTTGTCGCGGATTTATTTTGATTTTTGGTTGCCGAGATTTCGAATGCTTTACAGCAATCATGGTCACAGGAGAGACTAACGTATTTGACGTCTCAGAGGTTTATATACTTGTTACAGACATTGCCTACGCACAATTTACAAAAATTAAAAAAATTACAAAAAAATTGTCAAAAGTGACAAAATTTCATCCAAATCTTTCCCATGCTTTTTACCGTGAAAGTTAAATATGTAGGTACATATATACATTCGAACAGTTTGTAACACACACATATAAACAAACTTGACTTATATATGTTCTATATAATATATAATATTCCGATTTATCAATAAAAAAGGGTTGTTGGTTTATCTTTCTCTAAACTCTACAGCAACAACGGATCGAAGTGATGTTTTGCATAGAGGCAACTCATACGGGAGATTGTCGTATATATTATGGTATACATTATGGTATTTATATGCTTGTATGTGTCCTTTTATTTATTTGTATCAAGTAATCCCCGCTATATATTTACTTCTTAATAACATTATATGTATAGTGGGTAAAGTTTGTAAGTTCGTGGTTAGTTATAATGACCTTACTAGTTATTACGCTGCTACTAGGTTACTAGGTTCTAGTTTTTAAAAATTGTAAAAAATTATATAAATATGGTTTGATAAAATATTTTACGATTTAATTACTAATATAGTGCATTTTTAAAATAACATATATTAACACATATTATTTGATCGACTTCAAAGAGGCTGTACTTAGTAGGTACCTGGTACTCGTTAGTGTGTTTTTAATTATGCATAGTGTGTAACAGTGAGCAGGTTGTGCCATGCAAGAGTGAGTCATTAATTTAAAAGTTTATTGTAGATATATTATTTTCTTATGGCTAGAGGTATTGAAATAGCATAATATTCTATTTTTTCTAACTTTAACGTATTTATGCGTATCACCTGCATACATAGGTGGTTATGTGGGACTCATCAACAAATACAGTACTACTTACGAAAACCCAATGAAGGTCCTGCAATGTCCGTATTAATACTACATTGCTTGACGCCTCGGTAGCAGGTCTGCCGAAGCAGAGCAAGGAGAACCATGTTCCCAGAGTCCACAGTTAACAGAAAATATATCTTTAAAAATTGTGTTCAATAAACAGTTTATCAATGAATTGTCGTTATTTTTTATTATAATTTCAGTGGTGTTTACTTTATAAATATTTAAATAGTATAAAAACATAATTTATTCAAAATAAAATTTTATCTAAGGAAATCTATTGTGAAGTGAATAAAAAGCAAGTGATATTATCAGGCGAGCGTGTTCTTGGCACGGTTCTAGTTTCAAACTATGAGCTCGTGATACCAAAAGTTTTGATAGTACGAAATAAAATATTATGATGTTTAAATTTTCAAAATACTTAAAATACTAGTACTACCATTTGCACAGTTGATAATGAATAAGATACGTTTTAAATAACTTAAATCTAATTTAAGCTTTAAGAAACATAAAAAAACCATCATCATCATCATCCGAGCGTTTGTCCCGGTTGCTGCCGTGGCTTTCACCATCAGAGCCCGGGGTCCGCTTTACTAGTCTTCCGCCTCCACTTCGGCCGATCTTGCGCATCCATGTGGGTTAGTCCATTGGCACGCATGTCAGCCATTACGACGTCAAGCCAGCACTTCTTGGGCCTGCCCCTCTTTCGAGGTCCCGGCGAGGGTGCCATGGCTAAACATCTGTTACCCACGTAGCTTGCCGGTCTACGCGTCACGTGGCCGTACCAACGTAAGCGACATTCCTGCAATTTGTCTGTTATGTCACGGACATGAAGGCTACCACGGATGCGGGAATTACGCACGCGGTCTTTCCGCGTGACCCCACACATCCATCGCAACATCTTCATCTCCGTGACACGCATTTCTTGCTTGTGTCGCTCAAGCACGGGCCACACTTCGCAGCCATATAAAAGGACAGGTCTAATGATGGTTTTATAGACCTGTCCCTTCAGTTTGACCGGCATTTTGGGGTCGCAGATGACACCACTCACCTCACGCCATTTTGCCCAAGCCGCTGAAATGCGTGCCTTGACGTCGCAATCGATGTTACCCGACGCATGAAGTATGGACCCTAAGTATTTAAACTGGTCCGTGCGCTCGACCTTTTTTACATAAAAAAACCATATAGATATTAGATATTGATGAAATAAATATTAAAAAGAATATAAAATAGTAATAATAAAAAAGTGTGAGCTTAAAAGCTTAAAAGATTGAGGGTTATAATAGTTCAATTAACCTAACTTTAAAGCTCTTGCGGTGTATATCTCGGGAAACCGGAACCGCTAAAAGCCATTGGCAGGTTTCCAAACATCGTGTACGACAACCTTACATACATTAAGAGAATTAAATATATGTTTAATGAGAATGTAAAAAGGCAATCGAAATAATATAAAGAACTTAGAAATGAATGGGGTTTTAAAAGCAAATGTTAGTTTATTTCAGGAAATCCTAACTAACTAACTAAATAATTATGTTATTTCATCTTGTTAGTGTACAATAAACTGTTATATTAGTAAGTTTGTAAAATGAGAAAGCTCGAAACTCAACATAGAAAGCTTTCATTGTTCACAAACTCAATTGTTGTACGTATTTACTTTTCGTCTCTATGTAAGAGACGGTACCATGGTACGTTACTAATAAGTTAAAAGTCACGAGTATAATTTCACTACAAGGTATGTATCGAAGGTATTGTATTATAATAGCAGCCCATTAATACTATCAATAAAAAAGTTTGGATTCATGGCATAGAGATAGATTATAGTTCGGCTCTGTTTGTAGCGATTGTACTTTCTGCGCCAGCAGTCGCGGGTTCGAGTCCCGCTGGGGGCTTTTGTTGGGAACGAATATTTGTATCCAGTATCCAGTAGTATTTATAATATTTTAAAGTATTTAAAGTTACATAATATGTGTAGTCTATCAACTAGCTGAGTGTAATAATGTTAATTTATTTATATTTATTTATTATTAACATTTATTAAAATCGTGTCTTTATTATTCCAAAGTCTGACATTTAATATTATGTGTTATAGATGGAATTAAAAAATGATTTTGACAACATGTTATTAATTTTTATGAATTCGAATTCAATGATTTAGATTTTATCTACATTTTTACGCTTTTTGTATTGTATTCAATGATCTAATTAGTAAATTTAGTATGAAACTGTAATGGTATTATTATAGTTCTATGTATAGTTATATTATAATATAGTAGTTATATTATATATGAAACTGTATGGCAATTGCAATTGTCCAAAAAATGATGGACTTACTACTTTCGAGAATTAGCGTGGCCCCAAAAAAGAAGTGACAAAAAAGGCCTGTATGTAAGTATTACGCACATATATATCGCTAGTAAGAAAACCATAGTGAAACCACATAGCCAAGCAGATATAAACAACTTAACCTGGCTTTCAAGAAATTCAGAAAAAATAAATATGTATGATAATACCTTCTTAGGTTTACGCGAATATTTGACATTATAAATGAAACTATCTTTTCGGATCTTGTCGCGGATTTATTTTGATTTTTGGTTAACCACGTTTCGAATACTTGTCAGCAATCATGGTCACGGGAGAGGCTGTACTAGAGTCATGATCGCTGTAAAGCATTAAGTAGGGACTAAAAATCAAAATAAATCCGCGACAAAATCAGAAAAGATAGTTTCATTCATAAATATGTATGATAATATTAACACCTTCTCAATTTGTGAAAATATTATATCAGATCTTTTACAAGATATCCAGAAATGTCTACTGAATTAAAATCACTTAAAACATACAAGAAGGTATTTGGTGTTTTATAAATATTTGAGCGCGCTCGAGTGCAATCTGATTAAGGAAACTGTAAATGTATCATGTATATTGCTGTACAGCTTCTATATAATACAATTTTGGTTTTTCCTCATGTTATAAAGCTTAAGAAGCATTTGTGTCAAAATACGTTTATTATCAAAAATATTCTACTACAAGTTTGGTAGATATACCGAACGAGATGAAAACAATATTTATATATTGTTAGTTTTAAAGGATATTATTGTTTAATGATGGTATTTACTGCCATCAAGTGTCTCTACAAACCTTTTAATGAGACATGGGAATGATAATTTTTACATATCGTACTTGTATATCTGTATAGTACCTGTGTCGTTATCAAGCAAACCCATTATTGCGATTTATATTTAGTAAGAGTAATATCTTCATAAGTATCTTGATAAATTTTTCAATAGTATTATCCGTTTATATAGAACAGCCGTCCCGGAAAATCAAAACTTTTGTGTAGTAATAATTTCGGATTTTTATAATATATTATTACTATCTAATAAATATAAAAATTATAAATTAAGGTCATTTTAAGTCCCTTTCAGATCATTCATCGAGACTGGGAGATTCAATGAAAGATGAGAACGTAAGTCTTGGAAGGTTCCTGACATAATTCCATCAGTACACGACAGATGGCGCGCGAGTTTTATAGTTTTACATGTACGATTCTAGATACATACAGTCTTTGCTACAGTGAAAAGAAATAGAAATATAGATATATGTATTTTTAGAAGTTTCTTACTTATTAAGCAAAATTTCTAAAATTACAACATAATAATGGTAACTTCGTTTAATTGTTGGACCACTAGTAAGTTTTATACCCTGTTAAATATCGATCAGCATCTAGCGACTCGACTTGTGCCCAGATTTACCGCGACCGAAGCCGCGGGTCTCTAGTAAATGTATACAAAAACTTGAGAAATTATTATTAAACCTTTCTCGAGAACCACTCTATCTATTGGTGAAAACATCATGAAAATCGGTGCAGTAGTTTTTGAGTTTATCATAAACAGACAGACGGCTGCGGCGGAGAACTTTGTTTCATATTATGTAGTAATAATACACACAAAAAAATTATGCACAGTTTATGTTACAAGCCGCGATCACGCGAAAGGTAATTTTACTAATTTGTATGTATACTTCAGTAGACTGAGGTAGTTAGTATACAAGTCAATCTGATGTCGAGTTTACGTTGCCCATTGAGAATGCCTGTAGGTAATTGATAAATAAAATTATAGGTAGACGGGTAAATATTTTCCCTTAAAAATAACTGAAATAAAATATTATACTTATTCAGAATTTTTTTCAATTACATTTTTCAATATAATATAGTATACTAGCGATTCCCGCGGCTTCGCCCGCGTTTTAGTCAAAATGGAATATAGGGATTGGCGGTAGAAGGATGAAAATATATGTATTTTTGATGCCGAATCATAAAAAAATAAAAATGAAAACAAAAAGTCTGGATAGGGCCACCCTTATCACCCTAGTCCCTAGTCCTAGTGGAATAAAAAATAATCAACGACCTATTTTTAGACCTACCAAATATACATAGAAAAAATCATAACAAACGGGCCAGCCGTTTCGGAAGAGTTCGATAACAAACCTTGTGACAAGAGATTTTTGTATAAGATAAGGATTAGATATTTTTATAATACATTTTGATTTTCATCTCAATCTTTACAGCATTTTACTTCTATGATAACTAATTGAACTGTTGAGTAGAGAGTATCTTTGAAAACTTTTTGAGAATAATCCATTAAAATCCATTAATTTGCGTGAATGTATAAGTAATATTCACACATAATACATACATACGTACAGACGTGTCTGAGATACTTTTGCATTTATAATATTAGTATGATATGTTAAATAAAGCCAAAGCAAGGAATACAAGTTAATAAATAAAATTATTTTATCTAGGTACTTATCTACAATTTTAATATTACTACATTTATACTGCTGTAAAATAATCACTTGAACCAAAGAATTACAGCCAAGTATTTTGGACCCGGCGCAGTAAATGAAATTTCATTTAACTTGATGAATTTTTAAACTACGACTCGTACTCAGATTTGGAAGTCAAATATGAATGTAATGAGGAAAGTATTTCGAAATGCAGTGCTTATTCATAATGCATTAACTACAAGAGCATACAATGACCCAATTAAAATCAATTTACTTAATGAGATTATATATATTTTACACGTATGGCTCAGTTTGTAGTAACCCTACTTTCTGCGTCAGCGGTCGCAGGTTCGAGTCCCTCTGGGGGCATTTATTTGTTCAGCACGAATGTTTGTTTTCCAGTCATGGCTGTTTATAATTATAATATTATGTATGTATTTAAAATTTATATATATGTAATATATCAACTATCTGGTATCCGTAACACAAGCCTCGTAGCTTACCACGGAACTAGATGGTGTTGTTGTAATAATATCCCAACATATTTATTTATTTCATTATAATACTTGTTAGTTTACACTATATATTTGTGATAGCAGAGGCTTTATACCACTAACCCAATAAAAAAAATGAAAAAATAATAGACAATATTTTGATCATTGTAAAATTTCCATGTCCCTCTTTATGATGACAAAAAAATCTGCGAAGATTTATAAAAATATATTATATTATAACATAGTGATTAGTGGTGTATTTAATTTTATAAACTTTTTTATTCTATAGTACATATATGAAACAATCTACAGCTAGACTGTGATAAATCCGATACCTAACGCTTTTGTAAGGCTTTATTACACTTGCACGTACATTACATTGCAGTCGCCAGTGGATATGTAATAGGATTACCAACGGATGGACGACTAATTTGTGGTATTGAGGGCGTTTGGAAACCGGTCGCCTGTTTTTGTTGTGATTCTGAAGCTTAAATATAAAAGCAATTTGTATAGTTTTAACATTTTTTGTAGTAGTTATTATTAAAATAATAATAATTTATGCAGGATTTACCTCTTTGGTCTTGTGTTTAGTTACTATAGCTAGTGGGTTCGATTTTTTAGTTATAAGTAAATTCTTAGCAGCGACCTGAAAGCGAGAAAATCTTTCACACCCTTCTCAGTCTAGATAACTACATGTACTGGATATTGATGGAAGTATTTTCTTATCAAATTGATGTCATCATAGAATATAATAGTGTTTAGAAAAAAATGCTACTCACTTGGAAACGAAAACCTTTGTAATCGAAATTATTAGATAATATCAGGATGGACTTACATACTCGTAGTATTAAATTATTTATTAGTTACTGCCAGCGACTTCTTTTTTTATTTTCATAGCTATGATCTTTATAAAAAGAAATTTTTATACTAATTCAAATTAAATAAAGTTAATACTAATGTCAAACATATATATTTAAATAACTTAGGTATCTGGTGTAGGTATATATTTTTAACTCTATGCAAAACAATTAAAAAGTATCTAGTGAAGCGAGATCAAACTAGTATGTATTATAATAGTACGAGTACGTATTTACCATATAAGCTCATATGAATTAGATAAGAAAAAGAGACGATGATTGAACAACAATTGGTTGAGAAGATTAAAATAGATCTTTTTTCAGCACAACAGATTTACTAATTTCTGAACATTTATATCATCGGAAAAAATGAGGAAATAACATATGGAGAGCACTTAAAGCCTAAGAAAAGCGAAGATGGGACGTTAAGAATTTATATTTTTATCATATAAGCAGTTTTAAAAATAAAACACCGTCTACTATAAAATCGTTTATCATTCGTGATACTTCAACAGCTATCTCTGGCTAACATTAATCATCAATTAAAATCGATATCGCTTTTATGTATGCAAATATATTCAGAATGTAACTCGATTGCATACGAAATGCGCTTAAAGCTTTGTGCGTACTAGACGACCACGACACGACTCATAGATTTTCGTTTTATGTTATAAAGAAGTTTTTTGGATATTCTAATACAAATATGTAGGCACTCATATTAGAATACGTACAACGTATTCTGACGTGTGTTTCTAATTAGAATACAAAGCTTATATATTATTACGAATATGAAATTTTGACAAGATATATGATAGTTACTCACGTGTAAGTAATTGAAATAATTTGGATTACATTGATACACAGACCTACTATTTTAGGTATAGAATAGCTCAAAGGTTTTGATACAGGATAGTATATGATATAGTATTTTAGAATATGATATATAATTTATAATAATTTGAATATATGGATTTGTAAGAAATGTTAATATTCTGGCATGACTTAGTGTTCATATAATATGAAGAAAGCTCTATTTTTAGCTAAGATAATAATCAGTTTGATTACTGCATTAGCTTTAAAGCTATAATGGTTGTCCGTAGCTTTACTGGAATTGAAGGTGCCAACATGGTAAAAATTGCTTATTATATATTCACTGTATTTGGTTAGCATCATGAATTATTTTTCTTATTAAATAAATCGCGGTAACAGCCGAACAGTAGGAAGTTAAAAGCGCTAAATATCTATGCCTACTCTATATATGTACTTTTTATTCAAATACAACGAAATGTTTCAACGTAAAGGAGTTATAAAAATAATAAATAAATGCTTTTGCATACTATATGTATAATAATATTACAACGTGCGATTTATCCTCGCTCAGCAAGTACCATTATTATAAGTGCCGCACAATATAAGGAAGACCCAAGTCATACTCTACATGTTTTGTATATTCTAAATTGAATTTAAATTTTATGAATTTATATTATTTAGCTCTATTTCAATATAAAGTTGTGACAGTACACAGATGCAACTTCCCGCTTTAATATTAGTAGTCCGACATCCATAGAGCGATAATTGTCGTAAGGTATAAAAGTCCTTATTAACAACATTACGCAGGATAAAGTATTACATTCTCGTTCGCGACGATATTTAATTTCACTTAACGTGAGTTTTGTTGTTTCCATGGAAATTTTAGATATTTTTTAGATTTTTAGATAAACTGGTTTAAACTGAGATGAATAACAACATGAGGCTTTTAATACATTTGTTTAAGAATTGCTTTACAAAAGCCTTTATATTCGGTAATCATGATACTGCCAGTGCCATGTAGGTTATACAAAAAGGTATAATTATAATAATGTTTTTATTTACATTTGAAATATACATTGTATTTATTTGGCAAAAAGGCGTTTGAAATGAAGTATAATAAAATTCGTCTTCAGATAATTGTTATCATTTATTATAAAATTGAATGTGAATAAAAGAATGCTTGTTATAGGAATAATAAGTAGCTGGAAATATGTTTTATATCTTATTAAGGTCGTCTGAATTTGACTAGGCGAATTAGCATTTGCTAATTAGGTGTATTGGGGCTTGTAGAGCTAACGTTTGGCTGGTAAAATATAACGTACAAATCTGCAATCCCATTAATCAAAATAAATCGTTATGTATACATATAACTTTTCTGTACGTATGTACACTAAGTTTATTTTTTTAATTTTAATTTCGTTAAGTCTTTCTTGTTTTATTTGTTGCCTTTCCTGCGGCTTTGCGTGCGTTCTAAAGACTAGAAACGAAATACCTCCCGTTTTTGCATTTGCAACATTTTTCGTTGATGCTCCGCTCCTATTGGTCGTAACGTGATGTAATATAGCCTATAGCCTTCCTCAATAAGCGGACTATTCAACACAAAAAGAAGTTTTCAATTCGGACCGGTCGTTCCAGAGAGTAGCATTTAGCGCGTTCAACCAAACAAACAAACAAAATCTTCAGCTTTATAATATTAGTATAGATTATCAAAAAAGATTATAAAATTTACACCAAGTAAAAGAACATTTTTAAAAACTTGTGCGGGAATTTAAAAAAGTTGGTGAGAAATTAAGAAAAAGAAAAAGTGAGTTGACAGATTATATTGTAAACGTTGTCTAAGGAGTTCATTTCTGTTGTTGTTGAAACATGAGCGAAGCCACACTGCTAGTTTAAAATAAAATTTAAGATATTTAAATAATAAATGGGTTTTAAAATACATTACCTAATGACAATCTCATTTAATGTAATTATTAATTAATTTATTAATGTACTCAGCATATATAACACACATAAATAGGATATTATGTAATTTCGGCGTTTCTAATCCAACCATTCGTGATGCGGTATGGATGATTAATTATGAATTATATCAAACAGTACGCTTGCGGTTAAAATCAAATATATGTAAATAGAGTAATGTTGTATGTACAATTGTACATTGTACAATACAATATTAGACTGTATATGTAATTAGAACTTGCATTAATATTAATAATTAACTAATAGAAATAGTAATTAAATGTGAAAGGTAGTGGTAGCCCAGTCTGGGTTCATCAAATCATTTTCAACAGTGGGACTTTAAAAAGGGATAAATACAAATGTGAATCAGGTACATTGAGTTTACCTACTACAAAATTTTACGTTACCAATAAAATTGTTGAAACGGTATTAAATAGCGGGAAAAAAGTATGATTTCTATTAAAACTAGGTATATTGTTTTAATTCTTGAAATTGAATCAATCAAAAATATTTTTTTTTAACTAGACGAATCACAAGCATAATAATTGAATCGTCAATTTAATTTGAAAATTTAGGTACGTTAGCTGTATGGATATTCGACACTTCTAAGTAAAATAAATAAATAAATATGTCGCACGAAATGGAAATTTCCATGGAAATAGCTGGTACTGTGTTAACACATGGAAATGGAAGCTACGGGGCTTCTGTTATGAATGTCAAATAGTTAATACACTACACATAATATATAGCGTTAAATAGATACTAGTTATAAATATAAAGACCTGTGACACCAGCGAGACTCGAACCTGCAACCGCTGAAGCTACTTAGAGGCTAGTTAAAAGTTAACTAATTACATACAGGTTTAAAACAGCATACATGACGTAGTAAATAAAATTTTCACATTGCTAATTCAACATTTATAAGCACCATGAAATATGAATCAGCTATTATATCGGGCGATCTAAATAGCTGTCGAGAATCAAATATTTAATCAGGGATTAAGAACAAGTATTCTATGAGCAAGTAACCTAAATATATAAAAGCGAAAGGTCACTCACTTATCACAAACTATCGAAAACCACTAGACGTATAAAGATGAAATGAAGCTGTGAGTTTATAGTTAGTAGGTGTCCGCTACGAACGGATTTTGCGACAGGGCCGGATTAAGGAGGACTAAGGGCTATCGCAACTTTGTATGAAAGTCCTATATTTTTTGTGCTTCTAACTTTAAATTAGGCAGAGATCACATAGTTATTTATTATTTTACATGTAATATATTTGACATTACCTATTTGATGTATGTGTTAAGTTTTGTACTATTTAATTTTCGAAACGATTGATCCGATTTTAATGAAAGTTATGGAATGAAGAAACATATTACATGCTCATAATGAAATTTATAAAAGGTAAGTTTTTAAATTGTCTCAGTAGTTTTTAGTTTATCTATTAGAAACAGGAAAAAATAAGTGCGTGTAACTTTAGGCGCGTTTGATGTTAAAATTTCATTGCTACTGTGGCGAGTAATGTAAATTAAGTAGGTATGTCAATTAATTAAAACAAATTAAAATATCAATGTACACCTTTTATATGATTATTAGTTATAAATATTTATTATTGTAAGTATATTATTAGATCATGAATAATAGTAGGGACGATAATTGTTTTAAAAATATATATTTTTTAATTATTTAATATATTAATATAATGAATATTCTTGTCAGCAATTTAACAAACAAAATGTTAAACAAAATACCTATAAATCTCAAATTTTCACTTCCAAATAAACCGTCAAATACTGTAAGCTGTCGCATCTGTCGACCCTCTTAAAATGTGCTGTTTAAACTGATTTGTGACCTGTCGCTATTCACGTGTACGTTTCACGGACGACTAGACCTATTTCATTTTTCAGGGATCGCAGCACAATGAGCTTCCGTTTTACGAATACAATGGCCTAATGCATTGAGCTGATGAAAACTGCTCATTACGTACTAAAAGCCTACAATACGTACTTCATTGTTGCTGTGATTCTGCTATGCTGCTATATATAATTTGTAATATGCAATATGTATATATTGAATATAATCGAAAATGCGTATGTTATCGTAGTAAGTGGTCTTAGGTTCCATTCCCATGTGAGATAAATTTGGTATTTTAAGATCGAGAAAGAGAGGGTCTCTTTGTTCTCCCAACATCTTAGTCTATAGAAATTAGGGTATTTCTCTCGGAGTTATCCTAATTATTTAACGCAAAAAGGGAAATAATTTTTATACCATATATTTAATTCGATGTAAATTTCGAGTTTTATAAGTAGAAATAAATATACGCAAAAAATATACGTTCATAGAGAATAAAAATGAATTTCCTATCGACTTCATAGAACAAATCAAGGAATCAAAAGGCCAGAGGCAAATCCGTGGAATCAACAGTTGAGCGCAAACCCATCAATCACTGGCTCTGTATCCACGCTACGATTGACTGATCGTTTTCACATCACTATAGAATTACGGATAGTGTTTTATCTTGGTAAGATCGGGTGGGTGAGAGGTTACGTGTTAAACGCTATGATTTCAATTACTGGATGAATTTCATACGGTATTTCTAAAATGTAGTTTAATAGTTATTATAAATGAGTGTAGTTTTTGATTTTATTTTATAGTTTGTTTTCTACATTGTTCTCTTATATATTACATACTAGCGACTGACCTCTTTCTGCTCGGCTTCGTTTTAGGTATACCAAATTTCATCACACTCTTTCAATTCGTTAACTGACATTGAACACCATTTAAAATTTTTGAAACGTGTTATATTGACTATTTAAGCATGTATGTATACCATATTAATGCCATGGGACGTAAGTCGCGGATTTTTCATTGTTTTCATAAACGTTTATATAGTGTGACATGAATTTCAAATATTGTTATTTATTTTATTTACGAATATAAAGCAGTGTAGCTCGGTGTTAACGTGCTAGCTTAAGAATCCGAAAAAAGTGGGCTTAAATCCTTTTCTATTCACATGAATATAAGGTAACGCAATGACCCCGCATTGAAGGGGACGTAAAAAGGCCGAATATTATAAACAATAAGCTTGTAAATATCTACTTTTATATTTTAAAAAACTTCTCATTGGTCTTCATAGAAGTTTTACGTAGTACATTTAGGGCTAGTAACTATAATACATTAACTTTTTGTCTCCACGAGCAAAAAATCATTAATCTATATCTATAGTATCTATACTAATATTATAAATAAATAAATATGTTGGGACATTTTTACAACAGCGCCATCTAGTTCCGTGGTAAGCTACGAAGCTTGTGTTACGGATACCAGATAGTTGATATACTACACAATATATAAATTTTAAATACATACATAATATAAATATTAACACCCATGACTAGAGAACAAACATTCGTGATCAACAAATGAATGCCCCCAGCGGGACTCGAACCCGCGACCGCTGGCGCAGAAGGTAGGGTCACTACCAACTGAGCCAAAAGTGTCGTCAGCTGAAGAGTTTGTTTGTTTGGCTGAACGCGCTAATGTCAGGAACGACCGGTCCGAATTGAAAAATTATTTTTGTTTTGGATAGTCCGTTTGTCGAGAAAGGCTATAGGCATCACGCCACGACCAATAGGAGCGGAGCATCAATGAAAAATGTTGCAAAAACGGGAGGTATTTGGTTTCCAGCCTTTAGAACGCGCGCGAAGCTGCGGGAAAGGCTAGTTTTTAATACAAAGACAATTAAATGTAGATTCTGTACATTTAAGTAGTTAATACCCTTTTTTATTATAACCCTTTCCAGACATTTTATCTTGCAAAGCACCTGTTCACTCCACGACGCGGCGTAAACAAGCGCGTGACTAACTTGTATTTAATTATGGCTAATTAGCTTGCAACTTAATGTTCTCGCGATACGGCTTCTGACGTTACCGCCCATTTAAAGAATCATAAAATAATATTTATTTTACCTTGTTTGGATATAAGTGGTTAATAATTTGACTTAAGATCATCGAATACCAAATTTGAAGTTTTAAAAGCTAGAAGTTAATTAAAATTTGCTTTAAATCTTTTGAAATTTATATAAATGTGTGTTAATATTTCATACTACATAATCACTGTACCTAGAAGGCTAATTTTAATTATTCTAAGAATAATATGATTTACTTGTACTTTCTCTAGGAGCGAACTAAGAGGGAATATTTTCAAAATTAATTATGAGATAGAAGTATCATCTTAGTTGCAAATATTTCAATATGAAAATCTCAGAAATATGAAACCTGAGTCCAAAGCCCGCTTTGCTTTGTTTGTAAAGAATGTGTGCTTCGATTTGTTATTATTAACACAAGTTTTATTATTGTTATTTTAATTCTTAGTCAATTAAAGTTAATTTAGATAATAATTGAATTGTTGAATATAAAAAAAATTGAATAGTTGTTTAAAAAAAAACATTGACTAGTAAATAAATCAAGTAAGCAGTAAAGTCACAATAACAAAAACGATGTATTGTCGCAGGCCTAATAAAATTCGGCCCCTTCCGCCCGTTTCTGCCAATTACGTCGCGTCAACCTACAGTTGGTAGCCCTGCATTTTAACGCTATCACACATAGGAGACTAGCGGTGCGGTATACGGAGCGATTATATTATTTTGTAAAAAGGCACACAGACAAAATTTATCCCGGTTTTATATAAAAGATAATACTCGTAATTAACAATGCTCAAACTACGAATACATTGAATATATAGTATTTTTAAAGTAGTGATGATTCTTTCCAACATCTTAGCATTAACGACTCTCGCTTAGCTTCGGGGTTTTCCCCAGTGAAAAAAAAACAAATTAATCGCACCGGAAACATACATTTTTCCAGGATAAAAGTAATCTACTAAGTCATTCCTCATGTGCCAAATTATAGATAGTCTATAATATGTGTGCCGAGTTTCATCCAGATTCGTTTAACTATTCTGGCGTAAAAAGTAGGATTTTAGTAACTGCTGATATTTATTAAAAGTATATATTTAATGGATGTTCGGGGGTGTCACAAATGTAAATTACTAACTAAAAAAACTATCTAAAGCACATGTTTCTAATCCCTTGCATGGACAAAGGTTATGCTTGAAAGTAACTAGCATTAAAACATATAAGAAGTTTAATAATAATAATAAAAAAAAATTTTTTAATCTATTTTTCTTCGTGTTATATTAATGAATTTAATTGACCAGTTACAGCATAAAGACAACAACAATGAAGTTGTGTAGTTCCTATACCTACCCTTTCATATATTCAAAAGTGATTGTTGCCATCGTTTGCTACTTCTTTATGGAATGATTAATTCATATTAGCTTAAAGCATGGAATAAAAGATTTCACATATTACATTTTCATTTGAATGCTTCATGAATTACAAAATGGAGTTTGTCGTGGTATGCACTGTTTAATTTACGAACTAAGTTGCCTAGAAATGTTATTCTAGATTTACTTAACCTATTTGCAAACTAGATCAGAAAACCGAAGTTACATGTTACAGTTATACATTATATACTTTTTGCTAAAGTATATTTTGAATGAATACTCAATAATGTAAAAAATTAAATAACCTAGCTAAGAAAATATACATTAAATAATTTTAAATATAATTATGATATTTTAATTACTATCAAATTTAAATTTTATAGATTAGCATTTGTATACAATTTTAACTTTAGGATTGTTTACATATGTAAGATATTTTACTATATTAAAATGAATTGAATTAAATTGAATTTGACGACACGTTTGGCTCAGTTGGTAGTGACCCTACTGTCTTCGCCAGCGGTCGCGGGTTCGAATCCCGCTGGGGGTATTCATTTGTTGGGCACGAATGTTTGTACTCCAGTCATGGATATTTATATTTATAATATGTATTTAAAATTTATATATAGCTTAGCACGGTACTAGGAATTGCTGTTGTAATATTGTCCCAATATTAAAAAATATATATGAAAAAAAAAATTAAACCGCTACGACGCCCGCTTCGCGTACTAATGTAACTTTGGTTCATGCAAGGTCTACGCCCGAGGTCAAGCTACGAGCTACGCGTAGCGACCAGTGCTACGCCGGCGATCATCATGAACGTACGTTTGGTATTTTGATATTTATAAATACACACCTAAAATAAGAATACTAGCAAAAAGCTTAGCTTTGTGAGGGCTAGCGTAGTTTTTTTAATGGGTAATAATGTTACAACGATGTTAACTCTTTGGTTTTCTAACAGATGGCGTTAGTAGTACAATAACATTCTATCCAATGAACACAAAACTGTTACTTTTCACTTTTTAACGGTTATAAAATTATTATTTTTTGACAGACAGCACATCTAGATATGAAGTTAAATTACTATGTTAAAGCACAAATCTATAGGCGTTATAGTTTTTCAGTAAAGTATACCACAAAGTGCTCAGATTGTGGGATAGTGTTAGGTCTCGTTTCGCTCGCCCTAGTGAATCGGAATGTAGTAATAATTATTTTTTAACCTTGCTATTAAAAAAGTAAAATCATTATACAAATATTCAAAATTATAAATTCATCACATCACAATTAAGAATAGGTAAATAGCTTAACTTAATTCGAATATGCGTTGGTTCAAGGATCTAATTATTTTCAATGGTAATTTTCAAAGGAATTTCGGTTACCTCCTCTCCTGACACCTCACTAGGGTTCGTCACTTTGTACGTTTTTTAAACGATTAATGTACATTTCTCAAAGATAGATATTTTCTGCAGTAGAAAATATCCTATATGTAGACACGGATGACCAAGTATTTTCTATCTTAGATTCTCACTGATAGACATACAAAATAAAATCTAAAATCTAAAAACTCTAGATTTAGTTTCTGTATTTATAATAATGACTATTTCAATAAAATTTATCGAAAATATTCCATTTTCATTTCATTCGACTCAGAATTTTATTGCAATACATGTATGAATAATGTGCATAACTTATATTTTTTCATAATACATCAGTATATTAGAAAAACCATATTAACATTATTTTGATGAACAATGTTTGGTATTATAACACTTAAATTGGTTTTTTTAGGAATATTTTTTATAAATTAGTTAGCAAAATTAGTGTTTTTCACCCACCTTACTATTTTTGTGCTAAAACATGGAGAAAATTAAAGATAATGATACCTTTACGCCATAATTTCCTCAAGGTAAAACTGAATTGAAGTATTACATTACCAGCCCCGTATTTCATCATAATGATGTATACTGGCCAGCTTAAAATCTTTGACCAAGACTCAGTGTAAAATGAATTCTATAGTCCTTGTATTAAGATTTAAAATGAGTTTTGCATAATTTGCCTTAAGTGGGGAATGTCGATTAAACCGTATTTAGAAAGTTTTAATGAGTTCTTTTAGGGTAATACGATTTTTTCATACTGGTATTATTTGAATGAAATATTTATGTTTATGAAAACTAAGTGGAAATTAAAAGTGTTTATATAAAGAAAATGAGATATTCAAAGCTTAAGTTCATCTGTGTTTATTTCTATACATTTTAATGAAATGCTTTATCCCTTTATAGCTACTTATCATCGCTCATAAGCAAATATACTCAACGTGATGTGCATTTTTTCTGGGATAAGAAGCAGCTTATATGCTATACCAGACAATATCCTATCTCAATCCTGGTTTCCATCCATATCCATTCAGTTCCGGCGTGATTGAGTAACAAAAATCAATCCAAACATCCAAATTTGTAAACTTTCACACACTTAATATTAGTAAGATAAGAAGTAAAAAGTAAAATTAATAAAATAAAGCAGTAAAAAAATATAATCGCGTACCAAATCGCTCTACTCTACATACAAAAGCTATTATTTTGTTGCATGTAGTGGTCAAAGTCCTAAAAACTACAGCCAGTTAAAATTTGGATAACTATTTGTACTAGAAACATACATATTGTTTTCATTTCCTTACAAATATTATTAATGCGAAATTGAGTTGATATAATATGTTTATAAGTTGTTGATATAATATGTTGATAGATTTATACTTCTTACCCACGGGAACAAACGCTAAAAAAACTAAAATAATTAGCTAAGTTTCGCCCGCAACTTCAATCGCTTCATAAGCAGCCCCGCCCTAGAGTATATATAATTCAACCCGAGGATGCAATCTATATCCAAATTTTATCCAAATCTGTTTAGCATTTTAAGCGTGAAGAGAACAGACAGATTTACTTTATGTTGAGCAAAGCAACTTTACTAGGAAAAAATGATTTTCGAATTTAAAATGATATTAACACATTTCACAAACTACTCTTAAAAACGCCTTTTAATTTCCTAAAAAGCGAGCTAGTTCCATCATAAAATGTATGCTGTAGATTTCTATGGCTACTCGCAGAAGGGCCCTTAAGCGTGAATAGTTTTTAAAGAGTAGCTAGAACTGCAAACTGAAACAGACTTTTGAATGAGGGCGCAATTTTCAGATGTATTAAGAGTATTAAGCATCGTCTATGAATAGCTTTATCTCTTACAATGGAAAAATGGAAAATATAATTATAAGCATAACATATAGTAAATAAATATCAATTGTTTACAAAATACTTTAAGGGACTAATTATGTGTAATTTTATAATTACAAAACATTTTAAATATTAGTCACAATAAAAGTTTAATAATTAACTTTGTAATCATTAAGATTGGATTTATAGCTCTATATAGACTTAAACTGCTACAACTTCTCAAAATGTATATATTGTTTTCAATATTACGTAAATTAAGATGGGATAACACAGCCTTGTGTTTGATTGGTATTATTCTAAAAGACACAAGTGCGATAAAGATAATTCTAGAATATTTTAATTAACCATATATAATACTAACTTATTATACATTTCATAAAGTATATCAAATTTCAAATTACATAATGTAAACGTACGAAACACGTAAAAGTTGCGATTTCATATGAAGAAGGCAAGTAATAGTCGCTGAAAATACAAAGCGATATTTGTCATGGCCGGAAATTAAACTGGTGGAGAAGACAGTTGCGATAAAGTTTCCTTCAAATCGAGTTGATGAGATGATATTAAGATAAAAGTGAGATTTTATCTATTTTTAATATTACCCTTTTTTAATTTATGCCTTTATTTAAAGTATATGTAAAGTTACTGTAAAAGCTCTGAATAGGGAAAATGTAATTAAAACCTTATGTACTTAATGTTTCATATTGCTTTTTCTTGTTATCATCATTAATTTTTAATTCTTTCCTAAACCTAACGTAAGGTTAATCCTTACTTAATGGTTATTTAATATGCCAACTAAAATGGCTCATGAAATATGTAATTATATTTAAAAATGTAAGAATCTAATCTTCTAGTCTTCTTTAATATTTAAAAATCTCGTTGTTTGTGTTCGAACTCTTGCAAAACGGCTTGACCGATTTTCATAAATTTTTTTGTGTATATTTGTTAAGTTTGAAAATAGGTCGACTATCTTTTTCTTTAAGTAAAAAGTGGCTCTATTCAGATTTTTCGTTTCTTTATTTTTAAACAAAATTTTTACTTTTTACAAATTTTTACTTACTTTTTAATAGCGATTAAAACACGGGCAAAGTGACGGGAATTGGTAGTCATAACATATTTCAGGAAAATTTAAAGTTAATTATCTTAATTATGTATTAAATTAATGTTTAATATATCATCTTTAATGAAATATAATTTTCAAAGTTCCATTATAAAATCTGTTGGCATCTCCAACATTTAATTTAAATATTATAATATATTTTATAATTTTACAAATAATAGTTTTTATAAATTAAAATAATTTTTATTGTTAGCAACACTGTATGAAATATAGGTATATAAGTGGCATCAATGTAACTTTTCTCTCTCTTCCCGTCCTGTATGGTGACGGATAATAAACGTAATCAAGCTAGCGAGGTATTTATTATTTTACCAGTCTTAATTTAGATATCCACATACAGTCCATAACAAAATCACTATATATTATAAAAAGAGAGGATATAATATCTGTATATATAAAAAACGCTCAAGTAGAACAGCAAATAGTAAAATACAACATATTCCTATTTTAGTAATAAATTGCAAAGATAATATTGTGTTCTCGTATGAAAATTTTGATCCGATTTGGTTTCTCGGTCCATTATTATTATCGAATCATATAAGTAACATTTTAGAAAATCTTTCATTGGAGAAGGCAAATACACAGTGTAGTAAAGTGGGTAGTTAATGTTGTGGAAATATTAATTAAAATGGCAAAAAACTAGTTTCTTATGAAAATCTTTTAAATAAAAATATTGCAGCATCCCTACTATTGTTTCTGTAATTGGTGAGTCATTCAAACGCTAACAGGCGCTCCTCGATCTACATCGATTTTCCCACTAACAATCAAAAGCTATTTATTATTCTTCTTACCTTTAAAAGACATATTTCGTTTTTAAATATCCAAAATAACATTTGCACTGCGCAAATATCGTAGTAGTGTCTATGACGTAGTATAAGAAATATTTATAAAAATATTAAACAGTTATATCCTTAGGTCTAATTTAAAAACTGAAAATGCATCACAATTTAAGCGAAATTTATTCAGTATATGAACTGATTCAAATCTGAGAAGAAACTCGTCTATAGATGAAGTGAAGTACGATGAAAGCTTATTTTAGTATAAGTCCAATCAGTCGATAAGATCAACTTTATTTAATTACTTCATAAAAAAAAAATAAGGTTTTATTTTAACAATATATCACGTTCGGAGTAGAACCTACATTTGTTTTTGAAAAAATTGAAGTAATTATTAATATCGTTACAAAGTTCGAACTTATAGTTAGTAGTATTTTCGAGTTATACTGATAAATCTATAGTTATTGTTCAGACGTATTAAGGGACGAATCCGAGCGGAGCGAGAATGAGAGTTTCTTTATATGCGAAAATTTAAACTGAGGTTTATTCAAAAATTGGTTAAATTATAAGAATTAGGTAGGGTTAAAAAACTATAGAAAATACCATAAGTTATTAAATTATTCGACATTGAGCATCAATTTGAAAGGCGTTATATTTATTTATTTGTCGCAAAGATACCAACCCTGCTGTGTCGGCTCTAATTGGTAAGATATTCATGACTAACGAGCGACTCTCCATTGACTTCTCACTTCGGTACTACCTAAAAGTAAAATTTAAGTCAGCAAAAATAGTTAATATTTAAATTGATTGTGCAACGTTTTGCCAATATCTTTTTCGAATCTACATCGAAATAAACGTATTTTAATTATTTCAGTATTAAAATAGGGTTTATAGAATAAACTCTCAAAACAATCTGTTGAAATGTTAATTTTTTTAAATAAAACTATTGTATAATAGACAATAACACCAAAAGAATGACCTCTAAGATGCATAGATAAAGATAAAAGTTTATTTGTAGAATTTTTAGACTGCAAATTCAAAAAGCTTAGCTAGTAGATAACTTTGTATCTAAGTCAAAATCCGATAACTGATATTTCTACTGCTAGCACAAACTAAAAACACTTGTAATAGTCAAGTCACTCAAAACACTTGCACAGATATGTTTTATTTTTACCACTAAATTCGCCGGATCTATCACATTCACTCGTTTCTACTCTTTAGGTTTCACTTCTTCCGAGCTCGCACTGACTGCCTTGGCCAGATGCCACGCGCTTATATACCACACGAAACAGAAAATCTAGTAGTAGAACTTCTTTATAATTGTTCTCGCAACTTTGATGATTTTCTGAAAAGGCGTTTCATCCCTTTTCAACAAATAGTAAAAGAGATACTTGTCTTTGTCTTTCTTGGCAGCAAATTTGGTAATTATTTTGTAAATAGTATGACAGCTAATTTTCTGTACTTTTATTAGAAATAGGATAAAAAAGGAAGGGATTTGGGTAACTTATTATTTTTCTCTAATAAAGTATAACAGTTCCATAAACGCATAACTATTTCATGCGAATTTACTTTCAAAATTAAGGTTCTACTCATAGGTACCTCTTGATGTGACGACAATGTACAAACGTTGTCTTTACTCTTC
Source organism: Boloria selene (assembly GCA_905231865.2). Taxonomy (NCBI): domain Eukaryota; kingdom Metazoa; phylum Arthropoda; class Insecta; order Lepidoptera; family Nymphalidae; genus Boloria; species Boloria selene. Next base: position 10,230,234 of record HG993141.1, read on the forward strand.
TTTTTGAAGTAAGTTTAAACTATAATCACACGATTAGACCTAGTTAAAATTAACTTTTTTCTAATATCTGCATGTAATTAAATTAAGTTTCTTTTTTAATTTATACTCTACTATAACTGTTATACAGGGTACTTGTAATATCTCGCTTATAAATATAATAATACGTAAAAGTTAAGCCTTACCTTCGCTATTATTGAGCGGAAGCACTTCGTAATAGAACATCAAATACTTGCATCTGAAATGGTTATAGAATTCAATTTGAATGGTGAACTCATTACCATGCAAAGTAGATGTTTGTGTGAGCTCTCTACAATTACTGAGCGATCTACAATTAAAATTTCACAAAACATTAGCTATTATTAAAAATATATCTGATATTAACAGCACATATTATATTAAGTGAAGATATTATTTTACAATCGTTTAAGTATTAAAACATAAAAAGTTTTAAAATGACGAATCAAGTATTTGTAATAAGAAATACGCCATTTCTATATAATCCTTTATCAGATTGTATAAATTCTCTGTTCTGTGCCGATTTTAATTATGCCCTATTTTCAATAACCTAAAAGACTAACTTTTGGCTGAATATACTGCCTAACCTAAATAGTGTGTAAAAATTTACTTTCCAGTCACATAAAAGAATTAACAGAAAACTCAGAAAATGAAACTTGGTCCCCAGTAGTGGCTAGAATAATTCATTATTTTAAAAAGAATTTCCATATAAAGCGGCATTAAAGCTGCAAGCGCAAACGAAACACCGCGGTGGTACGTCGCCCGTATTGTTCCCAGTCTGGCGAAAGTTTTCCCGTTTTAAACGTTCACTTTCAAGTGTTGAAGAATTATATGATTTACTTTACTCATAGTAATTCTCATAAGTAAAACTTTTCATGACTAAAACTTTTCTAGTAATGCTTTACAGAACATTTATTTATGTTCCTACTTTCGTACGTTTCAACATTTTGAAACGTTTAACTCATTTAGTACTAACATATAATTAAGCTGTTTGTTTTGGTAATATAATCTCGATCTCTTTTCTATTGTATATCTAAAAGTAGTATTAGAGGGAAGCCAATACCGAGCAGCGGGGCGTTAATATTAATAATTTTTCAAAGCCTTTTTATTTTTGGTTCCAATCTAATAAATTATACTTAAGTTGTAGTGATCGGGAATGGTTATTACTAGTCAAACATAACCGACAAGGACGCTTCAGGAAACTTCATATCTATGATCTATGCACCATGAAGGTACAATACGGCACTTAGCAGATTGGTCGTTAGTATCCCCATACCTAGGCGATAAAGCGATACATGGAAAAATATAATTGCCTCATACAAAATATTTATGGGAAATAAAAAGTCAAATATATTAGCATATATACAATGTACTTACATACCTATTGATTATTCTTTAGTGTGTTTCAGGATTGAAGGTTCAGATATGGCAGGTGGTAGAGGACTTCTATAATTTGGCCCAGAATCTTCAGCGACTTTTAGTGGTTCCATAGGTATTTTAATTATAAAAATTAATGTAGGTATACAAGATAGACAATTTTTTGCAAGGAACGCCGAATTATTAACAACAATATATCAATGCATTTAATAAACTATCACACTTTATATTGATTCTTATATAAAACAGTTCACAAATTAAACTATCCACTGTCCTACTCTTATTATTCCTAATATTGAAACATATTTTTAATTCCTTGAAATGTTATCATTCGTAGTCATAATAATGTGCTTAAGTGACGGTATATTTCATAGCTACTTATTACAAGATGTTAACAAGATAAAGACGTCCATGTTTACCTCGGCTTCAATTCGTATAAGCCTTAGTAATCGTATTACAAAATCGATCTAAATCGAAAAGAGCTCGTCCCATAATCGGTACATTTTCCTTCGTATCTTTTTATAATTCTGTTGGCTAGCGAATTGAAAATAATCGAATTGAGAGTATCCTGCCGATAATCGATTTTATGTAATATATTCTGTAGATTTCATATTTGAACTGTTAACATTTGCTTGAATAATTTCACTTGGTGTATTTTTGATTCTCTTTTACCTTTATACATAACACAGATATTTATATGATAGATTAGAAAGAAAATTATACAAAAAAATTAATTAATATATAAAAAAAAATTAAAATTATAACTAGTTTATCCCGCAGCTGCGACCGCGTTTTTAAGACTGGAAAGCAAATTGTTAGACATAAATTTTATGAAGTATGAGAAGGTTTAAAGAGAAGGTTTTTCAGAAATGAGATATTTTCCCGCCGTAAAAAGTTGGCTATTAAACCAGATATCCATTATCAGACCAAAGTTCATCAAAATCTGTCCAGTAGTTTTCTTGTGATGCGGTCACAAACAGACAGACAAATAGACAGACAACCAAACAGACAGACTGACAAAAATTCTAAAGACTATAGATTAGCCTCTGCATCATAACAATAATATTACTTATAATTCATCCTTCATCGTAGCGAAACGTTCTTGTCTCAATAGTTAATCAAACATGGCGGATGTTTGATTACTAAGTGGTCTTATTCAAAAATCAAAAGCTTAAGTAAAGAAGCTTGTAATAATACATTATAATATCTAATAGTGAACAATTATTTAAATTTCTCATCCCTAAAAAAAGCAATTCAATTGGTACGCTCCGAATTTCCGAAATAAAATGCATGAAAAATACATTTAATTGCCATCATAATATATATTGATAGTTATATGGCTTATCACCAGCTAGATAAGCCAGTATAATTCACTTAAACGCAAAAGAACCTCCCCTGCCTTAATGAGGCATCGCAGGATCGCTTACGTACTTAACTATGACGCCTCGAAAGCCTGCCAGCCCAAGCATGACCAAACAACTAAGCGGTTACTCCCACAGTAAATGCAGTAGTGCAAACCGGCCACCATCATTTCTTGGTTTCACTTCTGGCTGGATTGCCAGTCGCTAATGACCCCATCCACCACAAAAAATAAAAGCATATATTGCCTTAACCATGACATGAAAGGACTTTTGAAATAGATTAAAATTTCGTATTTACATATGACACCGACATTTTGAATTCATTACCGTCTGTGGCTACGGATACTCATTTATTATGCAAATTTAAAAGCGTATATTAACCAGATCACAATGTTTTAATAGGATTATCATTAAAACTGCTTTAATTATCGCTAAAACGAACTGAGAGGAGGCCGAATCTTTTGGTATTAGAGATTATCAGTCTATGTCGTAGAAGCACCTTTATCTTTTAAAAATATTTTTGTACCAGTCCAAATGGAGCTTTTAATAAAAGTAAGGTTAACTAGTAGGTAATGTATGAAATTTTCTAATGTATAAAAATATCGTGTCACAATGTTTCCTGTCGAACTCCTCCGAAACGGTTTGACCGATTTTTATGACATTTTTTGTATATATTTGGTAGGTCCGAAAATTGGTCGTAGGTTATTTTATATTCCCCTAGGATGTTTATTTTGTTATGATTTGGAATCAAAAAATACTTATGATCCTAAATTTTCATCCTTCAACCACCAATACCTATTTTCTAATAGCAATTAGAATGCGAGCGGACCCGCGGGAAACGCTAGTATATTATGATAATTTAAGTAAAATTTATTTAAATATGGTCTTAACAAAAAAACTATATTGCTACAAATTATTACTCTACAGAAATGGTAAGTTTGATCAAAAGAAATCAATTATTTCAATGTTAGCTGTTCTCTATTATTTGAACTGTGTATAGAGCTATTCAGCAAAGCTAAATTATAACCCAAATGTAAAATAAACTTGCCTTAACGACCGCTATATAAACACTTATATTCAACACTTACAAAGCTTTACACAAGTAGCGAAATGTAGATAGAATGATAGAATAAAATGAAAAGGCTAAGTTTTTAAATAGTCAAATATTTAAACCCCTCGCTTCGCTTGGATACTTTTCTAGTTGCCTGAGCTGCCTAGAACTATATGTGAACTAAAATTTAATCAAAATTCGTCTTACTGTTTAGGAAACACACAAACTTTCGCATTTTTTAGTTATTAGTCGAATATGAGAAATATTACGACAATAGAAAAATAATTTAAAGTCATTGGAGTTATGCATCTAGTTTCATATAATATAATTTAATATGCTTTAGAATGGTTAAGCTTGAAAAGGACAAATGTGTTAAACAGTATTTAACTGGAGTGGTAAAACACATGAATGCGTCGTTAGTGCAAGGGTGCTACGAGTCGACGACACTTTCACTTTGTTCATTAACCTAATTCCATGTTAAATAGAATAAAGAAATGTTTAGAAATGGCCAAGAATATTATAGTGGGTAAACAAATTTCTAACTAGTTTCAACTATCAAAGATTGTTGAAAATTACTTCTATACAAGAAATAAAGTAATTTATATACTTGACACTTTCATAACATTTGGCTTGACATTTCACTCATTTCCAATTATTAGAAGTAAAACTCATGTTAATTGGGAAAATATTTAATATTATATATAAAAACTTATACCTACTTTAAATCCGCCTGAAAACTTACTCCACCATCCATTACTACAATTACTCTAAAATCAATCCTGGATTTATATTAAATATGAATAAACTATATAAGTTCCAATTTATAAAAGTGGCGAAAACTTTGGGTAAAGTACGACGAAATACAAAAATGTGCCTCAAATGATATTCTTCTTTTTTTAAATCGTGTAATATATTTAGAAATCAAATAAAGTTTTGTTTTTAAATTTCATAATAACAGTATCAATTATAACGTTATTTAACAGATTGAAAAGTAAATTCATAGCTGCTGTTACATTATTACGTATTTTAATATAAATAAAAAGAAGACAGAGTGGAAAGAAAAGAGAGAGGGCTTTGCCCAGCAGTGGGACAATAACGGCTGAAAAAAAATATAAATATATATGACAAAATATTATAATTTCATATAAATACAAAACTTTTACATATAAACGAAATATAAGCATAAACAATATATTGGCCTACCAATTACCATTACTCATTAATATTAGTATGAAGTGTATACAGTAAACATTTTACAAAAGTCGTACGTTTATGTTGACGAAAGGGTTATAAACATATTCATTATGAAAACAAGTGCTGTATAATATACAAGGTCGTGCCTAGACATTATTAATTCAACTTATTATCACACCCTAAAGAATTCTTATTTATTCGGCTAAAAGTCATTTGTAAAAGAAGAAATACGTAAAAAAATTAACCTAATTCATACAAATACATGGAATATTGTTGTATTTGCAAAATTTCTTGTACATCATTTGTTTAACATATCAGCATACGTTGAAGAAATTCTGCACTCGTCGGAACGCGAAAGCGTTGAAAATGGCCTATTTATTGAAGGCAAACATTCGTGACATTTTGTTCCGCTGTAACGTTATAAAGGCTGAGTTTAGTCGTATTTCCTTCAATTGTGGAAATTCAAATGCAGCTTTAAATATAAAGGTTACGCGGTCGCATTTTTAGAACAATGGATATTGTCGCTTTAAATTACTCTACCAAATAGTCTTAAAGTTTTGGGAACGATTTAAGAGCTACTGTAAGTAGCACAAAAAAATCTTTTTTCTATGAAAGTACGTGATTAGTGTTAGGATTGACTAAAATGGTCAGTATTACCGTATTATTAAATACATATGTTTTAACCATAAATCATTCAATACAAAAAGAATTTATTATTATTCATATGACATTCTAAATATAATCAGCTAAGTATAGGTTTGATCCAACCGATTCAAAAGAGCTTTGACTTCATATTATAAGCGGTTATACAAAACATATTTAACAATTGCCATTTCTTACAAACAGGTAAAGCCACAGGCAGGTGCTAGTTAACCATATTAAAGTTACTGCACGCTAATACATTCCTAAAGCTTATTTCTCCTCCAAATTAACATTCCAGCAATACACCTACGTTTGTATAATTTAGTCTCGTGCTTAGATTCCGCCACAATGGCATTAATGTTTATGGCAAAATTAAAGCAAGTGAAACACTCATTAACTATTTAATTCACTCCGAAGAGAACCGCCTGACTATTACAACGAACGTAGGTATCATTATCTTAATTCTAGTCGCGAAATGGCGAATATTCGCTAACCTAATAGGCTGAGTCGTGAAAGTGAATAAATGATGCGTTTCAGTGAGAACACATTCGTGAAAACGTAGCGTTCAATGAACTTTTTCCTTTTTACGCCCTAAATTTGTAAATAGATTTTGAATTGTTTATTGGCCATCAATTTGAGGACTATAGCTTTATCTATCTTTTATCGTTAGGGTTAGGATAACAAATGGCGATGAAAAAAATAAACTGTTTACTTTGATTAATAAACAAAAAAGTAAGCTTCATCATTAATTTTGAGTACCTACTTTTATTGCATTTATAATAATTTATTTTGATTGGTTTTGAAAACGAAAAGATATTTTATGTTTTAATATTATAATAGAACTTTTAGCTTAAAGCTATTCTTGGTTTAAGATTTTAAGAAAATGGAATTTTGTGAAAATATAAAACTATGCCACTGCTATTATACACGTTACGTGCCAATATCAAAACGTCAGAGGCATCTGTGGGCTTCGCGAAAAATTGTATTTCTGCAGCCCATATTTAAAACTAAACATAAAATAAATCAGTTACTGAAACCAAGTAACTTTATGTTGTTTAATATATATGAACTTCAGGAAAGACAGAAGACTTGAAACACTGTATCTGGAAAAAATGTAATGTAATATAATAATGATTACTTTTTAATATCTTTTTAAAGCACATTTAGGCGGAGTTAAATTTATTTATTTTAAAACTGTATCTGTATCTGTACCTATTTTTTTAAACTCCCATAAACTGGATTTTGCCCTCCAATCACTACGAAGGGGTCATAGGAAAGTCTTCAATACGCAGGCTTTCTCACAATGTTTACCTTTACCATAATATGAGATGAATAGTAATAACATATATTTTTTTCGCATAATAAGTGCGAAACGCAGAATTGGAAACTGCTTCACTTGGTTCCGACTTCTTTATCTTGTTTCAAGCAGCACATTACAACTAGGCTATCACTTTCATCAATAGAGTACTCAAATGTATGCTTAGTACTAGGATAGGACCCATAGGTACGTCTAACCTGTCGTTAAAATATAATTTAATTTATTAAGCTTTAGAATTACAAATTACTTTAGAATAAACTATTTTACTTCACAATAAATTGATACGATCAAATATTATTGAGAGTACAACACCGGAACTCATCTCTACTCCTTTCACGTCGGCATATCGCAGCACTATTCATCATCGATACGACATCTAGAGTTTCATATTAACTGTATATAAAGGAATTTTAAATATCTATCTGTCCCCTTATATATTTAAATAGTTTGTCGGAGAATATAAATTAATAATTAGCTTAACGGATTTCGGTTTTCGAATTTTGATAGAAATACCTAAATAAGAAATTTTTGTATGTATTTGTTACTTCCTTACTAAATGCTAGTAAATGCTAAAATTGGATATAATTAAAAAATAAAAGTCATAAAAAGTATATCACTTATGCAATAATCACAAGGCCTCGACGGCTACCTTTACGCAATTATCATTAGTAAAATTTGCCGAAATAAAACACTGTACACAATATGAATAAAAAGCACCTAGGAGTATTGAATATATCACAGCTTTTTTTAAATTCTAAACAATTGAGAAAACATTTCAGTTAATTCAGACGATAACAGATATCCGGAACAAATATTGTATTATCGCTGCATTAAAATCAATAGCTCGCAAAACTCGATGAAAACTATCAGATATATTAAAACGCTCACCAGATGCAATAGTGAAGGACCAACCATTCCCAATACCAAATGACGCAATCGAACAACCTATTTATACTGCAATACAACAAATGCCTTGAAAATAGAATATTTTAAAATTTTAAAATAATATTATCACGTTTTGGAATAAGTACATTCGTTTTGTGTACATAGCAAACAATAATAATAATAATATAATATGTTGACAACAACAACATTCTTACAATAGCGCCATCCAGTTCCGTGGTAAGCTACGATGCTTGTATTACGGATACCAGATAGTTGATATACTACATATATAAGTTTTAAATACATACATATTATAAATATAAACACCCTTGACTGAAATACAAACATTCGTGCTCAATAAATGAATGCCCCCAGCGGGACTCGAACCCGCGACCGCAGAAAGTAGGGTCACTACTAACTGTGCCAAAAGAGTCGTCACAACATCGTACAATACGAATAGCTAGAATAATATTTCTCATCCATATTATAATTTTTAATATAAAATCTCTAATCACCATTATAAATAACTTTTTATCGTCCAAAAAAGAAAATCTCACCCTTTTCTTTGAATTGTAAATATTATGTTCAAAATAGTAAATTCTTTGAAATCAATAACATGTACATCAATAGGAAAGCGATCAGAAATATTTTTCTCTTATGATCTTACGGGGTATCGTGAAACGCTCGAGGGGTTAAGCGTTTGCTGCCTGCTTTGGAAGAACAATTTCGCCTTCAACCGCTAAATCCCGATCAAACGAGTTTCTGATTTAGGTAAAACCACACAAAAGCTTGCAAAAGTTCTTCAATGTACTCGTACTTACTATTACGCGATAAAATAAATGTATGATGTATGTATCAAAATTTTCTGGTAACGTACAGATTGTTAAAAAATAAGGAAAGATAACCAGTTTAGTAAAAGTTATATTGTTAGATATTTATTTTTAATTTCCCTCAATCGTAATAGCCCGTTATTCCGTCCATCAGTGTCAGCTTTATAGTGCATTTATTATTGTAATATGTATAAAATGTCATATGAAACTGTGTCCACTTTGTAATTTTACGATATTTCAACGATGACGTACATAAAATATTATGGATTCAGTAATGTGCAGATCAAACGCGCTTCCGTTTAAACATCGTGCACCGCGATCAAACGGTTATTGATTTATGTAAAACTGAGTATCATCTCCTTATACAAACTTGTTGTGCTTGTGTAAATATTGGTAAACTACTTCATATATGACCTTTACCCTTTTTGTATATAGATTTTGATAAAAAAATATATATATTGGCTAAAAAATAAACTGTTAAGTTAATTGTTCTAAAATAACTGTATTGTATCGATAGATCAAGTAGCATCTACGTGACATAAATATTAAAGGTATTAAAAGATATTGAGACAATGAAAATGGAGTAAGGAATCACTTAACAATGAATGATTTTTAATTATGTTAATAAAAATTATTTTTACTTTCATCTGCTTCTAATTAAATCTTATACCGAAAATCGCTAACAAGTCGTCAATCCCTAAACTTAAAGAAAGTGCAGTTAAACAAGTGTTATACGCTTGCCTAAACGCAGAGGTACTCCATCTGAGCTCGTCTTTACACCACTCCTCATAACTCTACCTTAAGACATAGCCAGTCTTATTCCTATGCGTGCTATTTTTAAGAATGATGTCAGTGACTTGAGTTCTCAGATAAAGACTTAATTTAGGCACAATAAAAGTATAAAAAAAACTTACAACTGATACAGCTTTTCAATGGCATCTAACCCAAAACGATTCTTGAATTGGCTTCCTTCTTGTGAAGAATTGTGAACTATACCAAAGAATAAGTAGGTACTGAGTAGAATAGGTACTTACAACTATAATATAAAAATTGGTTAATTATGATTTGGTTTTGTCAAGGTTATTAAGATGTTGAGAGCGTAGAAATATCATGTCAGATGTTACGCTTCCCTCATAAATCTTGCGATAAGTAACAAATCTCGTACTCGGTCTAACTTCTAGATATTCTAAGACGCCTTCTAAAGCCGTAAAGTCATTTAAAACTAAGCATTATACCCTTTTTTTAAATGATATTGTTGCACATAATAACTTTTTAATATTATAAAGTTATTTAAATTAAAAAATATTTCTACCTCTTCTATTAGTTAAGAGATCTCATCATCATCATTGAAAGTCTAGTGTTAGTGTTAAAAGCCAGAGGCCATGTTAAACAAAATCGAAATAATTAAAAATATAACAAAAGCTTTTCTCAGAAATTTTAAGTTCTGTTTACTATTCATTATTTTTTTAATTATGGTCGCCAGTCAAATGATGCTCAAGATCTGACACCAATTATTATTTTTATTAATTTTTATAAATGTTTTTTTTTTCACTTTCTTATTTATTCCTCGCCCCGATTTCTCTATAAATTATACTACGAATTTACCCCTGGTTTGTTCGGGTATAGCTGAATACAGTCCCTAGTATTACAAGCCTGTGTATACTCAGACTATGACCCGGATTAATAACTGTAAGCGTTAAACCCACAAACTATATTATCTCATTGCAAAAAAAACATATATTTCAACACATTCCTATTTGTATTATCAGGGGCCTCCAATGAAACGTTTTTTTAACAAAACATGGCTCAATTTTTCAAAGTTTCTAAAAGGGATACCTATAGAGTGTCAAAACATATGCATTGTCTTAATACATCCCTGTTAGAAAGTTAGAAAAGAAGAATAAAGTGCTAAGCCAATTACCAATACTGTTCGGTTTTGTTTTTCCCAGTTTTCCTCGTGAGGGAAATGAATGACCTTTCTTATCTGTATAAATATTTGACTTGAAGGAAATCGAACCCACCTAAATCAAAGAACATACTGTCAGTTTTTGATGACTAGGTGTTTTAAAACAGGTAAGTTTTAAATCGTTCCCTCTTGTACATATGAAAGACAGTTATAATCATTATCGCTTTTACGTGATGCGATGAACTACTTTACATTTAATGCCACATATATGTATCCATTAAATATTCAAACTTAAGTAATTACCTTTTAAAACATTTACAATACAATACACTTAAAGTTATTTATATAAAAATAATAGTATAAATATATTTCATAGTAATTAACTATGATTTTTTTTATTAACATTGTTTTTAGGCCAATGCTACGTTCGTCACGCTCTACTACACGCCATATTTCCTCTAAGTATTTCTTTGTTTCCTGTTTTGCTTAAACCTTTGCTGGCCGATATTTGCATACTTATGGTTAGGGAGGCAATAATAGAACATTTACCTACTTTGTTATTGTAAATAAATCAAAATATATATTTTATATGGTGTCTTTCTCTTCGTAGACGTAAATAAAACCATTAATAACTAGATTATCTTTAGGTGGAAAACTGTTATGTGGAAAACAAAAGTATACTTGTATTACTGTCAAAAAGAGATGCCTCTTACTAATATTTTTCCTTCTCAAGCTTGAGTAAACGTGCTTTTTGATGTTATGTTATAATTCTGTATGAAGCATACCTCTGTATAAGAAAAAAAATGAATACGTTGTATAAATAACATTTTATAGATCTTCCCATCTAAACAAGAAATATGCTAGAAATTAAACATTTAATAATAACAAACCTACATATTTACACAAGTAGATAGTTCGAATATTCTTTGTATATAAAGTTGGTGATGTGATATCTTAATATCGATACTAGGCAAAAATAAAAGCAGTAAGTGAATCAATTGATTTATATTAAGAAGTAAATTCTATTATCTTCCAGTATGAGAATAATATATAAACTTTAGTTACGAAAAGCCAGCTCACGAAATCATATATCAAACGTGTTTGTACCAAAACTCTTAAATCAGTCGTGTTTATAACAAGTTAACAAATTGATAAACATTCTAGGATAAGATACGGGGAAATTAAGTATATTTCATAAACGCTACGCAACAAAATCCCGTGTTATGATAGTGTTCGCTACACCGGCCATCCATCATGTCCATAGCTCGTTATCTACGAAACTGCGAAACTCGCGATATTAAGGCAATCTCATCTGAGGGGATCTCCTCATTTCATTAGGCATAGTGGAATATCATAAGGCCAGGAACACAAAGAGAGTATCAGGGAACAAGCTCTTGTCAGCGAGTGCCAAACGCGAGCTTTAAGCTGCCAAGTCAAACAGATTTGCAGTTTCAACGAGCTATTTATTTGACGTTAAAGTCCATTTAACCCGTCATTTACTTTACAGGTCGAAATTGCTTTTTTGTTCTACTTAAAAATAAAACGTTGAGCAAAATGTGGTCATCTAATAGAGCGATTTACATTTAGGACTAATTATTTTCAGTTAGTAAAATTAATTTTATCACATTTAAAAGGACGCAAATTACATATTTTAGTGCAAAACTTAAAGAAAAAAAAATAAACTACTAAGTACTACTTTAAACTAATAATTGACATGAGCTAACTATAAAATCATAGTGTGAGAGTAGAGTGAACAATGCTTTACCAATGTATTCCACCCTAGATATCGTATACCAGGAACTTTATATGGTAGTAGACGGGGATGTAAACACAGCGATTCATTGTTCGGTCCAACGACTGCTAAATTAATGTCGAGATGTTTGCCAAACATATCCAGCGACGTGGATAATTGGGCTCAGATGCTCAATGAGCTTTAATTTTTACGGTACTTGGAACTTATTAACAACTTTTAAAGCTTTTATTTGAACCAATAGTTACAAAGTTGTACGCTTCTGAAGTCATAAATAATATCCCCTGCCCTCTTGCTTTTTGGAAAACTTTTTAAAATTAGGTCGCAATTCTAGAAAATTAGGGAATAAGAAATTTTTGAGATAATACGTAAACTCGCTTGTTTTGATCCTAAACGTTTTCCTCAGTCAAGGCTGAAAGCAATCCCAATCTAGGGAGTTTATTTTTTTGTGGAAACTAGAAACTGAAATTTTGTAATAAAAACTTAAGAACCCTCCAGTCATAGCTGACTTATAAAAGACTCAGAATAGGATAAATCTTCTATTTGTTAAATTAAACATTTTGACCCACTTTTACTTATTAGTCGTATGTAGCAGATAGATATTAGATAATGTTTAAGGGCCAAATGATTTCAATCAATACAATAAAAATAGCAGGTCAGATCAGCTGTTTTCTATTTACGTACAAACTGAAAAAAAAGGAGACTTCATATCTTATAATCATAGCATACCTTTTATTTTTATCAGATATGCAAAATCCTAAAGAAACGACAGTAAAGGTGTATTGGAAACACTATACGAAATAACTTTTACCCCTTTTTGAACACTAATTTTAAAGTAAATCTGACAAACAATACAAACTTCTAACTTCAACCCTTTGAATCATTTTCAATTAGTTGAAGCCTACATATACAATGATATATTGTTAAGGGAGGGCGACAGTTTTCGAGGGTGTTGGTCGCCTAACAACGATCGTAAAACAGCACAAAACCATTGTAGCGCAGTGCTAGACGATTCTCATTTGTTTATATTTAATAAAAATATGAAGTCTTAACGTCGAAAAGAAGAAGAAAAAGGGAAGAAATATCAAAAAAGATATAAAAATACTTCGCTATATTATGAAATATGCTACTACTATGTTATTATATCAAGTAATATCCTATTAATTCTAGAGTGTTATAGTGTGTGGCATCAGGCCAAGAAGAAAATATGATCGGAGGGCGGTTAGTGCTACAATGCTTACGAGGCCACCTATTAAGTAGGCGGAATACCTGTATTTTAATTACTTGATTAAGAAAGTTTTATAACGCTAAAGATTTTTTGTTGTATTATTCGATTGATCGGGTTCGGTTTTTATTAGTACCTAACCTACTAGTCATGTACCTATTATCTTTTTTGTTTGTATTTTATAGCCCTTTTAATAATTTAAAAAGGCTGTGTTACATCACGCTACGGCCATTAACAGTGCTGTATTTACTCGTATACAAAAATTAACTAAACCAGGTAAATTGCGGGCTAAAACTAGTCAGATTATAAAATATATAGGGTAATCTATATTATGTGGCGTAGCTCTGAGTAGCGTGAATCCATACACTCATTATTTCATTATAATAAATCTCTATTTATTTAACGGTTTATTATGTGCAAGTCAGCAAAGATTTCTAATATCGTAATATCGCCAAACAGAAGATGATGGTAATCATCATCGTTTGTTTGAATACTCAGTCCGTCGTCACCAAACATATAGACAATCTAATAAGTTAATTATTTAGCTTATATTAGCTTATATAAAACGTAAATAACCAATACAGGATAGAAATAATAACATTCAGTCACGGTAGTCAATCTAAAGAATCTAGCCAATTGTGCAAGAAATATTATACAAGTGTCTTAAGGCTTTACTCGCTTTCCATCACACCGCCAACGCCAAATTCGCATTGGTAGGTAGGTACGTAAAAACTCACTAAACTATATAGTTGGACGGGTCGAGACTCGAACCCAAAACTTTTGGGTCTACTGTCATAGAATTATCCGCTGCAAATGAGATCAACAAACCAGTTAAAAGGCATGAACATGAAAATGGATTAAACTTGTATAAACAATATTTGTTAAAATTGTTCACTTACAGTATTTATATAGTTAACCCTACTTTTAATTCACAAATATTACAAATATTACCTATATAACATTCTAAGCGCAATAACAGTGCCTTTGTATATATTTCTAAAGCCCTCTATGTCTACGTATTACAATGTGACAAACCCAATACTAGATTGTATAATACGGGACGCAACGACCTACATTCTATCACAGGAGCCGTGATGTTTTATCTACTAACCAAATCAACTGTGTGTTTTAGAATGTTTCAATTTAATAACGCAACTATTATTATTAATTACTCTATTGTACAATTCTAGACATTGTTTATATTATTATTATTATCAGAAATAAAAAACAGTGTTCGCCCAGAGGCTTAAATTAAAATTCGACTATAATCGCTTTTAGAAGATTGAGGAAAGCGACCATTAGAAGCATTTCTCTGTATCTATTAACAAGCAGTTTTTATAATCTTACACTGACAAACTTTCATTAAAATCAATCCAGCCGCTTAGAAATGAATACACACGTACAGACCATTTGTTAAATGTATATATTATAATATGCAGCTTATACATAGCGAGTAAAGTATAGGTATTAATAGAGGATTTATAATAATTATTTTCTGTTGTCTTTATATATATTTTTTTTTGTAACATTGTTATACACATAAAGTAATTTTTTGAACTGATTATAAACAACATGCAAAATTGCATTCTATTCAACAATACGAAGATGACTTGGGACTTGAACCTTTGTCCTCGGACTCGTAATTTATAGTCGTAAATAATTGTACTGGACCAATGAGGTAGAGATGTCACGTAACCGTAAAAATGGGAGATAGGAGAAAGAGAACCTTTCTACTTCTTTGGGTATAATAAGGAAGAGTAGGCTTAAGCTCAAATGATATTTAGAAAAAACCACTAAGTACATAATCAAGTACTTCATATTCCTCATACAAAGACTTCAGTAGAGAATAATACTTTTTAATACTTGCAGGCAATAAAAAATACTCTTGAAAGAGGATTAAAAGCCCGAAACCCGCGGCATAATTCTGGCTCGAACACTTTATTACGACTTCGCAACTTACAAACTCAGTATAAAACAAAAGCAAACAAGTTTTTCCAGTGATATATTATTTTTTAAACAATGTAAAAGTCCGATAGAATTTAGCGTAATTTATAGGCGGCATTGTTCCGGTCGCTTTGCATTGTGGTAAAATTGTAATTTTATAACTGAGCCAGTTTCAACGATGAGAAGCTTTTTTACAGGCACTTCTACATTCTCATATGTCGTATGTGCAGTCGCAAAAGACCGCTTTAGTCTAAGTAACTCAAGTGAGTTTTATGTAATCATATTTTTAAATCTTTTTATCTGCACTCTGATATTGGTATTACTTTTCTTTTTAATAATGATATGAATTGTCATGGGAAAAGTAATTTGCTTGGAAAATAAACAGTTTAGAATTAAGAAATATCGTTGAAAGAGTACTAATTAAATGTCCGCCATAGATTTAATTAAATCTATCATGATGACGACACTAATTGTACTATATGTACTTTACGAGGCAAAATATTATGTCAAAATTTAAGATTTCACAAATCAAATCAAATCAAATCAAAATATTCTTTATTCAAATAGACTTTTACAAGCTCTTTTGAATCGTCATTTTTACATTATCAAAATTAAAAGTCAGTCTGTAAGTCTGTGAGTAAACTACCACCGGCTCGGAAAGCTGTTCTGCTGAGAAGAACCGGCGAGAAATGAGATTACTTCTATCCCTTAAATATTTGACTCTATAGATATCGAATATTAAATAAACAAAATGTGACGTCCATAAAAGGTAAAAACATTATATATTGTACAATTGCATCATTTATTTTAAAAAGAAACTTTTAATACAAATACAAAAGCGCAGCTGGCAAATTGTGAGTTTTAATTAAAAGCAACAGAACCACAGCGACCACGATTGCGGAATGATTTATAGATACATACACTCGCCCTCGCTCCGCTCAAGTTTGTCCCTAGTATGTTTTAAAAAGTATATATTGACCCGGATAACCTCAGAGCCCGGACTTTACTTGTTTTCCGAAAACTTGCTAGTTTCTATCAAACATGCGGGTGTCCTCACGACTTCTTCCTTCATCGTAACTCAAGTGGTAATCATGTTAGAAATGATTTACATATGAGCATATCAGATAAGCGAAGCTCGGATTTGACCCCGCTTCACTTGGATTCCGAAGCGCGCGCGCCACTAGGCTACCACTGAATTTTACACCACTATCGCGTTTCAAAAATTTAAGTCTACTTCGCCAAGTGCGAACTTCATGCATTGTAGCCTTTGTCGAATTAAAGAGCAACGGCTCCGCTATTCTACAATTGCATGTTGATGTCACTCTCAGGTCAGAGTCAGGACAGGTGTGGAGTCGAAAACATCGTCGAAGCAAATCATGGTGTCGTATACGTTTTATACAAACCGCCAAAGAAACAAAGATTTCGACTGGTAATATGCACAGCATTTTACGTGAACGCTTACTGACAAAAATAGAGTGGATGAAATAAGACCAATCAATTGAACATTTCTCGAGCTTCTTTGGAACTGTTAAAACAAGATCCTGATTTTCTATCAAGATTTATTGTTTTAACATAGGGAGTGGTACATACAAACCGTACTAATATAGCCGTTGATGAAACTTTGCTTCATCATCACGATCCAGAAACAAAATGACAATCTATGACTTGAATAAGACCATTAACTCCGTTTTTAAGAAAAAGGCGAGTGGTTCCGCCAGAAAGTTTGTGGACTCTTTACTGGGAGAGAAAGAGGTGGTCATGATTGAATATATAAACGATGGAGCTACTGTTCCGAGCTCTTTGTATACGGAACAAATAAAAAAATTGCGTGACAAAATATTGCGAAAACCAGCGAGGCCAAAATTGCTTTGTTATATCAAGAGTCAATTCATCAAGTTTGGTCCACGGCTCACAGGTCCGCTGTTACTTTGACTGCAATTAGAGATACGAGCTTCGAAATACTTGAAAACCTTGCATATTCACCCAACCTTGTCCGAAGTGATTTCTAACTATTTCCAAGATTTAAAGAGTCTCTTCTCAGAGACTTGAATTTCTCGCTGTCCTCTCGAAAAGAGATTCGAAAATGATACAACAGTAGTGCCGTAATATAGACATTTTTAGTTGCTGAGTATGAAGAGTTTTTTAAGAAAGCAATTTTAAACATAGAAATATATATTCCAATTTCCAAGTGTGTCATGAAAATGCGACTAAATCGAAAAATAAAATGATATTCAATAAAAACTTTAAAAAGTTACTGGCAACATATTCATTCTCACTTTTTATTGAATGCCTCTCGTATTTAAATACTTTTTCTCGCATACTTTATCTCGAACATACTCGTTGAATAAGGTATAGAATACAAGTGAATGAAAAACGTTGCAAAAGGCATGCAAGGGTCTTAGTGCTACGAACATTCTGTGACAGATACACTTTTGTTTGATGATTTTTAAAAGTGTATGGCATATTTATTACTATAATATTGTTAAATTAAAATGAACCTTAATTTGTATAATTTAAAGTTGTAGTTTAGTTTTTTTAGTTAATATATCAGAGTTTGTTTCATACACTCATGTATAAACTAATGGGGTCATATTATTCCTAGTCATGTACTGTATACTAGCGACTAACCCTCACTCTGCATGGGTTCGTCACTACGTTTTAATGGTTAGTATAATTTTCTCAGATAAAAAAGTTAAAATCACACCAAATTTCATCAAAACTCATCAAAGTCCAGTGGTTTTCTTACATATTTTCACAGACTTTTTTATAGAAAAAATATAACTTTGTATACAAAGTTAATAAATAAACAAAAGTAAGCACTATACAAGTAGGTATTCTTTAAAATAAAGGTTTGTTTTGTTCTATTTTGCGTTGAATGCTTTATATGTAACATCGCTTGTACTCGTAACTTGCCATAAAAGTACTTTGTTTTGTACATAAGCTTCATAAACCGTTTGAATATATTACGTAGTGACGAGTATCTACATTAAAATGAACGTTGAGTCGTGCGTGTTTTTGAATATTTTACGGACGCTTGCATTGTCAGTATCGCTACCACAAGCGCTCCACAAACTGTATAAACTTTAAAATTTATTAAGGAACCTCCTGCTGTGAAGAAATATGCTTTCAACTGTTACAATAAAATTTGAAATGTTGGTGGAAATGAAAGTTTAAATGTAGCTGCTATGTGAATACAAAAATTCTTTTGAATCTAACGTGCATTTGAAATCTAAAAGTTTTTATGAAATCACTAAGCGAAAGTCAGTTTTATCTAATCACCCTACGTATTACAATTATGTGAAAATCGAACCTCTTAATTATCTGGTGATTCTCACATTTTTAACCTTTTTAGTTATATTTTAATGAGCTTTGGTAGGTATACCCGACGTATATTTCGTTAGTCTTTAATCTCTGAATTTACCATAATATACAGTTTATTTTATACTTTAATGCAATACTAATATTTTTATAATATGTACATATGTATTTAAAATTCATATATGTGTAGTGTATCAACTATCTGGTATCCGTAACACAAGCCTCGTAGCTTTCCACGGAACTAGATGGCGCTGTTGTAATGTCTCAAGATAATTAATTATATTTATAATAATATAAAACAATATTTTTGATTTCCAATTCATCTAAATTCAACTCTTGCGTCCCCACAGCGCTACAAAGCAAGAAATCAGTAAGATCTCTTTATAAGATAATTAAAACGTTTCCTTTGATGTTGCTGGATTCCGGACGTCTTTGAAAAGATATGGCGTGTTAAACAATAGACATGCTTGTCGTATCTCACTTGGATACAAACAAAGGTACTTCCCATATAAATGTATGTATAATATTTATTAGGACGGTTTACACATCCCACGACCTTATGAGCATTTTGCGATACACTTTACTGAAAAAATATCACGCCTATAGATTTCTGCTTTAACATCGTAATTTAATTTCATATCTAGATGTGTTATCTGTCAAAAAAATTATAACCATTAAAAAATGAACATTAATTAACAACTGTCTTAAAAATTATTACCCGTGAGAAAAAATTACGCGAGCCCTCACAAAGCTCAGCTTTTTGCTAGTAATATTTAAAATATCTCTATACAATGATTATGTTAATTAATAACTATAGTAACACTATAGTGTAGTGTTATTTGTATTGACTGTACTTAACTAATTACAAGCCCTGAATGCGAAATGCTGTAACAATCTATTCATACCATGTCATAAGTAAACAAGGTAAAAGACGTTTTCATATACATTTTTTAAATCTACCCATAGTGAGAAATATATCGAATGGAATAGAAAAAAATATATGATATTAGAATTTTTTATTTAATGAAATACATTTAAAAAGTATTGGGTGCAGCTTAAGGAAGGTTTAGTTTCACAATACTTAAGAAACTAAAGTAGAACTCCTTATTTCTTATCACATGAAATACACATTACATCACTATATCATGTTTTAAATAGATTACACCACCTCCTAATTGCATTTACGTATTCGCAGTTAAACTTGTCCCACACGAGCTTAAACTTTCAATCAACATAGGAAGAAACTCGAGATACAATCACAGTACGTTAATTAGTTCTCGAATTATCAGCGAAATTGAGTGACCTATTTTCTCTAATACTTAGTTGACTTCATTAATTTTCACATCACTTTGGTTTTATTTTGGACTAAGTAGAAAGTTGTTACTTTAAATTGCTGTTTACTTTAAATAGACAGTCGTAGATCAATTAAGCTGGTGTCGAATAAATAGAAAAGGCTCTTGAAGTCGATGGTTTGCAGTCTTCTACTGTGAAATGTTTTATTTATCATTATAGTCAATCCTGTACATAAACTATGAATTTGGAAACAACCTAAACATTGATATTATTAATATTATATTATATGGAATCTACTTAAAAATATGGCCTACAGTTTCCTGCTTATGTTGCAAGTGCACCTAGCAGAATTGATTGATCACTTCTGCTAGGTTGGTTTGAAATGGGAATTGAAAAGCCTATTAATATAAAATATGTTTTAAAACTTATTCAAATGAATTTGCAAAAATGTAGAGGTAGAAGGCCCAAATAATAATGTCTATAGTCCAACCCTTTTTTAATAACATTCTACTAAGATTTGAAGTAAAGACAATATTGAATTTAGAAATGTTAAATTTTAGACACCTGTAAACATTTTTTTTGCCTACAATTTAATCCGTCGTGGAAGTAAAAATCAAGAAGTCGTCACTTAAATTATTCCTATAGCTGAATACAATGTACAAAACAGCGTACAAAAGTATTTTATATGTAAATTTTGTATCATGAAATACTCGGTTCAGTAGCAAGCATAATTGATTTAACAATTACATGTGATGATTGCCGTAATATATCGTAATAGAGAAGGGTTAACCACATTTGATATGTTCGACCCTAATCATAAATGTTTATAAGGATTAGTACTAACTATCTTAAGATAACATTTCATACATTTTAAATGTTTTTAGCATCGGAAAAAAAAGGTTTTCGTGGAACAACAATAACAATATTTTTGTTCTACAATATTTCATAATCTTTTAAGTCCTCCTATAATCCACAGGGGACTAAAAAATCAATTAAAAAGAATCATTACACGTCAAAATACGATACAATATTTCACGATTCGAGTTTGACGTCAATATTAGTTGAATTATTTCTAACTAGCTGCGCCCCGTGGTTTCACCCACGTAGTTGCCGTTCCCGTGGGATTACAGGGATAAAAAGTAGCCTATGTCCTTTCTGAAGGTCTTCTCTATCTGTGTACCAAATTTCATCGAATTCGGTTCAGCGGTTTAGGCGTGAAAGCGTAGCAGACAGACAGACAGACAGACAGACAGACAGAGTTACTTTCGCATTAAAATATTAGTTAGGATTAGGATAACTTTGGTTCCCTTTGCGGCCTCTAAGGTATTGCTTTCAAAAAAGCTTCCTTGTATTTAGCCATTTTTTCCCACTTTATACTACAAAGTACTTGCATCTGTTCAATACGATGCGGATCATAGTCTACCAAGCTGGCAAAGTGCGGGTTGGTGAACTTTTCAATTTCTTAGGCGTGCAGATTGCTCACGATGTTTTCTTGTACCGTAACAAGTGGTACTCATGTTGAAATATGATTTGCACATGAAAATGTCAGAAGTGGAAACCCGCGATTCGAACCTACTTCAACCAGTTTCCCAAGCAAGCGCGTAACCACTGCATTACTTAAATTTCAAACAAATTTTAAACAAGGTTAAAAATTTTAAACTCAAAAATAATATTTGAACCTTTTAGTATTTGAATACAATTAATATTTTCGATAAAGTCATGATAGTATTGTAGGTATATTATTGCTTAATACGTAATAGACTCAGTCTGTAAATAGTAAAGACTAGAAAATATTGATTGAAAAGGTCATGTAATTTCACTAGAAACATAGACAGATAAGGTGAACAATTTTGATCATGACATTTCAGGATAACCTATACTTATTACAATTTATGTCTTGTGTAGTAGTGTTAGTCGAGGATAGCCATGATGGGGCCTAGGGGGGATGATAAACATGTTACTCCCCTTTTTTTACTATTGGAAAAATCCACTTGCACGCAGATAATTTTGTTGGGCTAGCTGGCTTAAGAGAAACCAGTACTACTAGGAAACAAAATTCCACCATCTTAATCGAGCGTCGCAGGATTAGCATAAGAGTAGTCCTACTCTGCTATAAGAGCAGTACCTGGAGCAAACCGCAATGCAAACTACACACTGAAGAGCCACCTCTTTGTGCGTTTCTTTGGCTGGATTGCCGGACGCTATTGAGACCCCCCCCCCACTACGACAATGTGAACGCATGTACGGGGGGGAGGTTGACTAAATAACTTAAACCGCTAGCCGTGTTAAAGAATGTCATTCCGATAATTATACCAATTTTAAAAAAAGCCTTAAATGTAATTTCTTTGAGCCGTTTTAGTTGTATTTTTATCAAGAGAATCTTCTCGATATCGAAACAATAATAATTACGTTTAAACTGTATTGGTAAACAGACTTTAATATTAAACTTCTTCAGACTATAGAGATATTTTTTTAATTAATACGGTCCCTTTTGAGTAAATATTAAAAATCACAAAAAATAATTCATTGCATTCAATAGTACGCTAAGTACTCTACTGTACATTAAAATGAATTATGAAAATCGGTTTAGATACAAACAAAAACAACACAATACCGACAATTTTTATATTTTTTAAATAAACAATGTGCACTAATTCCTACATGGAGAAATATTATGTTAAAAGGATTTAAATACGGATGAAAAGAGTGTTTTCAGAAATATGTTAAATTATTGTAGAGTACTTTTTAAAAGGCTTCATAATTAAGACCGATATATAGATGGAGCCGCCGGATTCAGCCATTAATAAGTTTTGGAGATCGAGCAGATTATAAACTCAATTTAAGAATCACAGTTAGAAACCTCTTTCGACTACATATTTCTTAATATTATATAAGATAAGCTCTGTCTTAGGTAGATAATAATTATGAAAAATCTCCTACTTTACCCTTAGTTACCTTTGCATTTTGCTTCTTAAACATACACTATTTCATATTATAGCTTTCGCTTTTAGTACGCGAATTAGTAAGAAATTTCAGAATCAGCTTAATGATTTCAAAGTATAATAACAACAAACAAACAAAATCCTAAATATTTAACCTCATTTTAATTACATTGTAGTAGCAAGATGTTTTATTTTGTTATTAAAATATTTCGTAAATTATTTCACTTAACAAATATATTTGCAAACACTCATCTCTGTTTGCAATGCTAAATGCTAAAACAAGATTTATGCGAACTGCAAATTCCTCTTTTGTTCGTTCAGTCCTTTCTCATATGTAGAACGCGTGGCGTGTAAAGGAAATTGCATACGATTTGGCCATACGTGAGGTATCATATGTTAGAATATGATTATATATAAATAGCCAAAATTTTGTCTAAATCTAACTATTTTTCAACCATGTAAGTTCCAAGACTTCTGTCTATTTATTTATAAAGGTCATCCAACATTTTACAATGGCCCGGAGTAAAAAGTATAAATGGTCTAAGCACGTAACAGAGTGGTGCCCAAGGCAATACAAAGGAAGGCAGTGCTGTAGATGGAAGGATGATATTATAAAAACAGCGGGAGCTACTTGGATGAGACAAGCACAGAACCGCACAGAGTGGGAAACTCTTGGGGAGGCCTATGCTGAAAAGCAAGATAATCTTCAGTTACCAGTGTCAAATAATGAATAGAAACATTTGTAATAGATTTAGTAAAATTTACTGTAAGATTGTTAAATAAAGGCTATTATTATAACATTTTACAATTAGATTTCTAAGAGGTGAAAATATAGGTCAGTAATTGTAGGACTATTTTAAAGTAAACACAACGTGATCATAAAACAAATGAACGTATTAGTAAAATAAAACAATTAATGTGTTTTATTAACAAGCATCATTAAGGACAGACGTGATGGTGATCCTATAGACAGAGTGAAGTGTTAGATACATCAATTGAAACACTACAACCGAACATATGAAGTGAAATAACATATGAATACAAATTCTAAATTTTAGTTATTCGAGGTTTTCTGCAATATGGCATAGCTAAAAGGTTTACACACCACGAGGATGACGAGGAGGCACATAAAAATTGATTAACTGCAAAAGTTATGGACAGTCAATTTGATGTCGGAAAGTTTTATAAAGAGATAACATTTTGGTAACAGAAATATTCAATAATTGAATTTACTTGCCCTGGGAACTCGAACCCAGGACCTTCTAACCTGCAGCAGGACAGAGTAGCCACTAGACCAACGAGCCTGTTTTTTATTAGTGCTACGAGGCAGCCAAGCACTAAACTAGATAATAAGATAATAGATAACCAAGATTGAAAGACCTCACCCGTCGTATAGTGTTTCAGCACAAATTTCGTATAATACAAATATCCAGATATATTAATGACAAGGTTATCTTAAGGCTTATCAGTTTTCTTGAGATTCTTAAAAAATCAAGATATATTGTTATAATACTATAAAAATTATAATAAAATTTAATGTGCATCCTTGGATAAAACAGACAGACATAAACACATTACACGCTAAGCGGATTATTTTAATATAATAATAAATTGCTATTTTATAGGGTTTTTTTACTTATTAAACAGTTTTTAGAGGTTTAATTTTGACGATGTCGTCAAAAAAGTCAACGTTAATTTTTTAATTCATAGAACATTTCTTTGGGTACCTATGTACTAGTCCATTTTTTCTTACTTGTCCTAAATGGTAAACAAACACTGCCTTGAACGAAAATCACTTATTTTCGGAAAATCCCGCATTTTAGACTTGGTTTCATCGTTTATTACTATTTTAGAAACACACACACTATGAATTACACTTATAAAAGCTGTTTATATATGATTTGAACACATTATTTTTGCTAAAATTGAAATTTTAACAGAACTAAATTCTATAGATAAAATATGAACAAAACATTTTGACGTTTCGATACGCTACTTTGTCTTTGAATCATAGAGATGTAACATGTAAAATTATTTGGCGAGAATGGAAACTGAACTTTTAAAAAAATAACAATATTTGTAAATTATAAAGTACGACATTTTTCTTCAAATTTTATTAGGTTTTAAAGTAGGAGTGTCATCTGTAGAATATAGAAGATTTTTAATTGCTTTTAACCAACTTATACTGATTATTTATTTGTTATTGTAATTATTATTATTTCTTGTCTTATTGCACTGTGTAATAAAATGGAGTGAGGGACTTCGCTCTCGGAGATCTTTCGATCGCTTATTTGCTTTTTTAGTTTAAAGTTTTAAAAATGACTTTATATTAAGACAAAAAGGAAAATAAAATTATTAAAATTATTATTAGTAAGGAGGTGATATCCGAGTAATAAAATTATCAAATTAACTTGTCGTATTATTTCTACCCAATACTTTACGTTCACTGCATAAAAACCATTAAGTTCAGTCGTTGTCATTCATTCGTCATTGCAATCTCTATGAAATTATCTCTGGTTACCTGTCCGCCATATTTGTTTACTACTTAAGACAAGTAAGAAAAAATAGACTATACACATATTCAATAATTTTCAAGTAATACCTATTCATGATTCTTTTGTAATGAACTCTTTATAACACCCCGAGGCTCCGTATAAATTTCAACAAAAAGTTAGTTAAAAAAGTATTTGACACGTTTCTTAACATAATAATGTTGATCTTAAAACACCCCATGCTTCTGTAAGTTATAATATTTTGTATATATCGCTAAATAGGTATTAACTATAAAGGATCGAAGTCACAGAAAGAAATAAGTTATTTTCAAGTAAACTAGTACATACAGCATATATCCATTCATTCATCAACATATTTTGCCACAAATAGATTAAAATTTCATTAAGTAAATCAAGAATTTATTCCTAAAAAAATACCGTTTCTAAATTAAAAATTAACGGACGACGACTACGACATTGTTTAAAGATATCGTTTTTCGCATTTTCGTATTCGATTTCTAAACAAACAACCCCAAAACAAACACATTCACTCGTCATTTATAATAACAGTAAATTAAAACGATGTATCTAATTGTATTGAATTAAATGGTACCCACATGAGTTTTTTCAGGGAAATTAGTTGTCATTTTTACAACAATTCATAGATTCTTAGTATAACGATGTGAATAGCCTTAATAATTTTAAATCGACTCTGGAATAAAGCGGTGTCCTCCTTTTACTTTGACACTCACTATAGGCTACGAAAAAAAACTAATAATACTTTCTCTATAGCCATAGGCAATAGAAACCATTTTCCGGAACAAAATAGGTTAAAAATAAAAGCATCTGGTGTACATAATTTTAATTCTTGGTAGATGAAAAGCCTACACGTTTAGCCTTTTAATTTAAATCCTCTACTTAAAAAAAGTCCTTTTCAGATCAGTTTTACAACTTCAAAGTTGGTTGGATTTATATCATACAAATCATCATATTATAAGTTTAAAATGGGTATGGCTATGGTAGGTACATACCTGCCATTTGCTTAAAATTGTTTTTTTTTTATTTTCAAACAGAGAAATTAAAGTACAAAGTACATGATATCCTCACTCATCATTGTTACCAATACCGTGTTATATGTACAAAAATGCTACCATGACAGCGGATTTTTAAATGAAATTAAATTTTTTCGGCTGGAATACAAAACTTGGCAAAGTCGAGACTCGATAATATGTTCAGGCGTTTTGTAATTTCTCATAATATTGGTACACGCCCAAAAACTGTTGCCGCAACTTCCACATCAACAATGCATTAAATAGACATGGGTTATGGCAATAAATTCGACCATATTTATTACTTTGTTTGGAACTCGTACCCACTTACCGGATAAATGTATTTCAGAATATCTATATCTACTTCGCTGTCATATAAATTAAGGATTACGATTTCAAGAAACCGAGATAAATGGTGAGAGATTTTAGACTTTAGTTAACCAAAATTTAATTGAACAAGGTGTTTAAGTTATTTTACGTAACCTCCATCCTTACATCTCAAACCTTACAATCTTACATCTCAACTTGATGATTTCCATAAAAAGTCCAGTTGTAAAAATCTAAAAGTAATTAAGAGCAATAATAAAAATATTTACACTACGTATTGACCTTTTAACCTAGAGTTCATATACATTTGTTTTATATAAATTAGCTGAAAACAATGTCAAACGTACAAATACTAATAACAAAGTGTCTCGACGCTGTACAAGCATTCAATATTGTGATTTTATTTAGAGGATGGAAATATTAAGAATTATTCAAAATAAAGCTAAACCCACTTGTCTTAATTAGTAAGAAACTTAAGCTTAAATTTTTCTAATAGTATTCCATTGGTAGTTATCATTGAGACATACAAATGTATGACGGCTTTTTTTAAAATCGCAGGAGGGGCAATCCTTTAAGATATTTAATGTAATGTTTCTCGTAGGAGCGAACACACCTAAACCTTCCAATAACAATCTAGTGTCCTCCGATTACGTAAACCCGTCGAGAATTTTATAAATATTCAGTCTAACGTGGGAAAGACGATCGATAGGTGAAAAATTTTGGGGAAAATTTGGTAATATCCAATCGCGTCTAGCTCTATCAAAAATTGTGTTTTGATAGAACATAGATAATTAAGCCAGGGCAAATGCAGGATACTTACGAGTGGATTATGGTATGGGAGACCGGTCACCTCAGGCAATCCATTGATGAACCGTACGCGCGAGGTAGGGGCGTGACGCGCGGGCTTGCCGGCGACCACGGCTGTACTGGCACGTGGTGTCAATCGATGAGCGAGCGCGAGCGCGGCATTCATACAGCGAACAGCTGACGGGCGAGCCCGTAAACATGAATCGGCCGCCGCCCACCCCGCACTTGCGCCCCGCATAGCATACCTACATCGTACGCCTTCATATGCTGCGTCTTAACCTGTCTGATCATTCAAGCTATTAAAATTAGACGAAAATGGCGACAAATTAAGCTATCGTTTTTAGCTACCACATTTGTGTGGGAATTTTTCTTGAAGAACTTTAGGTCCTTAATTGGATCATTATTAATTAGCTTCTCATCGATACAGATAAATAAAATTAAAGTACTTGTTTGTAACATCAATATAAAATTTTTTGCTAATTGCGTATTATGCATACAGTTAAACACTTAATTTTTTTACAATTTCGTCTGTCTATCTGTCTGGTTGTTCCCACTAATCAATAAATCTGCTGGATAGATTTTAACGGGTCTTTTACTGGTAGATGGCTGATGTTACAAAAAGTAACTCAGGCTACTTTTATTCTAGATAAAAATAGGTTTCCGCTTAAATACGTTAAAACATTTCACTCGGTTGAGTCACTAAATAGTAATCGAATAAAAACAAAAAGATTACGTCGAGTGGCGCTTTGGTAATTACTAGATATTACATTCGGCTATTGAACTAAGCCATACTTAGCTTGAGCAACTTATTTCTATTTTTCTTGTTACAAAATAAAGAGATTTATTTAATATTTTTTTGTTTTGTCATGTCAGTAAATACTCTTAAGCTTTTATGTTCCATAAAGTAGATAAATATTTTGTACTGGCTATAAAATAATATATAATAATATTATTTATATTTTTATAAATTTAAATACAACGAAGAAGATAACTTGTGTAAAAAAATAATATGAGTGAAGGGATGCACTCTTTTCAGTCGAACGTAGTACACATCAGAACGGTGGGCGTAGCTGCATTACGCGCGTGCGTGACGATCCTTCGAGTTCAGACAAACGGACACTGTACACAGGTGTCGCCTATCCTGTGAGATCATTAGAATGTAAGGGTAAATATTTATCCTGCTACGAGACGATACGATACGTGACAGATTAAATTCCTGGAAAGGTTGTGCTATTTCTTCAAAACGATCAATCGTTCTATCCTATACTAACACATTTTTATAAATCCATTCTGTAATTTGAAGTAATTCATTCAATAATTTCTTAATGGAAATTTTTGCTAATTGAAAAATAATAGTACTCTCGATTTATTATTATTGTTATTGAAACGAAAGACAATTCTACTCAAAGAAATGACTCGAAAGCTTTTAAGTCATGTTTATGTTTATAGATAAAATCAGGGACGGGTCGCTTTACTCCGTCGTTTTATGATATGGATCGAAGAGCCGAAATAATTACATCTTGGCTCTTTTTAGTGCTGCAAGTGAATAAAACAATGTTTTGAAATAAAATAGTATAGGATTTTTAATGAATATTAATTGTACCTACTTTTTTTGATTTTTTAAAGTAAAATCTTTTTTCTTTCGTGTTTGTTGCTCATATGATATATGAGCAACGTGCATGCTCATAATATTGTAGTATATTTATTATCATCATCAGAAATAACAACTAGACTGTAAAAATAAAATTATTCAAAATAAAATATATACATATTAAAACACGCAATTTTTTACTGCAATTTTATCCCATATCTTTGACCTTATATTTCAGATAATCTATGAAAGTAGACCTTTACGCTACGTTATCTCCAAAACCACTTTGCCTAAACTTATTAGGTGTATTTTCTGTAAATTTAGTGTTTATAATAATATTCTTAAGTGTTATTTTCTCTTTGCCATTATTTTATTAATTGTAATGTTCGGTGGTCAGGAGGGGTCTTGAAATACAAACAGCAGCGTGACGTTGGTAGATATTTGTTTATTATACAACAATTATAAATTATATAGGCCTACTTGCTATACTATAGCTGACTCGGAGGTCCGAAGGGACTCAAGGAACTCAAAGAACTGCCTAACATTATGGGTGGAGGACCTTATAAACCAATACAACTGTAAACACATTTGGGAAAGTAAACAAACAGTTCCTGGACTCTATACTCATTACCAATTACTGGTAATTTGATAGTTCTAAATGTTGTAGTGCAATTAGTCTAAATTTTGTTTATCTTTGATATAATATTAAAGAACAATTGTTTAAAAATATGTAAACATTAAAGAATTATCAATACATTCAATCAAATCACGTACCTTGAATAGAAAAACTTTTCCATCTAGAATGTACAGATTGGTAATTACAATATATAACTATCGTTTTATTAATTCTACCTCATCGCGTTGCCTCGTATTAGCGATTTCAGTGCTAATTAGTAGTCGCCTAGAGTATAATAAACAATACTTACAGTTCGCCTTTTTTATCATATTGTAATTCTAGACAAAGAACTCTATTAATTTCTACTACAAATTAATCCTATGCATTTTTATTATAAAATATGTAATATTCAATCACTATAATATATAAAGAATGAAAGCCTGTAATTAGAATAGTGGCGTAAAATCCAAGCCATATAATAACGCTTTGTTATTAACAGATAACAATACATCAAAGTAGAGAAACAATGCATGCACTTTGTGCAATTGAAAAATTTCTCGTATTTTTTTCTGTAATTTTTTTTTATTTTGAATAATTGCCAAGAATCTAAGTAATTTAAGCTAAGTGCGTTGGCTCTTCCAGTAAAAGATTTCCTTTTCTAAAGTTTTTTCAAGCTAATCAGTTAAAAGTTAACAATATCGTACTAATATTTTCTACACTTTAAATATACTCGTATTTAAGAGCTTATTTATATGCGATAAATTGTCTATTAATGATGTAATTACTATAAAAAATTAAAAAGTACATGAAGGAGTAGAATCACGTCAACCAGAATCAGTCTACGTATTAGTTATTACATGCGCAAAGCTGCAAGCAAAAGTACGTTTTATAAAAAAAAACAAAATACGTACAAAGTTGGTTCAAAAAATACGTTTGAACAATATCATGTGACACTGATAGCATGTTTAATCGCAATAAGTAAAATATGTTAATGAATTACATGTGTAATTACCGGTCGATAGCACAGCCTAGTTCACACCTTGCCTGCATTATAAATCTCAATATATATAATATTTTAGTCGTATTATTTACTCGAACTCGTCTATACTACATATTTAAAACCTAGTGTTTCAGAATTATTTTCCTATGAAAACCACTTAATGATAATAAAATGAAATGTATGTCATTATAACCTACATAGTAGGTAGTTAGCTATGTACTTGTTATACATGATCAAGCAGTACTCGTAGCGTAGGTGAAAGGTGAACCAGAAGCACCATGGTTGAGAAAAAAATTATTTAATAGCTATACTACTTACGCCATATTATCTTCCCTGATTTTTCACAAGCGATTTTCTCTCACTTCGCTTGGGTTATTGCGAGTGTACGTATAGACATATTCTATTGGACACTTTTTTGTGTGCCTTTTTAAATTCTACAATTTTGTAGTAATTTGTTTTGATCTCTTATTTTGTAAGGTTTAAGCAGAGGGTGCCACATAAATCCTGAGGCTGACTCGACAGAACTACTCGTACTTAGAATGTGTTTTCTCGTGTGAATGAAATTTTACAGTATAATCTTCTATATATATAAAAATGAATTGCTGTTCGTTAGTCTCACTAAAACTTGAGAACGGCTGAACGGATTTATCTTATCTTAGTCTTGAAATGTTCGTGGAGGTCTAGGGAAGGTTTAAAAGGCGAGAAAAATCTAATAATTTCCGGGAAAACCCTAAAAACAGCCCTTTTCTATTTCCCATACAAACGTTTTCTAGAGTCAATTTGAACTTTATTGCTATTCAATAAAGTTCATATTAAATTATAATCACTCACTGTTGTCTAACCAATTAAGGCGTGTTCCTAACGTCAAAGAGTCAATTTGCAATTTATTACCTACTGCTGCATAAAGTTCAAATTCAATCATATCTATGAAAATAGTCTTCGCGTGCGCTTTGGAGGATCTAATGTCGCGTTCCGAAAATAAACAAAAGTGAATCGCGAACGCGACAAAAAATGTAATAAACTATTAGTAGTACTGATTTCCAATTAATTTGGTCGGCTTCGCGAAACTTTATTTTAGCTAACTTCAGTTGTAACTGTATCAGATTATTTTTTTAAGTTTGACAAATCTTAAGTTTTGTCACAAATTAAGTTTCTGAACACAACCATAATATTTGACATTAGATTTGACAACCAACTAATATGTCAATCATTCTGTCGCACTTCAGAACACGGAGATTTATGGCTTAAAGGTAAACTCCAAAAAAATAAATAAAAAAATCAGAACACGGAAAAAAGTATTACGATTGACGATATTGTGTTACGATCATGGTTACGATATTCTATGAGTGCATACTTCTATCTTTGTGAGTGACATTCCAAGTAGTGTGCTCTTTTTTTGTTGATATTTTGTGATAGTGACACTTTACTGTTAAGTTACGCGACGGGTCGCATCGAGGAGATCTTAGGGCCATAGCAAGTTTGTATGAAAGTCTTCATCTTTTGTGCTACGATCTTTATATTTGGTACGAAGGTGGTTAATTGTTGGTACAAGTACGCTAAAAACGGTTTTTTCTATAGGGCCGGATTAAGATGGTGTAAAGGCTTCATAAGTTTTTCGAGATACCTTCATTTTTTGTGCTACAAGTTTCAAATTTTGCACTGAATTAGTAGATAACTTTTACGATACTACAAATCGGACACTTCATTCAAAGGATATTACGAATTTAAAAATAATAATAATAAAATAATGCGCAGCACAGCGGGAAATGTGGAGAGGGACGGAGAACCAAGAGCGGGAGAGGTAGCCGCGCCGCTCAGGAGTATATTAACGATGGGTTCTAAAATAGCTGGAGTAATTTTCGAGAATTTTCAGGCAATCTAAAGATCATCCGATTGCGAGTGATCGAATAAAGATTAGTAGCGATTAAAAAAAACGCGGGCGAAGCCGCGGGTACTGCTAGTATACAATATAAATTTAGTCAAAATCAGTTTAATTGGTACTTATTGCATATTTTTTTAGATATATATAAAAACAGCCATACATATATATTCAACATAATGTATTCAACATAACTACCCAATTAAATTAAATAAGGCACAGGAATAACTCGAATATGGTCTGTCCAATTTCCAATCAACGTTTTTGAGCACTTTGAGATATACACGAATACCTACCCTAGTAGCTAGACTGAGTGAGATTGGCCACCAAGAACAAAATAAGGACATTATTAAATATAATATTGTATTATGTACATAACGTCCTACCGTCAACAGTTAAACTAGTACGGAGTGCAGTGTTACTTAAACATTGTTAGCTTGATTCTGAATACTTGTTGTTTTAAAGTGCTGTATATTGTTACCAAGCTTTTCTATGTACTTATATAAATAAATAAATTAATTAAATAAGTTAAATAAATAAATAAATAAAATAAAATAAATATACTTTTACAACAGTGTACCATTTAACTTTGAGGAAAGTCAGTGCGCGTCACTAGTAAACTGTCTAGCTATCTTTAAACCTTCGTGTAACTATGAATATTGTTCTCATATAACGACTTGCTAACGATACGGCTTCTGTATCCCAGTTATGCGAGGAAGGATTGTTTTTCCTATAATTTATAGCCCTGCCTTGACCTACTTACGGTATCTGCATTCCCGGCTTAGGTCGATAGTTGCATGTGACCTGAATCACCTTGTCTTTCAAAATAAGATTTAATCCTTGTAAGATTTTGCTACAATAACGTATTTTGTATAATATTATACGTACCTATAAATTAAATTATTAAATCCGAATGAACCGAGACATTAAAATTGAAATAAATTAACGTTTTGTTTTTTATATTGACTCTAAATTTACAACATCGTCAAGTATTTTGCCACATTGATAGCTTATATATATATGAAATCAGAGGTTTACCTTGTCTTAATTATATTCAGCCCTTTCTAACGTCCCAATGCTGGGAACGGGCCTCCCTTCAAAATGAAGGAGATAAGGCCATCGTCCACCACACTGGACAAGAGAGAGCGGCTTGCGTGAATTCATATTATGTATTTCGAAAAATATTGCTTACATTTAAATACTCTTTATTTACTTATTTAAAAAAATAATCATTTTTGAAATTTGTGAAAGTAATATAATATGCATTGACCGTTTATGTCACGTTTCAACTCCAGTGGTCGCGTCGGGACAAGCCAATTCAACCGAACGACAACAATTTTACTTCTATTACATATATAATTGAATGAAAATACCTCTCAGCTGGATTCCCGCCAAACGCAACAGTTGTTACAGATACTGCACTGTGTTGGCATTCTTTGGCAAAATCTCTAAACCGCTTTATTATCTGTGCCGCTTTATAGCTCAATATGGAGCGGTTCTGTTAATTTACTCGTATGTGGTTACGAGGACGATAAGCTTTAGTGCTATTTGCTGCGTTTTTTTTTTTCACATATTTTCTAACATTGTTTAGATTATTATCAACGTTAAATATCATTTTTGTTATGAATCAGCTAATACTTTATTCGTCTTTTCAAAATATTCATCTATTTAATATAAATGATATATAAATAAAGTTCTAAGTTTTAAATGGTATAATTTGTAATTCATTATCTATACCTACATATACCTTTTTTTAATGTTGGGAAATGCATTAACGCATACCACGAGTGTTTACTATATGTCACTGGCCAAAAAAGTCAGTACTACCCACTAAAACACAAAAAAAACTCCCCCATCTCAATGGGGCGTAGCAGCTTGCGCATTCAACAGTCAGCAGGAGTCAGCAGGTCTATTAAAGCAGACCACACAGTCAAGAGGGTTGCTCCACAGTCCAATATACTCTCAGAGAACTATCTATCAGAAACAACCCGCATGACACAACGCCCAACAAAGTGGGCCCTCCTCCTGCGCGTTTCTTGGCTTCGCACCCGATCGGATTGCCGGACGCTTCTGAGCTCCCCACCATGACAATGTGAACGTCATTACATAAATATATTTAAAAACACTGAGACGTATAGAGTACGGAATGTAGACCGAAGACTCTGAGTTCTGACGGCTGACCGATCGTCGTCAATCGTACAAAAATTTCAATGATTTATTGTACAAAAACTTAGTAGCAAGGTTATAATTAACACCAGTACCTATCTGTTTCATTAAAAACATCTAAACTTTGTACGACTACAAGTTGCTCCTATTTAACTCCAAAGGTGAAGTGGGTACTCCGTACTATACCTTTTTGTTATGTAAAAAAAGGAGTTTTGTCTAACTTTATGTGATTCTCTTACTTTTTATACCTAACACTATTACCCATGCGACGGGTTTTGATACAGTTGTCCAATGATGTTATATATAGGCAGTTATGTCACTAATGGAATGACTAATCAAATCAAATCAGCTAATAAAAATTAGCTATCCGATAAAATGTGCCTAACCAACTTAAGGAATATTCACAAGTACCATTTTTAACAAATGAAATTTCCTTTGGATTATAGTATAGTTTTAACCAGTGAGTCACCAAATAACCACCTGCCTATATCGAGTTAATACGTTTCCTAACAATAAAAACTCAATTAACGAAGTTCAGTTTTATTAAACTAAATTCTAGATATATTTTCAACTCATACCTGCTGTAGCTACATATTATGTATATCAGTGTGTCGCCAGTAAATTTACCTGAAAATTACCAACATTAGATGCATACTTTGTGGTTACAAAGTTTAGAGTTTTACAGCTAAGCAAACTAATATAGTCTTATAAAATTTTATAGGATAAAATAAATAGATTCCAGTAGGTAGGTATTCTCTAAATTGAAAATTTAATTTCTACGCTGATTTTTAAGCTTATGTTACCTTAAGAGAGGCCTTGGCCTTAAGAGCCGTGTATTAATGAAGATTGTATAGCTAAATAAATGAAAGGAATAAGCCGAGTGCAAATGAGAATATACATTATAGAATAAAAAAAAGAATAATGAGTAATAAAATGTGAATTAAAATACGTAAATAATACTATGCTATATGAATACAAGTTGTAGGTATATATGAATGTACTGTAATAATAAAGTTATGAGTAGGTCTAGTTTTACTAGTAGTAGGTAAGTAGTGTAGTTTGCACTACAGAACAATTCAACTCATCATACCGCAATTTCCCAAAGCATCTAGGATTAATCAGATTTTTAGTTTTCATATGTTTTACAGTTTTTTAGTATTTTTTAATAAATATGTGCAATTAAATTAAATTATATCCAAAGAGCTTAAGAAACTTGCGCTACCAAGACGATTATAGCGAATACGACATGATTGAGTCAAAGAGGTCAAGCACATGACTCTTTTGGGCTTTGCCACAGTCGCGTGAAAGGCAGTTTCGTCTTTATCATAAAGACATGAGGTACGTGGAATCCGGGCCCCGCCCTCAGAAGGGTTTCGAAAACATTAGAAACAAAGAATTTTCGTTAACATTGGAAACAGAGGATCTGAATCTTTCAGTCATACACTGGACTGTATTTATTAATATAGTTAATTTTATTACTATTCAAATTTTCTTTAGTAAAATGCCCTAAATAAGAGTGCTCACAACTCAACAAGAGTACCCAGCCCCCGCATAGCTTGAGACGGCACTGGTAAAGGGGAATATGTTAGTACATACCTACCTATTCTGTTTTTAAGTTAAAAAATCAACTTATTTTTAAAAAGTATCTACTTTTTAACAACTGTCTCGGTGGTGTAGTGGCTAGCATGTACCGTCATACATCGAGAGGTCCTGGGTTTGAGTCCTGGGTAGGGCCAAGTTTAGTTATTGAATTTTTATTGAGTTTCTGTTTAGTAAGCCTCAGTAACCGCGCGGAGTTGGGAAGTTGGCGGTGTGTCACCACCGTGCCTCGGAGAGCACATAAAGCCGTCGGTCCTGCGCCTTAGCTCTCACTGGTCGTGTCGAACAATCTCACCAGAGTATGAGAGTGATAGGAATAAAGAGTGCACTTGTGTCTGCGCGTACACTTGTGAACTATAATATCTCCTGCCAGTCTCGATGAAATTCGCCGGCGTGACTGAAATCGGTCTGAAAGCATTATTATTATTACTTCTTAACTTTGTGTTGATTGATACAAATTGAAAATGTAAGTGTTTATAAAGAAGCTATCCTCTAATGAGCTTTTCAGTTTTTGTAAAATAGGAACGACTCACTCGCTTCGCTTGTTTACATTTAAGAGTTAATGTAGATTTCTTAAGAGATGCCCAACGTGCGTTCACCTTATCGTGGTGCTAAGAAACACGTCGCGAAACTAATAAACGCGCAAGAGGGATTGACTTCAGTGGGTGGTGAGTCTTGCGGGTTGCTCCTGGTTCTTCGTTGGATAGCAGAGTAGATTGTAGAGCAACCGGAAGGAAGGAAAGGACGTCCGGGCGTCGTAGTTGCATGCGCAAGTGATCCTGCCACGCCAAATTAACACGGGTGAGGGCAGTTGGGTAGTATTGGCTTTAGGCTAGTGACTCCCACATAACCACCTATTTTCTACGGTGGTAAACGTTAATGCATTTCCAAACTACAAAAAATATGTCTCAGAGATGTGATAGGTATTTCTGCAGCAAAAAGTATCCTATATATGTGGACTCGGAGAGCCCGTTACTATCATACCTTTAATCTAAAATGTGTCCAGTAGCTTACTCGTGATGCAGTCACATATAGATAGAGACAAAAATACTAAAAATTATTATTAATACGACATGTTTCAATCATCATCATCAGCCCTTTTTAACGTCCCACTGCTGGGCACGGGCCTCCCTCAGTACGAGGGGGATCAGGCCATAGTCCACCGCGCTGGCCTAGTGCCTGGCCTAGTTGGCGGACTTCACACCTTTCGAAAACTAGTTTTCTCAGACATACAGGTTTCCTCACGATGTTCCTTCACCGTAAGACAAGTGGTAATCATGATATAAATGATTCGCACATGAAAATATCAGAGGTGCGAGACACGGATTTGAACCCGCGTCACTCGGTTATCCAAGCGACGCGTTACCGCTGGGCTACCACTGTCCTCGATAATAATTACTATTTTAATAAGATTTTCCAAAAATATTTAATGTACAAATTCGTCTCTGAATTTTATTATATTTACTTATAGATTAAAACGTAAATCCATTTTTCCATTACAATTATTCACAACCAAAAATGAATGAAATGACAATTTTTTCAGTTCTTTTAGGTTTTAGCAATATTGTATAAGACAGACGTAAAATGCTTTTAACTTTATTAGGGATTACATCACTAATTTTTAAAACAATCATATTAACTTTTCGATTCCAATTTATGTATCTTACTTTAGTCATGTGTATGGAAAGTGTTATATCATGAAGGTTAAAAGGTTGATAAATAAAAGTCGAAATATAAAATAACATTTACTTAGCATTACATTGTCTATAAATCATAGTCACGACCAGATCTTATCCATATAAAGTATTCAGGTCACGAACCAAACAGTTTCACACAATTCCTTCAATCAGGTATTTTGTATATTTTGAGAGCTGGAGAAAAGGGTTTCTAAAAAAAGGCCTCATTTTCGACCCAGAAAAAGAAATAAATTAATACATACAATTTTTAAATATTCCGAAAGAAGACCGTGTCTTGGTAAGAAAATATATTTGTTACAGAAAATAGAAACTACAATTCTTGTGTAGCGCAAACTTGGATCTAATTGGGCTTTTCGTTCATAATAAGACTCTTTTAGTAATTTTCAGTACTAGACCATTCACATCGCGATAGTATTTCGGCGATGAAACTTCGCCTTTAATATAATATGTTATCATATATATGTGTCAGGCACACAATTTAATTACAGATTATATTCAGAAAAAACCAAATATGAAATATTTTTTATTTTTTTATATTTTGTCTATATTCTGGGTCGGAAATGAGGCCTTATTGATACAAATGATAACAACAATAAAAAAATCGGCACTATGGTTCTAAAAATGTACTAATCCTTTACAATTTACTTTTTTAAGTATCTTATATACATTGTATTTCACGTCTATGTTATAAGCTATGACATTTATTTCAATTATTGACTTGAACATTTGTAAGTGAATAATATTGCTTTCTTTCATTATATATTTGTTTTTCTTATAATGATTTACAATAAGGCGACAAGAAATCTGAATGCTACAATTATTTAATCCGAAATACACGAAAATGATATCGAATATAGTATCGAAGTAAAATGGCGCCAACTTGTATTTGATATAAAAGTATAGCGTTCATTTTACTGACGCGTCGTTCCTACTCTCCAATAATTCATAATAACATATTAATGAGTTTCACTGTGCAGTGATAAGACGAAACACACATATTATATTGGTCTTTACGAATTTTTATAATAAATATCATATTTTTATAGTTTTTGTACCATTTTATATAAAAGTACATGTTTGAAATGAGCATATTTGATCCGAAGCTTACATTAGAACATGAATAGAGAAATTTTAGTGATACATAATATTAAAAAAAACTTATATTTAATATATAGGTATATTTTAATCATCGACTAAAAATTTACATAGATACTAGATATGCTACGTTCCACTAAGCGTTCACAACGATCACGCTCACGACCGTAGTTTTTCCCGTTCCACTTGCTTGTGAGCGTTACTGTCGTAAACTCAAGTGGAATGGATTATAGAGCGTTTTAAGCGTGGAGGTAAATAATACAAACGGCGAGTTAAAAAAAGAATGCTAAAGATTTAGAGGTTAGGTTATAATCTGTAAGCCTTGAAAATAAGCTTAATTAATTATTGTTTAAATCTATTTATATTGAAAAAATTTATAATTTAATTTTTTATATTCAATATTAGTGGTGTATTTAGTATCCGCTGCAGAAACATTCACTTCTACTAAAATATTTCTTTCCGCATGAAATAACGTAAGCACGGTCGCCATTTTTGATTTTTGAAAACGCCGCTAATTTTCTCAACCACAGAACACTTATCTCAACGATCACGACGACCCACCTTTGTAGACGGGTCGTCGCGAGCTTCGCGTGAGCGTAAGTCATGACGTCATAAGTGACGTTTTCGCCGCGACCACAACGACCGCGGTCGTTATGTGGAACGACTAAAGGAGCATTTTGGTCGTTGTGGGCGCTTAGTGGAACGCAGCCATAGAGTCCGCCAAAATAAATGTCAAAGTCAAATGTCAATGTCTTTTCCTTTCTACGTGACATTGTCAAACTAATTGTGCTCAACTGTCACACTTCGATATCATTAGGGCTGCGTTCCACTAAGCGCCCACAACGACCAAAATGCTCCTTTAGTCGTTCCACATAACGACCGCGGTCGTTGTGGTCGCGGCGAAAACGTCACTTATGACGTCATGACTTACGCTCACGCGAAGCTCGCGACGACCCATCTAAAAAGGTTCCATCTAAAAACCCACCTTTCGTGGGAACGTCGTGATCGTTGAGAAAATTAGCGGCGTTTTCAAAAATCAAAAATGGCGACCGTGCTTACGTTATTTCATGCGGAAAGAAATATTTTAGTAGAAGTGAATGTTTTTGCAGCGGATGCTAAATACACCACTAATATTGAATATAGAAAATTAAATTATAATTTTTTTCAATATAAATCGATTTAAACAATAATTAATTAAGTTTATTTTCAAGGCTTACAGATTATAACCTAACCTCTTAAATCTTTTGCATTCTTTTTTTAACTCGCTTACCTACCTACCTATTATTTACCTCCACACTCAAAACGCTATATAATCCATTCCACTTGAGTTTACGACAGTAACGCTCACAGGCAAGTGGAACGGGAAAAACTACGGTCGTGAGCGTGATCGTTGTGAACGCTTAGTGGTACGCAGCATAGGGCGAGCGAAGTATGTACACTTTACTGAAAAACTATCACGCCTATATAATTGTTCTTTAATATAATAATTTAACATCATATCTCATTTAGATATCTCATGTTGTTAAAATATAATTATATACACAATAAAAAATGAACATTAACAATTTTGTGTTCATTGGATAGAATGCTATTGTACTAACGGAATATGTTAGAAAACCAAAGAGTTAACATCGCTGTAACATTATTACCCGTTAGAAAAACTACGCGAGCCCTCACAAAGCTCAGCCTTTTGCTAGTTTCGTTATACAGACTATTTGGTATTCTTTTGTATCTTTAAGCTTTTTGAAAGAAAAGTTTTAACTCAACCACGTATAAAGTTAACACGCATTAAACTTTTTATATAAAATTCGGTAGCTTTTTTTGAATTTTGAAATTTATTTGTTTTTCATCATACACTGACTTTGACATCATTTTTAGAACTATGACACTATCTATATTATTAAATTGTCTGACACTATAATAAATAAAGATAGATAAAGTACATCACAACGACACTTCTATGAATAGAACAACAGATACATTTATATTATATAAATATAGATACGAATATAATTCGCGTCATGTAAAAAGAACGCTGGCTGTCAAGTTGCGCAGAGGCGATTAATAGGCCAATTTGGTGGTAAGACGCGGGGTGCGAGACGTCAAGGCGTCGCATGCTTTCCGGCTCGCTACTGGTTCTCAGTTCAAAATACCATCGTGCACATAAAAGTAATTAATTACGAAATGGTTTTATATAAAAAGTAGAGAAAAACATTTTTGGCGTAGGTATATTGTTTTATGAAGAGAGAGTCTGATAATAATGTAGTTAAAATATATATTAACCGAATTAATTTAACTTTTTGTAAGTAGATTAAACATTCTACATTGAATCTAACATATTTTATGAATTAATAGAATTGTATTTAATAACGTTCTATCTAATATATCTTTCAATGTACCTAACAATAACCAATATACGTCGCGAGCGAAAGGCTAGTTCGAAAATAAAAGAATAGGCATAGTAATTTCGTGTG
Organism: Boloria selene; assembly: GCA_905231865.2. Lineage (NCBI taxonomy): Eukaryota > Metazoa > Arthropoda > Insecta > Lepidoptera > Nymphalidae > Boloria > Boloria selene. The sequence continues at coordinate 10,272,077 of HG993141.1, forward strand.
CGAATATACCGATGCGCAAACACACCCCCCCACTTTTCTCCAGCGTTCTTTTTACGTGACGCGAACTGTACTATATAATAACTGTCCGATCTGGCTACACGCTTTAGTGGCACACGTATGACATACACTTATAAAGTAGTTTCGGAGTTCATTGCGAACCACCATCGTGAATACACGTAAATAATACATATTTAGATAATAAGAGTTAACATAAGACATATATTTACAAGTTTTTATGTCAATCTGTAGGTAATTCAAGTAATATAAAAACAATGTATAGTATACATATAGTATTTAAAAATAAATTGGATTCGTATATCATTGCCAACTGCCGCCATTTTATAATTTGAACTTATTATAATTAACTAAATAATTATTATACTTTTGTTTATTGCCTTAATTATTATGTTATGCTTATGACAAACTTTATTTTCAAATATGTCAGTTTCGTGACACTTTCAAACGTCATGAGAATTTGTATCTGTTTAAGTCTTAAGCCATATATGTTAAGCCATACAAATATATCTTAAGCCACAGCCACAAAAAATAAAAAAATGGCGAGTCAATTCCAGCTTTAACTAGGGAAGACTGTTAATAACAACCATTACAACTGATTTTTTATTTTGACATATTCGCATATTGTATAGATGACCAATAATAAAATAACGGATATTTCAAAAAAGTAAACTCGAAAGTCACAATAAGTTTAGAACGGTAAATTCAACTTCATATAATCTACGACAAAAAACAGTATATATAATACAATTGGCATACATGAAAAATATTTTTAGGAACTTAGTTGAAAGAAACTTAGTTGAAAAACAAGAACTTTTCAATGAATTTCATGTTTAAAAAATGGAGAAATAATCCTATCGTTTATTAGTTTACAAAAAACACGTAATGTCTACATACGTTGTGTATGCAAGTTGGGCTTTAATAATATGTTACTGACGACATTTTAAAGGGAAATGTGTATTTCTATACCAACTTATACGACACTTTAATGACCACCAAGCCACGTTATTTAAACGCAACGACTTGTCATGAACGAGCAGAAAACGCGCTTTTGAAAAACCGCATATTAATGCGAATCAAAGACGCATATCCCATCAATGATTAATATCATAAAATACATGGGTTTGGATGAATAGATTTGGATAAAAAAACTTGTTATCCTAGAAAATGTACGGTTCGTCCTTGAACCCGACGAAGCGAGCCGCTAGTTATTACGTATAAAAACGCACCTTATTCGCGTTCACATCGAAAAAACGCATTGACATCATCGAAGAGTTTAAAAAACGTATATATAATAAACACCCTCACACCGAAAGTACTTAGAGGTAAAACCTTTTATTTGTTGCACCTTTTATATTAAATCATTATTATTTTTTTATTTAAAAACAAAGATGAGACTCTACATAGAACTAATTTTTAATTTTTTTTTTTTTTTGCTCATTTAATCAATCAAAACTATTTGATTTTACTACTTTACTTTAAGAACATCTAAATATCGGAAACCAAAATTCAAAATAAATCCGCGAAAAATCCCAAAAGACTTACCTAGTTTTATTTAAAATGTCAAATATTCCCATATATCTAAGTATTAAGATGAGACACGGCAAATAAATAATTTAAGCTATAATTATATTAAATGAATAAGACGATACTCAATGTGAATGAAATCGTAAACACTAGATTCTCTCATACAATGGATACCAAAATGAAATAGTACATTATGATATGTGTGACTTAAATAGTCTATTTTCGCACGGGTTAGAGCAATTACGTAGGCAGAGCCCTAAAAGATGATCGCAATTTAATTTAATTTATTAATGCAGGATTTAGAATCTAACGTTCCACATAAATCTCATATTTAAAAACGTGGTCCGTTAAGATATTCTAAAAATATAAAAACCATTGACTGAAGTACTAATAACTCCCCCAGTGGGACTTGAACCCGCGACCCATCGGTCAATCGGTCATCGGTCACAGCAAGTAAAGTAGGGTTACTACAAACCGAGCCAAACGTCGATTACACGGGCGAATGTGCGCATGCGCGTAGCTAGGAGCCTTAAAATTATCATAACTTAAATTAATTCTTAAAATTTTAGAAAACCTCCTGAAAAAATTATCATAATAGTATACAATACTCGGACTTAAATTTGACACTTGAGATCAAATTTGCCGTGCAATAATAATAGACTATTCAAACTACACATATTATACTGTACTATTCTTATATAATTATATAAATTATTATTATTATAAAAACGTCTACATTGTAAGCTATTTACATTGTATTCTACCAATCCGCAGTACTACCCAGCTACGATGATTCAAAGTGGCTGCGATTGCTCAAAAATTTTGAATCAAGAACCGCCATCTTGAATCAAGTTATATGGATATAATACACAAAACTATAACTTTAAGCGTGATCTCACTCTTTATAATTATAAAATAAATAATTTGGACAAATTGGGACGCTATATATATACTAATCAAATCGATTAGTAAATCGATTCAACATATATAATATAAATGAGATACTGAACAGTACTAGTAACAAACTACTTATTACAGATAAAATATGATGTTCCATTGTAGGACAAACTTATACCATGTCTATGATAGCTCTTATTTGTAGAGGATTGTTTTATTTTTTAATAAAACATTAAAAGTCAACTCGTTAAGTAAATTAAATAAGGAAAAAATAAAAAAAATAAAACACTGCACTTTTTAATACTTATTTTAATGAAAATAAAAAAAAAATATTGAGACTAATGAGTTTCAAAATAACTAATTTTGATCAAAAACTTATTGTTTGAGTCAATTAAAAAACAGCCCTTATGTAAGAATGTGAACATACAACTTGACGAGTTGATTTTTAATATTAAAAAGTGATTTTAAAATAAAATGTGACACTTAACTATCTAACATTTAAAACATACTTATAAGTAAAGGGACATACGATTAAGTAATTAAATTTTACAACAAATATTTCAACATTCCCACGTTTCTCAGTGACATTATGACTTATAGAGATGTCATTCGTCGCCATTTTGATTACGTCATTAGTTACACATTAAATATTTCTCTTTAATATTAAAGAATATTAAAAGAATTCAATTTTCGTTTAAGCATGTGACAGATAATTATATATAATTTTTAAACATGTATGAAATAATAATAATAAAAATCAGAGATCATTTATATTTTTATCATAATAACGCATATCACAGCTAAATCATAAAAAAAATATATTAGTCAAACGAGATCAAAAGCGATACGCATTTCTCCTTTATAGCTAGTGACGTAACCAAAATATCAAAACGGCTATATCGATATCGACTCTCGATAAAAGCTAGTGACGTAACCACAATAGCGAATGCTATATCGATATCACCTAATAATCGAGAGCCCACTCGTTATCTTGCAGGAACGCGTCAACCACTTCCTTCATAGTGAAGTTTGGTATGAGCTGATCTGCTGTTAACTTCACGCGGGTTACTGGATCGAAGTGACCTACCCGCTGTAAATTATAAGAAAGTTATATAAAGATACTGTATACATTCTCAATATTTTTCCATTAAATACTGTGATTCATGTTATATAATTAACGGGTTGAATAATGTTTTATATAAAATTGCCTTGTTATGTTATTTTGAGAAAATATCAGCCTTTGTATCGATGTTATACAAGCAAGGGGGCAAAATCTACAAATCGATTTTTAAAAAAAAGTTAATCGCAATTTATTGATTTATTAAAAGTTAATGAGAACAAATTATATAATTTATATCATTTGATCTGAAAAAAATCTTAATAGCTGGATATTTGATAGATTCAGAAAGCGTATTTTTTTTCTAAAAAAGAAATCGATATAATTTCTTCTACTCGAGAATATACGTATATTGATAGTAAAAAAATATTTTATAAAATTTACCTCAAGATGCTCTTCAATGTCTTTCTTCTCGTACGTAATACCGCTCGGCGTGATGACCGGCTCGTTCAAAATTTCGAAGCTAATCTTGCCGCATAAATAGTCTGGTACGTCACGTTTCTGTTAGAATTGAACATAAAATATTAACTTACGAGAGAATGTTATCGATCAAGTGCGAGTCCGATTTGTCCACAAGGTTCTGTATTTTAATTGAGAGGTTAATAACCAACTAATTGTACCTTAATAACGCCCTATATTTATTTTAAAATCTATACTAATATGTATTATAAAGTTGAAGAGTTTGGTCCAGACTGCTGGTCCGAATTAAAAAATTCTTTGTGTTGAATAGTCCCTTATCGAGGAAGGCTATTATAGGCTACATTACATGCAGCATTTATGAAAAATGTTGCAAAAACTATTTGTATTATAAAACCAAATTAGTATTTAATAAACATTATAAGTGTTACTAATAATAGACTTCCATTTATCAATTTTTCGAACAAATTCCAAGTAACATTAATAAAAAAATCAAACAAAACGCAGTCCTATATATGGTATGATGAAAAGTTTTATATAGTTGAAATATATCTATCGACATATAAATGAAAGTCGTGAAGTTACACCATTTATAACTCAAGAACGGCTGAACCGATTTGACTGAAAATTGAGAGGTAGCTTAGAACCAGGGGATGGACATAGGATATTATTTTTCATCGCGTTCGACCGCGTTCCCTTGTGACGTGACATGAAACGTCAAAGAGAATCCAAGTCATTATAAAACGTGGTATAACAAAAACGCATCTGACATGGAATAACAAAACGAAAATGACAGCTAAACGTTATTTTGTCTATGGTTAAGAATGAAAATTTGATAATCAAAAAAATTGTCAGAAATTAATAATAAGTAATTTGTATTCTGGCGGAACAGAGTTCGCCGGGTCAGCTAGTAATATGATAAAAATATGTAACCATTTCGAAAATTTTTATGTGGGTTTGTTTATTCTTTACTCTGAAACAACTCAACGGATTCGGATGAAACTTAGTATACAGAATATTATAATTATTCTGAGATATGTATGTGAAAGATGGTGAAAGATAATGTAAGATAGTGAAATATAGTGAAAGATAGGCTGTTACTATAGTCGAGCTATAAGTCGCTAGTGACAAATATATTTAGCTACCTTTCATTTAACCCCGAAATACAAAGACAGCTCTAACCTGATTGCCAATTAGTACGCCTTATTAAATTAGACTCACGTGCCCACATCGTATTAAGTAAGATTTACTTCTGTAATTATATATTTGAGAATTGTGTAGGTGGTGCTTCATTATGCGTATTGTGTGTAATATAAGTTAATTTACAAGATATAGAATCTTTTTTTCTAATTTCGTTGTTTTATCTACAATCTACATACATTACATATAGATGTGTGCGGATTTTAAACTGATATTATGAATTTCTTAATTATTTAGTAAATCAAATCAAAATATACTTTATTCAAATAGAATTTTACAAGCATTTTAAAGTCGTCCCTTTTAAATGTGAGTCTGTAAGGAAGCTACTACCGGCTCGCAGTTCTTCTGAGAAGAGCTGGTGAGAAACCCTATAGATCATCAACTATATAGATCAAAATTACCATTTTATTAGATTAGAAGTGGAAACAAAATTGAAAAAAAATCCTAACTCATATATATCTAAGGTCATTTTACACTTCTAATTCTTGTAAATTATATGGCTAAAACCTTATTCTCTCTCGTGAACATGATGCTATAAACTTTACTGTATAAGTCAAACGTCTGGTAACTAAAATCAAAATAAAACCTTAAAAAAATTCGAAAAGATAATTTTAATATAAATGTCAAGTATTCGCGTAAATCTAAGGAAGTATGTATTACGTAAAACATGAAACTTATATTAATGACTCTCCATGACGTAGTCCGAGCATCAAAAAAACGAAAAACGAAAAAGAAATATATCTATAAGATCTACGAGCCTAGTAGTAAAATCTTATAAATTTTATTTAAAGCTTGAACATCCGTGTTTGTTACTGAATCACGCAAACACAACTCGTTTGATCGATCACGATCGTTACAGTCTAGAATAAAATATGTGCCTTGCCTCAAAAAAGGTACGGTTCCCGTGGGATATACTTGCTTTTATTTTTCACAGAACAATCACTCGACTATCTATTGTATACTAACCGTTACAGATCGGGATGGATCACTAATCGATACATAGATCATTATAAGTTTTTGTCCGTCTGACTGTCTGGCACGAGAAACTCACTGTACAGATTTTAATGAAATTTGATGTGATAATAGCATCAGAAAATAAAAAATCTATACTTCCAGTCGAACAACACTAGTAATTACTAATTAATAAAATCAAAACATACCACTCTTTTTTTATAATCGGTTAAATAAAAAAATAAATCAATTTATGAATGAAAGCTACTATATTCTAGAATACGATAATTTATATAGTACGTCACACTTTGTAATCCATTTATTTGCGCCTCGGTACGAGAACGCGTGGGTTACAACTTACAACAAAAAATCTTATTAGGATTCATGCAATCGGACTAGAATTCTCGCTTGTATCTAACATTGACGTCAAAATATAATTTCAAAGCCCTACAAAATTGATAAAATGTATAGAAAATATTAAACTTTAGAAATAAGATAATCAATACATTAATAGTTAAATCTGTACATTAGTTATTTTTTGGAAAATCTTATTGAAGTAGTAATTATTATTATCGATAACAGTGACATTTGGTAGCCCAGCGGTAACGCGGTCGCATGGATATCCGACTGATGCGGGTTCAAATCCGGGTCTCGCACCTCTGATATTTTCATGTGCGAATCATTTATATCATGATTACCACTTGTCTTACGGTGAAGAAAAACATCGTGAGGAAAACTGCATGTCTGAGAAAACCTAACAAGTTTTCGAAAGACATGTGAAGTCTGCCAACTCGCACTAGGCCAGAGTGGTGGACTATGGCCTGATCCCCCTCGTACTGAGGGAGGCCCGTGCCCAGCAGTGGGACGTTAATAAGGGCTGATGATGATGATTATCGATAAAGGGGCCGAAACTATAGTTTTTAGAACTTTTGTCTGTCTGTCAGTCTATCCGTCTGCGATCGCATCACGAGTAAACAGTGGATTGCTTTTGATGAAATTTGGTATAATGATAGCTGGTTAACCGGGTCAACATAGAAGATACTTTTTACTGCTGGAAAACTTCTTATTTCTGAGAAATCACACGTATTTAACATCACACGGTGTGTGAAATCTAAAAAATTGGTTTCGGATCTTTATAAACGCGAGCGGAGCCGTGGGAAATGCTAGTATTATATTATGGCAATAGCAAAATAACAAGAGAAATCAGGGAATATAATTGGGCGTACATAAGTTCAGTCTTACTAATTAAAATTAGAATATAGGTAATAAGTAGGTTTTATAATATACCTAAGCTTAAAGCATAGACAAAGATTAAAGCTTAAAGTATAGACAATTTTCAGAGATAATCGAATATTAAAATTGATTTTAATAACTTTTTGTAAGTGTACTTCTAGAACCATCTTGTAATAATGATGTATAATACAATAATTTGAACTGCTTTACTTTTTTTCTTTAAGCATTTAAACTGTATTTATTATTTACTAACTCTCGCTCATCTCGAGTTTGTTCTCTAGGTGTAAATTAATAAATCCTAGTATAGATTTCTTAGAGATGTGACATTTTCACGCATTAAAAAGTATCCTATATGTTGGCCACAAAAAATCATCATCAACCAAAATCATCAAAATTGATCGTCACTCAAATCAAATTTCCAAAACATATTTAACTAGCATTTCCCGCGGCTTCGCTCGCGTTCTAAATACCGGATACCAAATTCTTTCTGATCCATCCTTCCTGTTTTTGCTATATTTTTTAGTGATGCTCCTATTAGTCGTAGCGTGATGTAATATAGTCTATAGCCTTCCTCGATAAACAGATTATCCAACACAAAAAGAATTTTTCAATTCGGACCAGTAGTTTCTGGGATTAGTTTCTGCGTGCGTTTAATAATATTATAGTATAGATATACAGATGTTACCCAGATAAAACTTATTTATATGTATAGATAGACCTTTAAAATGTAAAGTATTTATGAAATGTGTTAGCACATTGTTAAGTGTTTTCGTTGTATTGACTGTCACTTATCTTCACAAACGAGTGTTGACTATCTACTTCAATGTGAAAATTACATCGCTTTGTTACTACACAACTCTAGATTATTTTAATTTCGTCTTTAGTATTAAACCTAGTTTAATTATGACCAATCTATTAATTAATAATAAACTTTCTATACACAAATAAAAAAAATATTATTAAGCCTTTAATATCACAATATGACGTCATAATGGTTAAGAAACAATACAAACAAACGTAGAATGATTTTAATTATATAGTAAACGTAATTGAAAGCAATAGTAACGCGTGGGACGGCATTACGTCTTCTATGACGTAAGAACCATTGATTCATATAATTCAATAATAATCTTATAAGATTTTCTCTTACCCGTCTCCTTTCGTCCATTTTTGAGAATAAGTTATTCAGTTCGCTACTGTAGTTATTCTGTAAACAAAAATAATTTCTTTTTTATACAATCCCATTCTAGTGTAGCCAAATTGTAACCCGTTGGAAAATCGAGTGAAGCAGGTTCAAATCCAGGATTTCTCACCTCTAATAATGAATCATTTGTAACATGATTACCACTTGTCTTACGGTGAGGGAAAACATCGTGAGGAAACCTACATGTCTGAGAGAGCCTAGCAAGTTTTCGAAAGGCATGTGAAGTCCGCCAACTCGCACTAGGTCAGCGTGGTGGACTATGGCCTTATCGAATAAGAGGTATTTGCCCAATAGTTATTGGTCCTATACGATTTCAATATAATCTTTTCCATTTCCAAATATATAATAAAATAGCTTAGTACATAGAAACGACTGTTAACATTCATTCTGATTTTCTCATACCCAAAACTAAAAAAACTAAAAAGTAGGTATGTATGTATGCAGATTCTCTGTCAGCAGAATTAATATAACCGATTCAACAATATTTATACTGTATTTTTAGACTGTATTTATAGATAATAAAGGTTTATCACGAGTTCCGAATAGTTGAATCCCATAATCAGCAATACATAAGAGTGTATAACCTATACTTCTTGTATTCTGTAACCGAAATATGAAATGTGAAATGTCCGTTGCTGGTTTCCCAATTTACCAACATCAGATAAGCTGGCATGTATAAATAAAGCGAATCGAAAAATATAAACAGTAGAACCCCGATTATCCGAACCTCGATTATCCGAATATCCTATTATCCAGACTCATTCTTCACGGTTCTAATTGCAGATAAAAAAAAATTAAGCAACGAGACATGTTACGAAGAGTTTATTTCCGCCTCCGTCTCTTCCCGCTCTTATAGCTTATTTGTTTGCGCGATTGTGTTTGATATTGTTTCATTTACTTATAAGCTGATACTTAATAGGTTGTCATTTATTTGGTTTATGTTTAAGCGAAAAAGAGTAGTCTCTTAAAGATCTCTTAAAGAAAAGAATCACGTACTATGTAAGTACATAATATTATTATCGTACTTAGTCTTTATTATCGTTATAGCTTTTAATTTTATATCTAAACGACGCGACGTATGTAAAACTCATTCCTAAAATTTAATAAAATTTAACTATAGCTTGAATTGAATTTGAAATCAATTATCTGGATTTTCGATTATACGTAATACCCCTTGTTTTAATTGATCTGGATAATCAGGGTTCTACTATACATACATTCGTTTGATTCCATGGGAATCAACTCCCATGAATCAAACCCACGACCACCTAAGCCCATGTTTATGTATTTATATACTTACACATTCTTCTTCCACTTTAGCAATCTTGCCACTATTATCCTCCTCACTAATACTCTCTAGTTTTATTGACTCTATTCTTCTCTGCATGTCTTCATTAATTAGCCTGTAACAAGATTATAATTAATAATATATAATAGGTATGACGAGATGAGAAATATTAAAATCATATGTAAATAAGCCTATGTAGTTATATAACAAAGTCACGACTTACTCTCACTTTATTCGATTTTTGTCCCCCTATGTACTTTTTCATGTAAAAGAACTTTAATTCTTTTTTTAAATACATAAATTGCTTTACTCCTTATAACATAAGAAAATCTAAAGTCCCGTCACAATCAGTCAAGCTGTTTTGGAGATTAGCCGAAATAAACAGACAAACAAAATTTGCGTGTTTCTTATATCTTATTGTATATAATTTCATACACATTTAGTAAAAAGCTTTTTTAACCAGCTCCATATTTTGATGTTACCAATACACTTCAAATTAATATATATGTATGTATGTTTTACGATATTATAACGTTTTGAAATTTTCAACATTAAATTAATTCAACTTTTTAACGTTTGTTGGACACTGGTATCTCCTTTATATGAATGAGATCATACAATAGTAGCCAAGTACGAGTAGTCGACTATACAGGTTTTTTTATTGGCAGGAAATACATTTAGGCATACCTACCACTTGCATGTAACCGTTCTCTTGCAGTGTAGGGTGTTACCCTATCTTTAGTTATGTTTTAAAGAAAGTATAAATACATAATTTAAAATACATATTATGTTAAAAGCTTCGTCAATGAAAATATGCTATTATTGTTCTTTGGATGTATATAATAAATGTTTTTAGGATAAAGGTTTTTACCTATTCAAATATGTCTGCAATTCAATTTCTTGAGATATTCGCTTTTCTTCTTGAACATTCCATCTTTTCTTTCTTGCGACACGGATTTGTGCTGCGATATCATCACCAAAATTCAATTTTTGATCCCGAGCCAGGTCATTTGCTACAAATGATAAATATGTATTATACTTCTATTATGTTATAGCTTACTGGTTATCCAATTTACATTAACATAATTTCATTATTTGGTTAATTTTATTTGTTTTTTTTTTACAGTCAACAACTGTGCATGGGCCTCCCTTCAACAAGATGGAAATTGGCCATTGTCTATCACTACAGCTAAGTATGGGTTGAAGACCTACCATATCTTTGGAAAACTTGCTATATTCATTTAGATATACTTGTTTCCTCACAATGTTTCATTTTAAAGTATTACCATAGAGCAAGTGGTAATCATATTAGAAATGATTCTCACATGAAAATATCAGAGGTGCAAGTCACAAATTTTAACATGTTTTACTCCGTTTCCAAAGTCGAATTTTTACAAAACCTCTACAATCCACTCATAGTTGAATGACATAAAAACTTCTCAAACCACACCTACCTATCTTTACACAATATAACAACCATTATTTGGTTTTATTGCATATATATTGTACATCATGGAGTTATTTAGCATATTCAGTTCAAATACAATTTGTTAACAAAAGTTGAATAAACAACCTTGTACCTACTTTATGTAAGTAGTAACATAGTATTAAACATGAACAATGAAACAGCAAGTACTCTGATATTAAATGCTTAGGAGTGTGGTTAAAAATGATTACACATTAAGTTATAATTTAGAAATTATAGTAATTAGTTATCTTAACATTAGTATATCATTAACTTTACTAATTAAAATTCCATTAAATATTTGTAAAAAAAAAGATTTATTGTTAATTTTATAATACATACAGATATTATACAGATTACAGATACAGATATATACATATTAATTATTACATGAGAGCCTGGTATTAATATATAGGTGTTATTTTTTTATTATTTTTTAAAAACATATTTTAATGTTCATTCTTCATTTTGAAACATAATATTATTTATTAATTAAGCATAACAATATACTTAATACATGAGTAAATCATACCTTTAAATTAATATAATGTTTTTTTTTAAGATAAATAATATTTTTCTTTGGAATGTAGCAAGTAAAGTCAATTAAATAAACTTACCCCTATGTAAATGTTTGATAGCCTCATCATAACATTCTAATTCTACTAAGGCCTGTCCTAAAAAGAAATGCCCTTTCACTTGGTTATTGTCTATATCAAGTGCCCTCCTGCAATCCTGACAAGTGGATTCCCACCTTTTCATTTTTAGGTGACATAATGCTCTGTTTGTAAAATATGTGGCAACTGATGGATTTTTAATCTAGAAATTAATAGAAAAGTAAATAAAGTTGAAATCATTTAGTTTTTTACTGTGTATTAACTCGTTATCAGATAAATTAACATTGTAAATATTTAGGATAACAAAAACAAAGAATGAAAACAAAAATAACTTCAATGTCATATTTTTCGCATTGTTTGTATAATTTAATACGCATTTTTATACTTACAATAGCTTTAGTATAGCAGTTCATAGCATCTTCAAATTTTCGTAGACTGAAAAGTCTATTTCCTTGTTCTTTCAGCTCCTTATCACTCAAGTTAGCAGTGGAATACATATGCTTGCTCATTTTTCTTGCTAATATTATCCACCGTTATATTATATTAATTATAGAACAGATGTCATCATAACACAATTTCACCAGATTCTTGTTGACTACTTTTTGTAAAGGAAAAATAAAAAATACTTTCCTTGAATGCGGACGTTCGCGTAAACGTACAGATAAAATAAATCAAGATTCAAGAATTCAAGATATTGACAAATGTGAAATGACAATATCTGTTAATGTTGTTTCTAAAATTTATCCCCAGTAGGCAAAGGCAAAAGACTATAGTCCATACCATAGATATACAGCCTAGTCTAAATTCAATATCTTCAGTATTTTGACGTAAACTACGTTTCATTTTACGGTGAACTAACGTCCTTTAATTTACTAGTTTTAAATTATTTTTGTAATGTTTTAATTTACTCTAAATATAGCAAATAAACAACACATTTTTTTAAAACATACGTTGCTTATATTTAATTAAAATTAGAATAGAATTTTCAGAAATAATGTATTTTTTTCAAAGTGTAAAGCACCTTATTCTCTTATATTTCTATACGTTCACCTGAATAACCAGCTATCATAACACCAAATTTGATCAAAATTTGTCATTATAGTTTTCTCGTGATATTATGGTCACAGACTGACAAACTATTGATTCAGTATCTTTATTGATAATAATTTATTTCAATAACTTTTTCAAAGAATATTCGTACAGATTAATCTAGAATTTTATTATACGTGCATGTAGGCATCTATAGGTAGGTATCTATAGATAAATAATTTAAAATAGATACCTATAACTTACATCATAAAAGATAGCTTGATCTCTGCGACAGCTGTCAGTAAAATCACGTATTTTTTATGAACTATAAGAGAAAAAGAACTACTAATGAGTCACTCTAGTAGTGTGCATAATTATATATTATAGGATATAGGTTGTTACATAGGAATTTATATACTCGTAACAATTAAAACAATTAAAATAAAACTAATTAAGTATAATATCTTAAAATACTTTAATCAATGGACTGTCAATCTGTATTTTGTAAGAAAGGGCATTTTTATTTCTGCTTCCAATCAATAAAATTTATCAATATTTTATAGGTATTACATTAATGTCTTCTTGTCTTGAAATGAACTAAAATCAATTTACTTATTATAAAAAATATTTATTAAAGACTACTATACTACTATAAAAAATATATAATAAGGGAGTAGCTTTATGTGCTATCCAAGGCACGTGGGTGAAACACCGCCAACTTTCCAAATATGGGCTGTTACTAAACAAAAAGACTCATGGCCCGAGCCCCGACCCGAGATAAAACACGCCCTGGGTGTGCCCCGGATGTGACTGTACATGCTAGCTCCTACATCGTTACTAAGTAAATACCAAAATTTAATAACCTTAAATTGTTTATATGTTATTTACCAACAATACGATTTTATTGGTTATCAACTGTTATTATTACTTTATAACCTGGGTGATAAATATACTCACAGAGGTGATGATACCATCGAAGGTCGGTTAAATTGAACGGACAAGCCAAAGTCACGTCTACTATGGGAAGGATCAAATCATCAAAGTGAAAATATCAGTAGGGTCCACTAAGAAGTAGGATCAATTGTAAGAGGTGGATTAAGAGGAATTTTAAGATTACCGAACTGTAATAGAAAAACAATTGAAATTAAAACTTTTCTAACATAAGATGATTTAAAATGACAAATATCAAAATGTACGTTAAACCAGAGAAAATATATTATAGATAGTTAAACTCACTTTTTGCTCATCAAATTGTTTGTAAATATTCAAGACGTTTTCACACCATTTCCAAATATTTTCATGAGCGGCGCCACGCCTTTCCAATTGTTCGTTAATAACAGACATATTTCGAACCTATTTTTTTAAAATACAAATATATACATTATATTACTACGACCTAAATAAATTACTTTGTCACACTAGAATATATAATATTACCGATTTAGTAAATGCTTTGTTTCTATTAGCTTTCTTAGTTGCTTTCCAACAAGATTTATTTCCATTTTCGCCATCGCATTTCTTGAACTCATTGACTCCTTTTGTACCAAGTTCTAGCTTGCTTTCGGAGTCTAAGCAAGTATCATAACGAAGCATATTTTCCTATAAAAATCAGAAATATCAATATATATCTACACATTATAGCGATTAATATCTTTATCTTCATACTTCAATATCTCTCCCTCTCAATCTTATTCTCTCAGTATTTGTCTAATCAAAAAAGATTCAGCAATAGCCATTTGGAGGTAAAAAAGTAGAAGTGGATTAACAGACAAAGAAGTAAGAAATTCCTATTTGGTATGTGTTAAATAAAAGTTATATAAAAAATATTTACTCGAAGCTTTTCTAATTCCACGTTGATTTTCTGTCTAGTGGTCAGTTCTTGACGAATTTCATCAACCAGGTACGCCCAATATTTGTTTACACGAGCACATTCACCTAGTTGAGTTGACGGCAAATATGACAAAATACATTTGCTTATGGTCGAAGGCAGCATTTGTATCTAATAATAATAATAATAAAATCGTTTATTGCCACGAAGAAGAACCAAGAACAGTAAAAAGAATTTAACATAACACCTGGTGGCTTAAATAACTCAATGGCAAAGGGTAATAACTCAGCTGATGCTGCTGAGGCCAGAGTCTCAGACAGCGCTGTATTTCAGTATTACCCAGCTTAAATTTAATTATCTAAAGACCAGTTTATGTTAATACTACTATTTTTAAAATAATTTTTACACTTAATATGAACAATGAATGTTGTTGCTGATGCTGGTATTAAAAATATTACCTAAGTATGTTATGATTATTATTATTTATGCTAGACTAGGTTTAGTCTGCGATTTGGGCTTCATCGAAGATTACGTTTTAATATTATTCCATGTGTACTAATGGCTGACACTTGCCAGTTGAACATTGTATTAATCAAGCCATTATATATTATATATACTACAAATAAGTAATAAGTATACATAGATTATATAATATGTACATATTGTATATCTTATAACATAGCTTTACCTAAGGGAGTAGGACATATAAAACAAAGAAACAATACGTTAGCGTATGAACTTGAACGCTTATTGAAGGTCATCAAGGTTAAATACATATACTATATTATATAAATAAGTATAAATAGATATTTCATAAATTTAGAGATGGAAGGATTTGGATGTTACACAAATAGAATTTGACCAAATAACATTAAATGCATAGGTAACTGATACTAGATGAGATACAGCCGAGCGGAGTGAGGGTAAATCTTTAAAAATGAGTGTTACTTACAAAATCTACAGTCTCTACAGCTTCTACTTTTGGCCGATTTGCTTTCCAGATCTTCTTTTTAGTATCATCTTTATAAACGTATTCGTATTCTTCTAATTTCATGCTGTCTTTAACAGCTTTTATTGTTGATAACCATAATGTATAATTGGTTTCAAGCTAAAATTTTGAACAGTAACAATAATATAATATTAACTATTGTGCTGTTATCTAAAATACTTTAAATTCAAAATAATCATTGTTGCTATGTCGTCTGATAAACCTAATAAGGAAAACCCCGTCCAAATACAAAATTTTATCCAAAACACTATAGTTGTTGCCGAGATACAAGAAATTAATTTTAATTTTAGTCAAAGATTTGCTCCACTAAAATTATAAGAAACAAATTTCTTTCTGTGATTGTCCAGGCGTAAAGATTTAGATTCAGAGGCGCTTGATGTTTTTTTATCTGTAATTTAAATATTTATCTATACCTATTATGCAAGGAGGCCTGGTATTTCGTTTGGAAAACCGAGCAAAGTGGATTCAAATCCAAGTCTCGAACCTTAATATTTTTAGGTGCAAACCATTTCTAAAATAATTGCCTTACAGGGAAGGAAAACCTCGTGCGGAAACCTGCATGTCTGAAAGCACTTAGTAAGTTTTCGAAAGGCTGCACTGGTGCAGCCCGCCAACCCGCATTTAGCCATACACTATAGCCTGATCCCCCTGGTAGAGAAAGGACTTCCATGCCAAGAAAAGGGACTTTAAAAAGGACTGAATACATTATTCAAGAGATTTATTGTACTTTAATATAATATTTAAATAATTTAATGCGAATCCTTTTTAAATTAGAAATATAGAAAAAAAGCTTTGTGTAACATAAGTTCACCGATTCAGAAGATGGAGTAACTTTTTTTTCAGGCAGTGGTTCGTTTACAAGTGTACATTCTAGTAAATTTTTAGCGTCTTGTTCAAGGTAATTTTCATATATTAGTCTGGAATGTTGCAATACTTCCCACATGATCGGGCCACCAGATATTGACAATAACTCTGCAACAACGAGGTATTGCTCTTCCTGAAAATATATATGTAAAAAACGATTTTGTGATGGATTTAAATACGTATTGTGAATAAAAAAAATAAAAATCGCATTTTTTGTCCAAAACTACTACTTTTACGTTTATGTACTATCTAAATTTTCAGCGGAAGTAGGTACCTACTTAAAAATAAATTAAACAATCAAAAGTAGGTATGCAATAAATATATTATCTCCTCTATATAATATTAAAGAAACAAAATACATAGCTCAAAGATTTTGTATATAGGTACGTACTGGTTTAAGCGACTGAAACCATTTGCGATCATTTTTCATAACATTTTTAAGAAAAGATCGTGGTAGAGCGGTGCGGTCATGATCCATAGGGACTTGGTCATAGCTACTCCAAAGCTTGGGCCTAATAAAAAAAAGTATTGAATAAATAAAAAAAAACATGTAAGTTTTCATTTAAATGTTTAAGGATTCAAACATTGAAGTTTAACGTTTTTATCTGTGTATCTATGGCGCCCTAAAGGCTGAACCGCTTTTAATATATTTTTTTTGTCTGAAAGGGAATGCAATCAAGCATGCCCTTAGTTATAAAAAACAAATTATTTTTTTAATAACTAAGAGCACAAATTTTAATATTAAATAAAAACATGAGTATGATGGTGATAAGGATATCATGGGGATCATGATAATTGATACGGATATTTTTACCACTTAAATATACGGAACGGAACATTATTTAAAATCTTAATTTTATCATATAATTATACAAATGAAAACTATCCATTGCGTTATCTGAGAATAATGAGATAAATATTATATTAACCCGGATGTCGACATCACAGCATCCTTCGGTCTACAATTCCATATTGATTTGAGCACTAAGCATATTGATTGAATACTTTTAATATCATCCAATAAACACAGCATATATTGCTTTTTATGCGCCCAAGAAACTCGGGCAAACCATTGTTTTGTTTCTAGCAACTTCTTACTGAAGTCCAAAGATTCTCTTTGCATGGTGTTGTCTAAAATTTTTTTTTTTTATTATTATTTTCCTCTTAAAAGCAGAGGTTTTGAGTTCGATGATTGATCGCAGATCGGGTTTGGTGGATATTGAGTTTAAGAATTAAAATGCATCTCCGAGAATAACTGCCAATTTGGTTCTGTGCTATTGCAACCCTCGAAATAAGGGGGTGTTTGTTAGTTCGTAGTTATAGTATGAAATAGTAATATTCATATAGTTTTTCGGATTTTTATCTGTCTGTCTATGTGTGACAACATCCCGAGAGTATCACTGGACAGATTTTTATGAAATTTGGTGTAATGACAGCTGGGTATACGGGTATACATATCCTAACTGCTACTGCGGAACAATATCTTATCTCTATGAAATGTACACTAACATACGTAGGGTTGAACCTGAAATGTAGCGAGATTGAGTCGCTAGTTTTAATTATGTTTCAGCAATTACGTAAATTATAATGCTGAATATGATATAAATTACCATATTTGGAGTCCGAAAGTATGGTATCGTCGATCAATTGTAATTGTCTCATTATTTCGTTGAACAATGCCATTGTTTGTTTTTGTAATAGCAAAATCTTTAAAGCGACGTTTTTGTTGAAATAATATGACACTTCAATATAAGTATCAAAAGTTATTTAAATATATATGAATACTTTTTAGTGAAAGTTTATTGTACTATATAGGAAATAATAAATTACTTATAAATTATTTGAATATGATTGCTTCTAAGCGACACACCTGATTGCTCACAATTTTCCTAACGCGTACTGTGATCCCAGGGTCATTACTACAATGGCAGTTATATACGTACTTTATGTACGTTCCAGTTACGAATCTAAGGATTTTCTGACAATGTCAGTCAGGAATTGTCATGGCGCGTGTTGACACGCGGATACAAACTGCAAAACCGAAGAGTGCTAATATTTTTAAATTCCTTTTCATCATCGTTCTAACAACATTCGTGGCCGCGGCGTATTTTATATCTAAGAGACCGTTAGATGCTCTAGGTGATCCATCTGATCAATTTACAGTTAAAAGTATTCCTAAAAGATATCAAGTATTGGAGGAAATAGACCCTGAAGACAGGGAAGTGTTTCATGGATTTAAAACCTCTTTTCTCCCACCTGAAGAAATATTTCTCTCTCAAAGAGATTTGCATAATAAAGGGGAGGTGTATGAGGGTAATTTAACAAGTGATATATTTATTTGGGATAATGATTCAAAAAACCATCGCATACCTACTAGAGTTAAACGAAGAAGTCATTTCACGTTTACATCTCATGATTATGAGTGAGTATTTAGTTAGTTATAAAAGAAATTGTAATTAGTTTTGTAATTCTTTTAATTCGTAATTAGCATTTAGTTACTTCCTTTAATTAAAATTTAGTTTAACATATTTTATTAGTATCTAATAGCACTAGCAGTATTATAATACTTAATTAATAAGTGTTGCTTACGTGCATTATAATATCAAAATAAATCTAGAGCAGAATGATTTTGATTCGGTATTCCAATATAGTGAAATATATGGCATTTACTTAATCGATATAGTAGTAGTTATAATAATATTTATTCGCATAATATGAATAGTAAAATAGGTACGTTAAAACAATTTTCTTTTTCAATAGTAAAAAAAATCCCTCATTCGAACAAAAAAGTGGTGAAGAGGATAAGAGCGCACAAGGTAGAGAAGATTATGAGAATAGTTCTCAAGGTGAATATGATGATGATGATGAAGGAAAATATCATAGGTAATTCTGGAAAAGTATTTTTCAACTAATAGCGCAATATTGGTAGGATAAAATTTTAATTTTTAAATTAATAAACTTTAAATTTTACTTAGCAACACACGACCTTACTTTACTTTAGTACATCCCATACAAAAGTACTTTTAAATTAGCCTTTTCCCTTCCGGAAGTTAAAGTATTCTCATAATATCCTCATAAATGAGATCGATAAAGAAACGATCATCATTCACAACGAATCAAAATTATTTTGATATTATACAAGTTGATCCGGTGCCAATTTTGCAAAATTATTGAAGAATTTCAAGTATTTGTAATTACTACAACATTAGCAACACCAAAAACCCTTAGTGTACCCCATGAGTATTCAGGCCATGCTTGCTCAAAAGCTATCAAAAAATCGGGAATTTAAAGTAAAACGTGAAATAAAGTTGTCTATAAAAATGTTTCATTTAAAATGTGCAATTTCTAACAAGTGTGGTGCATCCGGAAATGTATGTTGACCGCGGTCCGCTTGACGATGTGGAACAAATCCGCCGTCAGCCGGAGCTAGAGGAAGCGGAAATGGGATCCGCTGCACATGTGTATAAACCAGTACGATCCTTCACAGGTAACTTCGTTTTCGTAATAATTATTATTCTATAAACGAATTCTTTTGCTTAAATACTGAATTTCATGAAAATTCGTTTAGCTGTTTCAGCATTAAAGAGTACGTTGTTAAAAATAAAAAAATGAGTTTTGATGATGAGAACTCTTTAGGCCATCATCCACGTGGCGTGGTATTTTGCAAGTTCGTACACAATTGCACAAACACGATAATCGACAAAGAAATTATCCAATTGACCATTGACCTAAAATAAGTCAAGTTCACGTGTACATATCCTTATGGAATATTACTGCATTGATTTGCCTATTAAAAATACGTACACTTTCCAGTAATTATAATAAGTATGTAATTTACAAAGTTGATAAGAAGCACATTTGATAAAAAGAATCCTATTAGAAAGACTTATTAAAAACGTAAACAAAAAAGAGTAGATCATAAATTACAATACACTATTATTTCAGGTACAGGTATCCATTCTTTTTGGAAAGGTCAAGGCGATAAAGACACTATAAGACGTACGCAAGCTAACATAATGAAACAGTATATGGATGCAGAAGCAGACCCTTGCCACGACTTTTACCAATACGCCTGTGGGAACTGGCCTGCACTGAACCCCATTCCTGCCGACAAAGCTGGGTATGTTAGATTTTGTAAATCCAATATATCACTTATTTTAACAAATACTTCTTTACAGGTATGACACGTTTGAAATGCTCAGAGAGAATTTAGACACGGTCTTAAAAGATCTGTTAGAGTTCAAAAAGAATGAACATGTACCTAGTTCGTATCCCGGTCCACATTTAGAAGTGAATAGTGACATTTTACCTCTAAAACAAAATCCAATATGTCATTATAAACCTCATAACATCCCCGTCGATATAGTTGTTCAAAATTCTAAAGAAAGTACAAATTTCACACAAGATAAAAATATATATGATATTAATAACCATGGCGAAAGTAAATCACAGATAATTAATCGTATACGAAGATATCTAGATAAAAAATCAAAAGAGATAAAGAAAATGGAATCTAAAGTAAAATCCAAATTAGAAAATACGAAAAATCTGAAAAATAAACGTCGTGAGAAAGAATCCTTAAATAAGCATAAAAGATATTTAAAAAGTAATCGTGCAAATAGGTCTGCAATAATAAGAAAAAAACGAACGATATTAAACAGTGAAATAAGTAGTGGCAGATTTTTAACAGAGAGAGTAAAAAGAAAGGAACCGTTAGCAAAATTTATACTGAAAATAAAACAATCGTATCACAAATCCAATAACGATCCAGCAATCGAAGATGCCGCTTTAAAAGCAAGATTTCTGTTTAAATCATGCATGAATCATGACATTCTACAAAGGAGGGCACATCAACCTCTTTTGGATTTACTAGACTTCTTCGGAGGATGGCCAATTTTAAAACCAGGTTGGAATGCAAAAACCTTTGATTGGCTTGAACTTATGGCTCAATTGAGACTATATAATAATGATATTTTAATATCAGAGTGGGTTGGACCTGACATAAAAAATTCTGACGAATTCGTCATCCAGTTTGATCAGACAAGTCTAGGTAATAGTAGTAATACATTAATAAAGTCACTACTTTTGTCAGCCGATTGTTTAGTGGAATGTTTTTTAGTAATAACATGTATTATTTTAGGTTTGCCTACAAGAGATTATTTTTTACAAGAATCAAATAAAGTTTATTTAGACGCTTACAAAGCGTACTTAATAAAAATAGCATCATTGCTTGGTGGAGAATCTGAGCATGTGAAAAAAAATGCAGAAAAACTCATTAATTTCGAAATAAAGTAAGTAAGCGTATAAAATCTTAAATAGCAAAGAGGGATTAGATGTGATTAGACGAACACCATATATGAATAAAACCCACTACATATGTACTATGTAAAAACTAATTCCAAAAGTTTAAATAAAAAAACTGATACCAAACAAAGAAAAAGATAGTTAATATTGTGTACGTATACCTTCATAACACAAAAATGTGCAACGCAAGATATTATCACATACGGCACAAATTACTAATGTTACATACTGAATAGTATTTAAATTAGGGTACTTTTGCAGGCTTGCAAAGATTACCTCCGCACCTGAAGATAGACGTAATGTATCAGAGCTGTACCGACGGATGACCATTGCAAAACTTGAAGGTTTAGTTCCGCAGATTAAGTGGAGACGATATTTGTGCATTGTAATGAACAGAACAGTACAGCCTCAAGAGACTGTTGTCTTGTTTGCGCTTAACTATGTTCGGGTAAACAACAATATTTTAGTACTTAAAAAACTATTCGAGAGAGATTCTCTTATGATAATTTCAAAAGTTTTGTTTTAAATAATTCCATAATTGATTTATATTTGGGACCACCAATTTTTTAGAAATATTCCTTAATATCCAAAAAACTAACCAGAATTAAATATGGTACGAGTAATAATATTATTAAAATATATGGATATAAATTCCTTTGCGTAAACTAGTCATTTTTCACTTTTCAGTCTCTCTGCAAATGTTAAATGATTATACATATTTATGATGTGAGATCGTCAATATGGTCCCATCAATAAAAATCTTCCTTTATTTTATTTACAATAATTACAGAAACAGCACGTGTGATTATAATGAGATTTTCACAAGCAACTTAACTTATGATAGAGATTGCAATAAAACTTAAAATATTCTCTAGACTAAAACATAATATTAGTATTGAAATAATAAAATATGTTTAATAACATAATAAATTCGTTGGTCGTCATCAGCACTTAGTCCAATTGATAGAGAAGACGGATCCGGACACTTTATCAAATTATCTTCTGTGGAGATTTGTGAGGCACCGAGTGAACAACCTGGACGATCGCTTTCAATCTGCCAAACAACAGTGAGTACGAAGGTCACTGTGGCGAAAAATAAAAATATGAATAACAATCAAACCCAATCATTCAATCAAAAGTAGCATTTTTGTTAACCGAATTTAATTAAAGAGGACACTCACAAATTCTGTATTTATTATTCTCTCTCTCTACCTATTATCTACGAATGTCTATCGTAGTAGCCTAAGCTACAAATCATTCCTCAATAATTACGCTGTAATATGCATGAAGATTTTTTAAATCGAAGTAGTAGTTAATTAACACATTAAAAAACAAACGCTTCAGCTTTTTCTTTTAGTTAGTAGAGAAACATGGACCAATTACGTAATATATTGATCAAAATATAAGTTGTTGTTTATTACTAAAAGAAATACCTTTGTTAAATACATTAAATGTTGCAGATTTTATTATATTTTATTTGGTCGAGAGCAAGCACCCACGAGATGGAAGAATTGTATATCACAAGTGAATTCTAATATGGGAATGGCTTTAGGGTCGATGTTTGTTAGAAATTATTTCGATGAAATGAGCAAAAACGACACTCTAACCATGACGAGGGAAATTCAACAATCATTTAGGGAGCTTTTACATATGACGAACTGGATAGACGATGAAACTAAGACACTTGCAGGCCACAAAGTTGATACAATGATGCTTAGAATAGGCTATCCAGATTTTATATTGAGTAAGAAGGATCTGAATGATCGCTATAAAGATGTTAAAATACACCCAGACAAATATTTTGAAAATATCTTGAATATTTTACAGCATCTAACAAAAATGGAACAATCTCGGTAGGCTTTTAATTATTTTATAAATAAATTTAAGTACAAAGTATAATATTGTGAACTAGACTTGGCCTATGGCTTTCTGATTTCTGACCCCACTTATTTCCATTAGGAGTCAATATATAATGTATTACAGTATCGGTCAACCTGTGAACAAAACACTGTGGAACACAGCGCCGGCAGTCGTCAACGCGTACTATAGCCGGAATAAAAATCAAATAATGTTCCCCGCCGGTATCTTACAGCCACCATTTTATCACAGACATTTTCCCAGATCCTTAAATTTCGGCGGAATCGGAGTTGTAATTGGTGAGTTTTATTATCGTCTTTTCTCTCACATTTCATCATGATCGTCTCCGACAATATACGATGCATCACTAACCATCACCCAGTGCGTTTTTGGTTTCACACCTGGCTGTATTGCCTGAGGTTAATCTTGCCACCCATCGTAACAAGGAAAATTATCGGGACCTGACTAGGCGAAAAAAGAAAGTTTTCCGTTTTCTTTACGCCGAAACCGAGGTCAGGAGGCTTACGAGTAAGTTAGTAGCACTAGCTTTTCTGCTGTGAGCCGTATAAATGCAGGTAGTAGTTAGTATGTAAACGCATTTCCCAAACTTAAAATCTATCTATCTAATTTAACTACTAAATTTTATCTAAATATATATAAATATATTAATATATAAATAACTTTATAACTTCCGTATAATAATTTTAAATGAATAGTCAATGATAATACTTCATTTATAATGAATAGTTAATGAATTACAGGTCATGAAATAACTCATGGGTTTGACGATAAAGGTCGACTGTTCGACTGCGAAGGAAACCTTCATCGTTGGTGGTCGGATACAGCAATAGAAGCATTCCACCATCGCGCGCAATGCCTTATAGACCAATATGACCAATATGTCGTACCTGAAGTCAATATGAAACTAGACGGTGTTAATACACAAGTAAGAAATCTTTAGGTACTTACATAATTTTAACAAAATTCTAATCTAGTCAAATCTGTACATTATTATTATTATATTTTTTTGAAAATTCTAATTGAAATATTTATCGATACAGAGGTCAAACGCATATTTTTAGAATCTTTGTCCGTCTATCTTTCTGCATAACGAAAAAACCACTGGACTGATGTAATTTAACATGATGAATGATGATAATATCTATTCAAGGATTTGCATGATAATGGTTATTAGGGTCAACATATAGGATAGCTACCTATTTATTATTATTACTTTGTGAAAATATCTCTTCTCCGAGAAATGTATATTTACATTTTACCGTTAAAATATACCTAGGCAACGAACCCAAAAGAAGCGAGGGCGTCTCTAAATAATATACATATTATAAAACAAAGTCCTCCGCCGCGTCTATCTGTCTGTCTGTTCGCGCTAAAACTACTGAACCGATTTTCATGCTATTTTAACCAATGGATAGAGTGGTTCTTCAGGAAGGTTTTGTTATATAATTTGTCAAGTTTTTGTATACATTTACTAGTGGAACCCGTGGCTTCGCTCGCGCTAAATCCAGGGATAAGTCCGAGCGAAGCGAGGGATAGTCGCCAGTATTATGTGCGAAGTCAGTTCAAACAATATTTAACTCAACGTCATATTGTCACATTTAATCGCACTGGAAAGAGTGCGATTTTCAAAAATTAATTATACTAACGAAATAGAAGTAATATATATACCACTAAAACTACCCCTTCAAAACCAAACTTATCCTGGAGAACGTAATGCCTGCTTTTACTCAACGTCATCTAGTTAGCATTCCTTAAAATATTACAATGATTCTGCATTAGGTAATATAATTTTTTCTAGTATATCATAACTTACCTTATAGCGATAATTTTTTATGTCCATTCATAGCTTTAATATAGCGAAGTTTTTTATTTAAAGTTTATCTGCCAAAAGCTGAAACCGATACCGTAAACGCATAGTGTAGTTAGTCATAAATTTTATACTAAGTACCTGAAAAAACTAGTTATTTGATTTTATGTCAACATTTCAAGCAGTACATATTTAAATTTATTAAAACTAATATGAATCCTACTACTATTAATGTCCAAAGCGTGGTTCAACTTTAATGCAACGCTATCTAGGGTACCTACATTTTTTAAAGTTTGAAAATAATGTACAAGTATTTCTCGCTTTTATTTATTAGTCCCTAATTTTACCACTTTCAAGATAGAAAAGCTAAACGCCATTTATAAGGTAAATTTATATTTTGATTTACCAAAACAAAAAAATTACTTCTTTATATAACTTAGACTGCCTTACTAATAAAATGTTACTGAGTGTTAAAACAACTTTTTTACTTCTGGTAATTTTATTGCCAGACTGTATTACATTATAATTGTGAATGATAATGTATAAGTGGTAGCCACAGTCTAGAAAGAAGATCGAGAGTAATGGGGGTACGTCGGCTTATTGTGACAATAGTTTTTATTTACGGTCGCGCCGTCACGATAGACTGGGGTGCTGTGGAACTAAAATAGAATATTATTCTGTATCTTTTTTATCCCACGTAATGCAATTTACAAGCGTGCTAAACCCTCATCACATAATCGAATGTTCAGAATTAAAATATATAATTTTATAAGGTACTTTGTTGCCATTTTGTTAATTGTAGGTAGACACCACGGTCTAGAAAGCATGCTGTAAAGCATTCTAAACGTCATGATCCAAAAATCAAAATAAATCCGCAACAAAATCCGAAAATCTAGTTCCATTTATAATCTCAAAATAGCTTTTTTCAAAATACCGTTTTATAATTATCCATATAACTGTCAATAAATTTATTGAATTGATTTCAGTCCACAGTTATTATTATGGCGAAGACAGTGGTAGCCTAGCGGTGCTTCGCTACGCGGTCGCTTGGATAACCAAGTGATGCGGGTTTAAATCCGGGTCTCGCACCTCTGATATTTTCATGTGCGAATCATTTATATCGTGATTACCACTTGTCTTACGGTGAAGGAAAACATCGTGAGGAAACCTGCATGTCTGAAAAAACCTAATAAGTTTTCGAAAGGCATGTGAAGTCCGCCATCTCGCACTAGGCCAGCGCGATGGACTATGGCCTGATCCCCCTCGTACTGGAGGAGGCCCATGCCCAGCAGTGGGACGTTAAAAAGGGCTGATGATGATGAATTATTATGGTAACAAAAAAAAATTATAGGGTGAGAATATAGCAGACAATGGCGGGGTAAAGCAAGCGTTCCACGCGTACCAACACTGGCTCGAACAAAACGACGCTGCCGACGAGACGCTCCCTGGACTAAACCATACTCATACTCAGCTGTTCTTCCTAAACTTTGCACAGGTTCGTTGATAAATAATAAATTATTATACAAACAAACAATCATGAAAGTAATGCACTATCAGGTGTAATTATTTTTTAAATTTTTAAATCACGATCAGATGACTTAAAACTTTGAAAGCCTAAGGTTTTCAGAAAAATGGGCAATAAAATCTACAAAATTAAAATGTTGTCAAGTCTATAGATTGGAAAAATAAATTACTTATAATAAACATAAACCTTTTGTATCAAGGAAAGATGTTTAATTTTAAATAATATTACACCAATAAATTAAAATTATTATTATACTTTTTACTAGGTATGGTGTGGCGCTATGCGGCCAGAGGCGATGCGTAATAAATTAAAGACAGCAGTACATTCCCCAGGGCGGTTCCGAGTTATAGGAACACTTTCGAATTCCCGCGACTTTGCTAAAGAATTTAAGTGCCCTCCCGGATCTCCTATGAATCCTATACAAAAATGTAGTGTTTGGTGATCTATAGAAAAAATAGACAAGTTGACTTAGTTATTGCTTTCGTTAGTAGAAAACTTCTTAGGATTTTTCAAAAGGATGAAAAATTCTAACCATGCAATGGTGCTGTGTAGGTCCACTCTCTTAGAATGTAGAATGTTAGAGATAATCACTATGAGTATGTAAAAAAGCTTCAAGTAAATTATAACACCTATAATTAATACAATATTAAAAAATAATAAATAACTTTTTATAAAAAATTTTTTTCGAAATCAAACATCTTTTTATCAACTACTTACTTAATAAAATTCCACCAATAACCTACTGACAAAATGATAATATATTTATAGAAAATTCTTTAAAATATTGACTTATTATTGATAATACTGTTATGTGAAATACAGTAATAAATTATTGTAGTTGATGGGGTATCTATAAAATTTCTATGTCTAAAGGTATTAATAGTGTAATCAGTTTTATTATCTAGTCATTCCAACAATTACCTACATAACTACTCGTATGAATAAATATTATTTGTTTGCTTCTTTTATTTTTTTTTATTTATATACTTTTTAACGGAAACATACAGTCAAATCAATTTTATAATATTATTGGACCACAATTTGAAGTACCTTTTTGAAACAATGTGCACTTTCGTAATAAAATGTAGAGTCAGTTAAAGTATTATAGTATTCATAATGAAAACATACTGTGATTGAAAGTCAACATTTTTAAATTATATACTTACGAGTACCCAGTATGTAGGTCATTTTTTAATGATTTATCACTTTGTGTAAATATTTTATTTTTTGATAAAGTACAATATTAATTTTAATGTCTAAATAGCTAATAGCTGTATTTTTAAGATTATGAATAAATAGTATACATGTACAATATTGAGTTTAATTTTCCCTCTTCAATTTGTGATGAGCCACAATTAATAAAAAATATATAGGTACTCTTCAATATTATTTGCAACGACTAACAAGGTTCAATGACTAAAGTAATTATTCGAAGCTTGATTAATTTTATATTTTGTTTGTTTTTAATGAACTCTTTTATGCTCCCAATACCCCAAAACCCACAAATATTATTAGTAAAATTAATCAAATAGTTAATTATTATTTTTGTTCTCTTATTGCTTTTTTGCATAATATGGCTCTGTTCCCGTTCAAAATGGTTGCGATCATTATCACTATTTTTAATAATTATAATTCGCGAAGCTCCATTCTTAAGGTATAAAGAAGAAAATGTAGTAACCTCGAACTATTTAATAAAGAAATTTATTTTTTCACTTGCTATAAAACATAAAGTAAAGAAATTGCATGAATTTATAAATGTACGTGTTCATTTAATGTCCTGTCGTGACTACATACTTATATTTAATAATGTTTTATATAGCTAAAAAAATGTCTATAAAATAGATAAACAATTCACGAATACAAGTAATACAAGTAAATGTAACCATTTAATATTTACTTCTACTATCGGCAAGTGGTGAGCAATATGGTAAAAGCGCGAAAATATGTTCGCGTCAAGATGTTCATGGGGATGCCAAAACGAGATGACTATGAAATAGTAGAATTCGACCTACCGCTCCTTAAAAATAATGAAGTTCTCGTGAAAGCTGAGTGGTTAAGTGTTGACCCTTATTTGCGAGGTGAGGCTATTACTGCAGGTGTCCCTTGCGATCAAGTTGGTTTTCAAATTGGCATAGTTCAAGAGACCAGAAATCCTAAATATCCTATAGGTACAAGAATTGTGTCTCATATGGGCTGGTGTGATTACGCAATATTGGACGGGACCAAAAACTTACGAGAACTTATGTATGAATTACCCGATTTAGCGGGCCTCCCAACTGAACTTGGGCTCGGTGCAGTAGGAATGCCAGGTTTGACAGCTTATTATGGCTTTCTTGAAATATGTAAACCTAAACCTGGTGAAACTGTGGTAGTAACAGGTGCCGCTGGAGCAGTAGGCTCTATCGTAGGACAAATTGCGAAGATGAAAGGTTGTAAGGTCATAGGGTTTGCCGGAAGTGATGACAAAGTAATATGGTTGGAAAAGGAATTAGGTTTTGACAAAGCTTTCAACTATAAAAGCGCTGACATTTCCTCTGCCCTCAAGCAAGCCGCGCCGAATGGGGTTGACTGTTATTTTGACAATGTTGGTGGAGAAATAAGCAGCATAATTATGAGCCAAATGAACATGTTTGGCAGAGTTTCTGTTTGCGGTAGTATCAGTGTCTACAATTGCCTTCCCACTGACTATCCCGTAGCTACTACCATTCAACCTTATATAACTTTTAAGCAATTAAGAGTTGAAGGTTTTGAAGTGATGCGATGGTTTGAGCCGAGAGAACTCGTTATTGAGGCCTTCAGTAACCTTATCAAGTGGATAAAGGATGGTAAGATTAAATGCAGATCCCATATAACTGAAGGTTTTGATAATGCGGTCAATGCATTTGTTGGCATGTTATCAGGAGAAAATATTGGCAAAGCTGTCGTTAGAGTCTAATAAAATGTAGAAATTTGTGAAAATTATAGAACATTGTTTTTACAAAATTTCCATTTTATTATCAAAAACATATTGCGTTAGGCATAATAGAAATAAACATAAATTGAAAAGTAAAAAACAAATCATAAATAAATAAATATTTTTTTATCTTTAAATAAAGTTTTTCATTTAATAAACGTAGTTCCTGACTTCAACGCTCTGAACATCATCATTGTTCCACAGCGTCTCTACTTCGTATGTGTCATGGGACGTTATAAAATGGTCACGTCTCTCCCAGCGTATTCGAACTACACGTGCTATTTCCAACCATAGTAGAGTTTCAAGCACTAGAAAAAAGCTTTTAAGAAATAAACAAAAATACTATAATATACTATAATCATAAACAATTACATAAATTGGAAAAATTAAGCTCAGGTTATTTCTTAACATTTTTTGAATGAAAATGACCGGCTGCTAAATCTCAGTATATTTATCTAACATATGCTTATGCCAAAGCATACGACAGATAAATAGGTATAGTGAGTGTACCTTAAAAATATACATTTGTTATCATATACGGACATTTATGTAGACCTTTTAAGACCTACAATTTTTAATACTAGAGTAAGCTTTGCCAGCGTTAGCCATGTAAGCTAGCATGTGTATACGAAATTTTTATTTGTTTTTAGCTTTTTACTAACTGAGTGTATCACATATTATATCTATTGATATATAAATATCTTTATATATCTATTGATATATAAAATTATACTTAACAGTAAACACTCACAAAATAATAAAGTAAACGCTGTTACAAAAAGTGGGTTAACAGTTTTGTTTATAACGGCCATAGTGTACAGTAAAGCTCCAACTGTGGGCACCTGTCGCAGGAAGATACCTCTCAATGTTGCTCCCAGCCAAGGCAAATATAGATATTCACTCAATGGAGGATGCTGAAATATTATGGTATATTTTAAAGAGTATAAAAAACTAGTAGAGGAGACCGTGAGAGATCGACCTTCACCGATCTCTATATGATCCACCGAAGTCTATATGACTGATTTTGTAATAAAATAATCTAAAATTTGATATAACTTTCGATAAGTTAGCAGAACGATGGAGTCACCTATATTGACTTACCTGTTCACATCGGCTTGCCAGGTCGCTATACACAAAAATGAGGAGGTAAGCCTACTGAGGCATATTCTGTGTGTTAAAAACTAACAGTGAAATAAAATTCATTTGGTTATCAAAAGAATGAAAGTGATGAAAAAAAATCGATTAAAGTTAATTTAATTAAAAAAGCCATGAGCACTTTCAGATAGGCAAGTAATTATAGGCATATTTGTTTATAAATTATATTCGATAAAAAATATGTCTCATCTGGTTATCAGATCGGTGAAGGTCGATCTCCCACCGGCTCTTAGACCATACATTGAAATTATAAATAGAAGCAAATATCAACTACGTATACACTTAATTATTACTTTACAAAATGTCTACGTGTGGAGTTGTCTATTGTGGCAAGAATAACAACTACATTCATCTTCTAAATAATACGGCTATATTAGAGAAGAACTAGCTATCATCATTAAATAAACCACCAAAATCTGTCCAGTAGCTCTCTCGTGATTGCGTCCCAGAAAGATAGATATAAATTCTTATAATTATAGATTTGACCTCTGTAGCGATAATAAGTAATGATTATTTCAAAAAAAAATTCCAAAAAATATTTAATGCATAGTATCTATTCAGTTAGAAATTAATTATATGCATAAATAATGTATTTTTGTATATTTGAATGTGATCCGTACTATCGAATATCCACACTTATATTATAAATGCCAGTATAGAGACGGATAGGACCTTGGACAAGAACATAAACTACTTTTTGTCGATAAAATCATACTTAAAGGCAAAGGTAAATAAAGGCAAAAATAACGGTTGAAATATAAAGTAATGTGTAATAATAATAATAATAACTAACTGTAGTAATGTGTAATAATAATAATAAATAACTAACTGTGTAATAATAACTATATGTATCCAATACATAACAAATTAGTGTCCGTTTATTTAAAGATTTAACTACATTACTATATCAATGTTTGTAGGTACATAAAAGTAGTCTATTATATATTGACAGTCAAAATGTACCGAGGGACGAAACCGAGAGACGCAAGGGTAACTCGCTAGTAATAAATAAAAAATGTTTATTATAGAGTCGTTTATGTGTAGGTATAGCAATATAAATACGTAATACCTATTAAAACTTTAACTACTTTTCGAAATAATTGTTCATGAAAAACACGTTAAAATTTTAATATAATATATCGAAGTCTTCTTTGATTTTTTAAATAGCTTTATACTTTAGTCTAACAGCTACTTAAGATGGTTAAAGCACGTAAATATGTGGTAAAAAGGCGCTTTGAAGGAAAACCAAAAAGAGATGATTTTGAAATTGTGGAATATGAATTACCTCCTTTGAAAGAGGGTGAAATTCTTGTCAAAACCGAATGGATAAGTGTTGATCCAATTCTACGATATTCTAATACATTCATTCCCGTTCCTTATGATCAGTTTGGTTTTCAAATCGGGAAAGTTCTAGAAACCAAGAACGCCAAATACCCAGTCGGATCAAAAATCGTATCTCACATAGGACGGTGTGATTACGCGATATTAAAAGAATCTCAACATGAGTGGAATATAATATATAAACTCCCTGACTTAGAAGGCCTTCCGACAGAGTTGGGTATTGGTGAGATAGGAATGCCGGGTGCGACCGCGTATTTTGGTTTTCTTGAAATTTGTAAACCTAAAAGTGGTGAAGCAGTAGTTGTAACTGGTGCAGCTGGTGCTGTGGGCTATATAGTTGGGCAGATCGCTAAGATCAAAGGTTGTAGAGTCGTAGGAATCACTGGTTCTGACGCTAAAGTGAAATGGTTGGAAGAAGAAATAGGATTCGACAAAGCTATTAATTACAAAACCACAGATATCACGAAAGCTCTTAAAGAAGCTGCTCCGAATGGAGTAGATTGTTATTTCGATAACGTAGGTGGCGAAATTAGCAGCTTGATTCTGTCTCAAATGAATAAATATGGTAGAGTTTCTGTTTGCGGAAGTATTAGCACTTATAACAGTGATCCAAACGAATTGCCTAAAGCATTGGTGACTCAGGTGAACATGATAATAAAAGAATTAGTACTAGAAGGCTTTATTGTGACTCGTTGGAGTCCCGAAAAGTGCTGGCAACAAGCATTTACTGATATTATAAAATGGATCAAGAGCGGGCAAATCAAATACAGAAGTCACATCACAGTAGGTTTTGAGAATGTGTTTGATGCATTCTTAGGTATGTTAGATGGAGAAAATTTTGGCAAAGCATGTGTTAAGGTTTAACATGCTTAAACTTACTTTTCAAACTTTTATTGCATTTTTTCCTTTAAATGTATATTGTTATGGGTTATTGTTAGTAAATACTTCAATAAAATATATATAATATAGATTAAATTATTACCAAATTTAATAAATTCCATACAAGTAAAGTACTGATAAGTATAACCAACGTATCAGATGCTTCAATACACCACATCACTCCTGAAATCAGAAATATATAAGAAACAAAATAAAGAAATAATACATACTTCTTATAAGTCTTTTATTTATCTATAATATTTATAGATAAACTACTTTATTTATAGCTCTTTCATTTGTATCTACTGAACCAATAATGTCCTCCTGATCTTATTCCTGATTCCTGAACAATTTTATAGAGAGAGTTGTTTTATATTTTACTTTTTATTTCAGTTACTTACTATCAACTTTATTTCTAAGGGGTAATACTGATATTTTCATTTATGTAAAGTGCCTATTCTAACGTAAAGCATTCAAAACATCGGAAACAAGAAACCAAAATAAATCCGTGAAGACAAAACAAAATCATGAAAAAATAAGAAGTTTTATTCTGATACACAAAGTATTGAATTACTTTCTATTTTCCAAGCGTGTGTTTGTGGAGAATAGATTTTAAAGGTTATATTATGTAATATTACAAACTAGCGACTCGCCCTCGCTTCGTTTGGGCTTTTTCCTAGATTTGGCACAGGCAAAGCCGCGGGATCCGCTAGTTATGCATATAAACCTCCCTATTGAATCACTTTATTTATTAAAAAAACCGCATCAAAATCCGTTGCGTAATTTTAAAGATTTAAGCGTACAAAGGGATATAGGGACAGAGAAAGCGACTTTGTTTTATACTATGTAGTGATAAGTACTCGTACGTCATAATATGATCAAACGCACTAGAAAGAGTGCGCCTTTCAAAAATTATCGGTTTAGTGAATTAACATAAGCTTAGAGCCGATTTATTATTAATTCAATGAAATAAAGAATCGGTCAGAACGTAACGCAAGCGCGATTCAATTTCCATCAGCTCCATCTAGTTTAGATATTAATAACTGTCCAAATCATATACGAATATTACGTAGATATAGAACCTCTTATAGGCTTTTTCTATTGAACTGTGGCACTCTTTACGATGTGTTTTTGAAATTCGTTATGGAAAACTACTTCATAAGTTACTTTAGAGTAGGTACTATCAATTTGTAAAACAAGGAATAGACTTACCAAACCAAAGAATCAAAATACTTGCAAATAAACTAAGAATTATTTAGTCAAATAGTGTACTTGTAGCATTAAGTAATTAAGAGCTATTTATATATTATACTAGTATTTATATAGGTACGTAATAGTAGAAATTCGAACACAATCATTATTTAGAAGAAAACATATTACAATTATTATAAAAGTTTATTTTCCGTTCTAAAGAACGAAAAGCTAATTCGTAGATTTTATAGGTACATTTGTACTTGGAGATAACGTTTTTGCTGTTAGATTCTCCAAAGTGAGATATTTTCCTGCAGTAAAAAGTATCCTGTATATTGACCTGAATAACTAGCTAACATTTTACCAAATTTCATAAAAATCTGTATACCTAGTGGTTTTTTCGTGATACAGTCACAGACAGATAAAATTTTTTAAAACTGTAGATTTGGCCTCTGTGATATGAATGATAACTATTATGTACAGATTCGACTAAGTCACAATTGTATTTACCTTTTTATTATTTGAAAAAACCACAGATCACGTAATACTATCTAATATATAAAATTCTCGTGTCACGGGGTTCGAACTTGAACTCCTCCGAAACGGCTTGACCGATTCTCATGAAATTTTATGAGCATATTGAGTAGGTCTGAGAATCGGCCAACATCTATTTTTCATCCCCCTAAATGTTAAGGGTAGTCCACCCCTAAATTTTATTTTTATTTTTTAGACAATTTTTTTTCCTACAGATCAACCCAATGAGGTTTATTAGCAATTCAAAAAATGAACGCGGGCGAAGCCGCGGGTACAGCTAGTACAAGTATAAAAAACTAATTAGTACGTAACTGATTTCATATTTTTACTTGACTAAAGTTAATCAATATTATTATTTTTTTAAATGGTTGATAGATAGGTATTGAATTGTTTGCCACTTTATATATTGGGTATTATATGAAAATGTAGGTACATAATGTAGGTGATAAATATCAATCTAATGGATAAATTTGATTTTTACCTCATGGCAGGCATTACACTTTACAGGCACCTCTTTAGGCAGTTCAGTCTTTATCATATAAATAATGGGACAGGTGCACAATAATTATAGCAATAGCATTTTCGTTTACATGGGAAACAGAAACGCTTACTAACTAACTGTAAAATTGTTGAGTGCTCATGGCCCGCACATGGCTTACCTAAGCCTACCTACGTTTCATATAAATAAAAATAATTATTTTGAGAGATACTTAGATACTGTGGTGGACTTTTATGTAGGCCTTTTTAAGACCTACAATTTTATAATATATAATTTTAATATATCTCTAAAGTAAACCGTTTTTAGTTTTTTTTTCACGAAAAACAGTATTTTTGACAAAATATCGTTTTAGTTCAGTCATTATGTACAAAATATTTACAAATGATATATACACCTTTCTCGTTAATCGGTCTTTGTATTAGTAAAAAGCGTATCGAAATCAGTTACGTGATACGTTACGGAGATAGGTAAGCAAAAAAACAGACAGCCGCAGATAGCGACGTTGATTTTAGGTATAGTAAGTAATAGCATATAAGAACGAAAATTAAAATATCTTAGCGCGAAAAAAAATACTTATTACTAGTAGTCAGCGTTATTAGTTATCACACATTAAAATATAATAATCTGCTGTTGCGAGTATATTATAACTGATTCATCCATGATCCACCCATTTATCGATACAATGATTTAGCAGTTTTATATTTATAAACAGTCAAGCTAAATAGATCGCATTCCTTTTAACTGCTCCTATAATAATATAAAATTTCCTATAATACCTACATAGGTAAATAGTAAATTTTAAACATCAGCATTACCTACATAATTTAATTTACATACATTTTTTTCATTTAATAAGATGATGAGACTTACTTGTAACATCGATATCATCAATATAGAGTTTTTCCTCTTTACTCATGACCATGAAGTGCAAGTCATTGGGCAATGGCTCTTCATCGTAAGTCACCACTTCTAATTTTATATTCGTAACGAAACCTAACGAAAAGCAAACAAGCGCCATAAACGTAGATGATAAACATTTTCTTGAGGTCACGGGACGTAATTGTTCTCCTCGCACAAATGATTTATGCATAACATATTGCATGCTTGTGTAAACATAGTCAATTAAAGCCCCTATAATTGGTACGCCAGATTTTGAATACGTCATGTGCTTCGGAACATTTGGGCTATCACCACTAGCCATTTTAAGCAGTTGAAACGTTTAATTTTCTTTACTAGTTAGTAAAAATTAAAATATTTTTGTACAAACTGACACAATAATTTTGACATACAATTGACAGGACCTAAGGTATATTGACTGTTTACAGGCTATTTTCAACCGGCTTCAAAAAGGCGGAGGTTATCAATTCGGATGTTTATATTTTCTTATGTATGTTCGGGCCTAGTTCGGACCATCATACTTAGACGAATTTGCAATTTTTTTTTGTTAGGTCACCGTTATCACCAAGTCAGGATCTGATGATGGGATCCTAGGTAAATCGAAAGCAACTTTTATAGGCACTTATTACGATGTTCATATATTTTTTTCTAAAAATGTTCCAGTATTTGCATCTGATAAATGGAAGGTACACCTCCTACATACCTACATGTGAAACGATAGTTGTATTTTCTCATGCTCTATGGTTGACCTGATATTATCACATTAATCTATCCCACAATCTGAACAATTTGTGGCACACTTTGCTAAAAAACTATCACGTCTATAGATTTGTGCTTTAACATAGTAATTAAACTTTATAACTAGATGTGTTATTCGAAAAAAAAAATTATAACCATTAAAAAAATTGACTAACGATTTTGTGTCCATCCGCCATCTGTCTTAAAAATTACTACCCGTTAGAAAAACTACGCGAGCCCTCACATAGCTCAGCTTTTTGTTTTATAATTAAGTTTAATTAAGTATTTTTGTAATTTCCTTTATTGTATATGAATATTATCATAGAAAAAAATTACTAATAATATAATCTCATGTAGGTACATGCGTCACGTTTACATACTCTACCTATCTAACTCTTAGCGTTCCTTATAAGATACGGATCGCACTTATCAAATATTAAAATATGATACCTTTAATTGTCTTACATCTTTTATAATTACCTTTAATGCCTTTTATTTGAAACCATACATACATAAAACTTGAATTAGAGAATATTAAAAATAAATTTAAAAAAAAAAGGTTAATATCATGTACAATGTGGAACTATATGGGTACAAGTATTATATTTTAAAAAAATCTTCTCTATATAATTAAAACAGCTAACCTAAACAATATCCAAACCAAAATGCATGAGTTATATTTCACACTTACTTTCAAAAGAAAAGTACCATATTATGAGCAACCTTGGCCATATCGTAGGTAGGTACATCGTCATCGAACTAGATCGCACAACTCTTTAAAATTGCCAATAAAGAGACAAAATATATACACGAATATTTTGATTGCAATTAGTATATGAAAATAATAAAGGTTTACTCGTCTATTTATTATATTTTGGTTATTGTAACATATATTTAATTAAGAAAAAAGTAATTTTAAATTAATACTTTACAATATTAATTATTTATTTTAGTTATACCGTCTGTATTCCCAAAATCCAGAGCATATCACTTGTTTAGACAAAACGATGAAGATATAAACACGCAAAAGACCACGACGACTCTAGCATTCAGTAGAGTGAACTAGAGGTATGTTTATCTTTCATAATTCCTACTTTTTTGTTATTCTTAATCATAAAGTATAAGTGATAAGTTTTTTGTAACCAAAAAGTATAACTAGAGACGTTCATAAAGGGAAGGATCTAATATTCGTCTGTAAAATTAGGTCAGGTCTTATAAAATTTTCTTTGACTCAAAGTTTTCCGTTTCCGTGTTAAAAACTACTGTTACTATTGTTATTGTTAAGAATATTATTAGATTAATTAAACCAACCTCAAACGATGATGTCGACTAAAAAAGTTTGTAAATGATTTGGACTAATATTACAGTGATTTGGTAACAGATGGTTTTGTTGTTTGACTACACTGACGCTTGACTCTCTAAATTATTATAGTGACGATTTAAAAGTGCTTATAGTTAGTCTTAAACAAAGTTTATTTCATTTCATTATCATTATAAGAAAATTATTTATCGTTAAAATTAGTTATTCATTTTAGTAGTATGTAATAATAATAGTACTTAAAAGTAATACAGTACATTATGTACATATTATAATTTTCAGTAGACTATGAGAAAACGGCCAACATTGTGAAAGTACGTAAATATGTCGTTCAAACCCATTTCAACGGTCCTCCTAAACGATCTGACAGACTATGAAATAGTAGAATACGATCTACCTCCTCTATAGAACGAGGAAATGTTACTGAAGACTGAATGGGTCATCGTGGATCAATATTTTCAAGGTGGTAGTGCCATGCTTGTTACCTTCGGGTAGCAACCGAATGGGCCGGCACGCCCCGTATAGTTCATTAGTACCACTCTCTCACAGAAGACCGGCGTGAAGTGGCAGCTATGCTGTCGCGTTTCGACCGGTAAGTGAGAGTCCGGGAGGCCCACTCTCCTTCCCCCCTCCCTCTTCCCATCATCCTCCGCCTTCGTTCCCCCTCCCTCCCACTTCCCTCCCTCCTCCATCCCTCCCTTTCCTGAAAGACCGGCAACGCATCTGCTTGCAGATGTCCATGGGCGGAGGTGATCACTTCCCATCAGGTGAGCCTCCTGCCCGTTTGCCCCCTTTTTACCATAAAAAAAAAAAATTAAAAGTTATTTAATTCAGATTAAATACTACCATACGACCAGTTCAGTTACAGTTGTCTTCAGTAATTGCTGTTGTCAAAGAAAGTAAAGATCCAAATTTTGTAGTGGAAACTAAAGTTGTCACTTACAATAACTGATATGACTATTCGATAGTGATAAATATTACGGAAATATAGACAAAAAGAGTAGAGGGCAGGACATAAGAAAACTTCCGGATTTGCAGGGTTTACTAGAATCTTTAGGAGTTGGGGCCTTAGGAATTTTAATAGCAATAGCTTATTTTGGGTTTCTCGATAACTGTCATCCTCAAGCAAGTGAAACAGTAGTCATGACCGGTGCTGTATCGGATGAGATGAAAAAGTGGAATGGCTGGAAAAAGAGCTAGGATTTGACAAGACCAGCAATAATTATAAGATTGAGGATATACAGACCGCACTAAATACAGCCGTTTTATATATTGTAAGCTGTAACTTTGATAACGTTGGGGGAGAACGTAGCAGTATTGTTATTAGGCATGACATTAGGCAAATGGATCTAAGACGCAGAATAGCAGTATGTGATTGCATAAGTTCTTATAATAATGACCCATCTAAAATGGGGAAAGCGACAATTTTGCAACTTTAGTTTTCAAGTAATTAAAGATGCAAGGATTTATAACATGAACTATGTGGACCGTTCGCTAGAAGCATCTGAACAAAAGTAAGTAGCGTGGATCAAAAGCGTTCATGTTGAAAGCTCCAAAACGTGTGACTGAGGGTTTCGATAGCATTTTTGATGCGTTTACCTTTTGGTACTTTTTGTTGTGTGTTAGCAGGAGACAATACTGGTAAGGCTGTGGTTTTAAAACTTAATTTATTATTTTTCCTCTAATTTAATTTTTTACTTTAATATAATATTATGTTAGACGTAAATTTTTTTAATGATAAATCATAATATTTTTTTGATGTTTTTCTTGAATAAATTATTATAAAATTGTATAATTTTTAATAATTAGCATATTTACACAATAATTACATTAAGCAATTAAAAGGTCATACTTTATAATCACAAATATTTTTTTATAATAAGTTTAATTTTAACAAAATACACTAATATGGATCTAAGAGGCATAATATGCGTAATACTTGTTCGCAATACTGTAAACTGTTAAACTTATCTATGTAGTTAAAGCTCTCCATTAAATGAAGTAAATTGAGTTATCACCTTATCGATGTAGCAGAACCGTGAAGGTCTTTGAAATTGATATACCTACATATAAAATAATTATATTTATATTTCTGCACGTTCATCAATTATTTCTTTAACATTAAAACAGTTCTGGAGGTAATATTTATTTCATTAATACATAATTTGTAATTTTCAGTTAAAAAACATAAATGGTGGATAAATACATTATTTATGTCGTCGAGATCGTTTGTAATTATTTATTCGGAGATTTTAGTCAGGTATTTCAATCACATTTTAAACAGGCGCGTTAGTAAACAGACGACAAGTCACGAAGTACCTAAGTGAAATATAAGTAAAGCTAAAGTAGTGAAGTATAATTATTATAGTAAGCAATTAAGCTGCTCTTTTCTTTGCAGTGTGACCAAATGTAGCAGGATCCTGCCCTTCTGGCAGGTTTAGCCCTTTATTTTACTCTCTGGCACTTTTGTTTGACGTTTTAGAAATCTGACAGTATTTTGCAGTAATGTAAGCTGGCAGATTTGGAGGTATAGCTTATAAAAGAAGTAGGGTGCAGGTATCGAGACAAAAAATTAGTAGGTAGGAATTTTAAAATGCCAAATGCTAATGGCACTCTCTTACTCTCTCTCTGGCAATTCTCTTAATTTGTTTATTTTGTAAATACATATAAACACAAAATACTACAACACGATATTCGATACGCTAAAAAAGTATTTTCAAGGCCAATATTAGCACGAAAAAATATATCCTCTTAATCTTCATACGACAGCTTTAATAACAACATATTTAAACTATAGTTAACGCACTTGACTATATTCTGCCTATTGTCAATAAATTAAATACGGTATTTCAAGGGGATTGATTATGATTACTGAACATTTGGTTTATAAAGACGAGTTTGAAATGTTTATGGCATTGTTAAGCTTTACAGTTGGTCACACTGTTTCTTTGCTATCTCACTAGCTTCATTGGGAATAGAAAAAATTAGGTGCTGGATAAAAGAAATAACTCTATAGAATCCATAAGATTAATAATTTTGAATGTGATTTAAGTATATGTACTTTTTATATTATTAGAAATAAACATGTCGTCAATTTGTTATATTTTTATTAGTAAAAATACGTAGTACAATAATTTAGTTCTAAAAAAAACGACAATATGTAGGGTAAACATACCGGTTATCGACCGTTTAAGCGACTTGTTGACTTCGGAGTTGATTTTTATCATAATGTTGTACTCCAAGATTTTTCAAAAAAATATCATTGCATCCCACAATAGTCTAGTTTCATTAAACCTAGCGCCTATAGATGTATCAGTGATACATAATTTAATAAAATATATATTCGTAAAAATAGCAAATATACCGGTTATCGGCCTTTTCACTCAGTTATCGTCCACCAGTGCACTGGTTATCGGCCACCTATTTTACGGTAGAAAAACGACTCTTGTGTAATAGCCTGTAAGGTTTATAATAGTATGATAATAAT
Source organism: Boloria selene (assembly GCA_905231865.2). Lineage (NCBI taxonomy): Eukaryota > Metazoa > Arthropoda > Insecta > Lepidoptera > Nymphalidae > Boloria > Boloria selene. The sequence continues at coordinate 10,314,241 of HG993141.1, forward strand.
ACAATTAATAAATTCACAAAAGCTGTATATTTTTACTCTCTTTTACGACTTAAAAATAAAATTAAGTAACGGTATTAAGGTCAAGATCACAAGAACCACATTTAACACGGGCTGGAGTTTCTTCTACTCTTTCTTTAATTCTCTTCTTTGATGGTTGGTGGTGGTGAAGTAGTTGTTCTTTTCTCTTTAGCTCTTTCGAGCTTTCTTTTCTTAATTTAGTTTTCTTTGTCCTCTTTCGCTATATCTCTTTTTTCATAGTATTGTTGCCAACCTAAGACTTGTGATAATTGAATGTCACTAAATGGTGATATTGAGATGTCGATAAGAGATATATAAGAAAAACTATGGAATCTTAATAGAGCTGTGCGAAATGTGAAATTTTCGCACTAGCGTTTTCGTACGCTTGTTAGAAGGACTTTTAAATTCAAAGGAAAGTTTAGGGGCTCTTAATTTTTTTTTCTTTACTGATAGGTGCCATCTGATAAAAAAACAAGCACAATTCTAACACCAAGCACAGCAACCAAAATGTATCCATTATCATTAAAACATATAAGCTTATTTACAAGCTTGAATAAGTTCGCCTTTACAAAATAAAAACAGATATATCACAAGAGAACTATATATTTTTCCGGGATAAAAATTAGCATGTGCTATTCCAGATTATACTCTACCAAATTTTGTGCTTGAGTAACAAACATTCAAACATACATCTTAACTTTCACTTTTATAATATTAGTAAATTTATAAGGGAGTTTTCAAACGGCTGGGGACAGGTTTTGTTTTTACTGGTCATCGGCCGTTAAATATTCGCTATTTTGGAAGGCCATATCTTTGAAAATATAAGGTATACAGGCGGTCGTAATCTAGTTGTAAATTTACAAAACTCTAGCTGTTCACAAATATAGTGCAATGTATGTTGGTGAATTTAAGGTTTCCGCAATAAAGGCAAAGAAAAACGACGCGAATAAACCGGTTTTGCGACCACCCGGTCGGAAAGTAGATTTTGTAATTAATCGTTAACGTATTTTCCGACCACCAAAAATATCATAAATTATAAAAAGTTTGATGAGTTTAGGCACTTGAATATTGAAATTAAACATGCCTAATACACACAAACCAAATCAATGACCAATAAAGTAAGAGTAACACTTAAAAACTTACCATTGAAAATCAATCCACCTACTATTTTTTTCGCTAAATTTTACACGCGTTCATACACCAAATTTTGAAAGAGCGACTGAGTGCTCAATTTGAAAACTTCGAGGTCATGCCGTTAAAATATAAACTGTGTAGTTCGCCCGGATCGAATGACGCGAAATTAGAAAAGATCGGTCTATAACACTGTCTATTATTTAAAATAACATGCGAAGTGGTCGAAAAGGGGTAGTGGTCGGTAAACCGGTATGTTTACCCTATATAAAATCTAGATAAATAATTAAAGTTTATAATTAATTAATTTAAAATAAAAGTACACGTGTGAAAACCGGGGCATACCACTTGTTTAGGCAAACCGGCAAGTCATAGTTAACAACATAGATGAATAATAAACGTTAACAAGCGATATGAACGTTAAAAGATTGCTTCGGCGAGTATATTATTATTCAATGAGGGATCCTCGTCCGACGCGACGCGACGTGTTCCAGTTCGGAGAGTGAACTAAAGGTTGGTTTATTTTTAATAATCCCCATTTTTTTTATTAAAACTATTATTTCTAATGTATAACGTGTGTTTAATAAGTCAAATTGACATAAAAGTAAGAAACTTTTACCTGTTATTAAAGTTTTGACTATTGTTATTTGCTTGGAGCTGTTTTATCGACTTTGTTTACGAGTCGGCAGAGTTATAGTCCCTAGTGAGTAGTGTTACCGTTTAACCAATGACATATTTTACACTAATACCACAAACGCGAAAGTTTGTAAGTATGGATAGATGGATGTTTGTTACTCTTTCACGTAAAAACTACTAAATGGAATTTAATGAAACTTTGCAATAATATAGCTTATACATCAGAATATCGCATAGGCTACAATTCATAAAGATATTGTGTGAATTGTTCAAAATATAACGATAAGTGTCAAGTAAGTAAAAATCTATTACTACGAGCTATTCTGGCGTGAGCTGCCAAAACTGCTAGAGTTACACATATTAAGGTAAAGGCACCTAATTCCGCGGTATTTTCACCTAAACCAGAAAGAACTTTAAATATTAAGCATTTACTATATCTTTCTGCAGAATTAGCTATTTTTATCGGAAGTATTATTTATCTAACTCTTGAAATACACTTACAGTTTAGCAATAGAAAATTTTATATTATCTTTAATTAATTAAAAATGTGAAGAAGTCGAGAGCACCTAATTGCGATGTAAAAATCCTAATTCCGATGTATTTGGTTCCTAATTCCGAGTGTTCAAAATACAAAGAAATGGAGGTGGGGAGAATAATACATGGTGTTCAAAAATCAAGTCTATTTATTTACTCTGGTCTTTAAATCAGTCGTCAGTCTTTTATGATAAAATGATACCACAACATGTAATTTACTTAGATTAATAATATTATTCTAAGTAAAGATGTAAAAAAACATAGTAGTAACTAGTAACTATATAATATAATTAATTCGTTAACAGTATTTTTTGTTTTCTTCATAATATTACAAATAGATACACTGCTACCCTCATTGATTGCTGTAATAGCATTTCGGAGATCTTCTTCCGTGTATTTTTTTGGCTTCATTATCCTACAACAACAAAAAAAAATAATATCAATATTTAAAATAGTATGAGCCCATACCTTATGAATTTCTATAAAAGCTGCATAAGATAATGTAACAGGCAGTTTTTCAATGTGTCATGATAATTGACTTTTAATTTGTCAAATAGGCAGCATTACGAGTACTAAGAAATATAATAAAAACATTTGAGAGAGCAATAAATGAGATTGTTAACTGTTGAATATTGTTTTCTGGAAACTCTTCTGAACTTTTTAATAATTAACACTCTGTATTTTACTTGTGTCAATACCACGAAATTAGGTGCTCATAGAACCTTATTCCGACTTACATACATCGGAATAGCGTTTTATAATACCATATCACATTTTTTAACTCCGATTATTAAAACCCAAGAGATTTTTCAATATTTTATAAATAAATGAATCTTTAATTGCAATATCTTCGAAAAAATACATAGAACACAAACAGAAATATATCAAATACATTAATAATACAGTTTAATGTTATTAGTCTTTCCATATAATAAATTAATGAAACTGAAAATGAATCTTTGATCATGTATAATTAGTGAGTTTGACGCCAAAACATACATCGGAAATAGATTTTTATATTTATTGGCCATTTAATTAATCAAAACCAAAACTGTAAATTTTGTAATTATAAAATTTCCATCAAAATTTAAAAAAAAGAAAATGTCTATGAAATCGCAATTCCGTGGTATATCGGCATTAGGAACCAACTAAAATATTTAGCACCTAATGCCGTGGTATTTTTAAACTTTATTTACTCTTAAATTGTTAAGAAAAATACACAAATGTTACGTGTTTTATATAAAAAATATAACTCTTCTACTATTTTAATCTAAACATGTACTCATATAGCATTAAAATATCATCTAAAACACTATTTAGTAAAACATAGTACTTACGAGCGTAAGGTCCAAAATGTATGGAGAGTGCGTTCAAGTCAGCTGCTAGCGCAAAATTTACGCATTATTTTAAAATGTACACACACTAACACACTGTTTTACTCATATAATCACGAACAGATAAATTATGAATCCAATAAAGTATCTTACCCACAAAAAGAACTTCTAAATCACTTGAAATCACTGTTTGTTTAAATACCTCGGAATATGGTGCCATTTTTAGAACCCCTCGGAGTTAGGTGCCTTTACCTTATGTAATGTATGGTGGAAATGTTTATCTTAAACAGCGACTCACCTTCACTTCGATCGGGTTCGATCCTAGATTTAGCGCGAGCGAAGCCGCGGGTTCCACTAGTATTTCCATAGTTAGTTCTTTATGAGTGCTACGAATAACATATTTACATAACAAAGTTTGTTTTTTACAATGCCTAACTACGTTTATAAATACCCCTACAAAAACATGTTTATCGGCTGCATTTTAATTTATAGTCGAATATAAGATGTTTTCTTTGTTTTTTTTTTTGTTCATTTTATTTTAATTTCAAGTAAACGGACCTTTATTACATCATAACTATAATTTTATAACATTTTAACCAATCGCAAAAAAATATAAATTAAAATTATGCATAGTAGTTGTATTTATTATTTAGCTTGAAAAACATTTACTTTTATTCCTATTTTTTTACTTTATTTACCAGCGACGCTCCCTCGCATCGCTCGGGTTCGTCCCTAGATTTAGCGTCAGTGTAGTTACGGGCTCCGCTAATTAAAATAAATAAAATTTCTACCTCCTCCTTTTTTGAAGTCGGTTAAAAAATAGCTAAGTTACGCCTTATAACATAAGCTATCTGCGAGTGAAAGTCCCGTCAAAATCGGTCCAGCTGGTCCAGACAGACAGACAAAAATTTTAAAAATTGATTTTTTGATGCTCTTACCCATATATACTTTCATATGTATTTAGTGAAAAGCTCATTATTTGAAATTATATTAAAAACAGACACTTAAATTTTATTTATATGTATAAACATTACCTATAATAACTTTTTTGGGTCACTAATATTATTATCTGTTATTATTTTCAGTACTAGTACTACAAGCAGAATCAACATGGTGAAAGCACGTAAATATGTCGTGAAGAACTACTTCAATGGTCCTCCTAAACGATCTGACTATGAATTAGTAGAGTACGATCTACCTCCTCTACAGAACGGGGAGATATTACTGAAGACAGAATGGATTAGCGTTGATCCATATTTGAGGGCATATAATGCTGCTCAAAAAGTGCCATACGACCAGTTTAGTTTCCAAGTAGCTGTTGTTAAAGAAACTAAGGACCCAAATTTTCCAGTGGGAACTAAAGTAGTCACTCACAATGGCTGGTGTGACTACTCGATAGTCAAAGATGTTATAGGTGAGAATGGAGTGCCGAAAATATATAAACTACCAGATTTACAGGGATTGCCAGAGTCTTTAGGAATTGGCGCCGTAGGAATGCCAGGGGCAACTGCTTATTTTGGGTTTCTTGATATATGTCAACCGAAAGAAGGTGAAACAGTAGTCGTGACCGGTGCTGCTGGGGCTGTAGGTAGTCTTGTAGGACAAATTGCCAAAATAAAAGGCTGTAAAGTTATCGGTTTCGCGGGATCAGATAAAAAAGTGCAATGGCTGGAAAAAGACCTGGGTTTTGACAAGGCCATCAATTATAAGACTGAAGATGCACAGACTGCCCTAAAAGCAGCAGCTCCTAAAGGTGTAGACTGTTACTTTGATAACGTTGGGGGAGAGCTTAGCAGTATTATTATTGGGCAAATGAATGCACGAGGCAGAGTATCAGTCTGTGGTAGCATAAGTTCTTATAATGATAACCCATCTAAATTGCCGAAAGCAACGATTTTGCAACTTAGTTTCATTTTCAATCAGTTAAAGATGGAAGGATTTCTGGTATGGCGTTGGGCGGAAAGTTGGCCGGAAGCATTTAAACAAATAGTAGCGTGGATCAAAAGTGGTCAATTGAAAACTCCAGAACATGTGACTGAGGGCTTCGATAACCTTTTTGATGCATTTACCGGTATGTTAGCAGGAGATAATATTGGCAAGGCCGTGGTTAAAATTTAAGTTATGATTTTTCTTTTAAATTAATAAGAACAAACTATGACAAAAAATAGTTTTTTTTTATTTATGATTAAATGAAATAAATAAATAATTACTTCCACATCATCATCTTTATTTACATTTACTTAATTATGTGTGATTAAAAGCTAATTTATTACAAGCTAGAGATTCCCCTTCACTCCACGCAGGTTCGTCTCCCTTACAACTAGATACGTCGAGATTCTGATGATAGATTTTAACGCCTTTTTTTTAATTCCATTAGACTATAATATGATGTTATTTTAAAATGAATGTTAACTAATTTTATTTATTTAAAGAGTAGCTATCTTCAAGGTCAAATTAATTGAGTCATTCCATGATTTACAATAACAGTAAAGCCGCAAGGCTTAACATACGTAGTTAAAAGGGCAAAATGAAACACTTTTTACCAAATAATTGGTTATTTAATTTAAAAAAATATTTCTGTAAAATCAATTCCTTAGTTTAGTCTTAGTCTATGATTACATTAAGTTATAAATAAGCTACGAACCTACATCATTATTCATCTTTTTTGACATGTTTACAAAAGTTTTTATTTCTTCTGACTTCCATATTAAAGTTCAACCGTTAGACATAAATACATGGACCTAACCTTATATAGTACTATTAGATATTCCGTCGAAATTATTTAAGACGCTTGATACAAATTACATGATTACATTTATTTTTCGTTATATAATTATATGGCCATGTCCATGTTTATATATCGTTATACATATGGCATAATGCCATTCTTATCAGTGCATAAACGAAGGAACAATACAAATTAATTTTATTATTAGAATATCAAAAGACTATGAACCGATTCAGCTTTTATTTTATTTGGGAACTATTTTAAATACATATTAAAAGTTTAGGATATTAATATTTTTTTCTTTAACCGTATAATATGAAAATGGCATATTTCATAGAAGAATATTACCGACCTCTTTTATCTATTGTCTTATAAAGTAGTAATTTTAATTTTAAAACAGTCGTATAATGTTATAGATAAAACTTATCATCTCTCTCGAGAAACACTGCCATGACCTTGATAGCTGTAAAAAAGCATTTGAAAGGTCGAGAACCAAAACTCAAAATAAATACGCGAAAAAAAAAGATAGTTTTATTTAAAATATCAAATATTCATTTTAATCTAAGAAACAATTAAGATTAATGAGAAAATTAAAAAGTCGACTTCAATATTTTTGCGAGAAATGATACTTATTTTATAATAAATTGACGTAAAATAATTAAAATCAATTAGTTCAACGTTTACAATTATTATTAGGTAAATAAAACAAAGATTTTTTTACCTTACACCTTACCTTAACGTATCCTCCAATAGAGTCAATCAAATCAAATATTTAAGTAGTTCATTATAACAAAAAAAAAACAAAATTCTAAAACTTATAGAAACGTTAATTTGTACAATAAATCATGACAGTTTATTAGATTTATTATTGAGAAATTAGCCTTATGTCACAGTATACTAATCCATACAGCCGTCTTATATCGGCGTTTGGGAAGGTCAATGTACTGGGTGAGTCGCAGCTGACTTACATATTATTATATTATGTCGCCGTAAAATTGTAAAATCCGTTAGATTATAATTTCGCATTTTACAATCTCACTAGATTGTTAACTTAGAAACAAAGGACTGTGAACCGTAACATATTATATACTTCAATATACCAGTCAGAACGAAAGACTTTTGATAATCATAAGTGGACGTAGTTTAGCAAAAACGACTTAACTCATAAAAAGTCACTTGAGTTTTCAAGGTTTTAAGTTAAGATAATTTCTTCTATAATCTTGTGTTTGGAATATTTTGTAATAATTATAAACGAAGTAGTCTGGGTTATTACAGAGGTTTGTAAAAAGATACCATATTAATGAGATTTTGTTCCTTTCATACAAAAAATCTATCTTATCTTTAAAACACCCACCTTTTTTGCCAAGTTACAAGCAACTGTTAGGACGTGTTAGGCATTCAAATAATTCATCCAGTCCTTTCTGCTAACTACATCCAGAATGCTTTAACATCGAAATCGGTCGCCATAAAAATAAATAGTATTAACAAAGCCAAATTAGTAAAGGAACTGTATGGATTTCTATACTGTACTTACAATGTACTTTCATTCACGTGTTGACCCTCTTCGATGCCGGGGCCTCTTCATCACTATTTTTTCTCTTCCTTTTGATCAGATGCGATATATCGGCAGCTGGTTTAGATTCAGTTTTCGATGAACTGGATGTAGCTTGCAAACCCTCGCCGTTGGAGGGGCAAAGAGTTTCACGCACCCTTTTTATCATCTGGAAGGTTAATTAGCTTAAAAATAACTTTATTTATTATGAAACTTAATTATTATATTAGTTAGAAACTAATTTCGTCCATAAGTTTTACCTGGTAGTAAATATTTCTCAGATATGAGATATTTGCCTGCAGTGAAGAGTATTCTATATGTTATTATACTAAATTTCATCCAAATCCAAAAACAAGAGTGATTAAAAATTTAAACCTCTCGATTCGGCATAATATGCAGTCTCAATTAGATTTTCCATAAAATATTCAATGAACAGATTCGACTACATCAAAATTTTGTCATCTATACTAATATTATAAAGCTGAAGAATTGTTTGTTTGGTTGAATGCGCTAATCTCAGGAACTACTGGTCCGAATTGAAAAATTCTTTTTGTGATAGATAGTCCGTTTATGGCGGAAGGCTATATTACATCACGCTAAACCAATGGGAGCGGAGCATCAATGAAAAGTATTGCAAAAACGGGAAGGGTCTTTAGAACGCGTGCGAAGCCGCGGGAAATGCTACTAGCACTTATAATATAGATGTTAATACAAGCGAGGGTGACTATTTCACTCGCTGATTAAACATCAAGATGACACTTCTTTGTTCCACGTTAATAAACTAATAGAGTAGGTACTGAAATTCGTCAGGAATATATCGAAAATAATCGATACAGGAAAGTTATAAAGCGCACTAGCCTAAAGTCTTATGGGCAGGTCATATATCATGTCTAGGATAAATCCGCTTTGTTAGAGCTAACGCTGTAAACGAAGTAATTTTGGTCCAGTTTCCATACTTTTTGGAGTAATTTTTTGTTCAAAGTATAAGTTTTTTATAGCAAATTGAAAATAGAGATTCTTTTATATTTATTAAATATTTTTCCTGATTTATATAGAGTAGGATTTTTTATGAACAATGATCGACTTGGCCGATTATTCGGCCTCTTTATAACTGACTGGTACACCTCTAATTAAAACTTTGCTTACTATTCTCTTTTCATTTATCTCTATTAAGTCTACAAAAACTCGTCATACTTGTGTATAATGCATGCTGTATCTATTACATCCTAACTCAGAACCCTAAAACATAACATCGCTTGGATAACAGAGTAATGGGAGTTCAAATATATCTAACATGATTACCACTTGTCTTATGGTGAAGGAAAACATCGTGAGGAAACCTGCATGTCTGAGTGAACCTAGCAAGTTTTCGAAAGACATGTGAAGTCCGCCAACACGCACTAGGCCAGCGCGGTGAACTATGGCCTGATCTAACTCGTATTGAAGGAAGGCCCGTGCCCAGCAGTGGGACGTTATTAAGGGCTCAATACAAATACAATGTAATATTATAAATATTATAAAGAGGAAAGGTTTGTATGTAAGTATGTTTGTAACGAATTGGCTCAAAAAGTACTAGACCGATTTTAAAAATTCTTTCACTATTTGAATGCTACGTTATTACTGATTAATATAGGCTATTTTAATTGCAAGAAAAAAATAAGGATCTCTACTAAAACTACAATAGCAGGAGAGGAGGAGTGCACGCCGCACATAATATATGAAATAGGTAGCCGCGTGTTCAGGAGTAAGTATATTAAAGCTGCAGTAATTTTAGAGAATTTTCAACAAAGCAAGTGATTGAATGAAGTTTAGTAGCGATTAAAAAAATGAACGCGGGCGAAGCCGCGGGTATTGCTAGTTCAATATATACAGGGTGTCTAACATCAATGGCCATACTATACAAAGCATTTTCACCACATGGCCATTAATGTTTAAGTACAGGGCATGTGAAATAACACACAATATGTAATTTTGATAATTTTATTTGAAAATCGTGTAAAGCGATACAAAAATGGCCTTGTGGTAAAAATGCTTATTACTAACAATACAATGTACTTAATTACTAATACTATCATAAATGCAAATTGAGATTCTAAGGCACTTATTTCTAAAAAGAAAAATATATACTATGCAGATTTTTATACCATGCCTGTCATAAGGTCAAGACTGTTAAATTTTACTAAAAGTAAACATTAAAAATGATATTTTATGTAATATTGAAAAATTGAACAAAATAACTGAGCGCAACTGACAAATGAATTGAATAATAAAGAACTAAACCATAATATAGTTAAAGTATGTGACCTTATTACTCAGCATAAGATCTTTAAAAACTTGCAAGACAATTTCACGTAGAATACCTATTTTATAAAATTGATGTGCCGGATGTCTACAGTTCTTTGCACGGTACTAAATTGACATTTTGTAATTAAAAGAGAGATAATTAAAATAAATATCATAATATCCAATTAGTATAAATAAACACATGTATTGATAAAAATCTGCATAATATAAAGTTACTAGTCAATACTGATAAAGACAAATGTTATCACAATAAAATGTCACATTTGGCATTTTTGACAGTTCACAAAAGGTAAAGGTCCTACTATAGGTTATGTTTTTTTATTTATTCTATTTTTTCTAATAGTATACCGTTTTTTTTTATTTGGTTGAGGCATAGATCAAAGGCATTAAAAGCATAGACAATTAAAAAAAATCAAGCCCTAAAGTAAATAGTAAAAACGTTCTAATTTTAAAATCACATCATTTTAATTTAAATTTTGAATCTAAGAACTAATTCAATGTGGGAATTTAGACTACGCTGTATGACTATAGTCCTTTGCCTTTCCCTATTGGGGATAAATTTTAAAAACAACAATAATTCAATGTGCTAACACTATGCTACTTATAGGTAAATGGAATGGCTCTCTAGGCGGCATAAATTTTAAGACACTATATGAAAAATTATGTAGAAAAATACCATGATAATAAGGGTTGCTTTAGCACTAACTGTTATAAAAAGCTAATATAGGAGGAACACACAAGAGAGATTTTTTTTCTCAGAGATTCACATGTAAATATTATTAAGCAGCCCTTTATTACACTGGAGACTAATATTAAACATTATGATTTGATTATCCAAGTCTCAATACATGTAATACTTATAAGATCTAAAACTAAAGAAATTTTGAGCATTACTAATCAATATATTGGCAGACGTAGTTTAAAATACCACCATTGACGTAAATTACATATAAAATATAACAAAATTTAAGCTTGAACTCCTACAAATTGCGTTTTTTCCTTCAATATCATATTTCTAAGCATATTTCTGGTAGCCTCAACACAATCACACGGTCTTACCTCAGACTTATAATCCATCATATCTTGTATTTTCTCTTGAATCTCCGGCAATAGTTCCTTGAGTTCTTTCAATTCACCTTCCACAGAGTAGAATGGATCCGCAGATGTATATTTCTTGACTGTTGAATCTTCTGCCACTGAGACAGGGTTCTCTAAGGTTTTGATGCGCGATTCTAGAATGTTCGCTGCGTTTTTAAAGTGTGTTATGGCGTCTTCAAAGTTGGATGCTAAGGAGTTGGCGAGACCTGGAAATAAAATTAATTAGTTAATAAATATTATTGAATAAAAAATAAATTTACTATTTTTATATATCTGTACAATTTTTTAAATATAATCTAACTATAAATATAATATATATCTAACTATAAATATAAATATAATATAACTTCAATAAAAAATAATTAAAAACAGTCCAAGTACTACTGCCTCGGTGAAGTGGCTAGCATGTATAGTCATACATCGAGAAGTCCTGGGTTTGAGTCCTGAGTCGGGCTACGTTTAATTATCGAGTCTTTCTGTCTAGTAAGCGTCTGTAACAGGCCAGAGTTGAGAAGTTGGAAATGGGTCACCCCCATGCCTTGGAGAGCACGTGAGGTTCCTGCGCCTTAGCTCTCACTGGTCGTGTCGAGTAGTCGTCCCACCGGAGTATGAGAGTGATAGAAATAGAGATTGCATTTGTGTCACGCACTACATTATAATATTAAGTAATTGGCCGGAATCGGTTGGAGAACATTAATTACAGTAGCTTATCAACATGTACATAACAATAATAGTTAAAATAAATAAATAGTGTACCAATTTGGTAGTGAGTCTCAGCTATGCGCCTGTCATCACTCTTGTATAACTCCTTTTGGATGTCCAAACAGCTGACTGTGAAAAACAATAAAATAAATAATAAATACAAATAATATGAACTAATTGATATTAATATAGAGATGAGTTCCATCACATTCCATTTCACAATGTAACAATTGGTTATAATGTAGTGAAAATAAACTTTATGGCTCACAATTTTTTGACAGTTGTACATATCTCAAGGTAGATAATAATCTAACGGTATTTTCAATTTTACAACTGTGCTGTTTTTTGTTGTAGGTTTAATAAGGATTTACTTCCCTTATACTATCATAATTTAAATAAACTTATTGACTCTATGTTACCGACCAATCTCCTTCGTGTCTTCTCCATTCTATGTGACACTGGCGAAATAATCTGTGCTCAACTGGCACTCTTTGCAGCCATTAGCAAGAGAATTCAATTGAATTGAATTCAATTTTACGCCAACAGATTTAAGGACTAGGCAGCTTATCATTTATTATTTTTCAAGATGAAGGATTCAATTTCTTATGTTAACAGAGTACACTCAAGTTAATTAGTATTCAATAATTAAAAAGATTTTGTAAATACAAACCCATATCAACAACCGCCTTGTCGTATGTCTCACTCTCCAAGGCAACTTCACCGAGTGCCAAATGAACATCTGCTAGCAACGCCCTAGACGCCTCCGCGCCATCCTCCGCTCGCTTTTGTAGTATGTTACGTGATAATTCTAAAATACATGAATTATTACTTTGTGAATAAGTGTACTACTTTCTTAGGTTTACTGCAAATATTTGAAATAAATGAGATCTTTTCGGATTTTGTCTTGTCGGAGAGACTTCTCCCATGACCCTGATTGCTCTAAAGCATTCGAACGTCGGGAACCAAAAATCTAAATAAATCCGCGACATAATACAAAAGAATGTACAATAAATATAATACTAATTTATTTGTTCAGTACAAATGTTTGTTCTCTTCATGCGTATATTTATATTATGTATGTATTTAAAATTTATATCTGTAGTATATCAACTATCTGGTATCCATAACACAAGCCTCTTAGCTTACCACGGAATTAGATGGTGCTGTTGTAAAAAATGTCCCAACATATTTATATTTATACATATAGAAAACACAGTATTTTTAAAAGCCATTTTTGCCACATCCACTCATTCAATAAAACACAAAATAATACTTGTCATACAATAAATAAAATATAAAGTAAAACTGAAATAATATTTACCGAGCATTTCCCAGGCAAGCTGCAAGTTGTCAACATCATCCTCCACATCCATATTCACTGCAGACTCATCTGCGTCATTTGCATCACCGTTTGATGTTCCCTGAAACCATACATAGAAAGAGTACAAATTATACTTACTATAGGTAATTCGCGTCATGTAAAAAGAACGCTGGCTGTCAGAGACGACTTATCGGCCAATTTGGTGGTAAGACGCGGGGCGCGGGTGGCGAGGCACGCGTCGCATGCGCACCGGCTCGCTATTGGTTTGTCAGTTTAAAATACCATCGCGCACACAAGTTATTAATTACGAAATGATTTTATATCAAAAATAGTGAAAAAATATTTTTGACGTATATTGTTTTATAAAAAGAGAGACTGATAATAATGCTGTTAATACTTTAAAAAATATATTAAACGAATTAATTTTTTGTAAGTAGATTAAATATTCTACGATGAATCAAACATTTTATTAATTAATAGAATTCTATTTAATGACATTATATCTAATATATTTTTCAATGTACCTGCCAATACTCAATATACATCGTAAGCAAAAGGCTAGTTCAAAAATAAAAGAATAGGCTTAGGAATTTCGTAAATATAAATTAACTAGGGATGATACCGATATATCGGCGATACTCGAAGTTTGCCGATATATCGGCATCGGCGATATTTTTAAGGCCGATTCACCGATACAATATTCAAACAGATTTGCGAAATCGCCTTTCTCCGCAAAACTTAAGAATACTTTTAAACAAAAATCTCATTAATGTTAATTTTAATTACTAAAACTATTAACTAATCTCAACCTGTCTATAGTTTTAAACAGTTTTATTTAGTTTGTCCTGTTATTTGTTCTTTTTATATTAATAAAAAAAAAACCTGATGTGTATTTTATTTATTTTACCTTCATTAATTTTTAAATTCAATAAGCGTATCGGTATCATATTGGCAAAAAGGCGTATCGCGGCATCCCTACAATTAACAGGGGATGAGATCTATATATTATATAATAAAATCCTAACTTAGTTAAATGTGTACATTAAATATTTTCTGGACAATCTTATAGAAATAACATTATTACTATTAGACAAATTCAGTCAATTAGACAGGCCATATCTATAGTTTTTAGAACTTATGTCCGTCTATCTGTGTAACTACATAAAACCCTACTGCTGGGTAAGCTTCCCTTAAATATGAAGGGTATCATCTACCATGGTGGCCAGCTGATGCGTGTTGAAGGATGACACATGTCTTTTTAAAATAGGTTTCCTCATAATGTTTTCCTTCACATCAACAAGTGGCATGTTATAAAAGTTCATGAATAACTCAAGCTAGTGTTATCACTGGGTTACCACTGTCTGTGAATGTGTGTGTTCTGAATATAACTATTGTGTGTATTCTAAAATAAGTAAAAATAATTACCGGTTTTTGTTCAGAACTTTCAGCAACACTAGAACCTGGCTCATCATCTGGTGTTGTAGACTCCGCCTCAGTCTTTTCTACTTCTTTCTTTAAAGCTTCTTTTTCTCCATTTTCTGCTTTTTCTTCAGTCTTTACTTCAGCATTTTCACCATTTTCACCATTCTCTTCTGTGAGAAAACAACTTTTGTAAAATTTGCATTCATATCTGTGCTATTAAATTAGGATCAACTCATAAACACCTATGTATATTACCATTTACTATGAGAAATCTGGAGCTAAATTAATAAATTTAACAAGATTTTGACAATAGCAGGTTAAAGAATTAAGATTCTTGTCTTTCTCAGACATAACCAAATGAGTTCTGAAACTTGGATGATTTTAATCAAAGTGTAATTATCATGATCATATATTATCAAAGTCACCTTCATTGTCATCCTCTTCTTCATTATTATCACCAGGCACAGCTTCACCAAGAACACCACTTTCTTCCCTTGATAGCCCCAACAAAGCCTTTCCATACCTACAATTTAAAAAAAATTATAATACCATTATAATTCCATAACAATTAATCATCTTTACATATTATGAATCATCGAAATTCCTGATGATTATGCATTTAAATCTATAACTACACAACATATTTCAATACATTTTTAGTAAGAGATAGTGATTGAAGAGGAAAATATAATACATGCATATTATAGTAGAAAAAAACAAGAAAATATTGCACTCCTAAGATATTTAAACATGTGTAGGGACAAACCCAGACAGAACAAAAGTGAATTGCTAGTCATTCACTAAAACCTATAAATATATAATTATTATCAGACCAATGAAATTTCAAATAAATGTCAAAAAACTATTCATTTCACATTTCAGACAATAATACAACCTTACAAGCACTGCAAAAAGAAACTCGGCAGAACTTATTGTTTCCCATCATTTAATTCTCAACATATAATAAATATAAAAGTAAACGGATAACTTGCAATTTTACTTATTAAAAAAATTAAAGTTATATAAATTACCATAAATAGGCCTCTGCACATTCATCTGCCATATCTCCATGGGCCTTTGCTAATAACTCGCATGCTTTAGCCAAGGCTTCTGTAGCTGCATTATAATCTCTTACAGCAAGATTACGTCTGCCTAAAGCTAACAGATCTTCTGGGGTAGATGTGCTCACCTCTTGTACTTCTGCCATCTTAAAGATTATAAAATAATCAATATAACTTATCTTAAAAAAGTAATATATTAATATTAGATGAAATACTGAAGATTGTGGACAATAACATATGATTTCGTAGACTATTTCAGCATAATATTGATAAAAGAAACATTAGAAAAGTTGTAGAAAAACACATTCCCTCTTCAGAAAAAACAACAAAAGATTTTGAAATTTTTAAATGTCTAAGAATGATTAACGAAATAGAAATACTGTTTTATTATATTTTAAGCAACTGAATCAGATTCATTTTACAACTTAAAGATTATTATCTTAAAATCGCTAAAATAACTTCTATTATTCTTACATTTTAAGATTCTTTAAGATATAGAAAGTAATAACAAGTAATTTTAAATTATTGTTTTAAATGTTTTCTTTGGTAATTATGGTTATTCGTAACTAGCGTTCCTAGTAATAATAAAGGAATATAAATTATTTTTCAAACAACCGGCAAAAGCTATAACGGTCTCATTGACATTCGTTAAATACAACAAATTCAAGCCACGTGTACCACAAACATTACTTGTATATAAAAATGAAATACTTTTCCTTAAATCGTCCAAATTATAAAGTAAAATGAAAATCGTTTAAATATGAAAAATTGATCACAACACTTTTACTTGGCCAATGTGGTTAGAACGACAGATGTTTGTTAAACAATTACTTACTTTTTCTATTTATTAAACGGGTAACCTCAAAAAGTAATAACTGCAAATTTATAAATGAATTATAAAAAGGATATTAGATTGAGAGAATTCCCAAAAACATATAAAATTGTCTGTTAATTGTTAAATACTACACAAAAGAGATTGAAACCAGCGTTAGCAACTTGAAGTGGACTAACTATCGTACCAGGGGCGTAAAAATTATCGTACATTATCGTATTTTTTAGGATAATGTCTATTATAGATAAATAAATCATATAAATTGTAATATTGATATGCATGCAAGTACTCTATAGTTTATCTTTTTTAAACCACCGCTGTCAAATCAACAGAACACTGAAACCCAAATGTTTTACACGTGATATACAGACCTGCGTACGATAATAATGAAAAAATAATGCTATTTTACATCGTACGTAGGCACAAATTATCGTAGATGTACGATAATTATCGTACGGTTCCGAACGCTGGTCACAAGTTGTCTATTATCCAGTGTTGCCAGTGGCAGATAGTAAAAAGTAACACGAGACAACTCAAAAAGAAACATTTTCACAAAAAAAGTAACATTATTTTATTTTGCCGTGTTGCCGATATCAGATTGCCGTGTGTTATGGTAAAAGTTAAAAAATTGCCGTGTCTCATACAAATGTAACGAAAATGTAGACTTTTGTACCTAATTGTAAATTGTTCCTATAGTTTTAGTGGCGAAAAACCAGGGTTCCTTAGATAATTTATTAAAATATATTAGATTAACAAATTTTATTTGAACAACTTTGGTAAAAATTATAACCATAACATAACTGTCTGATACCACTAATACTTATTTCTTCTACTTTTTCTTTCTTTAAATCGTATTTTGATCTAACATTTGTTTGGTTGGTTTAAAATTAGTTTGACTTCCTATACTAGTTATATAACATTATTTATCGACTAAACATAAATAGTAAAGTTAATCAGTTGAACGGTGTTATAGATTATATTAAATTTAGATATAGACTAGCTGTTACCCGCGGCTTAAGTGCGTGTGCACTGATTTCCGTGTTTCAGGATACGGCAACGATTGTTCTGCCGTATACCATGTTTTTCTGGTAATGCGCCAAATACCGTGTAACACGGCAATTGCCGTGTAAATGGCAACCATGAAACGAACTGAGACTGACTATGACATTACGTGACATGTGCACCAATACAACAAACGAAATTCCGTTCCGAAACGAGATGCGTTCCGTTTCATGACTAATTTTGGTTGATGAAAAAAAATATTTTTGCTACTTCCTTAAAGTAACGTAAAAGTAACATTTGAGTCGTGTAACATGTAGGTAACATGAGGTAGTGAAAAGTAATGTAAAATGTTACAAAAGTAACATTCTGGCAACGCTGCTATTATCTGAAATTAAAAATCAAAAATATCTTGCTATAACTCTAATTTTTAATTAGACGAAGTCAACTGACGTTTACTGTGTTGTCAGGTTTTGACAAAATAAAAATAGTGTTGTAAAAAAATGAATGATTGAAAAAACTCCTGAATGAATGAAATTGCCTCGATTATCTAGTGAATAGTTAGTGTGCCGAACTGCCGATATCGGGTACGGGGCTCGATTTTTAGTCGTGCTTTGTACATACCAACGAGTTTTCGACGACTATGTGCCTATAGAATCCAATTATAGGTAGGTAATGAAAATAAAAAACATCGCTTATTACATCATTTGTTTTTATTCATCATCAGATAAAAAATCATCACTATCGCTTTCGGTGACATTAATTATCAATATGTCTGAAACATTGTCCATCATGTGGTCGAGACCATACATTTTGTCTTCTTCTTTAATTATATGAGTCATAAAAAAATTATGTACTTTTCACCTTATAGCGGTAAAAGTAAAATCGTCTAATTTATCTTTGAAACGAAAAACTTAACAAAAACAATAACTTAACAGCGTGGGCGCAGAAAAAATATTCGTGCTATCAGACCAGAGGTTAGAAGCCGAATAACAAACAAAATGGCGACCGCAAGCGCGGCGTTGATCGGTGTTGGCACTAGTCACCGCGCCGCGCTTTGTAATAAGCCGTCAAAAAACTGATTGTAGTTACATACTACTACTATTACTAGTGTAAAATATAAATAATATTCTTTTATGGTTTGAAATGATTAACTATTCACACTCATTGTTCATTCATCTGATTGAACGAGAACTGAACGCATCACTAATACTTTAAATATGGCAACATTATTTTACAAAGTGACATTAGCTACTGTCAGTTGGCTTCGTCTAATTAAAAATACGACTATAGTTGCTAGTTGCTGTTTGCAATTGCCGGTGCAGGGTTGCCAGTTGCTATCATCACGGTACGTTGGCTTATTGTGACAATCGTTTTCATTTACGGCCGTGGCGTGACGATAAACTGGGGTGCTAAATAAAAGGAAAACAAAAGAAATTTTTATAGTGAACAAAAAAGAACAAACGACGAACTAACGATGTGATAAAATAAAACTTCAAAAATTTAAAAAACAATATCCTGGGGGGCTTACTTCACTGACCCCTATGCGGCGCGGCGTGTGCAATGCGCCCTGGTATAGCAACGCCGCACCGTACAGTGGTGTTGACGCGAAGCTTGGAAACTTGTCACGCAAATCATACAATTCAATGTGCATTTAAATATTGAATATTTTCAAAAATAAAAAAATTAAGGTCATACAAATCTGAACTAATAACGCTGATACAAATTTTGAAGCAAACAAGTGTTTATTAATTTCGTATTATCTAAACCTATCTAAACATATTTAAATAAAACTGAAGTGTCTGCTTCTAATTTCAATTTGACAATTTGAAAACATTATACGGAACTTAATAGCGTTTCCCGCGGCTTCGCTCGCATTCTAAAGGCTGGAAACGAAATTCCTCGCGGAGCTACCGGCGCCCGTCCCCCCTCTCTTCTCTCCCCGGCTTGCACGCGGCGATCATTATTTTGTTGCGAAGTTATGTTAAAATTATGATATCTCGTAAGATATTCATTGAAACCTTTGCTAAATAATACGTTATCTTAAAACGAATTTAATTACCATAAAAATCTATAACCATAGACAGTCAACTTTAAAAGGTATAGACATATTATGCTATCGCTGACTATTTTTACATAATTTTAACCTTTACCCAGCGTATGCGACGAAAGTTCTCAAAAGAAATATTTTATCTCCCGGTTTTTGCAAAATTTTCCATAATGCTCCGCTCCTATTAGTTAGTATAGCGTGATGAATTATTATAGCCTTCCTCGATAAACAGACTATCCAAAACAAAAAAAAAATCATTCGGACCAGTTCCTGAGATCAGCGCGTTCAACCAAACAAACGGTTCAGCTTTATAATACTAAGTATATATATTAGTATCATATATAATTTTTGAATGAACGTCTGTTTGTTCCGGCTATTCTCTGATACGAGTGGACCTATTTTGACGATATTTGGTATAAGGAGTAACTTAGGCTACCTACTTTTATTTTAGAAATTTATTTATTTTAATTACGTGACCAATATTTTTATAATTTGTAAAGACAAAAATATGACATTTAATTGAGTCTGAAAGAACTTAGCCTAGCGATCTACTACACCAATGTTGTTATTAATATCTCACGTAAAATATTTGTTACAAATGATACAACATTTGACACAAATGTCTGTAGGTACTCTGTGTCTCTTTTATTAAATTCGGACAGATTTAAATAACTATACCTATTTACTCGTTAAAAGTTAAAACACCTACATGATGTATAGAATTTTCAGCATGAATGTCAATTTAGAAATTATGAACGTAATGTAACATGTTGTCGTATAGGAGATTCGCTTTGTAGGAGGGTTTTAAAAACTTTAAATAAAAATAAAACTAACGACAACAAACTGCACGCAGTCTCACGGTTTATTTCAAATTTTTAAATGACAGTTTATGCATATTCGACAAGTTATAATGCCTGACAGATTGGTCAATAATCAATATAATAGTCATAATATTATAACTTACCTACTATCGGCGCACAAAATACTAATTATTTTGTGCGCCGATAGTAGGTAGGTGGGTAGGTTCGTGCCAACTAGACATTGGTATTCTGAACAATTACCGCGTTCACTTTTCCTCAAACATACCAATACGTATTGTAGCAAGGAAAAAACGTAATGCGAATGAGGAAAATATACTCAAAACCCGTCTGATCGTGTTATGATAATAATAGGTACCTAATAGATTATTACATAATAATTTAATAAAAATAAAAAAAAGCTCTCCTTTTTAAAAATAGTAGACAATAGAGATAGACATAATATACTATTTCAAACTCTTTTGAAGGCCTTGGTAATACCTATGATTTTCTAATAACTACATTGTTTCGAATATACCTATCTCTTAAGTTTTAGTAAGAATATTTTGTAAGGTCCCCCTTTATCGTGTATTCCCGTAGAAACTAAATTTTTTACTTCAATAAAAGGTATTTTAAATGTAATTTCGTGTAATATCGTATTACTATACAAAATTTAAGTCAAATCGGTTCAACACTTTGGGCGTGAAAAAAAGCGCACATCGATGCGCTAAGTTACTGTGTTTTATACGTATGTACTGATAAAAATAGGTATTGCGAGTTTAACTGAGGTGATAGATATTTGATGTAATAGACTTTTCTTACAATATCCTTCTACATTGTTTTGATGTATAAATTATATTTTTAAGAGTCATCACCACGTTAACGTTTTCTTTGTTCTGCAATAAAAAGACCTACTACCAATAAATATCCTACGTAATGAGACCCGAGTAATAAGCTATCACTACACAACATTTGGTTAAAATCGCTCACATAAAAGTTTAGAGAAATGCAATACTCTTTAAAATTGAACAAATAAAGGGTATAAAATAAGGGTATAGCAGGATAATGTAGGGTCAGCGGCCTCAGAAAGATAACATCGTGGTACAAACATGAAATTGACAAAATTTCAGCTTCTCATGTCGCTGGGTTTAGGAGATAGGTATATGACCAAATACACGCTAGAACTGGTATTTTTTAAACTGTTCTTTTTTCAAAAACTATTACAGCTACACTAATAAAACAAAAACTATTCATTAGAAAAAATACTAGCGTATATTATGTATTTTTATAGATTTTTTCTATTTTATTTTCTATTTGAAATAAACAAAAAAAGTTTTTTTCACATTTTATTTATAGTTCCCACAAAGACACAATCATAGTAAAAATACATACTAATATAACCCACTATGTCTAGTATTACTACCAAATTGCAGAAATATAAAATGGATGCCACACTTAATAATAATACACAGCAAAAAAACATATTGGTACCTCTTATTACGGTCATAGGACCTAATGACTTTACATTGATCCTTTGACGCGACTCACCCTCGCTTTGGTCTTGCTAGGTACACCCTAGTACTTTTTGACGGGTAGTGTAGGTGTTTCAAAGTTCTTTTACATTTTAAAAACCAAAAATTAGGCATATTCGTTTCAGTCATACTCAAGTTTTTGTGAGAGTTAAAAACGCCAAATAATTTTTATATACATATTATATGTATATTAAGCTTTCCTTTTTTTAATTACAAGAAAATATTATAAATTGTGATACAAATTATATTAGAATAATTATATTAATCTATATCACTGTTCACGTTTATATAAAAATATATAATTTATAATAATATATACAATCTCGATAGTTTATATCCCGATATTTTTCACATGCCTTCTCATGTCACGACTTAATCTTTAGGTATGTTCGAAATAGCATTGTACAATATACCTACTTGCGCAAATGAAGCAGGCAGTGAAAATGCGAGGTATTATCAGCATAACAAAATAATGTTTTTAGAGTTTATTGATTTTCCTGTAGTACCTACTTAACATACATGAATATTCATTTTCCCGTAAGCAATTTAAATAGAAACGCTTTGTGTGTTTCATGAAAATATTGAATGTGGAAAGCCCGGAATGCAACCGCATCAACAACGTTCATTGCTAATCAGGTTAACAATTACTTACTGTCGTGGGTTTTTCATATTAGCTAAGACAATTGACTGTGCCCAAAGGAAAATATATAAACATGAACACCTACAATATTGACAACAGTTGAAGTTTGTGGCTCTTGAGTGAAGCATTATACAATATATATATACAAAAATAATAATAACGTGACAATGGTTCAAAATAGCCGCTCAATGTTACTGCTGGTCTGCATCACATTTTTGGTGATCGTTTCATCTCCGAAAAATGAAGTTCAAGCGGACAAGCTCATCGGCAGCTGTGTGTGGGGAGGAGTGAACTACACGTCCAACTGCAACGCTGAGTGTAAAAGACGTGGGTTCAGAGGAGGGCATTGTGGAAGCTTTTTTAATGTAAACTGTTGGTGCGAAACATAATTTTTTGCAAAAGAAGATAATTAAATATATAATGATCATACTCATTATACACCAAAAATAATAATAACATATAATATAATCCTCAGCGATATGATTATTAAAATATTTTTAATGAATAAGTAAATTATGTTTATTTTAATCGAAGACCAAATACTTTTAATATACTGTTTAAAAATTTAATTGGTATATTTTATTTCAATTTCCTTTTCTAATACCTTTATGTAGTCATCTACTAATGTTGTCGTCTACTAGTGCAGTTGTACTTATAGAAAAAATTTTTTTTGTTAAAACTATGACTTCTCTTTTGTTTGGCCATAGTCGCGTATAATAAGAAAGCTTAGAGAAATCGCAAATACTAAAAATCAGATCATTAAGGTAAAAACATTTGGGTAATAACTAATAAGTATTACACAGTACCTACATAACTATATTAAGTACTAGCGGAACCCGCGGCTTCGCTCGCGTTAAATCTATTCGAATTCGAACTGCTAAGCTATCGGGAATTATACGTATTATTGTAAGTCAACCATAAAAGATAGACATATGCTGTCGTGGGAAATTTTTTATATAATTTTAAGGAGAACATTTCCGTCATACATGATTTCTGTGTAGCTTTAACCATTAAGGTTGCACGCGCAACGGAAGCTTAAAAAATGGAGTAAATTCTCCCATTTTCCCAACATTTCCCTTCACTGCTCTGCTCCTATTGACTGTAGCGTGATGAAAAGCATACTATAACCAGCTCAGGAGTATGAAGAATAATTGTACCAAGTATTGTTAAAATCCGTCGAGTAGTTTTTGTTTCTATAACGGTTATACAGACAGACAGACAGACAGACAAAAATTTTACTGATTGCATTTTTGGCATCAGTATCAATCACTAATCACCCCCTGATAGTTATTTTGGAAATATATTTCATGTACAGAATTGACTTCTCTACAGATTTATTATAAGTATAGATTAGGAAATATATTTAAGTAAAATAAAATATAATTATAGTGTAGACTGTGATCTTTAAAAACACTTCTATTTTACAAATCATAGTTTAGAGTTAGAAAACAGGTGATCATAAATACATAATTATATAATTAGTCTGTATTTGTAATATAAAGGGTAGAACTAACGAGAACTATTTTTATAGTGAAGTGTTCGTAGAAAAATATTAAGCTAAAGTGATGGTGTCTTGGTAGCAAGCCTATCAAAATATTCCTTATAGGATTCTTATTAAGTACCTAGTAGACCTAGGAACTGTACACCTAGTCGTATATAGATCTAGAACTAGACCATAGACCCAGACCTATTTAGTACATACTTATAGGTATATTACAAGATAATCCTTACCATATTTAGACTAAAATACTTTCTGTGGACCAATATGATATATTATTATGAGTGAAAGTTACATTCTTACACAAAAGCTGCCTACTTATTTTGATAAACTTCAGTATAGAAGAAAAGGACCTTAGAGATGATGATGATTGTTTTTGCAAAATTGAAACTGAAAATGGGTGAAGTTTCTTATGGGAACCAATCATTTCTCAGATTAAGGAAAAAATCACAGAGCAGATGAATATAGACAATTTTATCTATTTCGTGGAAAAAATAATAATATCCTACAATTTTACTAGGAAATGAAGAACATTTTTAAGCTTTTAATGTAAAATAGGGTAAACTAATACGTAAGAATCACTTGCTGTTCGTTAGTTTCATTAAAAGTCGAAAAGAGCAGGACCGATTTGGATAAGTCTAGCCTCATCAAATGTTAATTACTTATATTAATTATGCTATTAATTACCAGTTTCAATGTATTATTTAGATGTTGTCAATTAAGATCATGTATGTTGGATTTTCCATTTTTCCTAATCGATTTTATTCATGTTTTTCTAAATATATAAAAATTAGGAGCACTGCCATTAAAAATAATTAAAATTTGTGTAGATTGAAGATTTAGTTGTATTATAGCTCAATGCAAAAACTTGAAACGTAAAAATAGTGGAACCTTTGACTTTAAATTACCAACAGAAAAAATAAAATTTTAAAGTATCAAAAAAACTTTAAAGTACCAACATAAAATTATAATGTCACGCCAATGTTGAAATAAGACTAACAGCTAATCAATTCGTCAATATTATTATCAAAGAATATTCTAATAGGCAAACTCGGCAAACATGTTGTTTCAACATATTTGAATCGAAATAATGCGACATTGCTATATTTTTTCTAATCATATTTTGAAAAATATTAGTTACATCGAAATAAATACCTATATATAAAATCAATTACCGTTCTTTAGTCTCGCGAAAACACAAATTGGTTTGAAAATAACAAAATTTGGTGAGGATCATCCTTATCACCTAGCGGAATAAATATGTCCGACCTATTCTCAGACCAAATAAACACATCAAAATCATAAAAATCGGTCAAGCCGTTTCGGAGGACTTCGATAACAAACTGCATACAATGGCATTTTACTGAGTAAAAAGCAACTATCAAACCTGACGCACCTCATAAACCAACCTACCAAGAAATGTGTCTAAAAACTTCACAGGTAATACATAATTTACTATGAAAACAATAAGTTGGAAAGTCAATTTTCAACTATACTCAGTAAAAGCACAGATCACATAAAAAGGTAAAAGAGACTCGCACTTGAGGGTATCTTTGAAAACGCGGCATAAATTGTCTTAATTTATCATAAACTACTTATTTTAACAAATGGTCATTAAACTTCATAAGCGTTTAGTTATTGTATACAAAAGTTACGTCGCTTTAGCCTGGTGAGCGGTTAATTGTGCCTTTATTTGTAAGTAGGTATTACATTTTACTCTAATTCAAGTTTTATATGATACAGTATACTGTACTTAACTTATAAGTTAACCTATTAAATTTTACTATAAGAATACTAGTAATTCATTTTTCCTTGCAATATTTTTTTGTACAGCATTATGCAAATAAAAACATGTACTAGTAGTATCTTTTAAGTACGTACTCCAAACAAAGTATTAATTAGAAAAGATTTAGATAATGACTTAAAATTACGTTAAGCTTTTTTTTTTTTATGGTAAAAAGGGGGCAAACGGGCAGGAGGCTCACCTGATGGGAAGTGATCACCTCCGCCCATGGACATCTGCAAGCCAGGCTTGCAGATGCGTTGCCGGCCTTTCAGGAAAGGGAGGGATGGAGGAGGGAGGGAAGTGGGAGGGAGGGGGGAACGCAGGCGGAGGATGAAGGGAAGAGGGAGGGGGGAAGGAAAGTGGGCCTCCCGGACTCTCACTCACCGGACGAAACGCGACAGCATAGCTGCCACTTCACGACGGTCTTCTGTGAGAGAGTGGTACTAATGAACTATACGGGGCGTGCCGGCCCATTCGGTAGCTACCCGAAGGTAACAAGCATGGCACTACCACTTAAATGGCTGCACGCGCCATTGTTATTAATTGGTTGGATTTTCCGTATTTTCTAATCGATTCAACTTTTAAATTGTTAATTAATTATACTATACAGATATAAATATGAAAAACTCTTGCATCGAATACATTAAAATTGTGTGTCTCTTTGTAGAAACACCAGTAGAACTAACGCTGTACAGAACAAATTTGCTCCTAACAAACGTGAAAATGGTTCAAAATTGCCGCTCAATGTTACTGCTGGTCTGCATCTCCTTTTTGGTGATCGTTTCATCTCCGAAAAATGAAGTTCAAGCGGACAAGCTCATCGGCAGCTGTGTGTGGGGCGGAGTGAACTACACATCTAACTGCAACGCTGAGTGCAAAAGACGTGGGTACAGAGGAGGACATTGTGGAAGCTTTTGGAATGTCAACTGTTGGTGCGAAACATGAGAATCTCCAATACTAGGAAAAAGAAATAACAATTAATATAACAAAAAAGTAAAGCTAACCAAAGTTCACCAATTTTGTCAGATATAATTGTTCTTAACACAAATTAAAAAACAAAGAACTTTGTGTTATTAAAGCTCTTTTCCGTCAACTGTCTCATTTCCGAACACAAGAGATACAGAATATTCAATAATATAATATCTTCAATATAATATCTTCATGAGAATAAAGTCAAGATAATTATGAATTATTAAATTTGGCAAAATTTGGGAACATGTCTAAAACGAAAAAAATTGATGTAAAATTTTTATATTTCAAAACATTTTCTTTTTTAATATTTACTAATTGAACGGATAATTTAACTTAATTTATATCAATAAATACAGTAACACTACTAACAGTTATTTTTCTAATGTATTCTTATGTATGTGATTTTAATAAATAAAAATATTTGTTTGATATAATTTATTCCTTTTATTCAAACTATTTTTTTAAAAATACATGAATACTGCCAAGTCCTACATACTACAGCCCTCATTGTAATACCTATGCCGGGTTTAACAACGAGACGTGCAAATAATACGTTGTTCCGGATTATATTTATATTAATTAATAGAGTAGACCTCTTTATGCAGATTATATTATTTTATATTAATTAAATATATAGATATTCATGGCATAATATATGGTTTTTTCATTAACATACGTTGTACCGTTTTTATTGCACGAGCAGATTAGTAATTAGTTTCGGGAAAGATGTTTTACAATTCCTAATACCGAAACATTCTGTAAATATTTATAATCTATTCAGAAGTTTTACACGATTTCCATAATGGTTATTTCTGAAATTAAAGTACGAGAAATAGATGTACCTTACAAATTCAATTCCACTCATAGGAATGGAAGTAATGCTACTTTTACTTATACCTACAAGCAATAATCTTTTTATCACTGTGAAGTCACTGACAATAACTACTGGTATTAATCAGGCGAACAACCAATATTTTATACTTTTAACTTTAAAAATGTAAGGAACATTTACATGTTTTTAGTAGTTTTCAATTAACATAAAAAATTAAGCTACTTATCAAAAAGAGCCTTTCCTACTATTACTATACTTACTATATAATTATTATTTACTAGCGACTCATCCTCGCTTCGCTCGGGTTCGTCTAAGTTTAGACTCAGCAACGCCAGGGGTTCTGCTAGTTAAATTAAAATAAACAATATTTCTGACTCCTCCTTTTTTGAAGTGGGTTAATATATATTTATAATAAAAGCAGCCTAAGTTACGCCTTATAACATTAGCTGTCTTCGAGTGAAAGTCCCGTCATAATCAGTCCAGCCGTTTCAGAGATTAGCCGGAACAAACAGACAGACAGACAGAAATTAAAAAAAAAAACAAAAATTATGTTAGTACCGTAGGTATATACTTTCATATGCATTTATGCAACACAAAGAAATCATCAATATCTTGAACAATTAATCGTATTAGATACACCTAGTAAACAAAAAAACATATTATTCAGAAATTACGCTCCAAAAGATACATGATGGAAATCTTTTGTTTTCGCAATATTTGTTTGAGTCATGAAAACATGAGTATCATTGCTGTGTACACAAGTCAATAAAATATTTAGATTACTTTTGAGTGTACCTACTACATACCTACTGTGTGTTTGTGTAAATTATAGTAAGTTGTTTATCGACGACTCTTTGGGCTCAGTTGGTAGTTACCCTACTTTCTACGCTAGCGGTCGCGGGTTCAAGAACCGCTGGGGGCATTCTTTTGTTAAGCACGAATGTTTGTTCTCCAGTCATGGGTGTTTATATTTATAATATGTGTGTATTTAAGAGTTATGTAGTATATCAATTATCTGGTATCCGTAACACAAGCATTGTAGCTTACAACGGTACTGGATGGCGCTGTTGTAAGAATGTCCCAAGATATTTGGTTATTTTTGTTTTCAATTTACGTTTTCTATGTAAATCCATTTTCTACACTGAACACTCCCATTTGATTTCTTTCCGGGTGACATGGGTTTAATGAGACATGAACTCGAAGAACGTTTTTATCACGAAATCGTTGAGTTTGAAAAGCAAGGTACATTAGCTTAAATATTACTAATTGTATATCCTTCTTTAAATCATTCCTTACTAATACTAATGCTAATTTAATATAATAATTAGCATAGATATGTATAGATTGAAAAAAATTATAATATATAATAATATAATATAAGAATTTTAATTTACATAACGATAATCAACTTTTGACAAAGTTCTTTAAACAAGAAAAAACAATAGTAGTAATATAATAGGGTAGATGGACGTCATCTACGCCTATAGACTGCTCTTGAGACCTTTAAGTTAAAGTCTGGGCTAGTGAGACACTAAAGAAGGGCTCAAAGTAAAGGAAATATTTTCTATAACTATATAAAAATATACAATTTGTATATAAACTATACAAAAATATTTTAATCCTTCCTTGATAATGATTAAGTATTCATAAATAAGCCCACTATGCGTATTCAGAGCGATGGCAACAGCTGACTAATATTACTTGAAGCATTTACTCATAGATATTTAGCAATAAATAAAATTTTAAATATCTATAGTCTATACATATAAATAAAATTGTAGTGTTTGCTTTTAATATCAAATTAATAAGTTTTCACTAAATGCATATAAAAGTATATACGATACTAGCAACGAAAAACCAATTTATAAAATTTTGTCTGTCTGTCTATCTGTCTGTTTGTTCCGGCTATTCTCTAAAACGGCTGTGCTGGTTTTCATAGGACTTTCGCTCACAGATAGCTAATGTTATAAGGCGTGACTTAGGCTACTTCCTTACCGACTTCAATAAAGGAGGAGGTAGAAATTTTATTTATTTTAACTAACGGAACCCGTGGCTTAGCTGATGCTAAACTTAAAGTAATTAAATAATATACGTATTCTATAGTAAGCCTTCAGTAACATAAACTCGAATAACAATATTTTAAATAATTGTATTTACATTTCGCATACGCTTTACAAATGTTATATCTCTGACACGAAAACGAATAACGTTTAACGCGTACTGTTTTGTCCGAATGCTCATTTCCCGTACCTTGATAATGTTTAATATATAATCTTTAAAAAAAATCTTCTATAAATCATTAGTGGTTAGTATAGAAAATCGAAGAAATTTTCAAATATCTATAAATCTATATAATAGGTATCTCCTTATAATATTAATTTAATAAACAATAATTCTCTATACTTAGGTATTTACATATTAATTATAATCTATGAATTACGATTCATTGTAAAATTATCTTGTTATTAGAAAATTTAAGATAATGTATTTTCGGTATGTTTATTTAGGGCTTGTGCGTTTATGGTTAGAACTACTAGACCGATAAGAAAAATATAATTTAATTTCCTAAAAATCTACCTTATTTATTTAGAAATGAATTATATTTATTCAGTAAAGACTATCTCATATCATATTACACTACGAATTTAAGAAGCGGTTTTGCGTTTGCAGTTTGTAGTGATCCTACTTTCTTGCGCCCGCGGTCGCGGGTTCGAGTCCCGCTGGGGGCATTCGTTTGTTAAGCTCGGAGTGTATATATATATGTAGTATATCAATTGTCTGGTGTCCGTAACACGAGCTTCGTTGCTTATCACGGAGCTAGAGGGCGCTATGTGTAACAATGTCCCAACATATCTTAACCTTAATTAAAATTAAAAATATATAGTAAAGTAATAATAACAAATTAATATCTATTAGATATATTATGTAAGATAAAAATTAAAATGTCAAAGGCTTGCTGTGTTTGTATTAGATATGTAAGTAAAATAATTGTTTCTGTTGGATTAATTTGTGTGTTTTAGAAGTCGGTAGTATTAGTACATAAATAAAAAAACACGAAAAAATGTTTTAAAGATGAGCACGATTTCTTAATATCAGTTATGAACTTAACAATTAGATAATTAGGAAAGACAAAGTTAATGCGCACGGACCATTCTAATTAATTACTTGGATTTCCCGTACCTGCTAATCGATTTAACTATTTGTAAAGATATAAATACTAAGAACATTGGCATTGACACCAAGAGTTTTGGTTAGTGGTTCTTAACGGAAGCACCTGTAACTAAGTCACTGTACAAGAGCAAGGAAGTATTAAGAAACGTGAAAATGGTTCAAAATTGCCGCTCAATGTTACTGCTAGTCTGCATCTCATTTTTGGTGATCGTTTCATCTCCGAAAAATGAAGTTCAAGCGGACAAGCTCATCGGTAGCTGTGTGTGGGGCGGAGTGAACTACACATCTGACTGCAACGCTGAGTGCAAAAGACGTGGGTACAGAGGAGGGCATTGTGGAAGCTTTTGGAATGTCAACTGTTGGTGCGAAACATAATATCTATCACTTGAAACTAGATAGCGACATACTTAACGAGAACTGAAAACTATCTTAAGTCGTTTAGATAACATCAAATAAAATTTATGAAAATGGACAGATCATGACAAGACTAATAAAAGAAAATTTGTAAAAAATCTAGAGAAAATTGAGTTTTAGTAATATCTTAAATTAATAGATGTAATTACGATAAATACCTGTCCTATATAGCATCTGAAGATTTAAGATTTGTTTATTTTTATGTTATAGTGTTATTTATTACTAAAATCTTTTTTTAAATAAAATGTACTTAATAAAAAATATAAACTAAATGTTTCTTTTTTTATTTATTTATCATCACATATCACCGACGAATTCATCATCGCATAGTTTATTCTTGAAGCTGCTTGACTATGTGAATCTGAAACGGAATAAAACCTATTGAATGAATATTGATCCCTCTCTTACTTTCCACTGCTGGGCGTGGGCGTCACCTTAATGTGAAGGGAATCTGGCTATAATCAACCACACTGATAAAGTACGAATTTGCTGACTTTATCTTCACGTCTTTCGAAAACTCACTACGTTCTCTCAAACATTCAGGTTTTAAATAAAATAAAAATCGAAATATACTCTATTCAAATAAACTTTTACATGCACTGTTGAATTCACTTTAAGTATTTTCAAAATTTAAGATAAGAGCGCGAGCAATCGTAGAAGAGCCAGCTAGAAAATTAACATTTGTCTTTTTAAAATAATATTTGTTTTACACGATTTTTTCTTTAAAAGAAAGTAATCTTGTTAAAATGATTCGCATATGAGGATATGAAAGGTGGAAGACTTAGCTTTGAGCCCGCTTCCCTTTTTTTCGCGCGAAAAGTATTTTTTTACTGAAGTTTAGTTCGTAATTATAAATATATTTTTTATGTTTTTTACAATACAGTCAAAATCAACTAATATTAACATTGTTTATTTTGCGCTTTAATAGTAATAACGCGTACGAATGCTTACCCTTTTGATTTTTATTTTGACTAATACATCAAATGTCGATTTTTCTTTACTTTAACTAAATTGAATACCTACATTTAATTTTTTTTGACATACCTTCTATTATTAAGACATTTTTTTATTTATAATGATGTGAAACTTTTCATAGTCTACTTTGCTTTTTTTGCTTTTTACTAGTTGCAGAATCATGTCAAAAATCATCAAATCAAAAAGGGTATGCGAACCCTAATTCAATGAACTTAACGATTAATCATATGATACAAAGATATGGTTGTCAGGTTTTACAGATACGCTTGAAAAACATCTACTAATTAGAAAAGAGATATAAACAGAAAGAATTAAAGAAATTAGAAAACAGACAAGGAAAGGAAAACTCGAGCTAAAGTAGGTACCTAATGAAACGTAAATTGTAAAAGACTAATTACAGATATTTCATATAGACTGACGGTATATTTTAATATTTTATTTTAGAAACATTTAATTTTTTTGTTACTTTTTTAAGTATGATAATAATCATAGTTAGTTAGTTTTATGATAAATAAATACCAACTCTTTATAATTTAAAAAAGTTATCAAGTTTAATAAGCTTTTTAATTACGCTGTATGAATCCACCACATTATATACGAAAGTATCCTGCCTGCTGTACGAACGCGCCCCACGCGTGGGGGGCATTCATGCAAATTCCTCATCGTGGAAAAATGGCTATAACTCTTTAAACTTGTGACAAAATAGTTTCAGACTTTTTTTTACTACAATAGGTGCAGAAACTAGATAATTTTGACAATTAATCATAGAGTAAAAAAATAAAATTTAAAAAGTTGTTACCTTCGGGTAGCAGCCGAATGGGCCGGAACGCCCCGTATAGTACGGTATAGTACCACTCTCTCACAGAAGACCGGCGTGAAGTGGCAAGTGAGAGTCCGGGAGCCCACACCCCATCCCGCCTCCCTCCATCCTACCTCCCTCTTCCCTCCCTCCCTTTCCTGAAAGGCCAGCAACGCATCTGCAAGCCCTGCAATGTTGCAGATGTCAATGGGTGGAGATGATCACTTCCCATCAGGTGAGCCTCGTGCCCGTTTGCCCCCTTTGTCCATAAAAAAAAGTTTACATTATATACGAAAGTATCCTGCCTGCTGTACGAACGCGCCCCACGCGTGGGGGGCATTCATGCAAATTCCTCATCGTGGAAAAATGGCTATAACTCTTTAAACTTGTGACAAAATAGTTTCAGACTTTTTTTTACTACAATAGGTGCAGAAACTAGATAATTTTGACAATTAATCATAGAGTAAAAAAATAAAATTTAAAAAGTTGTTACCTTCGGGTAGCAGCCGAATGGGCCGGAACGCCCCGTATAGTACGGTATAGTACCACTCTCTCACAGAAGACCGGCGTGAAGTGGCAAGTGAGAGTCCGGGAGCCCACACCCCATCCCGCCTCCCTCCATCCTACCTCCCTCTTCCCTCCCTCCCTTTCCTGAAAGGCCAGCAACGCATCTGCAAGCCCTGCAATGTTGCAGATGTCAATGGGTGGAGATGATCACTTCCCATCAGGTGAGCCTCGTGCCCGTTTGCCCCCTTTGTCCATAAAAAAAAGTTTACAAACACTTTTCCCTACATATTATTATAATAAACAAATGATTATTATCTGTATTAGTCGCCCAAAAAGTACTAATCATGGAAAAAAACTAATTATTTTATTATAGAATCTAGTATTTGTATTTTTCCTATTTACTTATCAAGTTTGATCTGTTTCTAAAGATATAAATAGGGAAGACATCAACATAAGTCACAGTTAAAGTTTGTGCCTCATAACTGAAGCATCAGAATTACTAAAACCTCAATCAACAGTAAACTATAAACGTGACAATGGTGCAAAATCGCCGCTCAATGTTGCTGATGGTCTGCGTCACATTTTTGGTGATTGTTTCATCTCCGAAAAATGAAGTTCAAGCGGACGTACTCATCGGCAGCTGTGTGTGGGGCGCTGTTAACTACGTATCTAACTGCAACGAAGAGTGCAAAAGACGTGGATACAAAGGAGGACATTGTGGAAGCTTTGCTAATGTCAACTGTTGGTGCGAAACATAATGTTTTTAAATAAACAAATGTTAACTAAACATGTATGTAGTACACGTAGTAAATATTAACAATCTATATATATGCCACCCGCCAAGATAATCAGACATCATCTATTTTGGCACATTTAGGAAGTATTTTTTTAATAATTTGAAATTGGTACCATTTTTAATGTACCTATAACTAACTATGGTTTGAAATGCTTTTATACAATGTTGTAATAAAATATTATTTTTAAACATTTATTGGTTTTATTCTGTATATAATACCTTATCTTATATAAAAATCTCGTGTCACAGTGTTTGTTATCAAACACCTCCGAAACTGCTTGACCGATTTTTGTGATTTTTTGTAGGTCTGAGAACAGGTCGTAGGCTATATTTTATTCCTCAATTTTTTGACACTTTGTAAGTATTTAAAATACAATAAATGAAATTGAAGTGTCTGTTTAATCTCTATCTCTAATAATCTAAATTCATATTCATGAAAGTATATACGGTACTAAGACTAACATTAATTTTTTTATTTTTTTTTCTGATTGTTCCGCCTAATCTCTTAAATGGCTGGACCGATTTTGACGGGTATTTCACTCACAGATAGCTAATGTTTTAAGGCGTGACTTGTTTACCGACTTCAAAACAGGAGGAGGTAGAAATTTTATTTATCATAACTAGCGGAACCCGTGGCTTCACTGACGCTAAACCTAAGGACAAACCCAAGCGAAGCGAGGGTGAGTCGCTAGTAAATAAATAATATACGTATTCTAAAGAAACCCTTTAGTAACATATACTCGAATAACAATTTTTTAAATATTTATTTACATTTCGCATACGCTTTACAAATGTTATATTTATGACACGAATACGAATAAGGCACGCATTTATTTACTTCGCTTTTAAAATGACACTCGATAAGTTACATTTGTACTAATGCTCATTTCACGTACCTTGATAATGTTTAATAATAATCTTTTAAATAAAATCCTTCTATAAATCCTTAGTGGTTTAAATATTCACTAATTATATCATAGAAAATCGAAAGAAGTTTCAAAATATCTATAAATATATATCTATATTTACAAACTTATGTACCTACCTTTTTGTAATTGTAATTAAATAAACAATAATGCTTTATACTTAAGTATTTACATATTAGAACCGATACCTATATAGATTTATATAATATGTAACCTACCTCCTTATAATAGTAATTAAATAAAAAATAATTCTCTATACTTAGATATTTACCTATTAATTATAATCGATACGTCGTCTAAATTTAAGATAATGTATTTTCAGTATGTTTATTTAGGTAAGTGCGTTTATGGTTGGAACTACTAGACCCATAAGAAAAAAAAAATTAATTCTAAAAATCTTCCTTATTTATTTAGTAAGGTTTTATATTTATTTAGTAAAGACTATCTCATCATATTACGCTACGAGCTTAAGAAGCGGAGCCATTATCCATAACAACTTTATCGTAACCTAAACAGATGAGTAATGAGTATGTCAGCTAAATTAGAACATTTTTTGTTTTGATTAAAATTTTTACTTCATAAGTACATTTTTTTATCGAACGACCAGAATGTATAAGTTCTACAGATAAATAATGAGGTATCTATAGTCTATACTAATACGAGTATTATAAACCTGAAGAGTTTGTTTGTTTGTTTGGTTGAACGGGAGTAAAATATTTCTTTTGATTTTCAGTCTTTAGAACGCGAGTGGAGTCGCGGGAAAGGCTAGTCTTTTAATATTTCGTTTACCAATTTATAAGTTTTTTTGAATATTTGGACGCCCATTACTCTGAAACGAAACCTGTACATCGATTGGAGTTTATTATATACGAAAGTGAATATAAATGCATAGATGTAATATTGGATATAATATCGTCTTTGGACTAAAATGAATGTAATTCAAAATATTTTATAAGAGCACTTGTAACTTTAAAAATGAGCTAGTATAGTACTTCGTAATGTATATATAACAGATCAAAGTAGCTTTGAAATTGAAAATTGGGATACTTGTTGTGTTCAATGTGTATCTATAGGTACACTCACATTTAGAAATGTAATTTGTATAATGTCTATTTTATATTGAAACTAGCTGTACCCGCGGCTTCACCCGCGTTCATTTTTTAATTGCTAATCAACCTCATTGGGTTGATCTGTAGGAAAAAAAAATTGTCTAAAAAATAAAAAATAAAATTTAGGGTTGGACTACCCTTAACATTTAGGGGGATGAAAAATAGATGTTGGCCGATTCTCAGACCTACTCAATATGTTCACAAACTCTTGAACTCCTCCGTTTCGAAGGAGTTCAAGTTCGAACCCCGTGACACGAGAATTTTATATATAAGACAATTAAAAATATATAGTAAAGTAAAAACAAATTAAAATCTATTAAATATGTAAGTAAAATAAAAATTAAAATTTAAAAGACTTCTTACTGTTGTATTAATTTGTGTGTTTTAGAAGTCCGTTGTATTTAAAGTATATAAATAAAAAAAATACTTCGAAAAAGTGTTTTAAAGATGAGCACGATTTCTTAATATCAGTACTGTTATGAACTATTAGATAATAAGGAAAGACAAAGTTAATGCACACGGACCATTCTAATTAATTACTTGGATTTCCCGTACCTGCTAATCGATTTAACTATTTGTAAAGATATAAATACTAAGAACATCGGCATTGACACCAAGAGTTTTGGTCAGTGGTTCCTAACGGAAGCACCTGTAACTAAGTCACTGTACAAGAGCAAGGAAGTATTAAGAAACGTGAAAATGGTTCAAAATTGCCGCTCAATATTACTGCTGGTCTGCATCTCATTTTTGGTGATCGTTTCATCTCCGAAAAATGAAGTTCAAGCGGACAAGCTCATCGGCAGCTGTGTGTGGGGCGGAGTGAACTACACATCTGACTGCAACGCTGAGTGCAAAAGACGTGGGTACAGAGGAGGGCATTGTGGAAGCTTTTGGAATGTCAACTGTTGGTGCGAAACATAATATCTATCACTTGAAACTAGATAGCGACATACTTAACGAGAACTGAAAACTGTCTTAAGTCGTTTAGATTACATCAAATAAAATTTATGAAAATGGACAGATCATGATAAGACTAATAAAAGAAAATTTGTAAAAAATCTGGAGAATATTGAGTTTGGTAATATTTTAAAGTAATATATGTAATTTCGACAAATACATGTCCTATATAGTATTTAAAGATTTAATTTGATTTATTTATTTATTTTTATTTCATAGTGTTATTACTAAAAATCTTTTTTATATAAAATGCAATAAAAAATATAAACTAAATGTTTCCTTTTATTTATTTACTTTTCATCACATATCACCGACGAATTCTTCATCGTGTAGTTTCTTCTTGACTATATGAATCTGAAATAGAATAAAATCTATTGAATGAATATTGATCCCTCTTTAACTTTTCACTGCTGGGCGTGGGCGTCACCTTAATGTGAAGGGAATCTGGCTATAATCCACCACTTCATCTTCACGTTTTTCGACAACTTACGTTCTCTCAAACATTCAAGTTTTAAATGAAATAAAAATCGAAATATACTCTATTCAAATTATATACTTTAACATGCACTATTGAATCCACTTAAAGTATTTTCTAAATTTAAGATAAGACCGCGAGCAATCGCAGAAGAGTCAGCAATAAAATTAACATTTGTCTTTTTAAAATAATATTTGTTTTTTTACGATTTTTTCTTTAAAGGAAAGTAATCTTGTTTAAATGATTCACATATGAGGAATTCAAAGGTTTAGCTTAGCTTGGAGCCCGCTTCCCTTTTTTTCCAAGCTAGCACATTACAAGTGAGCTACGACTTTTATTAAGTAATTGTGACACTGTAATTAACACTACTGTAATTTAGTCTTTCTTTAGACATAAAAAGCAAGTGAATTATATTCACATGAGATATGAAGATCGAATATGACCACTAGCTTTCCGAATTATGGAATTTGATTAAAGTAGTAATTATGTTTGTTTATAACACAGGTCACAGATGTTTGCTGAAATCCTTCGAAACGTCGGGAATCATAAATCAAAATATATCCTAGAAAAAATCTGATTGTTTGTCCAAGTAGGCATATTGTTTAGACGTTGTTTATGTATTTTCTTAAGTAGGTACATATTATTATAATAAACAAATGATTATTATCTGTATTAGTCGCCCAAAAAGTACTAATCATGGAAAAAAACTAATTATTTCACTGTAGAATCTAGTATTTGTATTTTTCCTATTTACTTATCAAGTTTGATCTGTTTCTAAAGATATAAATAGGGAAGACATCAACATAAGTCACAGTTAAAGTTTGTGCCTCATAACTGAAGCATCAGAATTACTAAAACCTCAATCAACAGTAAACTATAAACGTGACAATGGTGCAAAATCGCCGCTCAATGTTGCTGATGGTCTGCGTCACATTTTTGGTGATCGTTTCATCTCCGAAAAATGAAGTTCAAGCGGACGTACTCATCGGCAGCTGTGTGTGGGGCGCTGTTAACTACGTATCTAACTGCAACGAAGAGTGCAAAAGACGTGGATACAAAGGAGGACATTGTGGAAGCTTTGCTAATGTCAACTGTTGGTGCGAAACATAATGTTTTTATATAAACACATGATAATATATATATGTAGAAAACGTAGAAAGAGCTATATATATGTATGTATATAACACGTCAAGATAATCTACTTTGGGACTTTTGCGAAGTATTTTTTTTAAAACATTAACAACCCGAAATGAATCTGAATTGGTAACAATTTTTTATGTATGTAACTACGGTTTGTATTACTCTTGTACAATGTTTGAATAAAATATCATTATTAAACATTTATTGGTTTTATTCCGTATATTATCTTTATTCCTAAGAGCTCGTGAACTGGGATTGCGGGCTTTTGGGATACCTACTATAATAGTGTGCTACGTTTTGCTTAGTGCGTGATAGTAAATATCATGTTGATAAATAATATAAAGTACCTACTCATAGTGTTAGAAAAATTAGAAAGAGAAATGTAAGAAAAGAAAAAGAAATTCTCTGACCGATTCCGGCCATGACGGAATCTCGTCAAAATAGCCAACTGCGCAGGAATTTTTATTAGTACTACATTTTTTTGTCA
Source organism: Boloria selene (assembly GCA_905231865.2). Classification (NCBI taxonomy): domain Eukaryota; kingdom Metazoa; phylum Arthropoda; class Insecta; order Lepidoptera; family Nymphalidae; genus Boloria; species Boloria selene. The sequence continues at coordinate 10,353,776 of HG993141.1, forward strand.
TGCTATCTAAGTACATACTTAAGTTGTTACTCTCTATAATAATAATTAATAAAGACAATAATACTTATCTATTATAATCAATACGAACTATGACGCATCATAGGGTATTATCTTTTTTTAGTTCTCATTTTAACAGTTGAGCCACGTGTGTGATTATGTTGCTCTGGTAGATTACACAAATATTCTTATCTATACCTTAATTATTATAATGTTATAATCTAATTTCGCTTACTCATAATATATTTATCAAAATTTTACGTATGTAATTTCGGCTAACTGTACAGTACCCTACTGCACAGTTAGCAAGATACTATATAAGTATATCACATATTTCAATAAGTCTTAGTTAGTGCTTGGCTTGCACTAATAGGATACTTCGTTCATAAATTGGGACAGCTAAACTCACAAAATCTTTAAAAGAACTAGCCACTTTATTCACGAAAGTGAATAAAGTGGTTAGATAACTGGTTTGATATTAAGTCAAGACTGTTTTGCAAACATCGAGTTCATATCTTTAACGTGATTAAAATAAGTTTGTATTTTCCAGAAGACCTGAAAAGCATTGCTATAACAACTATATAGAGAAATTCCTTGTTTGTACATCCGGAAAACTGACTTTTGGCTATGTTACAAGATCACGAATCACACATAAGAGAACTGGCTCTCCGTAGAGTTTTAAAGTCAAGAAACGAGTGTAAGGGAAAGAAAACCGAGAGTTTTAGTTTGCAAATATTAAATTTATTGCATTGAACAATTATGATTAATTAACTAGTAAAATAAAAAATGACAGAACCTCCAAAATATATGAAATATAGTGACGCGATAATTCCAGACATGATCTCCTCAGGTGGTAATTTATTTAAAATTGAAAAGTATCCTTGCCACACTCAGATGAAACGTTACGTCAAGCTTGTAACTGAGGCTTCGGCATCTGATTATTTATCAGAAGCCAGAGAGGATTTATTCGTTCTAGCATAAAGTCAAGGCAAGATATACCAATATGCGACACAACGTTTTTTAGGCAAAAATCAGAGTCTGTGCTAAGCTTCTGATTTCGAAAGTTAAATCTCACTTTTGATGCCTATTATTTTTTTATTATTTGGTTAGAAGTCGTGTTATTATTTTAAAGCTATTGCATAAAAGTTTTGGCAAAAAATTTAGCTTAAATAAAATCTTTAGATAAAGCTGAAATTTGTACTTTTCTTAAAAATTAAAATCTGATGCGCCACCTTAACATGTTGACATAGAAACTTAAAATTAAGTTTTAAGATCTCTGATAATGTAGAACATCCATTGGTAACACAGGAATAACGAAATTAAAAAAAAAAATTTTTCGCTCCACCCTAATATATATATGCCACCCGCCAAGATAATCAGACATCATCTATTTTGGCACATTTAGGAAGTATTTTTTTAATAATTTGAAATTGGTACCATTTTTAATGTACCTATAACTAACTATGGTTTGAAATGCTTTTATACAATGTTGTAATAAAATATTATTTTTAAACATTTATTGGTTTTATTCTGTATATAATATCTTATCTTATATAAAAATCTCGTGTCACAGTGTTTGTTATCGAACACCTCTGAAACTGCTTGAACGATTTTTGTAATTTTTTGTAGGTCTGAGAACAGGTCGTAGGCTATATTTTATTCCTCAATCTAGAGAAATCTCTATTTAAAATATTAGGTTTTTTTATTTTTTTGACACTTTGTAAGTATTTAAAATACAATAAATGAAATTGAAGTGTCTGTTTAATCTCTATCTCTAATAATCTAAATTCATATTCATGAAAGTATATACGGTACTAAGACTAACATCAATTTTTTTATTTTTTTTTTTCTGATTGTTCCGCCTAATCTCTTAAATGGCTGGACCGATTTTGACGGGTATTTCACTCACAGATAGCTAATGTTTTAAGGCGTGACTTGTTTACCGACTTCAAAACAGGAGGAGGTAGAAATTTTATTTATCATAACTAGCGGAACCCGTGGCTTCACTGACGCTAAACCTAAGGACAAACCCAAGCGAAGCGAGGGTGAGTCGCTAGTAAATAAATAATATACGTATTCTAAAGAAACCCTTTAGTAACATTTACTCGAATAACAATTTTTTAAATATTTATTTACATTTCGCATACGCTTTACAAATGTTATATTTATGACACGAATACGAATAAGGCACGCATTTATTTACTTCGCTTTTAAAATGACACTCGATAAGTTACATTTGTACTAATGCTCATTTCACGTACCTTGATAATGTTTAATAATAATCTTTTAAATAAAATCCTTCTATAAATCCTTAGTGGTTTAAATATTCACTAATTATATAATAGAAAATCGAAGGAAGTTTCAAAATATATATAATCTATATATTTACAAACTTATGTACCTACCTTTTTGTAATTGTAATTAAATAAACAATAATGCTTTAAACTTAGGTATTTACATATTATAACCCTTACATAGATTTATATAATGTGTACCCACCTCCTTATAATATTAATTAAATAAAAAATAATTCTCTATACTTAGATATTTACCTATTAATTATAATCGATACGTCGTCTAAATTTAAGATAATGTATTTTCAGTATGTTTATTTAGGTAAGTGCGTTTATGGTTGGAACTACTAGACCCATAAGAAAAAAAAAATTAATTCTAAAAATCTTCCTTATTTATTTAGTAAGGTTTTATATTTATTTAGTAAAGACTATTAGTAGAGGAAACCGTGGAAGATCGACCTTCACCGATCTGATAACCAGATGAGACATATTTTTTATCGAATATAATTTATAAACAAATATGCCTATAATTACTTGCCTATCTGAAAGTGCTCATGGCTATTTTTAGCTGGGCTTTAAGTATGATTTTTTGCAGGCAAGTCTATATGACTGATTTTGTAATAAAATAATCTAAAATTTGATATAACTTTCGATAAGTTAGCAGAACGATGGAGTCACCTATATTGACTTACCTGTTTACATCGGCTTTGGTAGCTATACACAAAAATGAGTAGGCAAGCCTACTGAGGCATATTCTGTGTGTTAAAAACTAACAGTGAAATAAAATTCATTTGGTTATCAAAAGAATGAAAGTGATGAAAAAAAATCAATTAAAGTTAATTTAATTAAGAATAGCCATGAGCACTTTCAGATAGGCAAGTAATTATAGGCATATTTGTTTATAAATTATATTTAATAAAAAATATGTCTCATCTGGTTATCAGGTCGGTGAAGGTCGATCTTCCACCGGCTCTTAGACCATATCTCACTGTCTCATATTATTACGCTACGAGCTTAAGAAGCGGAGCCATTATGCATAACAACTTTATCGTAACCTAAACAGATGAGTAATGAGTATGTCAGCTAAATTAGAACATTTTTTGTTTTGATTAGAATTTTTACTTCACTTATTTTTAAAATTTTATTTTAAAAAATGTACATTTTTTATCGAACGACCAGAATGTATAAGTTCTACAGATAAATAATGAGGTATCTATAGTTTATACTAATACGAGTATTATAAACCTGAAGAGTTTGTTTGTTTGTTTGGTTGAACGGGAGTAAAATATTTCTTTTGATTTTCAGTCTTTAGAACGCGAGTGGAGTCGCGGGAAAGGCTAGTCTTTTAATATTTCGTTTACCAATTTATAAGTTTTTTTTTGAATATTTGGACGCCCATTACTCTGAAACGAAACCTGTACATCGATTGGAGTTTATTATATACGAAAGTGAATATAAATGCATAGATGTAATATTGAATATATCGTCTTTGGACTAAAATGAATGTAATTCAAAATATTTTATAAGAGCACTTGTAACTTTAAAAATGAGCTAGTATAGTACTTCGTAATGTATATATAACAGATCAAAGTAGCTTTGAAATTGAAAATTGGGATACTTGTTGTGTTCAATGTGTATCTATAGGTACACTCACATTTAGAAATGTAATTTGTATAATGTCTATTTTATATTGAAACTAGCTGTACCCGCGGCTTCACCCGCGTTCATTTTTTAATTGCTAATCAACCTCATTGGGTTGATCTGTAGGAAAAAAAAATGTCTAAAAAATAAAAAATAAAATTTAGGGTTGGACTACCCTTAACATTTAGGGGGATGAAAAATAGATGTTGGCCGATTCTCAGACCTACTCAATATGCTCACAAACTCTTGAACTCCTCCGTTTCGAAGGAGTTCAAGTTCGAACCCCGTGACACGAGAATTTTATATATAAGACAATTAAAAATATATAGTAAAGTAAAAACAAATTAAAATCTATTAAATATGTAAGTAAAATAAAAATTAAAATTTAAAAGACTTCTTACTGTTGTATTAATTTGTGTGTTTTAGAAGTCCGTTGTATTTAAAGTATATAAATAAAAAAAATACTTCGAAAAAGTGTTTTAAAGATGAGCACGATTTCTTAATATCAGTACTGTTATGAACTATTAGATAATAAGGAAAGACAAAGTTAATGCGCACGGACCATTCTAATTAATTACTTGGATTTCCCGTACCTGCTAATCGATTTAACTATTTGTAAAGATATAAATACTAAGAACATCGGCATTGACACCAAGAGTTTTGGTCAGTGGTTCCTAACGGAAGCACCTGTAACTAAGTCACTGTACAAGAGCAAGGAAGTATTAAGAAACGTGAAAATGGTTCAAAATTGCCGCTCAATATTACTGCTGGTCTGCATCTCATTTTTGGTGATCGTTTCATCTCCGAAAAATGAAGTTCAAGCGGACAAGCTCATCGGCAGCTGTGTGTGGGGCGGAGTGAACTACACATCTGACTGCAACGCTGAGTGCAAAAGACGTGGGTACAGAGGAGGGCATTGTGGAAGCTTTTGGAATGTCAATTGTTGGTGCGAAACATAATATCTATCACTTGAAACTAGATAGCGACATACTTAACGAGAACTGAAAACTGTCTTAAGTCGTTTAGATTACATCAAATAAAATTTATGAAAATGGACAGATCATGATAAGACTAATAAAAGAAAATTTGTAAAAAATCTGGAGAATATTGAGTTTGGTAATATTTTAAAGTAATATATGTAATTTCGACAAATACATGTCCTATATAGTATTTAAAGATTTAATTTGATTTATTTATTTATTTTTATTTCATAGTGTTATTACTAAAAATCTTTTTTATATAAAATGCAATAAAAAATATAAACTAAATGTTTCCTTTTATTTATTTACTTTTCATCACATATCACCGACGAATTCTTCATCGTGTAGTTTCTTCTTGACTATATGAATCTGAAATAGAATAAAATCTATTGAATGAATATTGATCCCTCTTTAACTTTTCACTGCTGGGCGTGGGCGTCACCTTAATGTGAAGGGAATCTGGCTATAATCCACCACTTCATCTTCACGTTTTTCGACAACTTACGTTCTCTCAAACATTCAAGTTTTAAATGAAATAAAAATCGAAATATACTCTATTCAAATTATATACTTTAACATGCACTATTGAATCCACTTAAAGTATTTTCTAAATTTAAGATAAGACCGCGAGCAATCGCAGAAGAGTCAGCAATAAAATTAACATTTGTCTTTTTAAAATAATATTTGTTTTTTTACGATTTTTCTTTAAAGGAAAGTAATCTTGTTTAAATGATTCACATATGAGGAATTCAAAGGTTTAGCTTAGCTTGGAGCCCGCTTCCCTTTTTTTCCAAGCTAGCACATTACAAGTGAGCTACGACTTTTATTAAGTAATTGTGACACTGTAATTAACACTACTGTAATTTAGTCTTTCTTTAGACATAAAAAGCAAGTGAATTATATTCACATGAGATATGAAGATCTTCTTAAGTAGGTACATATTATTATAATAAACAAATGATTATTATCTGTATTAGTCGCCCAAAAAGTACTAATCATGGAAAAAAACTAATTATTTTATTGTAGAATCTAGTATTTGTATTTTTCCTATTTACTTATCAAGTTTGATCTGTTTCTAAAGATATAAATAGGGAAGACATCAACATAAGTCACAGTTAAAGTTTGTGCCTCATAACTGAAGCATCAGAATTACTAAAACCTCAATCAACAGTAAACTATAAACGTGACAATGGTGCAAAATCGCCGCTCAATGTTGCTGATGGTCTGCGTCACATTTTTGGTGATCGTTTCATCTCCGAAAAATGAAGTTCAAGCGGACGTACTCATCGGCAGCTGTGTGTGGGGCGGAGTGAACTACGTATCTAACTGCAACGCTGAGTGCAAAAGACGTGGATACAAAGGAGGACATTGTGGAAGCTTTGCTAATGTCAACTGTTGGTGCGAAACATAACATTTTTATATAAACACATGATAATATATATGTAGAAAACGTAGAAAGAGCTATATATATGTATGTATATAACACGTCAAGATAATCTACTTTGGGACTTTTGGGAAGTATTTTTTTTAAAACATTAACAACCCGAAATGAATCTGAATTGGTAACAATTTTTTACGTATGTAACTACGGTTTGTATTACTCTTGTACAATGTTTGAATAAAATATCATTATTAAACATTTATTGGTTTTATTCCGTATATTATCTTTATTCCTAAACTGAACTGGGATTGCGGGCTTTTCGGATACTAAATATCATGTCATGTCATAGTAAATATCATGTTGATAAATAATATAAAGTACTCATAGTGTTAGAAAAATTAGAAAGAGAAATTCTCTGACCGATTCCGGCCATGACGGAATCTCGTCGAAATAACCAACTGCGCAGGAATTTTTATTAGTACTACATTTTTTTGTCATGCTATCTAAGTACATACTTAAGTTGTAACTCTCTATAATAATAATTAATAAAGACAATAATACTTATCTATTATAATCAATACTTACGAACTATGACGCATCATATGGGTATTATCTTTTTTTAGTTCTCATTTTAACAGTTGAGCCACGTGTGTGATTATGTTGCTCTGGTAGATTACACAAATATTCTTATCTATACCTTAATTATTATGATGTTATAATATAATTTCGCTTACATATTTACCAAAATTTTACGTATGTACTTTCGGCTTGCAGTAGGGTACTGCACAGTTAGCAAGATATATAAGTATATCACATATTTCAATAAGTAAGTCAATGTTCACATTTCTTTAAATAAATGTTTAGTCACATTAAAATATATAGCTGCTTTTTTGGAAAAGATGTCTGCTGATTTCTTACGATACGTCAGGAATTATGAAAATGAATCTATATAAATAAAATGATACAGGTTTGCAGTTGTGCGCGCATCACGGAAAAACTACTGTATAGATTTTAATGAAACTTTCTAAGTTTTATTTCTTAGACACTTGGCCCTCATCAAAAAAAAATGATTGCGATATCTTCATTTAATAAAAAGTTATTAAAGTTTCAAGAAACAACGATTTGTATATGCACAGCGTGTTCAGTGATGTATGTTTCCTTCTCGCGGAGTAGTGGGGCAAGCGGCGTAGCGCGCATGCGGACGAAGCAACGCGGACGAAGTCGCGGGTATCAGCTAGTCCTCAATAAAATCTAATATTTATTTTAAGTAATTATGCTGTCTAGATCTTGTTTATGTATTTTCTTAATTACACATTATTATCTATGTTAGTCACCCAGAAAGTATGAAACAAGGAAAAACACAAAGTTAAACCACACAAAAGAATTATTATTCTATTACAGTACTTGGATTTTTCCTATGTACTTGTCAAGTGAACTGTTTCTAATGATATAAATAGGGAAGACATCAACATGAGACACAGTTAAAGTTCGTGCCTCTTAACTAAAGCATCAGAATCCTAAAACCTCGAAATTTACAATAAACGTGACAATGGTTCAAAATAGCCGCTCAATGTTACTGCTGGTCTGCATCACATTTTTGGTGATCGTTTCATCACCGAAAAATGAAGTTCAAGCGGACAAGCTCATCGGCAGCTGTGTGTGGGGCGCTGTTAACTACACGTCCAACTGCAATGCTGAGTGCAAAAGACGTGGATACAAAGGAGGACATTGTGGAAGCTTTGCTAATGTCAACTGTTGGTGCGAAACATAAGGTTTTTAAATAAACAAGTGTTAACGAAACATATATGTAGTACACGTAGTAAAAATTAACAATTTATATAATCATTGTCTATTTTGTGACATTTAGAAAGTATTTTTTAATTATTTGAAATTGATAACATTTTAATGTATAACTAAGGTTTGAAATGCTTTTATACAATGTTGTAATAAAATATTATTTTTAAACATTTATTGGTTTTATTCTGAATATCTTATCTTCTCTTATATATAAAATTCGCGTGTCACAGTGTTTGTTATCGAACTCCTCCGAAACGGCTTGACCGATTTTTGTGATTTTTTTGGTTTGGCTATATTTTATTCCTCAATCTAGAGGAATCTCTATTTAAAATATTAGATTTTTTTATTGTTTTGACACTGCCTTTGTAAGTATTAAAAATCATATCGATACATATCATGAAATTGAAGTGTCTGTTTTTAATTTCAAATTATCAGTTTTTAACTTAATGCATATGAATTATGAAAGTATACCGTATATACTACTACCTACTAACATCAAATTTTTAATTGTTTCTCTCCGTTTTTTCCGGCTAATCTCTAAAACTGCTAGACCGATTTTGACGGGTCTTTCACTCACAGATAGCTAATGTTATAAGGAGTAACTTAGGCTACTTTTATTTTAGAAATTTTATTTATTTTAACTAGCAGTACGCGCGGCTTTGTGTCGTGTCCGCGCTAAAGCTAATATAATAGGGACGAACCCGAGCGAAGCGAGGATGAGTCGCTAATATAAATAAATCTAAAACATTGAATCATCATCATCATCATCAGCTCTTTTTAACGTCCCACTGCTGGGCACAGGCCTCCCTCAGTACGAGGGGATCAGGCCATAGTCCACCGCGCTGGCCTTGTGCGTGTTGGCGGACTTCACATGCCTTTCGAAAAACTTGTTAGGTTTTCTTAGACATGTAGGTTTCCTCACGATGTTTTCCTTCACCGTAAGACAAGTGGTAATCATGATATAAATGATTCGCACATGAAAATATCAAGAGGTGCGAGACCCGGATTTGAACCCGCATCACTCGGTTATCCAAGCGACGCGTTACCTCTGGGCTGCCACTGTCTACATTAATAATTAGTATAAGTATTATACAACATTGAATTATTATTATAAAAAAAAATTAAAACTTCTTGCGATAATGTGCAAAAACAACATTTATCATATATAATTTTTCATATATAAATTGTGACAGGTCTACTCACTAGGGCATTGCTGACATCATATCGACATTAATATACGAAGAGTAGTAGGTATAGGAAAGAGAAATTCATAATATGGAAATATTCTCATGTGACGCTATTTTATTTGTAATTTAATGGTTTCTTTTTAATATGAGTTAAGAATATCATCTTTTATTTTATTAAAGCCTACTTCACATAGTCGTTATCAATACATATACATACGTACATATATATTACATATAAGTAAAATTGAAGTCTGTTTGTAATTTCAATTTTTTCACCTAATGCATATAAATGTAGATATGGTACTTACATCAAAAATTCAATTTTTTAATTTTCTATCTGTCTGTCTGTTTGTTCCGGCTAATCTTTGAAACGGTTGGACCGATTTTGACGGAACTTTCACTCGCCGATGGCTAATATTATGAGGAGTAACTAAGGCTACTTTTATTTTATTACAAAATTATAAAAAACATTTTGTTTATTTTAACTTACGCCCAGCGAAGCGGACTGGGTTTGCTAGTTACTAATAATAAAATGATATATAAGACAAACTGATAAACATTTATTGAATCTTGTGATTTTCCAAGAGTATTTCTTGTAAACAAAACTAAGGCTTTAATCCTTAGTTATTGTTGTATCTTCTACGAAAATCAAATAAAACGATTGTTATCTAAGTAGTATACTTATACTAATATTATAAAGAAGTAAAGTTTGTTTATTTGTTAAATTGTAAGGGGTAATCTCGGGATCTAGTGAACCGATTTTAAGGCTTTTACGCGGTAGTCCGTTTTGCAAAGTGAATCGGAGAAAAAACGGTCGAATGAAAGCGTTTCTTACGAACGCTGCCTTAACTATGAAAGATATATTTTTGAGTTCTAGAGAAAAGATGTGGAGCTTGAAAATGCCTACAAAAAAGTCAACGACAGCATATGTCTAACTTTTATATTAAAGTTACAAAAAGTAGTTTTTTTTAATATTAGTATAGATTATGCCCAATGAAGTGGGCACGGGTCAGCTAGTGTTAATATTAAATTACACAAATTTACCAATTGCATAATTTTGTGACTCAGCAGTATTTGAGATAACGTAAATCCTGAATTACACATAGGTTCCTTTCTTCTACGCGGGTAAAGCCGAGATATCAGCTAATCTCTTCTAATAGGTACTATATAAAAATCTTGTGTCACAGTGTTTGTTATCGAACTCCTCCGAAACGGCTTGACCGATTTTTATGTTTATTTTGTTTACATATATTTGATAGGTGTGATTGCCCTATGTGATAAGGGTGGCCTCCTCCAGTTTTTTACACACACACAGTTTTCAGACATTTTTATTTTTTATAAAAAGAATTTTATAAATATTTTGTTTTTATCTCATCAAAAAATATTTATGACCCTAAATTTTCATCCTTCTACAACCAATTATATAACATAAGTAGAAGAAAATCAATACAAGTAGCAATAAATCTTCTTAAACGTTCATTTCGTAAATCGTACTAATACGCTACACCACATTCACTACTTCAATGCTTTTTGTTATAGAAAAATATACCTATATAGCCAACATCTATTCGTTCGTGTTACATAAGTAATATATAAAACAGAAAAATTGACTACAAAATGACTTAAAAATAATAACTTGTTCATAAAAAAAGAATCATGAAATTCAGTCCACGATTAACTAAATATATTAGCGTGCAATATAAGCACCCACAAAAACGTACTTTGTTAAAGAAAACTTTGACAAACCATAATGTACGTTTCACTACTGATGAAAATATATTCATTTCGCGTAAAAGAATAATAACAGTGGAATTAGCGTATAACAATTGCGTGACGCATAATAATCTCGTTAGGTTAAAAGCATTTTATAAACTTTATTTCTATTAATATTAATTATTGTGCAGTTTGCATCGTGTAATGACACGAGTGGGTATCGACTTTTCCCCCGCCCCAACGATTGCCCGCCCAATATTTTAGGAGTGACGTACACAAGTTGACGAAGACTATCGATAACGACAATATACTCTTTGAATTTGTCACGCTCTCTTATTTTTAAGTCTTTGCCAAAAGTCAAACATTAATATTCTTAGTAAGACAAAGGACATTTTTGGTCAAAGATAATTGAATAAAGCAATTATACTTACTCATGTTAATTATGCAGATATCTATAAATTGCAATAACAATCATGTGAAGTAAGTTTAATCCGAAAAAGGATAAGTCAAATAAGTAGTATATTTACTTCAATAGTAAAATACAATTATAAGAATAATGAAAATAAATATAATGATTAATTATTTCATACATTTTTGTTAAATTTTAATGTCTATCGATACAAATTAAATTGTCCCCAATTGTTCAGCACTACGGATTGCTTCATTTTCTCGGTTTCCCTGCCAGTTTGTTTCCAGTTGCCAAGCAGAATAGACGTCTTGCGGCACTCGTTAATGTATCGCGAGTAAATTACATCAACCTTTCATAACACGCAACGTTCTTTCAAAGAGTTGGCCAACAAAATACCTTAAAATGTGACATTTGAACAGGAGTTTCTGTGATTCGGCTCGAAATTGGAAGAAATTGTAAGCAGATTTATAATAGTTATTGACTATTGTAGTAGTGACAATGTTACTTGTTAACTAATTATTGGGATTAACCACGCCTCAAAGAATACTGTATGCCTACGATTACTTTTACCCCCAAAACCACTACTATCACTAGTGTGTTATGAAATTTTACACTTTATAGTTTTTTATTAAAAATAAATACTTTTTACCTACCACACAAACCATTATTCTTTATTATTGGATCAAAGTTCATTGCTCGATACAATGAATTCGAGGTAACGGCGTACAGCAACAGTCGTAAAGCCTATTATCAACTTTATTACACATAACTTTATCTTTGTCTGTTGTTTTTTTGTTATGTTTATCAAATCTTATACTCCATAAGTTAAACTGAATTAAAATAGAACCGCGTAATTGAAAATCACATTGAAAATTATCTATCGTGTTGGTATACGCCAAGATACGAACTAAAATATTAACGATTGCTAATCGTGTTTGTATATAGCCTATAGCCTATAGGTATGTTTACTTCCTACACTGTAGAAACAACAATTAGTGGAAAGCAATTAGTAAGAATTTGCCTACTAAGCTTTGCATCGTGCAAAGCACTAAGCTAAGGCTTAAAGTAATTATAAAAGATTTGTATAGATATTGTATGTATGTATTCAGCCCTTTTTTAGTCCGACTGCTGGGCACAGGCCTCCCTTCGAAAAGAGGGGGATCAGACCATAGTCCACCGCGCTGGCCTAGTACGAGTTGGCAGACTTCGCATATCTTTTGAAAACTTGCTAGGTTTTCTCAGACATGCTGGTTTCCTTACGATGTGAGGAAGACAGGTGATAATCACGATAGAAAAGAAAAGATTCGCACATAAAAATCTCAGAGGGGCGAGACCTGCATTCGAACTCACACTCAGTTATCCAAGTGAGCGCGTTACCACTGGACTACCACTACCTTGTATAGATATTACTTTGCTACATTTATTATCTCTACCTTTTTTATTCTGTAAGTTATTTTCGTTGTCGCCTATGAGATTTCATTTATACTCTAGGTAATGAACTGTAGAGAAAGAGTGAGAACATTTCATAGAAAGAGCAAAATAAAATAAAATAAATAAAATGAACATGTTTTCAGCTTTTATCATATACTATAACTAGTATTCAGGAGTTTCGTGTTACCATCGAATGATTTTGCTCACTCATTCTTATTTTAAGAAAAGAATATCTTTATCATAGAACATCAATTTTTTTCGTTTATATAATATAACAACCTTATAGCAAAGTCATTAATGTACTTTTTATAAATCTACTAAAAGACATAGCAATCCATTGAATATCAATTTAAAAATATATATTTATATTTTAATCTTCTTAGTTCTTAGCTCTACGAGTACACACTATAAACATTTTACTTTACTTAAAATACGAATATCCGACTCGAACTTCACACGATGTAAGTTTAATTGAAACTTACCAAAAGAACTATTTCCACTTTAAATTTTATTTCGCAGTTTAGAAGTAAATAAAGGCAAAATTTCAATTTTATTAGAAACAAAAAGCTCTGCATTAGGTAGAGGGTTTGCCTAAAAACCAATGTTATGTGTTCAGCGCACATTAAACTGAGTCGGCAATTTTGTAATACTTTCTGTGTTTTCTTACAATTATGTCTCTTAATAGCGACTTCCTTATGTACCTAGCATAAGATTTTGTATACGTATAGTAATTACAAAAATATAACATCTTCTTTCGACATATAGGAACTTAATTAATGGTAACATATGTCCATAGATATTTGGAAGGCAAAAAACAGTAAAGGCACTATTTAATAAAAACGGTAGCAAATTTTGAAAGCTGTTTTTGTGAAGTGTCAATCAAATTCAAATCCTGCCACTCGCAAATTCTGAAACACTTATAAGTAAGCTTTCCGTAATACGATTTGTCGTTACCCATGAACAAGGGTGATTTTAAAGATATTCTACTAATTTTGTTTTTCTATTTTGTAATATAAAAAAGAGTACTTAATGAAACTGTTAATAATCGATTAGAATAATATACTAGCTTAATTTTCTTGCACGCTGCTAGATTTCTAGCTTGATTTTTCATAAACTTAAAAGCTCTCGTAAATGTGGATATTGTAGAAGCTGCTTATATTTTTAAGAGCTTTATTTCATCTCACATAAAATATAGAGACTCATAAGAATACAAATACGGCTTGCACGTAAAAGGGACGTGGCGTAATCTGAAAAAGCTACCGTAAACATAAATCGTAAAGGCAACTTCACGTATAAATGTGTTTCTAGAGTTTGCAAATGGTTCAATTTGGCAACATTTAAGATAAATCACCTAATGCTTTTGTTTCTAATGTTAGTACAAAGTGCCTGTTGTAAAGTTATTTCTGATTATTACAAGTGACTTTATTGTTATAAAAATGTTATTTTTCCGTCTTTACCGGCTGTACGTAATCAGCTATTAATACATAACTAGCCCAAATACGAGTTTGTATCATTAAAAAAAATACAACAATACCATGAAATCCTATATAAATGTAATTAGTATGTAATAATAATACACCAGAAAGTATAGGTTTTGATCTTAACGTATTATTAAAAAATCAATCAATCAATTATTAAAAAAAATTGAGATTAATTTTAAAGCTAAACCAAAAATCAAAATCAAAAAATTCTTTATTCAAATAGACTTTTACAAGCTCTTTTGATAAGCACTCATTAAGGCTATCTTAAGTACGTTAATATATTCGGGAGAGACTCCTCCCCATCACACCTCTGAGGATTGTTCAATACACCTTCCTCAGACATCTCGTATGGATAAAAACCTGACCTCATTTCTATCCTTATAGGTGAGGAACAGGGTCTAAGCGACCAGATGAGCAGATTCAATCGGTGCAGGGAACTACGGCTACGAAAATTGCTCCACACGGCAGTCCGGCGAGAGCGTACATCGCCTACCACAAGCTGGGCGCAGGCATGGAGGCCCAGACTGAGACGCCGCAGACCGAGTGCGTCTGTGGAGTTCACCCCTCCGTATTCTATGTACTGGCCACACTTTTACTTACCAGGTAATATTACATAAATAGTTTATAGTTATAGATAGATCAAAATTGTATTCAATGCGTGACCGCGTAATTTTCACCCCCAATTTTTGGAAATATAATTGGTTTTCCTCTACATACGGAAGAGAAATTTAGGAGTAAGTACCTAAGTACCTACTGAACAACTGTTCTGAATTCTGAGTAGTAATATTAATATGTTGGGACAAGACGCCTGTCGGGTGTAATATACTATAGAGAAAAAAGATATTGAATAGGTGCTTATTAGGTCGGAGGGAAAGGATATAAGGTCAAAAGAAAATGTCAAGTGTAAAGATGAAAAGCTTTGATTTCTATTCATTTCGTTCCCTTTTCATGTCCAGACAACAGCGTTGTTACCTACATAAAACATAGTACAGAACATAAAATTTCAAGTAACCATAGATGATGAAAATTATGTTGAATAATGAATGCTCCTTGGTGGGTAAAACTATAATTGCATACGTTAAACCGGTTATATTGCTATAGTGCCACTTTCAAACCATCTCATTTTATGAATTAATTGTAGTTTATGAACGACATAATGTGTACATGTAGAGGTGACCTGACACACCCTTATTTAATTTGAACGTTGACATTTAATCACGCATTTTTAGTAAAAAAATATTTTGTACCACGGACAGTACTATTCTTTATTCGATAGGCTTGCGATTAAAACATATTTCCCTCTTTAGAGAAACTCGTATAAGGCTTCGACGAACGAAAATCATGTTGTAGATTCGTTAGTTTTATGAATTAACAATATTTAGGTATCAAACTTTATTTTTTAATTATAGTTACAATAATAATATATTATTTTTTACTAGAGACTTACCCTCACTTTTAGTTCGGTTGCTTGCTACAGTTCAAAGGGAAAAACTTTTTAAGAGGAATAATTTATTATTTCTAATTGATTTTTATCGCTGTTACGCCAAAAAAGCTGACATAATTTTCAGCAATCGTCTTGAAATTCCGATCACTATTTTTTTTCTTTTATTGCGAACAGACAGATGCAGTGTAGGACTGTTTTATACTGTGTAGCAGAATAATCGATTAAAATCTTTTATTTCACTTACGTTTTTTACTATCAAAAAGATTTGTTAAACTATTGCATTGGCGATTTTATATACCTAAGTACATATAAAAAACACATTAAGAAAGGGTACCTTCTCCTTTTTGCGGTCGTTTTAAAATTTTCTAATACATTGCTTGCAACACATGGTACCACTTGTTCCTTAGGTTCTTCGTCAGATTTAAGTAATATTGCGCACACCAGCAATGCGGTAAGCGCATAGATAAGATGTAATATCCTACTTACGGCTTTAAGCTACAACTACTTTATTTAAACTGTTTTAATACTATAGAATTACACTGTATTATTACACTTATAAATGACAGATTACAATTTTTTTTCATCATTATATGTTGGGATTTCCTTTAATCAAAAATTGACCTTATCAACAATTTAGCCTTTAATAATATGTAGGTACATACATATGGATTCGATAAATAGTATAAGCTTAAAATTAATGAATTCAACCGATAGTATTCGGATAAAACTATTATTATTTATCGAACTTTTGTGGGCACATAGGTTTTGGTTATATAGTAACGATTTTTAAATGAAAAAGCTTCTATAGGCAAATCAAATTATTCTAAAATGGTACTTGTATCTGACAGACTTTAAAAGGAACCATTTTGGGTATGGCATATTAGTCGGCGGGTTTTTATGATTCTTTATTTAATTAATCATCATGTTATGTTAACTTCAATAAAACAATACATACCTAAGAGCGAAATAATCTTTTAAATAATGTTTTTTTTTTTGTTTTCAAATCGGTGTTTATTTTGTGTTCAAATATATTATGTAGAAAAAATGAAAAAATATTAGTGGAAGATATACAATGAAATATATCGTATTATAATTACTAAATGAGTAAAAGTAATTAAAATTATATATTATGTTGGTCGACCCTTGTTACCGTCAACGGTAATAAGGGTATTGGCAGACTTTATTACTGAAGATTAAATATACTGTACGAAAAGCCAGACCTTAAAACCTCGTATAAATCGCTGATTGAGATTTATTGAGATATAATAAAAAAATTTTGTTCGTTATTCCAGTATTGTGAAATTAAAACATATAATATGTATGTAGGCCAATCTCAATTACTATTATTATGTATTCTATTATATGGGTGCGTATATATGTATAAATGTTTGTATGTATGTATGTATGTATGTATGTATGTTAGTATGTATAGTATGGTATGTAGCTTATATTGTATAATATTGTATAATATTTAAGTAGTGTTTTTTTTTTGTTTAATTACTTGTATACCATAATATTATATAATCGTAGCATCAAACTGCACTATTTTAGCCTGCTTCATAACACTATTTCTCACTAACACAGGTTGGCTGGAAGAAATCTCTTATAGAGATAAGTCCACCGTTGCAAACTAAATTTGTACTTGCATTACTGTTTATATTTCTATGTGCAATAAAGAATATAATAGGATCGTAAAGATGATAAATTTAAGCAGTTTGTTAGAATTCACAGAGTATTTAAGTATATTTAAAAATATAATATACAATATTTTCGCGTTACGTAGTGTCGCCATAATCACAAGACATCGTCCTTTCTTTCTTGTATACTTCTCACGCATTCATTTCGTTTTATTCTTACATGCATACTCCTATTGCAAATTCCACGTGTACTTATATAATACTAGCTGACCCGTGCCCACGTCGTTGGGCATAAAGTGAGAGTGTTTAAATAATTTAAATTATTTTATTAATATTAAAAATTAAAAATTAAATTATCTATACTAATATTAAAAAAACTACTTTTGGTCACTTAAATATAAAAGTTAGACGTACGCTGTCGTTGACTTTTTTGTAGGCATTTTTAAGCTCCACATCTTTTCTCTAGAACTCAAAAATATATCTTTCATAGTTAAGGCAGCGTTCGTAAAAAACGCTTTCATTCGACCGCTTTTTCTCCGATTCACTTTGCAAAACGGACTACCACGTAAAAGCCTTTTTATTTTTCGGTTTTTTATATAACCTATGACACTCAGCAATTATGTAGCTTTCTATTGGTGAAAGAATTTTTAAAATCGGTTCAGTAGATCCCGAGATTACCCCTTACAATTTAACAAATAAACAAACTTTACTTCTTTATAATATTAGTATAGATTATGTTAACTTGTAAAAGAATATGCTTAGTTCATGTAAAAAAATAATATTGATGACGTAAAATGTATACGTGCGCAGTTCTTTGTTAGGCAAAATAAAGCAAAGCTTGTACAGAATTGTATATATTCATTCCAGTCACGTGTACGTTCAAACATTTATTTTATTCACATAGTAAATCTGCATTACTAAGCAAATATCAAGCACTGACCCACCCACCGTGTGCCCTATTCAAACAAAGTAATGCCATGTTGACAGTTGTTTATGGAGAAAATTAATGCTAGCCGCCCACAGTACTACCCCACTAAATAAAGTGTAAACCAAACAAAAGCGACAAAATAACAGTGAAAACTGTCGGAAAATGTAGAACGGGACTTAGTTATTCATTAAAATCTAAAGGTGAAGGGTAAACTACCCAACTAAAGTCGAAGATTTGTTCTAGGTTTGGTTTAGGACTGTCATTAGAAAGGACATGGCATTCCTTCGTTTCAAAGTACCTGGTAACTTTGGAAAGGCCAAAGTTCAATTGAAAAGTTTCATTTAGACAAGACCTCTAAAAAATATAATTATAAATACGTAGGAACATTTACTCAAGATTTAGATGTTTAATTTAGGTAAATTTCGACTTTTGATTGCTTGTTAGATCTATATAATAAAAAAAATAATAGAGATAAAGTTACTATAACGCACGTACAACCTTAGTCTCCTTGGTCACAAATGCTTATTCGTAACGTCGTGTCGGAAACCAAAAATTGAAAAAAAAAAGCTTTAAAAGACTGAAAAGATTTGAAGTTTTACTTAAAATGCCAAACATTTCAAACTATACAATTAGCTTGCCAAGTCCGTTCACACGTACATTGAAGATCGCCAATTTTAGTTTTATTTCGTTGAACGGACGTTGTGTAATACCTCTTAACAAGAAGCAAACATTAGTGTTGATTAGATATTAAGAAAAAGGAAACAATGGACAAAACAGTGGTTGTTAAAGAAAAGAATCTGAGTCACCGATGACCTTCAACTTTATATTTCTATCCACACTACACAATTCTATTGCCAATCTAGTCAGATTGGTCGTAAAATTGTATCGTGTGGAAGCCGCTTTACAAAATACTTATTACATGTAAGTATACATATCGCAGCTCTACTCTTCTAACGCCCTTGCTGAGTCATTACTACCCTAATGATTAAGCTACTCGTAAACAACATTTTCCGATAAAACAAAGGTCGACAATTTGGAAACAATCAAAATCCACCGTCACGCAAGTTTAAATTGCCCCGACTAAAGCCATTGATAGTATAGTATCTATGTACATCACCACTGTTATTAGACTAGTGTATCATTAAATATGACTAAGCATTACTTACTTAACTAATATTAAACATTTATTTAGTTTTTTACTTATACAAAAAATAATACAAATAAAATCTCCAACAAAGTCATTTCCATCTAGTAGAATACTGCTATACAAACGAAACACCGAAATCGTGAACTTAACATCAAAGCTTTAGTTTACCGCATAAAAAATATTTTTACGTTCATTTTGGCAAGCTTTATTCATACTCAAAGGCTTTTAAAATATGTAGCGTATACTCGTAAAGCGAATGACTATCTTAAATGACGATACTTTCTAACATTTATATGTATTTATGTACATACATATATCAGCACTCAACCAACATTATTTACTTGTCCCTACTACATAGATAATGGATTTTGTCAGACGTCAGCTTAAATGGCGACAAATAAAATAAAACAAATAAAATGAATGTGCGGCCATAAGTCTTCTGAATTAATTGATATACGATTAATGAAGATATGCATAAATAAATATATGTTAGGACATTAACAGACAGCGTAATCGAGATTCGAGTCCCTACTATGTACTAATGGCATTAATGCAAATATATCGAGATCGTTGATATCGGTTTTTGATGTCGGTTGGTATTGGATTTTCTGGCCAGTGACTTTCACATTAATAACCAACTAAATATAAAATAAATGTATTTCTCGACGTTAAAAAAAAGGAGGGGATTTATGTAATTTACTAAAAATTTCATTATTATTAAAAATTATAAACCCAAAATTTTTAACCTTCTCTCACACACACTTTTTTGCTTCTTTTTTTATTTAACAGTTCAATTATTATATAGGCTGATATATACTTCTAAATATTAAACTATGCATAAAAATGTACATTATTTTATCGATATAATTTTAGAAAGTCTTCATTCTATTTAAAATTCTATACATAATTTCTTTAAGCGAAGTTTCTAGATACTCGTAACTCGTAAGTGACTTTACAACTTACATTACTTAGGTACATCACATCAAGCTGAGCTCGTGTCAGATTACTTCTTGTTGTTCAGGGCCGCTTGTATGTTAATTAACCATTGCGTCAAACTCAATTTTAATTCTTGTTCATGTTTCGAAATGCTTTTGAGTATTTAGGCCAGAAAATAATAGAAGACCTCGATCAAATTTTTTTTATATATATATATAAGGTTTAGGGTCACTTACTGAATATAAAATCACAAAATGGTGAAAGATTCAGGTGGAGCTTCAAGCACCATCTTGAAAAAAAGTTTTTTATCGATATCTCGGAAACTATGCACTTTAGCGCAAAAGTTAATGGAACCATTATTGTAGAAAATAAAATGTCGCATCTTTTATTTCCTATAAACTTTTTTTTAAAACTTACCGTTCACCATTTATAGTCCATTAATTTAACCAGTTTTTCTATCTCGGCCGACAACTCTCAAAATGTTGGATTATTCAATAAAATGCATGTTCTATAAATATTTTATTTTTAATGTAGTAATTAGAAAAAGTATATAAAATCTACTACTTAATATATATATTTTTTATGAGTTGTGGATATTTTCGCGAAGATTTTATGTGATTTGATGATCGATCGATAATTGGATAAAGTAGCAATATTAACACTCAAAGAATATACTTATACAAAAACTAAAATGAAACAGATCGTAAGTGAGGTAAGTAGGTGCTGGGGAGGGAGATAAGTAAATGCTGGGAAGGTAAGTAAATGTTGTCACTTTTAATCTGACCGTTCCACGTAGCGTAGAAGCTTGAAAAGAAATTATGCAAAGCAAACGAAAGTTTGATACTCGTAGCATGATATGCATTGGAGTTCCTTCTATAACGGTATTATCGGTTGTTGCTATTCACAACCAAAGAACTTTAAATACCTATATAAGTTATTTGAAAGCTCGTTTTTCTTTTTTTGTATTCATTTTACAAAACAAAAGATCATTTTTTGTTTTTTTTTAGGCTTCCGTACCTTTAAATTAAAAAACAGAACCCTTATAGGATCACTTTAATGTCTGCCTGTCTGTCAAGAGCCTTTATTTACTTAGTAAAGGACAGCTGATGTATTTAATTACTTTTTGTATGAGGCTTTAGCTAGTACTTTTTATTCTACCAAATTAACCGTGGTTATAATATTCATATCCGTTAAATTTTTAGCTGTTGGAAAAAGGTATTAAAGTATGAGTAGACTGGTATTTTACTGGTATGGACTACAGGCATTCTTAGGTCAAAATTAAAAAAAGGTAAAGCATTAGCAGTGCCAAAACGTAGAGTCGACCTAAAAACGTCGTTTCGAGCTCTCCGTCATATTAAATGAGATCACGTTTGACCCCAAACACCACTCAAATTTGCATAATAACATACTAACAGTTGTAAATAAATATTTTATTAAAAACCCATCCATAATGTTTTTAATGCGTGATATTTATTATGATTTTTTTATTTATAATCTTACCTGTAGACCATTAGATCAACTGTATTCTCGTATTTTCCAGATATAACTTTTATATTAGTCATTTACTAGGAATTACTTGCTATTAAGAGCATGCGTCATAAATAATTGTATAAGTAAACTTTAATAGACGAGGGGATTGATCAACGGCCTTCGATTAACATACTGCATTGCATAGAGTTAATAAAGCTAATGTTATATTTATTATAATGCAATTACTGTTGGCCAGAGCAACCAGGGCAATTTAATAACCTTTTTATTATGCACTCATATTAAAGTTATAAGATAAATAGCGGTAAATAAATGTGAAGACAAACTCCAAAATTAACAATATTTTTTTAATTTAGGTTGGCCCTCTAGGTTAGGTTTGCCGTCTACCTCATGAATAGTATTTTAATTCTTATCTTCGAAAAATGTCACGGTAAACTAATCTATACTACAATCCAGCAACAGTAAGTAAAAGTAAGGTAATGGATGGGTCTTCGTTTGAACATTTGGCTCGAAAATAAAGACGTAGTAGCTATATACCAAAACATTAGGACTACAATAGTACTGTTATTAATTTTATATCTATATTAAAGGTTAGGATTGTTAGAAAATGTTTTTATATTTTACATAAATATTTAAAGATACAATAACAAAATATAGCTTTACCTTCTTTGTAATCCTGATATAGCTCCCAATAATTACTTTGATTTAAAATATCTAGAATTAAATTAAATAATTTTATCAGGCACTTTGGTGTTATTTAGATTTTTTTGGAAATTGTGAGTAGGCACTGTCTGTAATAAGTATCTAAACCTCTGAGACATCAAATACCTTAGTCTCTCCCGTAACCATTATTGCTGTAAAGCATTCGAAACGTGCGTCGGGAACCAACATACATACATATTAAAACATTTATGAACGTTAATAATTAAAAACAGTGAAATATGTAAGACTTTAAAAGTGTACATAACATTCACATTTTTTTCTTTACTAATAACACTTGCCATTTTATTCACGTTACTTTTAACAGATTGTGAGTATTGCATTACTGTTTAATAATACTATTTAACGAATAATAGAGACTAAATTAACGGATTAAATCAAAAATCAATCACTTATTATTTTTAAATCATTCAAGAGTAAAGTCTAACTACTTGTATCTGCAAAACTCCCACGTCTCAAAGCTCAACATTCTCTGTAAGCCGAGATGAAAATATGTCGAGGCGTCTTCTACTTTGCAAATGAGATTTCCATTAAAATAAAGCGCCATTATGAAAGGAATAATAAATTGTGAGGCACTGGCCTCTTCCGACGAGACGTGCCGGCGCCGACACTATCGATGTTTCCAGTTGGGAATAAAATTTCTTTTTATGAGTGAAGCTTTAACAATTGTATGATATTTAAGTCTTTAAAAGCTTTTTCTGGGAACTTTCTTATGGCTACTTTCGATTCTGGTTCATGATAACTAACTTGATTATTTTGACCATAAGTGCTATTTTTATTGTGTAAAACGACAAAATTACTTATAAATTCCTTCATAATTCATTATTTAATAATAAAATAATTTTATTATTCTTTTCAAGGCATAATTTCTGAAGAGAATAATAAATTAGCTTGCACATAATAAGATATAGCAAAGGAACTCATCGCCAACGTAAATGAGGAAAATGTCTAATCAACGATCTCAGTTATAGAAGTACCTACGCGACATCAAATATTTATCAAAGACAAGAAGTGCCTAAGTACTTATGAATCTTAACCTTCAAAAGATATTAAAAATGATAAAATAAATAAAGCCTCAGTTGTCTCTAAGCAACATTTCCTACCAAAGCCACCCAATATTATAAATTCGAGCCAACTCTGCAAGGGAAAAGATTTTGTATACATGAATTTTATATAAAGGAATATCTTAGAATACGCTAGATTAAGGATTTAGCTAAAACACGTACTTACTTTATTTTTATACTGCAAAATATTTTATATTAAATTTTAAACAATTAGATCGAAAAGAATTAATAGATTTTAATAAATATTTGTTGTTGCGCATAATATACTTTAATAAAATACACTTTTAAAATTGAAATATCCGGTTGAATAAAAAAAATGCAGGTATAAGAGTAATATTTTAAATTCAATGCTTTCCATTTTTCGTAATATCCGGTAGCGAAAATAAAATTTCCCAACGAAATTTATTGTACATATTTTGTAGACGGTCTACGATGCTCTACAATACGCTACGAAATTGTAGTGAGGGCGTAATATATTGGTGTTATATTTTATAATTTATTATATACTTTATACTATTTGGCAGAATCTTTAAATGAATATAAGAATTTATCAAAATATCACGTTCGATAAATTGAAATTAATATATATAATTTAAATATTATTTGGTGTGTAATAACGGACTCGTTAATAGTGGGTTCGAGTCCCGTGGACGAGCAAGTATATGGTTTTTCTGTCAAGACCTTACCAGTAACAATCTGAATGGAAAAGTTGGTAGTGTATTACAACTATAGAAGAAGCGTTAGCGCATATAAAACCTGTGGTCTTGCACACTCGTATTTGGGCGCGTTCTTTGCACTATAATAATTTAAATGAGATCTTGTCAGCCATTTATTTAAATTAATTTTAAATTTAAAGTTTTAAAAAGTTAAATTAATTTAGTTATTGTGCATTATTTGGTATATAATACATATACGTTTACAAATATCTATTAGATACTTTTTGAAGATTTTTAATTTTCTGAAAATAAATAGCTACTGCATAGCTCCAGTCTTAGTTTTATTACTGCATCGAGACTTTACGACTATTTTATGTACGGGATACAGATCATTATATATAACGGTGCGAAGATAAAACTTTATGCTTCTTTGAAATACCTCTTACATTGAATCTACATTTGCAAAATACTGCATTATATCAGATTCTCGCCGCATTGTACAAACGCTCACGTAATTCAACATTAGGAACACCTTGTGCCTTGCACATGGGGTTCTTTCAGAAAGTCTACTTCATTTAAAGTGTTCACATTTTGCTAGCAAGCTGTTTGTCTAACACTACGAGTATTTCTGTAATTTCTTTCCTTGATATTTTATTTGGGTTATTTTTAAATGTAGGAATTGAACCGCTTGTGAATGGGAAATGGGGCGATTCATAAAAATCTAATTATATAGGGATAAAGTGAGACTATTCGTTCACTATGAATTACGACTCTTAATAGTATACTACGTATTACACAGCATAGTATATGTCTAGTAAACTAACAATATAAAACAATAACTACCTGTATACTGGTACCATAATATATTCCGCTTAGTCTGGGATTCTAAAATTAATGAACTAGTCATAACACACAATGTGCAATGTAATATATATACATATGTAAATATTTGTCGTCATTTTGATCCGGACACAAGTAAAATAATACCCCAAAGTATGTATCCCTTACACTTAGTCGTCTGCCGCATCTGTCTATCTGTCTGCTTGCGATAAACTCAAAAACTACAGTGCAGTATTTTCATACTGTTTTCACCAATGGATAGAGTGGTTCTCGAAGAAAGATTTAATAAATAGCTAATAGAACAATAAATATAATCTTTAGTAAAAATATATTATTTGTTACAGTTGTTCAACAGCGATACTGTGCGCGGCCTTCATGACAGAACATTGGGAGCACGTGTCCTGGGAGAAGAACGCACTTTCAGCTCTCGCAAACGCCTCTAACACTGCTCTTCAGTGGCTGCTTGACGAAAAAGTTGTAAAGGTACTGTGCTGTATAAGTTAAATATTTTACTTATTAATTTTTACATAGTACCTATTTAATATATAAACGTTATTAAATATTTAAACATTTTAATATGTTTATATGAAATTAAAACTACATATGTAATTGTCTGATGTTTGTATGTGTGTGTATAAATTATTTCATCGCATTATAGAAGCTGGACTTGAGACTTGGACGAAAGCTTTAAATTAGATAAGTTTTTAAGAATTAGATAGAATTATTATTTAGCTCACAGATAGATCAAGACAGTAATAACTAACTAACTGTTAAGAAATTAAAGGTGCTAGTTAAAACTAATTAAGCAACTCTATATTGATTTAAATTGCTATTGCAAACTAACGAAATTAGTTTTGAATATATTTATAGTTTTCAAATAACCACAATTCCCAGTAGTATAAAATAGCGAACGTGCAAATTAAAAAGGGTTTCAAAGCAATAAAACTTTGCAAGCAATTCATAAATTTCATTTTCATCTTAAAAACAACATTTTAAAATAAACATTATGTTATATTATGAAAATGAACATTTATCATCAATTTTAAACAAAATACCTGTCTTACTAAACGTTATCGAATCTTGGTACTAGATTCTTTTCTTATCAACAAATCTTGCTTTAGACCCACTACTTGCACTTTTTTTTCTTTCTTTCACCAGTCTTTAAAAAAAACAATTTGTCTTTATTCTCCAAATATCATTTTTTGAAATTTGTATAAAACTAGTGTGAAAAAGTTACATAACGAAATTCATTCCTTCATCGTAAGACAATTTATAATCATGTTGGTAACGATATGGATATATAAAAATATCAGTTGTGCAAGACCCGGGATTTGAACCCGTTTCACTTTCAACACGGGCGCTTAGAGCCCATAATAAGCGGAAAAATCTTTAACGATAGTTAGATAATCTTTATATATATAATTCTACTGTACGTGTGTATGTCACTGAACTCCTCCTAAACGGCTGGACCAATTTTGATGAAATGTTTTGTGTGTGTTCGAGTGTATTCGAGAATGGTTTAGATTCACAATTCGGTCCACTAAATAAGGTTTTTTTTTATATTATTTAGTTATTTATACATTTGCACAATAAATGACATATTCAATTATAAATAAGTCGTTGCTAGGCAACGCTGTTTTGCGCATGCATACTAAAACATTTCACCGGGAGCAAAAGTTTATAAAAATTTTCTATATGTACAGGACAACGTCTGTAGGGTCCGCTAGTATTGTATAATATGTAGAATATTTTAAATATATACTCAAATTAAATGTATAAACTTTATATTAAATTATTAAATTTTAACACGCTTAAATTTTAATTAGTCTTAAAATTGTTTATTTTATTAATGCAAATATTTTACTTACAAAGCTTACAGTGGCTTGTGACCTAACATTCAGTACCCAGACCACATATTTTAATATTTGCCTCACTCCCGCGAGGGTTATTCCAGCGAAACAAAATAATGACTTTACTAATTGCACAAATATACACCATGAACAACTTGCCTTTATTAAAAATATTAAATACTCTTACTTTAACAACTACTAACGATTTTCTCGCTTTGCTCGGGTACTACTCACTTGGTACCTACGTTTTAATTTTGTGGGAGAAACACTGTTTTTTTTGCCAGTGAACGTCTCGTCGAAGTTCAGATGTTTACGGAGATAAGCCGTTACAAACAGACATACGCTCAAATAAAACTGAAATATTACGTTTTCCGCATATAGTATAATTATATACGCTAAAAAGCTATTATTTTGAGATAGCAAATCGATAGTCCAATTTTATTTTTCTGTTGTATACTACATTATAATGCAGTAAGAAAACTTTTCTCGGAAGGTCTTTGTATAATCATTTTAAACATTATAATTAAATATTTTTAGTTCTAACTTTTCAGGATAACATTTCATTTCCTAATGTCCTAAGAAAACATCTACAAATTACATTTAGTCAATGCAGTATAGTAATTATGTGAATATATGAAATTAATTATAATAGCAAGCATAGATAAGTCTTCTATCATCAAATGTTTAGTCTCAATTGAGTTTTAACAGAGCCTGGATATAATTTTCTATGTTGGTTGTTAGTGCAAATTAAGCCTATTAATGTTAATTTTCTATATTAAAATTTAAATTTAAATCATAATATCACTACATAGTATAAAACAAAGTCGCTTTCTCTGTCCCTATATCCCTATGTATGCTTAAATCTTTAAAACTACGCAACGGATTTTGATGCGGTTTTTTTAATAGATAGAGTGATTCAAGAGGAAGGTTTATATGCATAACTAGCTGATCCCGTGGCTGTGCCTGTGTTAAATCTAGGGAAGAGCCCGAGCGAAGCGAGGGCGAGTCGCTAGTTAAAAATAAAAAAAACTTTATTCATTTCAACACTCGTGTGGGTGTGTTATATACTATGCATATTTCCAGTCTGCTTATTTTACATGCAGTACAATTTTCAACTCTGGTTTTTTTAATTACCGATTTACTGAAATTGTATAGGTAATAGGAGACGTGATATAATATTTAGTTTATAATTAAAAATACACTATTACTTATACATATTATTACATGTTTTGAACTTTGAAATTAAAAATATAAAATAGTTAAAATTTCATCCTACAGTCGCGTTGGTAGGAAAACCGAAAGAAAATAAAAGTGCACAAACACAGACATTTCAATTATACGGATCCATTCTGCAGTCCGCCCACCACTCGAAGTTCTGACAAGCGTTGGAAACAAAAGAAAAAATACAAAAGTTAAAAGTGGATCGAGAAAAACGATGTAATAAAATATAAGTATACAAGTACATAAGTATATAAGTACCTACTTATAAAATTGCTACATTCTATAACTAATAACGTTTCTCATATGTTAAATAGTTTATAAAATAATTTTTAGGTACCTATGTTTTTTTTTTATGTTTGTCGCAAATTGGTTCGATACATCATATGGATTTAGGTTTAGAACGAAACTTATTTTATTGCGTAAATGGCTATAATATTGCCAACTTAGCTAATTTTTATTTTAACAGTTCGAATTAATTCAATCGCTGCCCTATAAACGATTCAGGATTACAAGGATTCAATACTAAACAATGATATATTCATAGATGAAACCATTTTCGTGGCTAAGAAGTGATAGTACAAAAAAAATAAATTATTGGTTCATTATTAGAGTACCTACTCATAACTATCGCAAATTAAATAATTCTTGCCTCTTGAAGTCTGTCAACGGCTAAGTTCAAAATATGAAATAATTACACCTCCTTCAAATTATGACACATAAATATGTACCTAGTAAAAATAAAATTAAAATATCTAAGGTACGTCAGTATATTTAAAAATCTTATAAAGCTTTTTTAATATTATATGTACAGAAATGATCTTTTTGCCCATTCATCTTTGTCATCTATGAGAGTGTCTTTAAGAGGTCGTGATATTAAATAAAATCTAGCGAGGACTAAGTAGGCTAATATTGTCAACTTAATTCACATTTCTTCGCTTTAATACAGATTTTAGATATAAGTGTCATAACTTTTGAAAAGTTTATTTAAGTTGAAACTGAATAACTTCGCCATCCTCCAACAAATTTTAAATGTCGGGATTAATATTAAACGTAGGCAATCGCAGCAAAAGATTTTAGCAATGTAAAAATGAAGTTGATTTATGTGTAATAAAAAAAGGACATTTTTATACGTCATGCCTATTTTTAACCGACTTCAAAAAAGGAGGAGGTTATATGTTCCGCTGTATGTATTTTTTTTTATAGATGTTCACCGATTTCTCCGCCGTCTGTGGGCCGATTTCAAAAATTTTTCTTTTGTATGGTAGGGTATAGTTCCGAGGTGGTCCCATTGTCACCAAGTCAGGATCTGATGATGGGATCCCAGGGAAATCGAAGGCAACTCTCAAAATTTACAGGCACCTATTGTGTTTTTGATATATTTTATAAAACCGATAAAGCTTTTACGTATGAAAATCATCATCTCATGTCGATGAGCTGATGATGAAACGTAAAATTCCTCAACAGTTGTTTTTTATGTGTTTTCACCGATTTCTCCGTGAATTGTGGGCCGATTTTAAAAATTTCTTTTTTATTCAGTAGGGTATACATTCAAGATGCTCTCATTGTCACCAAGGCAGCATCTGATGATGGGAACCTAGAGAAATCGAGGGCAACCCTTAAATTTTATTGGCACTGATTACCTGTTTCATATATTTTCTAAAGCTGTTCAAGAATTTGTGATGATAAGGTATATCTCCTCAACGGTTAGGAGTTGAAAGAAAATTCTTTTAATATTATACGTACTTATAAACTGATAGTCGTATTCCTTCAGGATATTAGGTGGATTGATAATAGAAGGTAAATCTTATTAACGTCTACGAGTTACGTGGAAAAATAGACGTGGACAAATCTCGATTGACTATTGTCGTTCATTTCAAAACTTCGCTGACTTATTGGAGAAGTAGTTTAGTTAGCCTTCCAATATTATATTTAAACATAATGTCTAATTTCCACAAAAAAATAAAAAATAAATTATTTTTTAACAAAAATGAAAACCGACTTCAAAACGTTACAAATCGAAACTAAAAAGAAAAGAAAATAATTTTAATGACTTAGTTATTGTTGGAGTCGGTGCCAGCTAAAGCAAAATAATCCTAATACAATTTAATTAATGTATCAATTTGTAAATATAATCAAAATATCCGTTCGAAAGTTCATTGCAAAGGCAGGATAAAACTCTCCTTCTTGGCTGGCACCGACTCCAACAATAAGTAAGTAATAAATTTTTTTTTTTCTTTTTAGTTTCGATTTGTAACGTTTTGAAGTCAGTTTTCATTTTTGTTAAAAAGTAATCCTTAAAAAAAAACAATAAACACAGAGAAATAAGCGTATAAAGAATCGTTACATATCAGAAATAAATATTCCATCAAATAATAGAACTAAGGTCACATAACTAAAGAAATACCTGTGCCTATCATCTTTATTTTTTGTTGGTAAATAATGCACGAAAAAAATTATACTGACTTTTTTGTATATTAACAACATTATTAAACTTAGCAAAATGACTTTCGCTGGGCAACCTTGAGACCCTGGCACGCGATGTGATGACGTAATAAAATGGTAGAAAAATTATTTTTTGCTTTAATTAAATGTTATTTTCAACGATCCCCGTTAAAAACAAAGTCGTGTCGCTGTTTCTGAACAGAATTAATTATATTTGAGGATGAAATTACTGAATTAAGTTTTTAAGTGACAGTCATTATGTTGGAAACGAGTCGGCAGAGCTTAGTTACCTATAACAAAATAGAGTACGTAATTTAAATTTATAATTTGTACCTACTAATTTTTGCCTTTTAGCTTTACGCTTTTAAACCTAGGGTTTTCTTCTTATAGTTTATATTTTATACTTATATTTTAAGCAAATTATGTATTTAAATATTTTTCTGGCTTTACTATTAGCAGAAAGTGTAGGTTATTGTCGAAATTTTATCCCGTAAGAACTTTTTCCCAACATAAAAAGAATTTTTTTAATTTTATCAGAAATATAGAGCTTGTTCGATTTAAGTGACAAGCCACCTTTCTTACTTGTACGTGCTGAATTTTAAATAGGAATTAATTAAAAGGGCATTGACTTATTTTGTAGTATTCAGTGTGCTCAAATTTCCTTCACAGGGATATAAATTTCAAAGTTCAGCCGTTTCAGAGATTAGCCGGAATAAACAGACAGACATATAGCCTTTTTTATAAGTACCACGTACACTTTCATAATTTAATTATGGACTTGTTAAAAGCAGTTACTTTGAAATTACAAACATACGTTACGATTTTATTATGCCTTATTTTCCTAATTATGTCTTTAAAATTCAGTAACGACTAAGTTAATTGAATTAAAAATGCAGATACTTCTTAGAAAAGTATAAAATTAATATAATATAGCCTAGTTAGTGCGGAAAGGTTTAAATCAAAATGTCACCTCAAAACCACGGCTAAACGAATTTAATGGCTCCCACTTTGGACTTACCTTGACCCAAGCTAGCTTTGTACTGGGCTTTGAAAAGGTTTACTATTTATCATTTAGCCTTTAACTTTTTAAACCTTTAACTAAAGTTTACAACCACATAAAGTCGAGATATTGTAGGTTTAATTTTGTTTAAAATCTTTTGTAAGTATAAATATAAAGTAACGCCTAGTGCTTAGAATTTTTTTGTATGACTCTTTGTTTGTATATCTATTTGTCAAATTAAAATGAGTTTAAAGTTATTCATTCAATCTGAAAAAATATAGGCCTGTCTAAAACATTATACTATAATAAAAAATACTATTACTAATCGATCTAATATAATAATTATTGGTTGAAAAATCTTATTAAAATAGTCATAATCAATGATAAAGAGACTAAATCAATAGTTTTTAGAATTTTCGTCTGTCTGTTCGACATATAGGAAATTTTTACTATCGTATTGTCATCATTGTGTTTGTTGTATCTTGCAAATGATTAAGAAATTAAGGAATGGTTAGAAAAAATTCTTAACACTATGTATCTTTTTAAACAAACAAAACACATTTTTATATACGTACTAAATGGACACAATCATAAAAAGAATTTATTACTTTTTCTTAATGTACACATTAGGGGAACGTCACAAAAAAAAAAGGGCAAAAAGCTGACATTTTAGTTTTATTCCCATGAGATTCTGATCACGTGCAAATAGGCGTCCCTACAAACTTTTTATTATAGATGGAAAAATAAGTTTCTTCGGCTTACTTATTTTACGTCCGTAAGATCGAGAAAAAAATAACAGAATTTGGCTTCTCGACTGTTATCAATCAATCTCCAACGTGCCTTTTCCTTTTTGGCTAAACAGAAAAATAAGTTCCTTTACTCTAAGCCCATAAAAGTCATGACTAAAAATTTTATTAAATTCGTCATTACTCAATACTTTCTTAGGTTTACGCAAATATTTGGAATTATAAATGAATTGTCGTTATAAACTGTATTTAAACGGATCTTGTCGCGGATTCAGTCTCTCCTGTGACAATGATTGCTGTAAAGCATTCGAAACGTCGAGAACCAAAAATCTAAATAAAACCGCGACAAAATCCGAAAAGATAGTTTCATTTATAATCGTCATTGCTTCTTGACGATTTTAGATAAGTCCACGTTTTAGAAAACGTAGAAAATTTAAATGTATAGTAAAACTTTATTAAGTAGGTACGTTATAATACCATATTGTATATATTGTGCTCGGTACCAAGTTATAGACGGGGAAAATGGAAACATTGGTGTCGAAATCTATAAAGAGTATAGTGTTCTGTATAAGTATGTCTTACAATAATTCTTAAACATAATCCTATATTCAATATTTTAATTTATTTTACTAAGCAAATGCTTATGCGGAGAATATGTAACTAATATTTAAAGCCTTTAACGAACTCTACAAATAAAAAGTACAATCAAAAATACGAACCATTTTCAATGCCACGACACCAAAAGCAATATAAAATCACTTTGCCTTTATCGCTAGCCACTTTCAAGGTTACCGTTTTATGGTACCTATAAGGTTTACGTCTATTTCTAAATTATAGGGAGTGTGTCAAATTTCACATGAATAAAAGATGAAATAAACATTTAAGAACTTAATGCGTGTGTGATTTCATTTAAGTACTCGTATATCCAATGCGTGTACACATCATTTGCTAACAATTACTTTATTTATTAAATAATAATATTTATTATAGACTTTGTTTGCTTTCTCTTGAACAAACTCTCATGTAAATAAATATCTTTAGCGATACGCGAAAGATAGATGATTTTGCTTTTAATATTACTAATGTTTTTTTTTACTTTTACACTACAATAATATTTCTCACCTCTTTAAACTCTCAATTTAGTTTTAATGAAATATTTGTTATAATACGTAAGTGAATAGACGCATGCAGTACGAGTAAAACATACCTAAGTATTTATAGTTAAAGCTTGTAAAGGGCGCGGACTGTAGAGCACTGGGTGCGGTGTGTTTGGACTTTGGAGTATCAAGAAATAGGTATTTAAACAAGTAAATAGGTATTTACTCAACTTTCAATGTCATGTATATATTATAAGTTACGTTAATATAAAAAATATACCATTGCTGTCCTAAGATCAAAGTTATGATTATAGAATAGTAATTTAAAACAAGAAAACCCGGCCCGCTTCGCTGGGCGTAAATTGAATAAATTAAACGGTTTTTATAAGTTTCTTATAAAATAAAAGTTGCCTAAGTTACTCCTTATTAGCTATCTGCAAGTGAAAGTCCCGTCAAAATCGGTCCAGCCGTTTCAGAGATTAAACAGACAGATAAACAGAGACACAAAAATTTAGAAAATAAATTTGTTATTTAAGTACTGTACAACATTAATATGCATTTAGTGAAAAGCTATTAATTTGAAATAAAAAAAAGACACTTCAATTTTATTTGTATACTAGCGACTCGCCCTCGCTTCGCTCGGACTCTTCCCTAGATTTAGCACAGGTAAAGCCGCGGGATCTGCTAGTTATGCATATAAACCTTCCTCTTGAATCACTCTATCTATTAAAAAAAACCGCATCAAAATCCGTTGCGTAGTTTTAAAGATTTAAGCGCACATAGGGATATAGGGACATAGGGACAGAAAAGGCGACTTTGTTTTATACTATGTAGTGATGTACAGATGATTCAAATTATTTTAATATATCAAGAAGAATTTAAATATATAAACAATCAAAGTAGGTTAGTGGGGAGTCCCACCTAACAAATTACGACATCAAGGAAAAGGCGTAAGACGTTTGACAAATCGTCGTAATAAAACATCGTCGTTAATCAATGTCAATATTTTCCAAGATGTTTCAGACTTGCGAAATAATTTAACGCCATGTTGAGCTAAATAAATTATACTTTTTCTACTTTCATTACTTAAAATAATTTTACAGTAAAAATTGAAAATATCAGGACCGTCGAGCGTGTATATTATGATAGATAGCGTCTAATACTGCACACAATATACTCGTAGGTTCGATTCTCTTAGAAGCCAAATGTTTTTTTTTATTTTATAGTAGCATGTGAGTTACATCCTGCGCTTCCAAAAAATATTTACCTACAGAATTCACTCAGACTTTGTTTTATGCGTATTTCTCGTGATGCGGTCTCAGACAAAAAGACAGACATACAAATATTCTAGAAACTATTTGATGTTACAAAAAATATGTAATGCAGAGGTTGAAATTTTAGCTAAGAATTTTATTAGTTATACAATATACATGTACATATACTTATAAATAAAAAAGTTACGGCTCCGTACTGTTTGTAATGAAAGCTTTTACAAAGAGTCCATTACCGTTTCGACGTATTTCATAGTAAACTACGTATAAAATTATGAATTAAACGTTCCATTTGTTTATAAATATTAAAATGATAACGTAAATGTAAATAATTGTTAAACGATTTAAACAAAGGTCGAACTAGTAATTTTCAGAAAGCAATACAGAATAAAGCCTTGAAACTGCTTGCCTTGCCATCGTCACTATAATTAAAGGGATACTTTATATTTTTATTTCGTTATAATAATCTGAAAACAATGGTGAAGCCCTCAAATGTCATCCGAATAGTTATTTGTCACTTGTTTTAGCAACGGAAAACTTCTTCCCATTTATTACTATTGTAAAACTATTTTTATTAAAAGTGATCTGTATGAGCTATTCTCGGAACTTTTTCATTGTTCAAGAATACAATAACTTTATAAAACTTTAATTTTTAAGTGATTGTTGAAAATTTTCAGATGGTAGAAAATGCTAGAACTTTTGGACGTTAAATTAAAAATCTGCATGCACAGATACTATGGAATCCATTATTCCTTTGTTACAACCTCTTATACAATACTTCTTCATCTTGAATTTCAAATTACAGTTCAAGACTCATCGAGAAACCCTAGATTTGCAGGGATTACAAAGAAACCTTCATATTCTTACGCACTTGAGCACGGACGTAATAAAAATGACGCCTTTGCTTGTAGTATCTCTTGACTTGAAAACTGTCGTATTGTTACGATTACTGACACAGCTACTCGTAGATAATTAGACTAGTCAAGAGCCAATTGCAATCAAGAGCCAAGCCGTAATGAGGTCAAACAAATAGCAGTGTCGCAGTGGTAATCCGCGCGCTGGGATAGCCCAGTGAAGCGGGTTCAAATCCGGGTCTCACACCTCTGATATTTCATGTGCGAAATCATTTACAACATAGTTACCACTTGCTTTACGGTAAAGGAAAGAAGAAAATACATCGTGAGGAAACCTGCATGTCTGAGAGAACCTAATAAATTTTCGAAAAACAAGTGAAGTCTCCCAAGCCGCACTTGGCCAGTGTGTTTGGCAATGGCCTGACCCGGAATCCCCCTTATAGTCTAAGGGAGTCCTATGCCAAGCAGTGGAACATTAAAAAAGCGCAATACATACGAGACCAAAAATATTTACTTTAATGGACAGTTGATAATAATTAATTTTCAATTTTAATAGATATAGGTTCGGTTGAAGTTATATATTTAATATTATGTTTTAATTTATAATATATTTTTATTAATTGTTAATTGTTAATTATTAATATAGTTATGTGATCTATGGTTTCACTTTTCAGATTGAAGATTCAAACACTCGAAAAGGCGGAGGTACTTTTTTAGTTCCAATGAATGGGGGCATTTGGAAGATGTGCGTTTCTTTAGAAGGTTGATACTTTTTAGAATTAGTTTTATTATTTTATATTTAAATCTACTGTCTTTTTATTATTCAGAAACATGTTTAATTTTAGAGGAAGAAGTATCCATATTATTAAGAGCCGGATTTCCGACAGAGCCATTGTGCACAAAATACTTGGCCGATGATGAAAATGATGAACAAAGGGGAGACTGGCAGCATCGTAAGTTTAACAGAATAATGTATAAAACATAGTAAAATTTGATAATTTAAACATCTTACATTGTGTATCTACAATAAAGGACAACTTGAAATACCTGAAAAAATAATATTATATAAGTAAATGATACCTATTACATTAAAAACCAGTAAAATGTTATTAGAAACTCGTCTAATAATAATATATAACATTATATATTATTTTTAAGGTATGCAGAACCTATCCATATCGTGTGCACTGGTGTGTCTCATAGTTTTGGGAAGCGCGGCATTGGTTGGCGCCTTTGGAGTCTGTAAACACCAAATTAGTGCTGTGCTAGTTACTGGTGTAATGTACCTTTTAGCCGGTAAGTCTAACAAGACCTAAAAGAGCTTTTTAAAAAGTAAACTCTTTAGTCTATTTCAAGCTTCAAATGCACTTTTATCAATAAATAAATGAATAAATAAATAAAAATATTAACACTTAACACTATCTTAATGTAAGCGAAAAAAAATGACCAGTTTTATATATCTGTATCTACGTTACAAGGAACTATACAAGTAGAGAAAGTGTTTAAAAATTTAAGAACTTTAATAATAATACTTTCTTAGGCTTACGCGAATATTATAAATGAAACTATCTTTTCGGATTTTTAGTGGATTTATTTTGATTTTTGATTCCCGACGCGACGTTTCGAATGCTTTACAGCAATTATGGTCACGGAGTCTCTCCCGTGACCATGATTGCTGTATATATAGTACTTTATTTAAAAATATTCCACACATATTTTTCATGATTGAAATATAACTCACGTCTTAAGTTATTTATTTTTTCAGGTCTCTTCGCAATGTTTACGCTAATGATAATACATTTCAAGCGCGTACAAAGAGTCTCAACACGAAGCGCATCTCATGTGGACGATACGGCTGACGGGGTGATCGGCCCTCGCTACCCCGCCTTCCCCTTGCTATCTGCGCGGGAGTTCACTACCTCCTGGTCCTTAGAACTAGGCTGGGGAGGTGTATTTTTAGCGGCTACTTCATCATTGCTGTGGATTTTGTTATCAAAAATAATGAGATATAATCCCATAATGTCGATGTTGTTGTGAAGTACACGTGTTTAGACGGGGTTAGGTATGTGCTTTTTATTAAGTCATGTCGTCAAAAGTCCGTTTAAGCGTGTTTTCACACTTATTCGTAAAATTTAGAGTTAAACCTGGTACATTGTTTAGGACGATTAGTACCTACCTACGTAGACAATACTTTAAAGATTTGGCGACTTTCTATAAAACTAATGGTAGGTACTTTCTATATAACTATGGATAAGGTTTACCAAAATCTTAAAATGATTATCAAATATACAATATTCTGCTTCCTTAAATTGAAATATAAAAAACGAAAACGAAAAAATTAATTTTAATTTATATAGCTATAAAATTCATCAATGTAAATTTCTGAGATGCGTCGCAGAAAAGATCAACAAGATATTAAAAGATTCCTTCAAGAATTTTATCTAGAGGAACCATACTATATAAACACCAATAAATGAGGTTAAAGAGATAAATCTTAAACTTAAAAGCTTAAAAGAAGTTTTTTGTGTAATAAAAGTGAAAATTTCAACTTTATAAAAGAATTAATAAAAAGTAAAACATTGACTACGGACGTGTACGTATAGTATTTAATTCATATTTGTGACTGTCTTAACCCCGTGTAAATGCGATTGCATATAAGTCAATTACCATTATCTAAAAATTGTAAGTAGGTCCTAAATTACTACACAGACGCTTTTAAGTTTTAAGTGCGTCAAAAGCGTAATCAATTAGGTTATTTATTTTATGACGTAGTTACGCCGCCATACCTATTTGATAAAGGTTAAATACAAACAGCCTATTCCTAAATAACTAGAATATACAATAAATAATACGTATTTTTAATTTTATCATTCTCAAATGTATTTAAGTGTATAAGGCTTTCATAACTATAAGCTTAGGTACCGCCAAGCTTGTTGCCGTCCATTGCAAAATTGTCATTTTAATTCTCTAAAGCTTAGAATAATAAAGCTTTATTATTCTAAGCTCTAAAGTTTATTTTGTTTCACCTCGCAAATATATTGCATTTGACATTTCAAAATACCTTATATTAAAAAAAATAATGACTAAAAATTAATAAAAAATAAAAATTATATAACAATATTTTTTAAATCTAAGATGGCTTCGCTTTTTAATAAGAAATTACCTACAGTTGTTTTCTGTCTTCCTATTTTAAATGAATTATTAAAATAATTAATTAATAATTACACCTACAACTGCAACTTTCACCACTACTATTAAAAACTTCTTCACTCATTTTATCCTCTTTGTCAGAGACGGCTTGGTGCCTATTCATTTTCACTATTTGAGTCCAACTGCACTATTCAACACTCTTGAGCTTATGATGTTATACTATTTAAAAAAAATTAATATAATTCATATTTTTTATATTTTGCAACTCTACTATTTACCTTTTAATCTTATACTTAGTCATTTAAGACGCCATTACCATAAAAATACTAGCAATAAGATATACCTAATATAGGCAAAGACAAAACATCATATGAAATATATTGTATCGATTTCGATTGATTCGAATAAAACTTTTATAAGACTTATTTCTTTAAGTTACTAAATTTATTATGAAACGTTCTCGTACATGTCGCAATAATTTCCCAATTTGTACGTGTAAATTAATTTAAAAAACCAATAAATCCACGATTTCACCAGAGGAACGGATAATGCAAAAAAATATCTGATGTATATATAGTGAAACTGGTAGTTTTACAAAGTACACAAGTTTATTTAAAAAGTTTAGCATCTTGCCTTAAGTTCGCTTTAGCTTCGCAACTCGCAAGCCTTTTTAAAGATAAAAGTAGGTACACAGTACACTATAAAAATGTATGCAACGAATAACAAAGTTGAGAGTTGTTTGAAAGTTGGTGCTGTGAGTTAAATATTAGATTAGTTCATTCATAGTTTATTTGTTAGAATATGATGTAATATAAAGTTTAACGAAATGTTATAATAATAATAGAAAAAATAGCAAATAATGACATCGTAGAAGTGAAATAGCAAAGTTATTTAATAATGTTTACTGAATCAGCATTTATTTTGTTTTATATAATATACCTATATTTTTATTTAATTTTAGACTGCTAACCACAGAGATCCCTTCACTTAGTATATTATAATTATCATGAACAATAATAAGAGGCAACGATGTTTAATAAAATTGCTTAGTTATGAAAGATAAAATTAAGTTATACATACTCCTATAAATGTACTTAAAATAAGGTTTTATATAAAGTAAATAACATCAGAAAGTAAAGTCCAATTTTATGATATTTACTTTATATAAAAATCCCAAAGCTATGTTAAAGTTATTTAAAGCTCAAACATTAAGAAAGAGGTTCAATAAGGCCTTGTTATGTAAATAGCTATTCGCAAATTCAGACAGTACTTAGTGCACGTTATGGAACAAAAACGATTAAAAAAAATTTCTAAAAATAATTTGCACAAGAAATTTTGTTAATGTAAGAACAATTTTGTTAATGTAAGAAGGTTTATTTATAAGAGCTAGCGGTAAATTATTTTAATATTATAGATTAATTGATATTTTATTAAAGAATATAAACGTGATTTACATTTATTTACATATATTTATTTATTTACATTTACATTATAAATAAAACAAAATCCGAAAATATAGTTTCATTTATAATAGGAAAAAAATTGCACAGACGAACACAGCTATATACATTTTAATAAACCTTCCTACGTAAATAATACTTTAGGTTTAGTTATAAATATAGCTTCTATGCACCTTCAGAGGCAATTTATATCGTGATGTATAGTTTATTTCAATGTTGGTAATTAAGTTGAATAATTTTGTAATGCAATAAATATTATTTTATTTAACATGAGTCTTATTTATTATTTAATTAATAATCTACTTTTAAAATACAATATAAAAATATTGATAAAAAAATTATATTATACTTCTATGGAAATTAAAGAGTTCGAGCATCCATCATGAAATACTGAAACGATTCCTTAGGTATTTTTACGCATATCTATTTCAATTAACTTGGTTAAATTGACTCATTTTAATGGAGCATTTTTATTAATAAATAATGATTAATATTTAGGGCGGTGTATTAAATAAATCAATACAAATATTTATAACAATATATTTATTTACAAATCGTAGAATTAAAACTAATACCTATCTATACTCTAATTTTTAATTAGACGAAGTCAACTGACGTTTACTGTGTTGTCAGGTTTTGACAAAATAAAAATAGTGTTGTAAAAAAATGAATGATTGAAAAAACTCCTGAATGAATGAAATTGCCTCGATTATCTAGTGAATAGTTAGTGTGCCGAACTGCCGATATCGGGTACGGGGTTCGATTTTTAGTCGTGCTTTGTACATACCAACGAGTTTTCGACGACTATGTGCCTATAGAATCCAATTATAGGTAGGTAATGAAAATAAAAAACATCGCTTATTACATCATTTGTTTTTATTCATCATCAGATAAAAAATCATCACTATCGCTTTCGGTGACATTAATTATCAATATGTCTGAAACATTGTCCATCATGTGGTCGAGACCATACATTTTGTCTTCTTCTTTAATTATATGAGTCGTAAAAAAATTATGTACTTTTCACCTTATAGCGGTAAAAGTAAAATCGTCTAATTTATCTTTGAAACGAAAAACTTAACAAAAACAATAACTTAACAGCGTGGGCGCAGAAAAAACATTCGTGCTATCAGACCAGAGGTTAGAAGCCGAATAACAAACAAAATGGCGACCGCAAGCGCGGCGTTGATCGGTGTTGGCACTAGTCGCCGCGCCGCGCTTTGTAATAAGCCGTCAAAAAACTGATTGTAGTTACATACTACTACTATTACTAGTGTAAAATAGAAATAATATTCTTTTATAGTTTGAAATGATTAACTATTCACACTCATTGTTCATTCATCTGATTGAACGAGAACTGAACGCATCACTAATACTTTAAATATGGCAACATTATTTTACAAATTGACATTAGCTACTGTCAGTTGGCTTCGTCTAATTAAAAATACGACTATAGTATGTACACAGATTAAAGGTACCATCTCTTTTTAGAAAACAAAATTATTACTTTGGCCGTCACATTTCAAAATGGCGGACATAATATCAAAAATATTTAAGATATACGATCAAAAACACACTGAATTATGTTTACATTGTATAATTTATGTTGGCACATAATATAAACGAGTAGAAAATCAAAAATATATATTTAAATATTGAACGTCAACTGTGACAACGCTACATCTTCACTATTCTATTAAAAATCTTTGTACCGTTTATCAATTTATTATATTATGTTTTATATTTTTGACCGATCTCCAAAAGGAAAAGATACTAAATTCTACTACACATTTTGTATC
Organism: Boloria selene; assembly: GCA_905231865.2. Taxonomy (NCBI): domain Eukaryota; kingdom Metazoa; phylum Arthropoda; class Insecta; order Lepidoptera; family Nymphalidae; genus Boloria; species Boloria selene. Next base: position 10,395,837 of record HG993141.1, read on the forward strand.
TGTTACACAATGACGTTTTGTATCTGTTACACAATCTGTTATTGGCGTAGCACTAATGAACACACGACAATAACTGAATTATGATTATTTTAATGAATAGGCTGTGTATAAATAAAAACTATTTAATCATCGGTATCTTTCAATAATTCATCTTCAATATCCATATCTTCAGCCTTTCGTTTTTTGGTTCTTGGTCTTTTCCCGTGCAACATTTCCAATTTAATTTTCTTAGCTTTTTTCTTCTTCTCTTTAAGTTGAAGTTTTCTTTTCGCGGCTCTCTCTGGATTATTTACTTTTTCTTGTAATATTATCTGAAATTAAACAAAACTTTTAGTTAAACAGAAAAACCCTAAAGAACAATTTATAATGAACACTTTGACTTCGTATCTATTCATAAAAACGATTACTAGTAAATTAGATAGGTTTGGAAAAAAACTATTTCCCACTTTGGTATGTTAAGAGTTACACTTTCAAATCCATCTATAAATAATAAATTATGCCATATTATTATTACTGTGTATCATCCATTTGCTTATTTCTTTTGCGATGTACAATAAATTATACCTATTCACATTTGTATAATATTTAACAACATTTATATGACTTAAAAAATAATCACCTTTTTCCTCTCAGCTCTTCTCACATTCAGCCGTGTCTGCGCTTCCGCCGCCATCTTGCTATATTCGATATCCCCGACTTTCCTTCTCAATTTCTTCCCCAATCTCCCTGCTAATTGCTTTACGGGAGATGAAGAACCTTCCCCAACAGAAAGTTCTCGAACAATCGCCGGCAGGAATATATCGATAACAGTATTAATGTCTTCAGTTTCTAGAGAACTTATGAGGTGAAGCCACATAGTAAATATTGCTATCCTCTGAAAGGCAAATTAGTTTCGTTATTGTACCATTTTATACTTGGTTTTGTACCATTTTGTAGTTAGGTATTAGAAATATTTACTCATCCTAGAAAGACGAATGGCAAAATATGATTTTTTTGAAGTCAGTTAATAAATAACATTTTCAGTTCTCTATACTAATATACATTAGCGATCTTTACTTTTAACTTATACACCTATATTAATTATAAATTAAAAAGGGTTAGTATTAAAATGGATAAAACTCACAATATTCATGGAGTTAGGTGCTTTAGCGACTTCAACGTTGACAGCTTTCCGTAGTTTGTATAAAATCCATCGAATGTTCACTTTCGCGTTTTGCTCCGTGTCTCCTTCATCAGCTTCAGTTTTACTAATTATTTTGAAACATGGCATCGCATGAACTAACTTTAGTATTTGGAATAACACCGCTGTTACCTACAAATAATATAACACATATTTTTAAATATTAATAAATTTACAAGTTTTTATTGTATGATCCGGCTCGAAGGACCAAATTAATTTAATTTGATCTCTTAATTTTTATGAATAAGTTATAGAAGAAAAAGTTGAATGAATCCCAAAGGCCTTTGATGTGCATTAGAATAGATAAAAATATTAATAAAAAATTAGAATATACTTCTAAAATTTTGGAATTTATAGAGATTATCTTCTTCTTAAATTATACTAAATAAAAAAAGCAATACCTGTTCCGCCATTTCTTTTGACACATTAGGGGTATATTGTGCACATAAATCTAAGGTAAGACTTCTTAAACAGTCCTCTGTACTGTCAAATATAAAACCTCTTTCACATTCACTTTCTTTAGACTTATGATTTAATTCTTGTGGATCAATCGCTTCTAGAAGCGTGCCTATTATCTTAGCAGATTTTAATCGAACCCACGAATGAGGATAGGCTAATAAGGCTTTACATTGCTGACCAATTTCATCGTAATCGGCAAAATATTTTGAATTCTTCAAAGTAGACGCACAATGTATTGTAATTTTGTCTATAAGATTCAACATTTGTATTAAACTATGATCTTTTTCTTTTTGTTTGTCTTCGTCGGTCTTTTCGTCGCCTTGGTCAAGTTTTATTTTAACGAACCTTCCTTCTGTAATGTCATTGCTTAATAATAATATTTTGCCGCTCACTAGTGGAAGAATGGAGTTGAGACGACTTTGGAATTTGTCTCCTTCGACGTTTACGAAGCGAATGCTCAATTGGGCGGCCAATTCAAAGTGTATTGGCTGTAAAAAAAATATAATTTAAAAAATAAACATATACAGAGTAAAAACAACTATAGAAAAATATAAAACCGAAAAAAGTAAAGTGTTTTACAACTACCCTACAGTATCACCAACCTGATTATCCTTGAAGAAAGCAAGTACTAAATCGAACATCTTATTTCTACCCAAAAGGGTCATTTTGCTTAGAATCGCTTCAATGCAAGCGGCAGCGGATGCCCGGCACTCCGGAGCACTATCGTTGATCATGCAAGCTCCAAGGGATAGGAACATGAAGTCCCCGTGATTTTTCAACTGATCCTATAATACAATTAATTAATTAACCTACTTTAATATAAAGGAGTTACTTAATTGAGTAATATTTTTGTTCAGTCTTTCTGTTTAGTAAGCCTCAGTAACAGCCTGGATTTGGTAAGAAGCCGTAGGTCCTGCGCCTTATCTCTCACTGGTCGTGTCGAGCATTCGTCCCACAGGAGTATGAGAGTGATAGGAACAGAGTGTGCACTTGTGTCTGCACGTACACTTGTGCACTATAATATCTCCTGCGCAGTTCGCCAGTTTCAATGAGATTGGCCGCCGTGACCGGAATCGGTCGGAGAACATTATTATTATTATTTTTGTTCATACTCAATATTGTCGGTTGTAAAACTAAAGTTATTATTCTTTCACGTGACAACACGTTTGGCTCAGTTTGTAGTGACCTAGGAGGATAAAACCAATGGAGTGTGAATCGGCATATTTTTGTATAAGCTCAAATTGACTAATTTAGGGCGGGGGGAGAGGTAAGCTTCGCTAGCTGTGATTGGGTAACGAAGTGACAACCAAGTGATGACTGATTCTCTAGGGATTCGAAAAGAATTACTTAAAAATATCGATATCGATAATTGTGTGACTTATTACTAGTGTAAGGATTGGTTTGCGATACAGAGATTTAGATTTTTTAATAAAACAAGTGATTTATTTTAAAGACCTTTATGAATATATATTATTTACTAGCAAACAGCGTAAGTTAAAATAAAATAAACGGTTTTTATATATATTTTAATAAAATAAAAATACTACTCCTTTCTACATTTTGGCCACGCGCTATCTATAATCTAGAAAATACGGCGCCATCTACGGGATATCTGTGCAACTTAGATGCCAAACCACTATCTATTAGGATTTTATAGAACTAGCCGATAAGTACACTAAAGTCGTATAATAAACATTTCATTTAAAATAAAATAATATTGCGACTATAAATTTAGATGTAAGCTATCCTATCTTTCAAGTCGGATCAAACTGTATACGGTGTGCAAATTTGGTTAAAATCGATTAAGTAGTTTAGGAGTCCATCGTGAACAAACAACGTGACACGTGATTTATATATATTAGATATTTACTGATTCTTAAAATGGATAAGTTTTGAATATATTTTTCTTATATAATCTTTAGGGTTTCTTTATTACTATTATTATTATAATATTATTTCTATTATGGCTCCTATAAAATTATCTGCATTATATTATTTAAATATTTAAGAGAAGCCACAAGTAGATACAATAAATGCACACGGAATTATTTATTTATTTATTTATTTAGGAAACAAACGGTGTTACAATAAAATTTATAAATAAAAAACAATTAATAGAAACATAACCAATAAAAGTTTCCATTGTTAACATAACACTTATTACAAAGAAATAGATATAGATGCAAAATATTACAAATGACAATTAAAAAAATATACTAACAAATTCAAGAGAGAGAGAGAGAAATGCAATAACAATCAATAATTTCAAATAAATAAAATCATTAAAATATAATTCATTAAATAAAATATTTTAGATTAATAATGTAAAATAATAAAATCAATAACAGCTTACATTAATCAAATTGTGCATAACATTAATTTTAAATTTATTAAGACAGAGATGAAATATGTCATTACTAATAAAAAGTTTATTATATTGATCACAACTTCTGTTGATGAATGAATTTTTTGCAAATTTAGTTCTGGTGACAGGGACATAAAAAGTAGATTTTTGTCTGGGATTACTATTTCGTGGACATTTAAAATGTAATTTAGACAATAAATACGGTGATTGTGTAAAAATTAAGGTAGTTATTATTTATAGGTATAACAAGCATCATCATTTTTATTTATTAATATTACCGTGGTTTTAGAAGATTCTTTCTTAATATCTCTTAATGGAGGCGATTGATCTTGAGTGTTTTTGAATCATCTGGAAGGGTCTGTAAAAAATATTTTAATAATGTGTGCATGACCAGGCTATGTAAAACTTCAATACACTAAAAGATAGGTACCAGAGAAGGTAAATATAATATAGGTACTGATGACCTATATAATCGACGTGTATTATTTTTTAAAGATTGAAAGCAATCCGGTGTGAAATGTCTGGAGCATACGACGCTATTTCTTTTCTTTCTTCTCGGTTGGGAAGTCTGCAAATTTTAAATCATACAAAATACAATTTTTTAATTATCCTAGGCCCCACTTGTTTTAAAATAAATCAATAATAATACCTACAATAAAATAAAAAATCTTCTAATCTTGAATTATATCGATATAAATCGTTGCGATGCTGCGACAGCACTAATGAGAAAAATAGACAAGACATCAACGTTGACGCGATATACTATTCTGACATTAAAAATTAATTTTATTTTTTTATGAATTGAATAAAATGGAGTAGAAAACCACTTACCTATGAAATGTGATCCCGTCTTTTTTGTAACTTGAAGTAACAGTACACTTTCCACATCATTTAATTGAAAAACTAGGCATTGTTCTTAGTTTTTCACACTTTTAAAACGGGAGCGCGTGACTATGACATAGACTGACATAAAAAAGCAACGACTGTCAACAATTTCGTCGAGTAAACTATATTTTAGTGTGCTATTAGTAAGCGCGGTTGTCCCCGCATGCGCACTCCATTTACTCCATGGTAGTGACTGAACTACCTACTTGCTGTGCCAGGTGGCGGATTCGAGTCCCGCTGGGGACATTAATTTGTGTGATGGATATAAATATTTGTACTCTAGTTATGTGTTTTTATATTTATAATATGTATATATTGCAAGTTGTATACGTGTAGTGTCACAACTATTTCATAACTTACTAGATGGTGCTGCGTGTTAATTTTCTATATTATTTATTTCATATTTTCAATAAAACTATCTTCTCGTATAATATCTTGATAATTGGAAAAAATCATATAAACAAATTATTCATACATACCTTGTTCAGTTTACCAATGATCATATCTAAGAACTTCAATGAAGACTCTCTCCCATGTTGGAGTTCATAATTTAACTGAGTTACAAAAAATTGTATGTATTTCTCCAATCTTTTACCGGGAGAATAATGTGTTAAATAATTGACGAATATTGTTCGAGCTTCCTCCCTGTAAAAATACAAGAAATAATATATTAAAGCAAAAATTTAATTAATTAATTACTAAATTAAAATTATAATTCTTGACAGTTTTTCCGTATTTTCTATAGTTTACTACTTTTTAACCGACATCAAAGGAGAAGGTTATAATATGTATAATGTAAGTATATTATATGTATGTTGGGCTAGTCACTAGAAGCAAGCGTACATGCTTGCAAACCTGCAGGTCCCGAGTTCAAGTCCCGAGCCGTAGTACAGTTGGCGAATTTACATCCCTATCATGACAGTACATGTCATGTCGGCCTCGCGGCATATATTTCCCAATGAGCGTTCAATTATCGTCCACCGGAATTTGATAGTACAAAGAATAGAATACACACAACAGACACAAGTGCTTTTCCATAATCGGTCAGAACAATATTAATATAATGTATGTATATAATTATAAAAATACTATAATATTAAGATTTACCTTGATCTAGCAGATTCACTTAAAATACAAATCTTAGACACTTTTTCCATAACTTCGTGCAATTCGTTTGAAACCAATTTAGCTTCCAAGATGGCTTTTAATAAGGAAAATGAATTGGATTGTTTTTCGTCATTCTGACAGTCCTCCTCTGCGTACAGTAGAAGAGTCTTTAATTGATCTGCTTCTAATGTGTAGTATTTTACGTTTCGTATCAAAACGGTTACTGCCTAAAACATAGAAAAAGCATTCATAAAAAAATAATCAATTTTTACTCTTTTCGCAGAATTAAAAAAAGGAAAGATTACTTCTGCCAAAGTAAGCCTAAAGATGGTCTATAAAATTGATTTAGGTTATTAGGATATTAGGCAATTATTTTAAAAATTTACATGTAATTGGTTAATTCCTGTAAAATAGAAAAAAAATCATATTTAATAGTACATATAATAATATTTGAGTATGTCGAGGGATGTCTGTATTTGAAGCAGGTAGACAAACGTACATGTTATAAAAATCAATAAATAAAATTATATTCTTTTGTTTGTTACAGATATCTCTCAAAATCATACGAAAGAAGACCTTGTTTAAAATTATTAATTATAAATAAAAAATACCTTAAATGAATTTCTAACCAAATGATAATTATCATTTTGCTTACTAATTTCAAAGGTTGCATACTTGTGCAGTATAGAAAATATAGTCTGTACTATATCTTTAACCATCTCTTCTAATGTCGGCGTACTAATTCTGATAGTCCATAGCGTCGCTATACATTTCATCGCAATAGTCGTAACTTTCACATGATCACTTTTCAATGCGTCTACTAAAAGTGGAATTAAAGGATCTACAAATGCCTTGCAATCTATCCTTGGAACCTTTTCCCTTTTAAGTATAACGTAAAGGATGTTCAAGCTAAACTCTACTAGTACGTGGGCATTTGTTTTCGATGATGTTTTAACATTCCTAGCTTGTGATTCCTTGTTACGTTTAGGAATTTCAGGGATAATGAAGCAATCTGGCTTCGCTCTTAACATTTTTTCTCTTTGGGCTTCCGTTAGTTCGCGTTTTGGTGCACTCAGAACAAATTCTGGTATGCTTTCTGACGCCAATCCGTGTAGAAAAACGAAGAGAGATTCGACATCGATAAATTTGTTTGAAACTAAACCAGTGGTAATGTGCATCAGCGCTTCTTGTACTTTAACCACAATTTTCTTGGAGTGATGCTTTTGTAACACTTCTTTGAATGGTAATAGAAGATTTATTAGACATTTTTCCGTAATATTTTGAGATACTATCATTAGAGTAACGTAACTCTTTTTGCTTGGTTTAGCTTCAGGTGTTTTGTAATGGAGTTTGTCCACCTCTTTTTCTTCGGATAGTGATCCAAATAGATCGTTAGTACAAACATCGATTATATAATCGAGATTTTGGTCAATATCTCCACTCTTGAAGTCACTTTTCAAAGCGTCCAATACGGTATGTATTGTAGCAACTAGAACGTGCACTTGGAATCCTCTTGTCAACAATAGTGTGAGATGCTCTAAGAGCACACCTAAGTAAGGCGTGCCTACTGTCAACATTATTTTCTTAACAATATCACGTGCAGTAATTCTAACTTGTTTTAACGGAGACTTTAAAAATGAGCATAATTTTATGATGATCCTAAAAGAAAAAAGCATGAATTTAATTTATTGTGATTAAACTTATGTTAGAACATAACTAATTTAATAAATTCCTTTTTTATTTTTTTTTAATTTAAATCAAACTTACCCCGGAAGCTGATGTTTTAAAATGTCTCCCGGAAGTCTTTGAAGGAGTTTAACTAATGCAAGAGCAATGGGAACTCGTAACATATCCTCTTCTAAACGTACCATTCCAGTACGTCGCCTGTTTACTTTATGAGATTCTTCATGCTCCGTTAACTTACCGATTGCACTAAAAATAAATCAAAAGTATTCTAAATTCACTTATTATTTTAGTCACTAAATATAATTATTATTAGTACTGATATTTACGTAAGTTAACGTTAACTTAATGGTTGTTGTTTATTGAAACAATTTATTTAAGTTTATCTATCGATTTCGCTTTTACTTACCGATTAAGCTGTGGCAAAAGTCCCGCGGAAAGAGACTTAATGATTCTATTAGCTACCGATGGCGATACACTAGTGATTCTTTCAAATGCTGGTACATTCGATATTTCTTTAATATTTAGATTTTCATCATCTTTTTCTCCTTCTCCAAGTAAATCAGTTTCTATATCTTCAATATTCTCTTCTTTCTTGTTTTCTTCTTCGTCCTCGTTTTCAGAGTTACTTTCCTCTACATTTTCATCATCAGATTTTTTTGCTTCACCTTTACTTGCTTTCTTGAAAATGTTGTTTATTCTTATATTGTTGGTTAAAGCTTTTGGGAGTTCAATATTTTTAACTTTAGAAAAATCAAAGTGGAATGCGTCTAATATACCAATTAGTATACGTGTTAGTTGCTTTTGATATTCTGATGAATGGCGCATTTTATTCAAATACAGCTTTAGTATCACTTCGTAATGATACCAGGGTAATAACCTACAGCACGTTGAAATAACTTCTATGCAAGCATCTATTAGTGTATTTTTATCGGTGAATTTTTCATCACAAATGTACATAGAAGCCAAAGGCAAAATAAAATTTGTAAGAGTTCTGGGCGTTGGGCATTTTATTAACTTTTTAGCAACTTTACTGAACTTGAGTAAAGCTCTTACTTTTCTATGTAACTGTAAATGACAAGAATTTTCAAAGAAGTCAACTTCTACATCTTCTTTATTTGCTAGAGGTGCCAAATCGGATAATACTACATCAACGTCTGGACATTCCCGCACGAGTTCTCCAAGTAACATGATACTCTCATTTCGTACAATATCATTTTTACTATCTCTAATACCAGTAGATATAAGGGAGAGAACTGTATCTCGAACCAAAAATTGCCCATCTGTCGCTGATCGATACTTTGTAAGTAATTTAGGGAGGATTTTTTTTAAGCATAACCCTGCACTATCACGTAATCCTATATCTTTTTCAGTACGTATAAAATAGAAACAATTATTGACAATTAAAATTGTAAGATCAACATCAATTTCATTTGTATCTAACATCTGATATATTAGTTTGTAAGCGTCCAATCTTCTATCAAAATCAGGCTGTTCAATCCATCTCCTATTAAAAGCATTCATTTCTGTTACTACGTGTGCTATTTTAGACAATGTATCTTTATTATCAGTTGCATTCTCAGCTATCGATGATAACAATTTTATTAGAAGCTTTCTCACTTCTACCGGTCCAACTTTGTTGAACAATATAGCTATGTTTTTAATGTATTGTTGTGGATTCGTACTATGTCCAAGCAAATTTATAATAGTATTAACTGCATGCTCCATATTTTCTTCAGCCATATTCATGCAGACTTTTTTAACTAATATGGGCAATAGTAAGCCCAATAACTCATCACACATTTCTGGAGTAGTCACCATTTCTGTCACTCGTGACAATATCAAAAGATCTCTTTTGTTTACTGTATTTGATTTTGCCGAATTGGCTATACGCCTTTTCATAACTTCTAAAATGCTTGGCAGATGCGGAATTAAAATTTTACTTCCAAAATTTATCCCAGTTTTGTCTTCAGCATCTACTTTTAGCATACAAAACGATTCTATATTTGAGACCTCTTTATCTTCTTCATCCTCTGTCAAAGTCAATAACTTTTCGATCATGTCTAGTATTAGATTGACTACTCCAGGTGTAGTTTTGGGTGCTAGCAAAAGTTTAAATATAGCTGGCAACACACTTAATGAAGAATCTTCTTCGGAACATGTAACAAAAAGGATATAATATCTGGGATTTTGACACCATATGTTGAAAAGCTTCAATAACGCGGTGGGACTATGAATACCCTCAATGTGCAAGCGTGTAACGAGTGGCCATATCAATGTTTCATATATAACAAATAACTCATCCTTACTCCAAACGTATTTATCAAACTGATCAAATAATTTCCCCAATGTACTGATGGACAAAGTTCGAAGATTTTTCATTACTTTCACGTAACTTACGTGCACTTTATCTACGTTGGATAAAACACACGCGAAATTAGAAGAAACTGCGTAAAATATTTTGAAAAAATCTGATAGCAATTGGTCTTTCATGTAACCACCAAAATATTCTCGCACTACATCAAACAGGTTCAAAATACTATGCAATTTTCCAGGACTTGTTACAGCTTTGAGATCCATATTATTAAATATACTAGTATAAATTTCTTTTGGCGCCATCGTCATATAATTCTTAAAATATGAGAAAGCCATTTCTATAAACATTTTTAATTCATTTTCATTACATCCACTTAAATATCGCATTACTAAAGACCTTCTTGCTTGACCACCGCCTTTTTTATCAGCAGCTAACTTGGACGTCATTTTACCATAAAGTATCCTCAGTATAATTGGTATTACATGTTCTCTATGTTCTGGTTGAATTGTTTGAGAATCTTCAGTTATTTTAAACTGTGTTAATTCATCCTTGAATTTCTTTTCATCTACTAAGTTATGCAAATTTGTTTTGTATGGTGTTACACTTTTATTTTTATAATTTAAGATACAATCTAAAGCATATTTCTGGAGACCAGGATTTTTATGTTTAAGAAACTCCAAATATAATTCCCAAAAAACAGGTTCTTTGTGAAGAGCTCTCGGATTTTTAAATTGCGATAGTACTTGCATTATGTTTATTAATGTTTTAAAAACAATTTTGCCAGATACTGAGTCTTGGGTATTTTCTTCAGGTATCTCTATATTTTCTTCATCCTCTGCAATTGATTTATCATCTGTATCCATTTCTTCATCTTTTTGCCGTTTCTCAATATCAATTTTAAGAGCATTCATGGTATCACTTCTTCGATATTCTTCATCTATGAATTTTAAAAATAGAACTACTACATCTCTATTTTTGGCTTCACTAACTTGAATAGTATTTGTCATTATTTTTAAAATCAAATTTCTATAGTTATACAGATCAGGCCTTTCTGAAATATTGGTGTAATCCAAATAAAGTTCTTTTACCAGCTTATTATCAATATCTAAATCATCTTCAAACTGAAATACTTTCAAATTACTTTTAGCATTTGCAAAAGAACACTCTAGTGATTTATAAAATGTAGGCCAGAAGTCTTCTGCATTTAGAGCATTGCCATAGCCTGCAATAAATTCCACAACAGGTTCCCATAATAACTTAAAATTGATATACAAAACTCCCAACATATAATTTAATGGAAAAAGATGAAAATCTGTATCTTTGGCTAGCTCATATTGTGTTGTATTAAACACCATTTTTTGTAGCAAGTTCAACTGCATTCTGTACTCCTGGATAGATGGTGATATAGATTCAATTGAGAAGCAGTTAGTGAAAATTGAGAATCTTTCAGTTTCTCCACCAACATGCACACTTTTATTTAGCTCATCAACATTTTCAAATAATTTGTAAATATGTGTAGTCAATAAACGCACCTGCAATAATAATAAAAATGATTTTTTGTTAGTATATACATATTATGTTGACAAAAATTCATATATAATGCAAATTGTATAACTTGGTTAATACTTACAATATGAAATGGTGATGATACATTTATCCTTAAATAGGAGTCTACTAATGACAAAAATGGATAAGTCAGCCCATTTTCATGTTCATAAGCAGTCAAATACAAATCTATTATATGGAGTGAAACTAAATAATTAGGATCTGCTGCACAAGGCAGTATTATAGGTAGTAGTGTCTCAATGTCACATATTTCCTTTATTTTCTTACAACTCGAAATATGTATAGCACATTCCATAGTATTAGCTAGCAAAAACATCACTTTTCTGGCTAATTTTGATACAGGTGTAGTATCACAATGAAATTTGTTCTCCTCTGTTTGGGCTTCAAGACTGTAACTCATGAGCACTTCTAGGAATTTCGATATAAGATTGCTAAGCAATTTTATGCATATTTCAACATTAATCTTTTCTATATGTGGGAGACAGTATAACACATTCAAGAGATTGGTTGGGCTCTCTATAATCTTTTGAATATTTTCAGTCAGTACATTTTTAACATGTTCTAATAATAGGGATTGTCCTTTCCCAATATCTACAGGATATTTTACCCACTCAAACAGTTTTAAGCCATTTTTGGACAGAGGTGATTTTGTTAGACAAATCTTAGCTAAAGTAGCCATTGCATCATTATCAAAATTTGATTGTATTACAAATTTTATAAATGGTGGCAGAATGTGCATATCAAATTGAGAATATTCAATCACATTTTGCACAAAATTAATTAAGATATTTGAATATGGCAATGGTAATAGTACTTTAACAATAATTCCAGCATGCTCTTGAGAGAGGGAAATATTAGAAGACAGTAACATTAGAGCTCCAATCTGGGAACAAACTTCTAAAACATTTTCTGATGTCTGTCTACAAATAATTTTAACTAATAGTAAAGCAAACTGTTGTGGATTTAACAAATATTTTCCTTGCTGGTGTTCTATTATTTGACCTGTTAATCTCAAAATGTATTCCAATCCTTTATTTTGCTCATTGTCTTTTATTATTTCTTCTAAACATTTGTGAATGTGAGTCCAAACTATATTAAATTCTTTAGGCACAATATTTTGTAAGCTGTCTTCAAAACTTTGTGTTAACACTTTAAATAAGATATCTTGATGTTCCTTATTTTCTTTAAGATGGTCTAATAAAAGTGGAAGAAAGTTTTCTATGCAACTATGAAATTTATTGCTTACACCTCTTACTATTTCAAATAATAAATGTCCACAACCAGATATAGCCTGTAAAAACATTAAATTAATATAATAAATGTAAGACTTGGATAAAAATGTTTCTAAAACTGATGGAGAAAGTAATCTATACTAATTTTATAAAGCTGAAGAGTTAGTTTGGTTGAACGTGTTAATCTCAGGAACTAATGATCCAAATTGAAAAAGTCTTTTTTTGTTGAATACTCCATTTATCGAGAAAGGCCATGGGCCATATTACTTCACGCTACAACCAATAGGAGCAGTGCATCAATGAAAAATGTTGCAATAATGGGAGAAAAATATTTCTTTTGATTTTCAGCCTTTAGAACGCGAGTGAAGCCACGGTAAAGGCTAGTTTATAATATTATGAATGAGAAAGTTCACAATAGTAAAATGGTACAAAAAACTTACATCATCATTACTTTGCAGATAATTAAGGATAAGTTCTATAAATTTTTTCTTATCTCTTATATCTCTTGCCACAAATGCAAAACTCTCAGCAGCAAAGTTATTTATATATTGTGGTTTTGATTCACTCAATAGTGGTATTATTCTAGTTAATACAATTCCAACATCCTTCTTTAAATAAGGTTTTAATGTTTTAAATAAAAATGCCAAGCAGATTAAAGTCCACTCTAACCTCTCAGCATCTTTTGTATTCAATAACTTTATTAAAATATCTAGAAATTTTGGAAAATGTGGGTAGAAATCACTTCTCAAATCTTTTGCTGCTGATACCAAAATCCTAAAACAAAAAAAATACTTATTTATAATACATTATTAAATAATAAAATAGACAAAAAGTTTTGTATTAGAAAATTTACTATTTTTAAATAAGAATCGATACTTACTCCAGCAATGGCTGAAGACATAACTGATCTTCTAGTTCTAAATATTTTTTTAATATATCTAAAACTTCATCCTTCCTGTGAATTAGTTGAGGTACAGTAATTACACCAAAAACTTCTTTCTTAAATTTCTTAAAGTTTTCTGACAAATTAAGTCCATGCCATTTTTGTAAGGCAAGGTGGAAGTGTGTTTCATTTTCACTCGGCTGACTCGCATAAGCATGTTCAATATGATATAAAGCTGCATGTCGGATATCTATAGAATTTATCCGTTCAGCAAAGGGAATAAACTAAAAAAGAAAAAGTTGTTTTAATTTGAATCCTAGTGAGATTTAAATTGTAAGCATTACCATGCAAATAAATGCATGCAAATATTTATTTTATTATTTTATATTGCAATATAAAATAACAATAAAGGCATGTAAGTTGAATAACCTTTAAAAATTAAACATTATTTTTATTTATCAATACTTACGCGAAAAGTATTTGTGGATTTATGCTTTACAGGTTTACTCTTCATGATTAATAATTCCTAAGAAAATCGTGCATATAAATCATACTAGTTTAAAGTATTAATATATTTGTAAGAGGAACATAGAAATCAAATTAGTAATTACCGACAACACACACACGTGTGTTTGACAGCTAATGCCAAATTTGACATGACATGACAATTGACACTATAATAAATAATTCATTCAACTACCAAACTCAAAATTACAATGTTCGACCCCGAAATTTCGATCTTAACATTATATGTCTGTGGATCTTAAAAAAATTGTTGAAAATAAGACCATGGATGGAGATCTTAAAAGTGCAGCTCGCATACTCTTTTCTAGCGATACTCTTGCTCCCTTCGATAATGATACGCTACAAGTCTTGCATGATAAGCATCCTTCACCTAATTTGAATCCTTTGCTTCCGATCCCTCTTCCTGATTTTTCCCAATCTTTACAGATTAAAGATGAAGATACCTCTGCAGCTATTATGTCATTTACAAGTGGCTCTGCTGGTGGCATTGACGGAATTACACCACAAAATCTTAAAGATCTTGTGAGTACGTCAGCGGCCAGCGGGTGGCGCCGGCAGGGTACTCTTGGGTGACATTACCAATTTATGTAATTTTATGTTATCTGGAAAGGTAATTCCATCATTCACTCAATATCTTTATGGTGCAAGACAATGTGCCTTCAATAAAAAGGACGGAGGAATCCGTCCTATAGCTGTTGGGTCTACTTTTCGCCGTTTGGTTTCTAAATTAGCATGTAGGCGCATAGTACGCAACTTAAAGGCCAAATTTCAACCAATTCAACTTGGGTTCGGTAGCAAAGGAGGTTGCGAAGCAGCAGTACATGCCACTCGTACCTTTCTTGCAAAGGGTGACGTGGAGGTACTGCTTAAAGTTGACGTGAAGAATGCTTTTAATTCTTTAGATCGAGCAGCTCTGCTGAATGAGGCTTATTCAAACTTGCCTGAAATTTACCCATACATTTGGCAATGTTACAATACACCTTCTAAATTATTATTTGGCGATAAAACTATTTTTTCGAATGTTGGCGTTCAGCAGGGGGACCCTCTAGGCCCTGCTCTCTTTAGTCTAGGTATCCATAAATACATTTTAAATCTGCAGTCTAAATTAAACATTTGGTACCTAGATGATGGAACTTTAGGCGGCAAAGCGAATGATGTCCTTAAAGATTTTCTTCTTTTGAAAGAAAATTTTAAAGAAATTGGTTTGGAACTAAATTTATCCAAATGTGAAATTTTTTTTACTGATAACATTTCCATAGAAAATGTTTCTTTGGCAAAAGTTAATTTCCAAAAAATTGCCCCTAATATTAAAATAGTCGATAAGAATTTCCTTTGCCTCCTTGGTGCTCCATTACTTGACGAAAGTATTCCATTGGTATTAGAGGAAAAAATTAAAACTTTTAGAGCCAATTCTCACAAATTGGGCTACCTTAATTCTCACATTGCCTTTACTATCCTTAAATATTGCCTTTTCGTTCCAAAATTAACATATATTCTTCGTTCAAGCCCAATTTGGAAATTTCCTGGCCTAACCGACACAATGGATGTCACCTTAAAACAATGTTTAGAAAAAATTCTAAATTTATCTTTTGATGAATTTTCTTGGACCCAAGCATCCCTTCCAATTAGAAACGGTGGCATCGGCGTGAGGCAAATTTCAAGTATAGCCCTTCCAGCTTTTCTCGCTTCTGAGTACAGTGTTCGAGAACTCTGTTCTCAAATTTTAAATTCGAACCAAAACATTGCTTGTGCTGTAGAGGCTGTGGAACACTAGAAGTCGAAATGTCCCAGTGTTGTCATCCCAAAGGAAGTTTCCATTCAAAAACTTTGGGATGCACCATTGGTTCATTCTACATTCCAAAATTTGGCTCAAAATCTTACAAGTGACGTTCACCGTGCAAGACTTTTAGCGTCAACGTCCAAAGATTCGGGGCACTGGCTCCACGCCCTACCCTCAACCAATCTCGGTACACTTTTGGATAACGATAGTTTTCGTATCGCTCTAGGTCTCCGGCTGGGAACACCGCTGTGCACACAGCACAGGTGCCCGTGTGGAAAGGAGGTCGACTGTAATGGACTCCATGGACTCTCTTGCCGTAGAAGTTCAGGTAGACTTTTTCGTCATGGTTCCCTAAATGATACTATCAAAAGGGCTCTTGCCACCATTGACATTCCTGCTCTCATTGAGCCTTCTGGAATATGTCGAGATGATGGCAAGAGACCTGATGGTCTGTCGCTGGTTCCCTGGGAAAGGGGACGGGCGTTATTGTGGGACGCTACATGCGTTGACACATTGGCCCCGTCTCATGTCAGGGAGACGGCGTCTAAAGTGGGGGCCGCGGCGGAGAAGGCTGAGCTTCTCAAGTTACGTAAATATGCCTCCCTTAGTCAAAATTATGTTTTTATACCTTTTGCTGTAGAAACCCTTGGGCCATGGAGTCAAAGTGCTAAGCATTTTTTAAAAGACATAACACCTCGTCTTATCACCTCTACTGGTGACAGGAGAGCTGGCTCATTTTTCGCCCAAAGAATCGGCATTGCCATTCAGCGGGGGAATGCGGCCAGCATTCTTGCCACTATTCCGCGCGGACACGACTTGTACAGTAATAATTAAGTGTATATTTGCTTTGTACATATAGTTAAGTTTACTTGTAATTTCCTTTATTGTAAACTATACCATAGATACACAGGTATTAACTTATGGGTACTAATAAAAGCATTTGAAAGTTACTTTTATAAATTGATTAAATATTATTAATTGATTGAATAAATTGTATATTATTAGTAAATAAAGACTTTCCAAGTGACTCGTTCACGATTTTTCTTATAACACATAAATGCAGAATGAAATGTAATATTTTTAATCATAGGAATTTATTTATGAACGTGTGGGTAGTTGACATTTGGTCTTTTGATAAGTAGTAATAACTACTCTATAAAGCCTAAAAGTACCTAACTTCAAAGTTCAAAACATTATCTTTCGTCGCCATTTATTCTGGTAAAAGTAAAGAAAAATAGCGTGAATGTGACATATAAGTTTGATTATTTTTATTTTCAGATTATCTACCTATCCTCGATTGCCTTAAAGGTATTCTAGGACGTTGTGAATATTTTATTCCCTTATTTTTTCCTTTTTTGTTCAATGCTTGCTAGATTTGTAAATTCACTGCCATTTGGGCTTTCTCAACGATTAACTAAACTTTATTTTCAAGGTAAGTTGATTTATGTACCATTTCTTCCTTCCTTACTAGAAATATCCACAAATTTATGTAAATCATCATCATCTTTAAGAACTTAGCTCTTTGATGTGTGGTTTACTATGCAATATCGCTTACCGGCAATTTCGATTACAGCTTTAGTTTGGAATCAACGCAATTCACATAGCCACCAGGAACATTACGAGTACAAAGCTATGGATGTAAAAATACTACCCGCTTTGAAAGACAATTATATGTATTTGATAGTAGATAAGGCTACTAAAGAGGCTGCTATTGTAGACCCAGTGGAGCCCCAGACTGTATTAAATGCTATAAAAGATCAAGGGATCAAATTAACTACTGTACTGACCACTCATCATCATTGGTAATTTATTGTCATGTTTAATATCAAAAATCAAAAGCTGTTCTGAAAAATAAAACATTGAATAAATTAAATATTAAAATATTTCAAGCTTATTCAAAAAACAATAATCTAAATATTATAGGGACCATGCAGGTGGCAATGAAGATTTAGTTAAATTACAGCCAGGATTACAAGTATATGGAGGAGATGATCGAATTGGGGCTTTGACAAAAAAAGTTGAACATAAGGACCAATTTAATATTGGTGAACTAAATGTACAATGTCTATTCACTCCTTGCCACACTTCTGGACATATTTGTTATTTTGTTACACCTAAAGACAAGAGTGATTTAGCAGTGTTTACTGGTTAGTAAAGCTATTTATATGAAAAACAAGTATTAAAGGATGCAAAATATGTTGATTCCTGAAAATAAACTTTATTTTATCATGTTTAAGTATAATATTGATTAATATGAACTTTTTAGGTGACACATTATTTCTCGGTGGATGTGGCAGATTCTTTGAAGGCACAGCTGAACAAATGCACAAAGCACTGATAGAAGTTTTGGGAAGTTTACCTGACCAAACCAAAGTTTTTTGTGGCCATGAGTACAGTTTACAAAATTTAAAATTTGCAGCTCATGTTGAGCCTGAAAATGAAGATGTGAAAAAGAAAATTGCCTGGTCCCAGAAACAAAGGGAAGAACAGAAGCCTACAGTAAGTATATAAAGCTATATCAAGCTTTTACAAAACTCATGTTGACTTTTCTTTCAAACAACAAACAAAAAAATTACAAAGAATCTTACAAAATTAAAAAAAAAAGTTGGAATAAAGTAAAGAGAGAGGTATCTTAAACAAAAGTTAGTTAGCTCTTGTATTTTGTCAAACAATTTTTAGGACATTTTTTTTACATAATATGCTAATAATAATAATGTATATTTTTATAATATAGGTTCCATCTACAATTTCTGAAGAGAAACTTTATAATCCTTTCATGAGAGTAACAGAACCAGCAGTTATGAAACATGCAAAGAAGAATGACGCTATAGAGACAATGAAAGCTATTCGTCTTGAAAAAGATCATTTCAAAGGTTAAAATAATTCTGAAAAAGTTGCACACAAATTTGTTTATAATTATTGTATATCTTATTGGGTTATTGTTATTATTAAATATTGCTTTTTGAATAACTTTTTTTTAATCAATCAAATTTTACCAACTTCAGAGAATCAAATAAACTTAAATCTTTATACACAGATAACATGGAGACATTTTGTGGACAAATCTGTACTTCGTTTATTTTAAGTTTTTATATAGGTATTGTAATGTTTTATTGTAACTGATGAGATAATTCATTTTATTAAATGAAACTAAAACACCAATTTATATAAAAAATCTATATTATATAAATAACCTAATATTAAAGCTAGTGATCACAAAGGAATTAACTGCTACTGTTTAGTACTTCAGACTGTCATTGTTCTTTTTTAATGTATGCTGACATTTCCTCCGCATATTTTTCCTTTGATCTTTCAAACATTGCAACATATACCTAAAAAAAGAGATATTTTATATAAAAAAATTAAAATAAAGATTAAAACAAAACAATTAAATTTCAACTCTTTTTCATTGCTTCATCAAAGAACAACTTGTATTATTTTGTAGTAAGTTACAGTATACCTTAGTCTAATATTGTAAGGTTTATTTGTTTGCATATTACTCATAAATACATAATTTATATTAATTGAAAATATATCTCAAAAGTGGTTTAACACAACTTCAAAAAGTTCAACTCAAATTAAGAGTGAAATATTAGGATTGGATTAGCGATTACTAGCTGATTAGCTATCATTTCATGAAAATCTGTGAAGTGCTTTTTCTTGTAATTGTTCCCAACCAGACAAAATTCTAAAAATTATATATTTGGCCTCTGTATTGATAATAATGAACACTTCAATAAGATTTCTCAAAAAATATTGAATGCACAGATTCAACTCAGAATTATAATATGTAGATTTATTTGACACTCTAAATAAAGAAAGATAAAGTGACCTTTTTTGATATTTTTTTTAAACTTGTGCACAAATTTTATAATAGGTATTGCAATATAATATTTATAATATAAAAATGTACTAACAATATGTAAGTATTATGAGTTTAAAAAAACTAACACAAAAAACTTTTATTATTACCCTTTTTTCTTCATTTGTAAGTGCTCTCCATCTTGATGCTAGTTGCCTTGTAACTTCTTGTTTTGAAGGCTCTGACCCCATTTCAGAAGTAGTTTCAGCCACAACTACAGGTCTTTGCTCTTGGCAAAATTGAAAAAATGCATTACATGGTTTTTTTGGAGCATTTGGATCTCTTTCCGGCTAAAAATAGATTTGAATATATTTTATCAAAGCCATCTTATTACAATAGTTAACATTAACACACAAGCTCATCAGTGCACATATTAAATTAACCAATACTGTACCTTATCAGCTTTACTTTTTCTTTTAGGTGCAGGTTTTTTGCCCCCTGCAGCATTCTGTTTGTCTGCTTGTTTTGCACCAGTTTTAGCACCTGCACGGGGCGGTCGAGTTGTGACTTCAGGCTTTACTTCTACTTCAACTGCAGCTGTTCTGAAGGGATCTCCATGCTTATCTAATCGTTCCACCAGTACCTTTATATCTTTTTTATAACGTTTCGTTATTTTCTTTACTTCGTGTATTCTAGAATAGATTAAAATAGATTACTCCTGAGAAAACATTACATTATTCGCAATATTTAATTCAATACTCAAACCTATTCACAATTCGCTCATTATCCTGTTGCAACACTTCACATCGCTCCAATAATAACTGGTATTTTCGCCTATAAATCTCTTCCTCCGATGGTAAACTAACCATATCATCCGAGTCGTCAGAAATATTCGAGTTGAGTTGCTGGACTGTCATTTTAATTTATTTCACGGCTTCAAAGTTCAACACAACCAAATTTCTTTTTATTTAGTAGTTGTCGGCTGTCATTGTCAAACTGTCAACTGGTTGTTTTCGTTAGAATCGTTATATTGGTAGAAATATTGGATACACGTCTTACTTTGATAAACTTGCCTTCTTGCAGAATATGAATAATTCAACAAAAAATGTAGTATATAAGTATTTATAAGAAGTTTTTATGAATTTATAAATAATTATAACCATATGATATTAGTATTTAAATAGGGAACATTTTCATTATTGCATTTTAAATATACTAAGAGTATCCGATTGTTCATTCACAGATGCCGTCTATTTCCGGAAAATGACAAGAAAATTGCGCGCGCAAATACTGATTTATATTTGGCGCGAAGTTAAAGGTGTCCTATTGCTCCTAAATTCAGTATTCGTATTACCTCCCGTCCTCCTCATACCTCCGTGCTTCAACGCGATTGCGCAGTGCGTTTACTTATGCAGATCAGGTGTGCAGTAGATTTTCTTGAAAAGAACCGCGTGGTGCTGCGGCAAAAGTGTATTTATTATTACCTATTGTGTTTTAAAAGTAATTTTCTTCTTCATAATTTTTTTAACTAAAAACATTCATTTGCTTTTATTGACAAACGTAATTTTATTTTAATTTAGTGTTTATTAGAGTTTATTTATGTTATCTTTTAATAACAATTTTGATGAGAAAGTGTTCTACTACACAAATGAATTTTAAAAGCAGCAATGAGATGGATTCCGGCTCTTTCGAAACAAACTATGTTTACTTATTTCATATTATTGTTTCTATTATATTTATTTTATGTCTTGAATACCTGTTTAGTTGACGAAAAAAAGGTTTGTACCAAAACTCTTATTAATATATAGTTTGAAAAAAGTTTTTAGTTGTTAATTTTAAATACATCTATATTACTAGTTACGAACTTGTTATCCCATAAACTTTCAGCGAGATAATATTTACTTTCTTTAAAAGTACAACCGGCATATTTAAAAATTTACGTGTTAGGCAATGATGACTACATTTTAATTTGCGAAATTAATAAAAATTAAAAATTTCAGTTTTCATTTAAGTATTTTTCTCTGAAACATCATGTTTCTAATTATAAGAGCGTGACGAGTCGTTTTGCCGCGCTCTTAGGTTACAATTTCGATAGTAATTACATGAGACTTAAGACAACGAATATAAATCCAATGAAGAGACTGCCGGATGCCTTGATAATAGGAGTTAAAAAATGTGGAACGAGAGCGCTTTTGGAGTTTTTAAGGTAAAATTGCTTTTCTTAAAAATGTACATAATTATATTGTTCATTACGTGAAAGAGTAACAAACATCCACCCATTCACCCATAAATCATACAGTTTCGCGTTGATAATTTTTATTATTATTTAAAAAAATATAATATTAGAATAAATATGTACCTAGTAGATAATCGTTTTTTAAATTTTGTATGGAGGTACTTAGATCTTTTTAATTACGTACTAGAAGTAGAAAAATATTGTAATGTTTCTTCCAGGTTGCATCCGGACGTGAGAGCAGCTGGTTCGGAAGTGCATTTTTTTGATAAATTTTATAATAAGGGTTTTGAATGGTACAGGTAGGTATTTCTTTTTACATTTCTATATCAATATCTGTTTATTTAGTAAGTTACGAAAAATTTTTCTATAAATTATAAAAGACAAAGTTAACAAATGATGGGTGCTTCAGGTTTACTTATGTATCATTGCTCCTTCTACTCCTAGTATAAATAAACTTTTGAACGCAATGAATGATAATATTTAACCAAAAATCGTAATAAATCCGCGAAACAATCAGATAATATTAATTTATACTTTTTTTGTAATATTTGTGTAAACGTTACGTTATACGCTATATTAGTACGAATAGCACAGGAAATAACTACTTCGTAAGTTTGTATGAAGTGAAATTTGCATAAAACATTTTTAGAAAATGGACGAGTGTGCGAAATACTACAAATGGTAACAAATAACAAAAAGATCAAATGCACTGGCGTATTTTGAAGTCGTTGTGATTGTTAGCAACTTGTTCGGAAACAACCAGCTCTACTTCCATTAAAACTTTTCAAGCGTTTAGCGTAGGTTTTATAAAGTTCTTTACAAGTTCTTATTCAAGATGTTTTCTTTATTTTGAGCCATTAGTAACAGTAATTTCCTCGTTCTGCCTATTCATTAAAAATATTAATGTTAATGAAAATAGAAGAAAATTTCTCAAGTTTACAAAAAGTTTGGGTCCTACACGGTACACTTAAAGCACGATTTTTTTTTAATGGTAAAAACCTAATATCGCGATTACTGTTAGTAAATCTGGTCACTATCGAAGTAGTGATAAGTGATAGCCCAGTGGCCAGTGGTAACGCGCTCGCTTGGATAACCGAGTGAATCGGGTTCAAATTCGGGACTCGCACCTCTGATTTAATAATTAACATGATTACCACTTATCTTACGTTGAAAACTCGCATGTTTGAAAGAACTTAGCAAATTTTCCAACGACTAGGATAAATAGATAAATTGTAATACATATTGTTACCAAATTTTTTTTTTAAAAGAGCAACTGTTGAGTTTCTCGCCGGTTCTTCTCAGCAGAACAGCTTTCCGAGCCAGTGGTAGTTTACTCACAAACTTACAGACTGACTTTTAATTTTGATAACGTAAAAATGACGATTCAATAGAGCTTATAAAACTATTTGAATAAAGTATATTTTGATTTGATTTGACTTATGAATTCTGCCATCCCGCACTTGGTCAGCTTGGTGGACTATGACTTGATCCCGTCTTATTGAAGGGAGGCTAATGCCCTGTAGTGGTACGTTCGCTTCCGACTTTGTGTTGACATGTTCGGTGTTCCTTGGCCTTCCATGGCTACTATGTTCCTTCGCCAACTTGGTCTTTTTAGTCCGTTTTTTTTAAACATATACGAATAAAACATAAACGAATAGTCGAATATTTTTGGTATTTCTTATCTCTAACGAAAGAAAGATTAAATTACAATTTTCAGGGAAAAGATGCCACCAACTCTAGAAGGACAAATAACGATGGAGAAGACCCCCTCGTATTGGGTCACAAGATCAGCGCCAAAACGTGTATACGCTATGAATCCTGCTGTCAAATTAATAGCTGTAGTTCGGGATCCAGTAACTAGAGCTATAAGCGATTATACACAATCCGCCAGGTATTTATGATGTTTCATGATATTAAGTACTTAAGATTATTAAAAGTGTACAGTAGTTTGGAAACTTTGTATTGAATAGAAGATAATTAAAGTATTCATTTTTATGTTTTTAATTCAGAAGAATGAGAAAAAAGTTCCTGTGTGTAAAAATATTAGAAAACTATCTACTATCTATTACGGGAACATTTTTTTTTCGTATTATGTAGATGTAAGTAAGTAAGTAAGTAAGTAAGTAGTTATTAACAAAAATATATATCTTGGATTACCTACTCAAGTTATTATTTTATAATACCTAGTAGGTATTTTTTTTCCGGTTCCGGCGGTCAAACTGTTAACATGTACGTCAACGTCGTCCGTGGATTTTAATCGTAAAATAGTGTTTTAAAGTGACATTTTCGTGCTGTGAAACGTAAAAACATTAAAACGAAGTTCATTAAACAAAACTAATAAAAAAACACAGTGAGAGTGCTTAAATATCGTGCGATAATAGTTGAAAAATCCCTTCAGAATTAATAACGGTCATAGACAACAGACTTGTCTCAGCTTAGCCTAATACCAATACCAACATTACGCCATTGTGACAGTGACATTGGCAATAGTAGTGTTGCCACCCAAAAGAAATAAAAGCTAATAACCAGTGCTACCACACAAGAAACGAAATTTCCATAGTCATGGACAAGAACATGGAACTACTTCTAAACAAACTCGATGAGAAATTTAAAAATCAAACCGAACTTATTACATACTCCGTAATTAAGAGCGTTATGGAGGTTTTAGACGAGAAAATGAAAACTATCACTGAGGAAAATACTAAACTCAAGAACAAAATTTCAGAACTGGAATTTAAACTCCAAAGAGCAGAGATAGAAAAGAGAAAAAACAACCTCGTCTTTTTTGGAATCAATGAAAATATTAAATTAGAAATGGAGTTAGTGGATTATATCAAAGAAATAATTGTGAATATGGGAGTTCATATCGATAGCCAAGAAATTAGCAAAGTATATAGAATTGGGCAGAAAACTAATAATAAAAACCGTCCAGTGATAGCCACCATCACAACTCAATGGAAAAAACATCTTATACTCAAAAATAAGCCTGACCTTCCACAAGGCGTCAACATAAAAGAGGACTACCCCAAAGAAATCCTAGACAAACGCAAACAACTGCAACCGCAAGTTGAAGAAGAAATAAAGAAAGGAAATATCGCATATATAAAATACGACAAGCTCATTGTAAAGAAGCCGAAAGAAAATAGAGAGAAGAGGAAAAGAGAAACTTCCGACTCACCAAAGGCACCATTAGAAAAGAAAACTAACAAGAAAGCAATATTGAACAATCCATCATCCACACTGCCCAAAACACATACCAGAGATATCTTAAGACCCAACATACTAAACTATATAGAAAGAGCAAGCTCTGATTCACAAATAAATCTCTCAAAAAACTGAATATGCCCCAGGACCACCGGAACCATCATACACCAACAATGAATTATTTACACAAACAATCAATAAAATATCTTCCACCACGGCTGGTCCCCGCGGAAGACTTAGACCATCACCCTCTAACAAGAACAAAAAACAAAAGGAATGAGAACAAATTATACATAGCAACTCTAAATACAAGAACTTTACGAACACCAGAATCTTTATCGGAACTCGAAGAAGCATTGAAGGACCTAAAATGGGACATTTTGGGAATCAGTGAAATGAGAAGAACAGGAGAACGTATTGAAGAGCACCAGGACTTCGTGTTATTTAACAAAGGAGACACCGAAGGACAAGGAGGGGTCGGATTCATAGTTAAAAAGCACCTAAAAGAATACATAATAGAATTCATTGGAATTAATGACCGAACTGCTATACTCAACATCAAATTACCTAGCTTCAAAAAAACATGGACAATTATCCAAGCCTATGCTCCCACGGAACAAGCAAAAGAACTTGAACATGAATCTTTTTACAATGAACTATCCCAAGCTATTATAAGTAATTACTCAAAAAACATAATTACACTAATGGGAGATTTTAATGCTCAAGTGGGAATAAAACAATGTAAAGAAGAATATGTGTTAGGAAACTTTGGCTACGGCAAAAGAAGCAAAAATGGACAAAGGCTGGTTGAATTCTTATTAGAACACAATCTAACTCTCCTAAATAGCATTTTTAAGAAAAACAAAAACAACAAGTGGACTTGGATCTCTCCAGGCGGGAATCATAGAAACGAAATAGACTATATTATAAGCAGCCATCCAAATCTATTTACGGACATAGCAGTTATATCAAAATTAAACTTTTATACCGACCACCGCATGGTAAGGGCGTCATTCAAGACTATACCACCCAAACAATCCAGAAAGTTTACTATACATGACACACTCCCGACATGCAACACAGAAACCAATAAAAGAATGGAGAATTCCTTGTCATCACTCAGCAGAGAACTATCAGAAACAGATGCAATAGATGTAAAAACAAGTTACAACAAATTACAAAACAACATTACATGCCAAAAAGAACAAAAACGACCACAACATAAATATAATTTAAGTAACTCAACACTACAACTTATAAATGATAGAAAAAGTTTACTTGACTGCAAAGTAAGGAAACAGAACATCCAAAAAATAACTGACTTAAGCAAAAAAATCAAAGAAGGTATAAAAAAGGACAGGAAAGTAAAAAGGTTGCAAACCCTAGAAAAACATATAGCAAGGACAGGAGGAACTAGGAAAGCTTTAAAGGAACTCCGAGAATCAAACCAATGGATCCCGAAATTGAAAAACAACCAAAAAAATGTAACAGACCGAAAGAACATAAACAGAATAGCTACAAAATTCTACCGCAATCTATATTCTAACCAAGACCCCAATACACATGTAAGTCAAGAAACCCTAAATTATAATCTGCTCTTAGTGAACCCAGAACCTGACATATTACCCAGTGAAACTAGGAAAGCCATACTAAGCCAAAAGATAGACAAAGCACCAGGTCCTGATAAAATCACAAACGAACTACTGAAAGGAACCATAGAAGAACTGGTCCCCATTTTAACTAAAATCTTCAACGACATCCTGAGATCGGGACAGGTCCCAGAACAATGGGAGACATCCCACATCATTCTCATACATAAGAAAGGAGAAAGAGATGACATAGGGAACTACAGACCGATAAGTCTGATGTCTAACATATATAAAATCTTTTCCAAAATAATTTTGAGCCGAATAAGCAACACACTTGATGAAAACCAACCGAAGGAACAAGCTGGCTTTAGAAAAAACTTCTCCACAATAGATCACATTCACACAGTCAAGCAAATTATGGAAAAATACAATGAGCACAACAAACCGCTATATATGGCTTTTATCGATTATTTTAAGGCATTTGACAGCATTAGCCACACAGCCATATGGGAAAGCTTACAGAACCAAGGAATCCCGACAGTGTACATAAACACCATTAAAAACATTTACTCTAACAGTAAGGCAAGAGTACAAATGGAAACCTTGGGTGAAACATTCCAAGTAAAAAGAGGCGTCAGACAGGGCGACCCGATGTCTCCAAAGCTGTTCTCCGCGGTGCTGGAAAACATATTTCGAAAGCTAATATGGGACCAACATGGATTAAATATAGACGGTAAAAAACTAAACCATCTTAGATTCGCTGACGATATTGTTTTATTTGAAGAACATCCAGGGAACCTAGAAAAAATGATACAAGAACTAAATACAGAGAGCAAAAAAGTGGGCTTATCTATGAATATAAACAAAACGAAGCTAATAACGAATTCAAACAAATATGAAATAAAAATTAACAACCAACCCGTTGAATATGTAGATGAATATATCTATTTAGGACAAACCATCTCACATACAGACACAACTACAAAAGAAATAAAAAGACGAATAGCTAACGGATGGAAGAGATATTGGTCACTGAAAGAGATCATGAAATCCACAGATCTGAGTACTGGTATCAAAAGGAAGGTCTTCAATACCTGTATTCTCCCATGTATTACATATGGGTGTGAAACTTGGGCTCTCACAAAACATCACAGAAACATGCTGGAACACTGCCAAAGAGCTATGGAACGAAGTATGATAGGTATTAAGAAACAAGATAAGATCCGAAACACTGTCATAAGAAGTAAGACAAAAGTCACAGACATACTCACTAGAATAGATAGTTTGAAGTGGAGATGGACTGGGCACATGATACGTGATAAACAAGAAAAGTGGAGCAACATCATAACTGACTGGTACCCTAGAGATGGGAAAAGGAACAGAGGAAGACAAAGCAAGAGATGGGAAGACGAACTAAAATTAACAGCAGGCCCAAAATGGAGAAGGGTTGCAAGAGACAGAGTACAATGGAAATTGTTAGAGGAGGCCTTTGCCAAGAGGCACACTGAACTCAGAGATATTTTATAACTTAAAGATAAGAGTTAACCACAAAGTCTAAGAAACAGTTCAGGATAAGATGCTTATTATTAGTAGGTATTTTAGGTGGGTATGTTATTATTATATTTGAACAGTAATAATACTGACTACCTACTTATTATATCTACTTAATTATTTTATAATAGTATGAAAAATGTTCTCAGAAATAACGTAGCAAAATAATACTTACATAGAATCGCGAAGTAAACATTTTTAGAAAATATTTCCTAGAACAACCTACCTTGAGTAAACATCGACTATTAAAACCTCGCTTACGCCTTTCAATTGAACATGATACTGACGAAAGACTTGCTTGTTTGCAGAATGTAGTATAGCCATTTAAAAGTGCCCTTTTTAGTTAGGAAATGAGCCTAAAATGGATAGGTACTTACTATTTGGTATTTAACATTTGATATTTAGAAACTATTAGAATGCGGTTGGTATTTTTTAATATAAAGCTAGTTTTCGAAATGCCGCCCTAGTCATTTTAGGGTTCCGTACACAAAATTTAACAACAGTTTCTTGTCCGTTGACCG
Source organism: Boloria selene (assembly GCA_905231865.2). Taxonomy (NCBI): domain Eukaryota; kingdom Metazoa; phylum Arthropoda; class Insecta; order Lepidoptera; family Nymphalidae; genus Boloria; species Boloria selene. The sequence continues at coordinate 10,424,722 of HG993141.1, forward strand.
TTGTTCATACATCCATAATATCCAAGTACTACCCCTACTTTGTGCTGCTTATTAGTATCACTACGGACTGCACAGTCGGATAAATGCTACTAATTTACTACGACTATTTAAAAAATATATTTTTTTACGGAAAATAAGTCTTTATTATAACCTAGTAGTTTATCCAAAGTAATTTCTCCTTCTAGTAAAAGACCATCTCTCCCCCGTTTCGAGGACTTAGCGTTAGTAAACAGTACAGTAGTGTGGGGAGGTCCGTGGTCTGTAGTGGATGCTTCATGGCCGCCGGTGAGACTCGGTATTTATGCCAGGCCTTTTAGACGATGGCTACGAAGGTTCCCAAGGTCTAGGATATTGTTGATCAGTGGAGAAAGACTGGTTTTGGACCCTGCTGCTGAGATTGGAAGAGTTCAGGTGAGACTTCTATTGGTGATGGGTAAAATCCTTCTTCTTTTGTAGAAGATTTACTTTTATACTATTTATATCTTTACTTAGATAATTATATATTTATTACTTAGGTAGTACTATATTTAGTAGGTGTGTACACTACGATAGATAGAAAAGTAGACTAAATGTTTTTTTTTGTTTTTTATACATATTTCTTTTAGTAATTAGAGAACATGTTTTTTTTTATAGTAATCTGCTAACTTCAGTCAAATTCGGTTTGATTAGAATAAAACTTTTGATTTCATAATGGATAGAATTAAACGTTAACTCGGATATAGGACCCTGTGAAGTTAAATATACTTTATTTATCAGAATAAAAAACAAAAATTCGGACAAGTGCGAGTCAGACTCGCGCACCGAGGGTTCCGTACAAACCTGTACGGAACGGTGTATGAGTAAAGGGGTAATAAGTTTAAAATTATTAAAAATATTTTTATTATATGATGTAACTAAAAATTTATGCTTTTCGCAATTTTTCCTTTATCTGTGTTATAAGACGTTGCTTCGTACCAAATTTCAAGATTCTGAGTTCACGGGAAGTACCCTGTAGGTTTTGATTCCCTTGCGAGTGTCGAAAATTTGCGGCATAAACGGGAGTATCTTTTGATCGCGTTGACTTAGAAGTTTGATTTTTTCACAGCTCCAAGAGACCATAGACTTGAGTATTTGATATGAATTTCAGCTTGATACCTCCACGCGTTCCTGAGAAAAAAGGTCTTGACAGACAGACAGACAGACAGACAGACAGACAGACAGACGGACAACAAAGTGATCCTATAAGGGTTCCGTTTTTACCTTTTGAGGTACGGAACCCTAAAAACAAAAAAAAATCATTGCACAAGTAAATAAACGTCATCATAATCATAATAACAACATTAAAATAACTTTCAGGATTTTTTAGGTTTAAAGCGAGTGATAACAGAAAAACATTTCTATTTCAATTCCACAAAAGGTTTTCCTTGTCTACTCAAATCCGAGACTCGTCCCACACCACACTGCTTGGGCAAGAACAAAGGTAGGAGTCACCCTTACATAGACCCAGTAGCGATAGAACGCCTTAGACAGTTCTATAGGCCGTACAATGAGAAGTTTTACGAATTATCTGGTATTAATTTTGGATGGCCTTAATGGTAGATGTGTAGATTTTCATATAGAAAATTAAGTAGTTGACGCCATTATAATTTTAGCCGTGAAAATCTAATTAATTTTTATTTATTAACTGTATAAGTACCTTGGGAAATAATTTTAAAAAAATTAGTCTACTGTGTAAAAATTAGGCTGTGGTAGCCCAGTGGTAACGCGCTCCCTTGGATAACCTTGTGATGCGGGTTCAAATCCGAGTCTCGCACCTCTGATATTTTCCTTTGTGAATAATTTCCAACATCGTGATGAAATCTGCATGTCTGAGAGAACCTAGTAAAACCTTGAAAGACATGTGAAGTCGGCCAACACGCACTGGGTCAGCGCGGTGGACTATGGCCTGATCCCCCTCGTAGTGAGGAAGGCCCGTGTCCAGCAGTGGGACGTTAAAAAGCGTTGAATACATACATATGACAGGTCATAAAAACTATTTGAATGAGTGTGTGTCCACAGAGTACTTTGCTTTATACGAGCACTTATATGGTGTCAACTACTTACCTAATTCCTTTTGAATCTGAACTTCAATATTGTAATCAATTAGAACAAAATTCTATACCCCTTTTTTTCTCAATAAGATGTTTTCAATAAACGTTTTTTTTTGTAATTTAATCTTTAAAAATGTATTATAATAACCAAGTACGGAAAGAATGAAATTATGCCAAGTATGTACTATTATAGGATAGACTGAAATATGCCATATTTAGTTAGTAGGTACTTATAGTTACAAGTGTTATACTTATGTATTAGTTGAATAGTATGAATCATTTTTATATTTCAATAGTTTTACTATATTATACTTACACTAGCATTTTCACGCGGCTACGTCCGCGATACTGAGTTAAATGCCAACAAAATGTTTTTGTTTTCGCTCCCTGACTATATTTGTTTAGTAGTTTTTTTTAAAACGTCAAATATTCGCGTTAATTTAAGAAAGTATGAGGTAATTACATTAAGTAATTTTAATCTTAACTTGGTGATGAAGCCATAATATGGCGATGTAATTTGATATATGTATTTACATTAATTGACTGTGATATAAATACTATTTAATTCAAAACTTCCATAAAGGTATTAAATTAATAAAATATGCTTCTACAAAGTGGCAAAGATTTTTTCAATAAAACATTGCACTTAGGACTTATAATATATACATATACTAGCTGTACCCGCGGCTTCGCCCGCGTTCATTTTTTTAATTGCTAATCAACCTCATTGGGTTGATCTGTAGGAAAAAAAATTGTCTAAAAAATAAAAATAAAAAATTTAGGGGTGGACTACCCTTGACATTTAGGGGGATGAAAAATAGATGTTGGCCGATTCTTAAACCTACTCAATATGCTCACAAAATTTCATGAGAATCGGTCAAGCCGTTTCGGAGGAGTATGGGAACGAAAATTGTGACACGAGAATTTTATACATAAGATGTACCTATGTACTTAGAGAATAGATTACTTAGTAAAAATTATTATTAGTGTACACTACATATCGAATCAATATATACCTAACAATACATATCTTTTTTAACGCCAGTTAAAACTATTTATATCTAAGTTTGTATGGTTCCTAATATTTAGTTATGTAATTAAATTTAAAAAAATGTTCGTATCTACACGTAAAAATGAACGTGTTATTATTGTTAAGCAATGTTATTTGAAATAATCAAATTCAATAGTAGTAGTAAAATAAATAGTATTTTCTTTTAATACATAAAAATAATATGCAACAAAACATTTCATATTTTGAATTCTTTGAGTAATTATACAAACATTTAAATGTTAACAATACCTTTATTTTATCTGTATTTTATTCCACGAGTTGTGTTTTTACTTTTACTATAAAAATTACTTGTTGTTATTGCAATGTTTATAAAATAGTAACGCGACTAACGAACTATGCTTATAACAAGCGACTCTCGTAAGTTTTTTAAGGGTTTTCAGCTAAACCCTAGACCTTTTTTCGAAAATAAAGTAGTCTAAGTAACTCTTTATAAGTTATAACCAGTAAAAGTCCAGCCGTTGCGGATATTAGCCGAAACGAACATGGCATTCTATTGACATTCTGTTTAAAATTATAGGTAAAAATGTGTTTTTTTTATATTTATTTATTGAAGAGTACATACTACATTAATAATTATTATAAGACTTTATTAATACATATATGCAATAAGATTACGTAGACGGTTAATTTAACTAGTCCGTTGATTCAACGCTCATGCCTAAGTGTATAAAATTACGAAGAAAATTGTATCGATACTTATTTATTAATTAATTCAGCTAATATGGTCTAAGAGCCGGTGGGAGACCGACCTTCACCGATCTGATAACCAGATGAGACATATTTTTATCAAATCTAATTTATAAACAAATATGCCTATAATTACTTGCCTATCTGAAAGTGCTCATGGCTATTTTTAATTAAATTAATTTTAATCGATTTTTTTTTATCACTTTCATTGTGTACAGCTACCTGGCAAGCCGATGTGAACAGGTAAGTCAATATAGGTGACTCCATCGTTCTGCTAACTTATCGAAAGTTATATCAAATTTTAGATCATTTTATACAAAATCAGTCATATAGACTTGCCTGCAAAAAATCATACTTAAAGCACTGTTGCCTAGCTAAAAATAGCCATGAGCACTTTCAGATAGGCAAGTAATTATTAGCATATTTGTTTATAAATTATATTCGATAAAAAATATGTCTCATCTGGTTATCAGATCGGTGATGGTCGATCTACCACGGTCTCCTCTACTAATACGCTTGATAAGTCGCGAACGGAAATAACTATTGTTAAACTTAAAACTATGCTTAACTTAAAGAAATTTAAAAATATTTATAGAACACAGAAAATATATGTTAATAAATACAAGAGAGAATAATATTACTAATTTTTTTGAATTAATTTTAATAAGAACAAGTACATACTTACTTATTTATCAATTTTATTTATCGTATTAAAAAAATATGTAATCTTTTAAAACTTGAACTAGAACTTTAGTTTACTACTACTGTTAATTATAGCTTTAGTTATTTGATAAAAAAACTATATTTGAATAAACATTTATTATGTGTTAAATGTTTTATTTATATATAATTATAATAAATGTCTTTCATATCATGCATAATGTAGTTATAGAATGCACTAATGACTAAACCATCCGTCGATCACTATAGTTGCTTTAGGAAAGCTTTAAATTATTTGTAATGTTTTAGCTTGTTAAAAAAATAAACACATTCATTATTATTTCAGATTTTTATTTTACCACTAATGACTCGCCCTCACTCTCTTCGCGTCCAACTCGACTCTGGATGACCAAGGAAACTCACCACCGACAATCCCGCGGTGCGATACTACGATGCCGGAAGTTCAATTCCGGCAAAGTGCAGTTCGCAAAGCACTTCTTTCCTTGGACATCCATAAGTCGAGTGGGCCCGATGGCATCCCTCCGATCGTGTTGAAGACATGTGCTCCGGAGCTGGCACCGGTCTTAACGCATCTTTTCCGGCACTCCTACTCATTAGGCGTAGTCCCGAAATCTTGGAAGGCCGCTTTAGTGCACCCGATCCCAAAAAAGGGTAACCGATCGAATCCGTCCAATTACAGGCCTATAGCCATTACCTCCTTGTTCTCCAAGATAATGGAGTCCCTTATCAACTGCCAGCTCCTGCGGTACCTAGAGGAGCACCGGCTGATCAACGACCGTCAGTATGGCTTTCGTCGAGGTCGCTCAGCCGGTGATCTTCTAGTTTACCTGACACATAGATGGGCAGAAGCAGTTGAGACCAAGGGGGAGGCGCTTGCAGCCAGTCTGGACATAGCGAAGGCCTTTGATCGGGTATGGCACAAAGCGCTTCTTTCGAAGCTACCTTCCTATGGGCTCCCCGAGAAATTATGCAACTGGATCACCAGCTTTTTGGCAGATCGGAGCATCAAGGTCGTTGTTGACGGTGCTTGCTCTGATCCTAAACATGTCAATGCTGGTGTTCCACAAGGCTGTGTACTGTCTCCTACTCTGTTCCTTCTGCATATCAATGACATGTTGGAAATCAGCAACATTCATTGCTATGCAGACGACAGCACTGTGGACGCCCTGTACACTGGCCGCACTAATATTTCTCGGGAATACGTCGACGAGTGTCGGAACAAACTTGTGTCTGAAATCGAGTCGTCGCTTACCAAAGCCTCGGATTGGGGTCGACTAAACTTAGTCCAATTCAACCCCAAAAAGACACAAGTTTGCGCGTTAACCGCTAAAAAGTCGCCATTTGTCGTCACTCCTCAATTTGAGGACACTCCCCTGTCTGCCACAGCCAGTATCGGAATACTTGGCGTCGACATTTCGAGCAACGTCCAGTTCCGTGGTCAATTGGAAGGTAAGGCCAAACTGGCCTCAAAGAAGCTTGGTGTGCTCAGTAAGGCGAGACAGTACTTCACGTCGGGTCAGCGTCTTAGTCTCTATAAGGCGCAAATTCGGCCCCACATGGAGTACTGTTCTCATCTCTGGGCGGGAGCACCCCAATACCAGCTACTTCCATTTGACCGCATTCAACGAAGGGCGGCTCGGGTTATCGACGATCAATCTCTTTCCGATCGGCTTGATCCTTTAGCTTTGCGTAGAGATGTTGGATCACTCTGCATCTTCTACCGCATTTATCACGGGGAGTGTTCCGAGGAATTGTTTGGACTGATCCCGGCAGCAGCTTTTCACCATCGGACATCGCGCCAAAACCGCAACTTCCATCCACACCACCTCGATGTCCAGCGTTCCACAACAGTGCGATTTTTAAGGCATTTTCTACCACGCACAACCACTCTGTGGAACCAGCTGTCGCCGGCGGTCTTTCCAAACCGTTACGACTTGGCGACCTTCAAGAAGAGAGCGTATTCCTTCCTGAAAGGCCGGCAACGCATTTGCAAGCCCTGCGGTGTTGCAGATGTCCATGGGCGGAGGTGATCACTTTCCATCAGGTGAGCCTCCTGCCCGTTTGCCCCCTTTGTCCTATAAAAAAAAAAACCAAAATTCACCAAAATCCCTCCACTAGTTTTCTCGTGATGCTATCACAGTCAGACTTAATAAATATTAATAACTAGCTGACCAGTGCCCACTTCGTTGGGCATAATGTTAATAATCCTTTTTTAGTACAGAGTGTTTAAATAATTTAAATTAATTTATTAATACTAAAAATTAAAAATTAAATTATCTATAGGTACTAATACTAAAAAAAAACACTTTATGTCACTTAAATATAAAAGTTAGACATAATATGCTGTCGTTGACTTTTTTGTAGGCATTTTTAAGCTCCACATCTTTTCTCTAGAACTCAAAAATATATCTTTCATAGTTAAGGCAGCGTTCGTAAGAAATGCTTTCATTCGACCGTTTTTTCTCCGATTCACTTTGCAAAACGGACTACCACGTAAAAAAAATTTTTATTTTTCGGTTTTTTATATAACCTATGACACTCAGCAATAATGTGGCTTTCTATTGGTGAAAGAATTTTTAAAATCGGTTCAGTAGATCCCGAGATTACCCCTTACAATTTAACAAATAAACAAACTTTACTTCTTTATAATATTAGTAGGTATAGATAATAAATATTTTGGGACAATATTATTATTTTTTATTAAGTTCGACTCAATCAGAATGTTATTATACGAGTATCTATAAATAGGTATACAGATAATTTACATGTAAAACATTTACATGAGAACCACATTATAGTGACAGTTCACGTGTAAGTAATATGAGGCAGTTTTAATCTTTCCTCCATGAAACGTCGACTCGAGCGCCCGTCAGCTAGCGAAGTTATTTTAGTGAGATAAATAATGAAACTTTAATTATTATAACACTCAAAATGGGTGACGAATGTAAATAATATTTCATTTAGTAGGTATATCATTTTATTTAACCATGCGACAAATAAAGCATATTTTTACATTACATTGCACATTAACATATATTTATAAGTATAATGTTTTGTACATAGTAAATAAGTTACAAGTTATAAATAAAGGCACTGAATTCGAACTGGTTATTTTTACAAAATAAACCAAGTAAACTGCAAATTAACCAACAAAGTAAATTAGAAGAAAGCTGTGTGTTTCTACTATTTTTTCGACAGTATATGAAAAAGTTACATTATAGTGAAACACAGTCTGTACTAGTAAACTATATAATATTAAGTATGATTACCCCCTATTAATCACTACCCAACAAAGAACCGAGGAAACTTATCCAGGATCTGAATCCAAACATGCATAAAGGTGAAGAGTTTGCTTGTTTGTTTGGTTGAACGCGCTAATCTCAAGAACTACTGGTCCGAATTGAAAAATTATTTTTATGTTGGATAGTTCGTTTATCGAGGAAGGCTATAGGCTATATTACATCACGCTACGGCCAATAGGAGCGGAGCATCAATGAAAAATGTTACAATAACGGAAAGGGCGGGTGTTAGTTCTGCAAGGTACCATAACGAGCGGCTCACAAAGAATTTTATTTCCGGTCCTTAGTACGCGTGCGAAGCCGAGGGAAATGCTAGTGTTACTATAAAGACCACATGTAGTGGCATAATTATTTCCAGAGAGGTGCATCTGCTTGCATACAATAAACTAATAACTTATAAAAATAAAAAAATAAATTTAAAGATTATTTTTAATGCTTAACAATATATAACTTTGTATTGATACTTATTTAACGTATTTTCTTTCAAGATATTTAAATGAGAACAGGAATTTTAGACTGTATATTATTTTAACTTTTTTCTATATATTTTCCAAGAGTCCATGAAAGGAAAATGACTCATTTCCGTCTCTCACATAAAGAAGAAAATATGTCATACGATTAGGGGTGTGCGAATAATTCAAACTTACGAACTATTCGTTCCGAATCGAATATTCGATTCGAAACTCGAATCGAATAATTCGAAAATTCGAATTATTCATAAGTTCCCAAATAATTCGAAAAATTCGATTCGAATTTCGAATCGAATATCATTATTCGATTCATATTCTGAAAGTAAATGTCTGATAAAAACAAGTAATTAAAAGACAGAGAAAAATACTGCTTGTGAGACATCAAACTTCCAAAATGAGAGGGACATTTTCAAAAGCGTCTCATTTATAACGAAAATCCCAGTTAGTTCGATGTCATAGTTCACACAAGTAGTATTCACTGTACTTTTTTCTCTCAAATATATTTTCTTATTAGACAATCCAGTATCAGAATATATAAAGAAAAGATCAAGTCTTTATATTGAATAATTATTGCTTTAAAATTACTTTAGTTATAGGCACCAAAATTTTACGAAGCGATTTTACTAAGTATAATACATAGTAAAAGCGCTTTGTAGCATATAACACTAGTTAAACTACATTAATGTTACATTAGGTATCAAAGATTATTAATTAATTTATACATATGATATCAAAAGTACATTGTGTTCTCTGCTCTATTTGATATTCACAGAAATAAGACTAGAGTTAAAATGAATGATAAATAATAATTAAAGACCTAAATAGGTGAAAGTGATATGTCGTAAAAATTTAATTTCGAGAAAATTGAGTTCAAAGTTTGTGTAATCTATTGAGTTCCTGTATAAAATATTCCCAATTTTTAACCGACTTCAAAAAAGGAGAAAGTTATCATATGTTTAATACTATTTATACAAAATAACATCGACATAAGATATATTTTATTAACAGTCCTAGATGTCGACCATCTATGCAAAAAGCAACGAAAAATCCAAAGTACGACATATCATCTTAATCTATTCACGTCTTCAATTATTATTGATCAAACTAAAACCTCTTCTACAAGTCAGATGACAGATGCATCCGCATATGGGTAACTTCGAGCCGTCCACACGTCTATAGGTTGTATCAATCAGTCTAATAGACTGCGAACTAGCAACCGGTACTATCTCAATTTTGACAACTTTACAGCATGAAGAAAAAACTTGTTTGAGTAATTAATAAAGCATCTAGTAAATTAAATAAAAATACGTAGTTTTTAAATATTTTTATTACACATGTTATTAAAAAGAAAAGTAGCATTATATGCTTCCTTCTAATATAAAAACGAGATAGGACAATATAAATCAACTTAGAACAAAAAATTGAGATAGGACCGGTTGCCAGTTCACAGTCGCAGTATGTCCATTCTCGACAGACGCAACGTTTAAATATGGATATTGATCGTATCTGCCGAAGCTGTTTATTTTAGTACTTTTAACTACTACTTGAATGTGCATCGCAATAGTTTTTGAAAAGAAATTGAAAAGAAGAAGATAGTAGATGCTGTCTATACAATAAATAAATAAAATAATAAATATGTCTGGACAATATTACAACAGCACCATCTAGTACGTGCACAGTGGTAAGCTACGAGGCTTGTGTTACGGATACCAGATAGTTGATACACTACATATATAAGTTTTAAATACATACATATTATAAATATAAACACCATGACTGGAGTACGAACATTCGTGCTTAACAAATGAATGCCCCCAGCGGGACTCGAACCCGCGACCGCTGGCGCAGAAAGTAGGGTCACTACCAAGACCAACTGAGCCAAACGTGTCAAATGCTCATATTGTTAGAAATTTCATCAAATTAGACCGCTAGCACACGTTCACTCTCAAAGGCAACTCCGATCAAGACGCTTCTCAGACGTGTGGACTGACGCCGTTCGCGCCAAAACCCTTTCATCCGTGGCACGAAACCGACAACAACCGGAAGTAGGACGCATGTGCGGAAGTTAAATATCTACAACAGACGCTCTAATTACCCCCTCTATACATTGGAGGATGCATCCCAGGATATCTCTGCAGATGCATCTGTTCACGTGTAGAGGAGGCTTAATAGATATTAAGTATCGTTTGATATATACACAGGTATGTCCGTCGCTTTCACTTGCATATAAGTTATAGATTCACCTACAATAGCAAATACAATGGCTACATTATCTTCATACTTTGAGTGTAGAGCAGCAATCTCGTCCCCGGGAGGCATGTTCGATGATTCGCTAAAACGAAAAATTCAGTAAGAAAATATGTCATTAAAATTTTCATTTCAAAAATTAATAATTTTTTTTTTATGGTAAAAAGGGGGCAAACGGGCAGGAGGCTCACCTGATGGGAAGTGATCACCTCCGCCCATGGACATCTGCAAGTCAGGCTTGCAGATGCGTTGCCGGCCTTTCAGGAAAGGGAGGGATGGAGGAGGGAGGGAAGTGGGAGGAAAGGGGGAACGAAGGCGGAGGATGAAGGGAAGAGGGAGAGGGGAAGGAGAGTGGGCCTCCCGGACTCTCACTCACCGGACGAAACGCGACAGCATAGCTGCCACTTCACGCCGGTCTTCTGTGAGAGAGTGGTACTAATGAACTATACGGGGCGTGCCGGCCCATTCGGTTGCTACCCGAAGGTAACAAGCATGGCACTACCACTTTAAGAACACTTTTTTTATAGTAGGTGAAATATTTTTAAGGATTAGAATCCAAATTAATTTTACTAAATACAGTAGTTCAGGCGAATTTGTTTGTACTTGATTCTGATTGAATTGTTTGAATTTGAAAATCAAATGTGAGTGTGGGTAAGAGGTGTTTTCCTATTAGAATAATCTTTTTTTTTACATAACATCAATCTGTTGCTTTGATTAAATGTGAGATATTGATAATACATAGATAAAAGAAACATATATGTTGGGATATTAACACAAAGGAGCACCTTCATACTAAGCATGAACTCGAGTTATGGATGCGAGATAATTGATGGTGCAATAGTCCGGCCGCTCAGAGAATGCGTTCCTGACACCTGTCAATCCGTCATGACTAGTGATGTACAATAAATAACATTAATAATATTTAATAACGTTATTTTTTGCATACATTATGCATATTTATTCAATTTAATTTGTATGTTGTTATTTTTTGTAGGAATTATATTTCAATATATTCAAAAAATATTTACAATGTAAATATATTTTTAATGAATCAATTAATTGAATTGAATCGTTATTTCTGAATGTAATGTTTATAATGTTTCTGTTTCCATTTTTTACCATAAATATAAAGTAGTAAGTAATTTTATTTTCAATGTTTTTTTAATTGATCTGGCTGATATTATGACACTAAATTTACTTAAGTTTTGTTTGGGCGTATCTTTATTATATTATTAACTTTATTAAATACCAAGTACATTATATAAAATAAAATTATAACGTTTTATTTTATATCACAACGACAGATTATATTAATTGAACTAGCTGTGCCCGCAACTTCGTTCACGTGGATGTCGGAACTTAATTAGTATTTTTTAGTGCGAAGCGCTTATCTTCTTATCTATCGAACAATACTGCACGCAGTTGATCTCTAGTTATAGTCCCGTCTAAGTTCGAATACTCGTAGATGGCACTGTTTTAATATTTTACTTCGGAAACACTATTTTTTTTATTAATTTACATTTTTTATAAGTGGTGAACTGATTACGATGAAACAAAAACCTTAATGTTACTTCAATTTACGCACATATTGTTGTGTATAAAAGTTACGTGAAGTTGTGAGACCAAATGCACATAACCCTAATTTTACTTCTGGAATTTCTCTACTTCTTCACTTTAAACTCAAATATCTTTTGATAGACTGAACCGATTGCAATGAAACAAAAACTAAATGTTACTTCAAGTTACGTTCAATCGTTGTGTATAAAAGTTATCTACATTGCTTTCGTACATTTTACGTGATGCCCGGATAAATAAACAGACAAACCGACAAACAGACAAACAGACAAAAATTCTAAAAATGCTGGAAATGGGTTCTATTGGTTATCCTTTAACACCCTGGCTATTTTTTTGTAATTTTTTTTGATGTACAAAAACGACTTTTCTACAGTTTTATTATATGTATAGATATTACAAAAATATTTGATTAAAATTGCCTCGTTATTTTGTCACATTACTACAAAAACAGACAGTTACAAAAACAGACATAATCTTGATACAGCGCCGTTTGACGTGGTTTGACTTATAAAAGCTATTGTTTTTATATTTCTTAATTAAGTAATTGTAATAATTTTAGCCCAAAATTAATATATTTATTGTAAGTTGACATAATTATTCGAATTTTAATGTAAGCACTCGTTAATAAGGTTAATAAAAGATATTTAAAATTTTGCCGTAAATTGTACGCCAGTTCAAAGTTACATCGCCCAATCTATCACGATCTGTCAGAAACGCATTCTTTGAGCGGCCGGTCTATAGTTGCTACAATTACATAAATATTTTAAATATAAGGTATATAAATATAAAGAGCACAAATATTTATGCTCAACACACAATAAAGGCCTCCAACAGGACTCGAATCACTATGACTACAAAATTAACCAATCGTGTTGTCTGGTAGACCTGTAGATCTCATCATAGGGTATTAAGAAGGTTCTTGCAGCAGTTTGCCACTTATTATAATTATCTTTTAAAAACATTTAATCACACGAAAATTGAATGGACTAATTTAAATTAAATAAACATTACTCACCTTAAACAAACAATCCGAAAATGTGGTAACGGAGGGTTAGTTTTTTTAAAACATTGCACTTCTCTATTATATACATCAAAATGTGGCACAAGATTGCAGTCTTCCTTTACTTCTTTCTCTGTCTTTATTACACTCAATTTTCTAAGAACAGACGCCATATTGGAACAATCGTTAGGCTTTACAATCGAGTTAACATTAAACTCCATAGAATCTTGAAACTCTGGAACAGCTTCATTGATGGTATTAAAATATGATTTCTTTAAACTTAACCAATCATTTGATTTGCATGGTTGGATTTTAACAAAGTCATACAAAAACTCCTCTTGACTTATATCTAATAATAAATCGTCAGTTCTATCTTTCTGTACAATTTCAGCTCTTCCAAAATCGGATGTATTTGGCAACCATTCTGATGGAAATGCGTCTAATAATGCTTGACCATATGGTTTAATTTGAATATTCACATTATTTGCTTCCCTACTTGTGGACGCTTCATTTGAAAATTCTTTTTGTTGTTCGGAAAGTCTTTTTAAAACATTAAACGGATTTTTTAGTATCTTACCTACAGAAACATTAGGAGAGTCTTCTATAATACAATCTGAATGTGACGAATCTGACGTATCTAAGGTTATTTGTTTTTTATTTCCTAATTCGTAATTTTCCGTTAAGTAATACTCTTCGTTGTAAGACTGATTAAACTTCTTGAGAAGTTTCGTGAAGGCTCGTCTGTGTCTAGGCGACGACTTTCCTGTCTTTTCTAAATCTTTCAATTGTGCGGCAAATCCTTTAAGAGAAGTCAGGTTTTGTTTATTAGCAGTTGTATCATCAGCCTTACGCTTTTTACTTACAGGCTCATCATCATCTAAATGTATTGTATCCACAATTTCTTCCATAATAAGATCAAAATCATCGCTAAGTCTTAAATTCGTTTTATATCTAATATTGTAAGACTTAATAACTTTTTGAACCGCGTCCACTTTCTGCCTGTCTAAATGTCCATATTGAAAAAGATTTTTCAGTCCCGTAATGGAACTCTTTATTAATTCTAAATGATCTGTTTGAGCTCCTGATCTATTTCGTTTTCTGTTTCGATAATTTTGATAAGAATGTCGAAAATGCGGTCGCGGTAAGAATCCAGATGGCATACCAAAGGACATGTTTGGTAGGAAAGGTCTTTGAAAAGGAATATTTAGATTGAAATAGTTAAAATTTGAGCGATGTCTCCAAAAAAGAAATGGTGTTTGAAAACTTGGGTTTTGTAAACAGTTCAAATAGTTTGATAAGTAACTCGTGTTTCTCAATCGCCGAATATGACTTCCATTAACTTCACCTGGACTATACCGGTTACTTTCTGAAACCGGCGGACTTTCAATTTTGCAGTGTAATCTCAGAAGATCCATACAATAAACCGACTTACTTAAATTTAGACCGCCTGGTAAATATTTTTTGTCCGCTACTTTAATATTAACTAAACTTTTGTTCAAAAATGTTGGTATAGATTGAAAAAAGTCATGTAATCTTTCACTATTGCAAGGTTTCAGTTTGCGGCTTTGCAATTTTTCTAGCCTTTTTACCATACATATGTTTTTATGTTTCATCTTATTTTCCAAACTGTAAGTGACTGTAAAATCCATTGTAGACCTGTCACAATCTGTAAAACAAGGAAGTCACGGAAATTATTATAATTATATGTTATATTATTAATTATAAATAAAACATAAAAGCTAAAGGTCACTCAACACAATCATTTATCACGAAATATCGAAAAACTCTTGACATACAAAGATGAAATTGGTAGTGAAGTAGTATATTGTTAGTAGACGTCCGCTATGAGTGGATTTTGCAACAGAACCAGATTACGAAGGTCTAAGGGTTTTTGCAAGTTTTTGTATAAAAGTCCTTCAATTTCTTTGAAATTTTTATTTTCCTTAAATACTTTAAACTTTGCAGGGAGCAACGTAAGTCAAACCCGAGCGAAGCGAGGGTGCGACGCTATTAAATATTAATTAAGAAAAATTAATTAAATTCTAAATCTAAAAGAGTACTCAGACTGTTATGATCGCAATACAAGACCTAAATTATCATTTACATACAACTTAAAATGATGATGTCCTCCCGACCGATTACGGCCACGGCGGCCAATCTCATTGAGACTAGCCATCTGCGCGGGAGATATTATAGTGCACAAGTGTATGCGCAGACACAAGTGCACTCTCTATTCCTTATTACTCTCATATTCCGGTGGGACGACTGCTCGACACGACCAGTGAGAGCTAAGGCGCAGGACCGACGGATTTACGTGCTCTCCGAGGCACGGGGGTGAAACACCGCCAACTTCCCAACTCCGGGCTGTTACTGAGGCTTACGAAACAAAGACTCAATAACTAAACTTGGCCCGACCCGGGACTCGAACCCAGGACCTATCGATGTATGACCGTACATGCTAGCCACTACACCACCGAGGCAGTCCACAACAACAACTTAAAAAACTTAAAATATATACATACTAGTATATATTCTTAATTGCGCTTAAAAATTTATACTGGACTGGAGCACAAACATTTATGCTCATTATGCACAATTTAATGCACTCAGTGGGGCCAAAATCAGTGACCACAACAAAACATACTTTATTCAAATAGACTTTACAAGCACTTATAAATCATCACTTTTTACATTAAAGGACATCAATTTGGGTCACTACAAACTGAGCCAAATATGTCTTTTTTTTTTGAGCTGAATATTTATTACAAGTACATAAAATTGTGAGCTATTGTATGAATAAAAAAAATGATATATAAGTTTGACTTACAACTTGGATTAATTTTGGTATTACATTCTTCTAGAACTTCTAAACTATCACTGTTATTTTCATCTTTCACTACAGTCAGTGTACCATCTTCTTTTATGTTTGGCTTAATGTCAATACTTTTGTTATGAGAAATATTCTTCTTATTAGAACTCTTATTAACTTCTAAAATTTGATGTCTAAAAACTCGATATCCTATGCGACTAAGAGATGCATACACTTTATACTGTAGAATAGTAATGTTCCCTCGTAACAACAATGTATATGCTTGTTGTAATGAAACTTTAACATCATTATGTGTTAAATGAAGACAGTTCTGAAAGAAATGAGAATATATTAGTTTTTTTTAACAAAATAAAAAAGTAAAAAGGGCATTTTTTTTAAAAAAAGCACTATATTAAAAACAACCTTGGTACAATTGCACACATAGCAAAACTAGCTCCTGA
This sequence comes from Boloria selene, assembly GCA_905231865.2. NCBI lineage: Eukaryota > Metazoa > Arthropoda > Insecta > Lepidoptera > Nymphalidae > Boloria > Boloria selene. The sequence continues at coordinate 10,441,092 of HG993141.1, forward strand.
ACTAGAAACCTAATTATTATTAAGTTTAATAATTATATTCAAAGTAAATCATTATTATATACATAAATAATTTAATATTACATAGAAAGAAAATCTTTCTAATAAATAGCTTTTGGTATAAACACTAAAACTCACAATTTCCATCAAAAATAAGGCCTCTTCTGGATTGAGAAATAAGTCTTTCCCATTATTATGTCCCAAGTATTGCCAGTAACTACCAACTTTTTGAGTCACTTCAGCTAACATAAGCTCTTCTCGCCACACTGCATGACTCAAAACACCACTAAAATTTATTTAAAAACTAGCATTAACTACAAATATTTTTAAAAATATTGATATTAAACATTGTTAACATGTTTAATAAATTATCACATATAATAACTTAATCAAAACTGTACATTAAATATATTTTTTTAAATCTTATTAGATATAGGTGTGTCATCCATCTGTCTCATTTCGATAAAATTTGGTATGAAAATAGCTGGTTATCCAGGTTAACTTACAGAATACATTAAGAGTATGAAAGTATCATATTTGTGATAAATATACACTAATTGTAATAACATAATATCTAGGAATGAACGTGTGCTGAGAGAGCTACAGTGAATCACTAGTAATAAATAACTTTAGTAAGTGTGATAAAAATAAATATTGCTTTTTATACCTCTTTTCAATTCGTTCAACTTCAATTAACTGTTTCCTTGCTTCCAACGCTGCTTGTATTTGTTTTTGCTCTATCCAGGAACCATTTGGAACTATATCTTTTACGCCTAATTCTGGTAATGTCCTATTTCTGGCTTCTAGTTTGGTGGTACCCATAGATATAAGGTCATAGCCTCTGAAAACGGTCAAGAATAATATTAGTTACACCCTTTGGATTTAGTTATCTTTAATAATTTTTTTTGTAATTAAATAGTACTTACGTCAACATCTTTACATTTTCCATTATAGAATTAAATAGCTTCTCAAGTTTATTAAGCGTAAGAAACTGGTCTTAACATTTAAAAAACGTTAAAGAAATACACATAGCAATATAAAAAACTCAATTTTGCAACTTCACATTGCTGATTTCAATTTGCAACTTGCAAGTCTTCTTTAAAACTTGTCAAATGTCAATTGTCAAAACGTCATGGCATTAAATGTCAGTGACTTGAACGTGTTTACCTTTACTATAGTTACATTCTCTTTGGTGTTTACGTTCAGTATTCAAAATCCCTATGTATCAAATTAAAGATAATTATTAAATTATTAAAAACAAATCGGAACAAATTTATTTAAAAAAATAATAGTAACTGAAAAATGTATTAACCAATAATAGCTATAACTAATATATGTACATTTTATCCAATTAATCGATAGGTTTTTTTTTTATACATGTTCTCATCCACAGGCGTTAAGCGCCCGTGCCTTTTGTTTATTACAATTTTGTTTTTTTTTTTTGTTTTGGCGTTTTACATTTTTAAACTTAAAACTAGCGATACATGCATTAGCATGTAACGTGGTCTGACACTGACTTTTTTTTTTATTTTTTATTTTTTTTTTCTTTAATTTTTTCTTTTTAAATTTTTTTTTTACTTTTAGGACCCTAGAACCCCGCCTCATCCCGCAGTTGGGCAAGCACAGCCTCTGTATTTTTTGTGTCGCGTTTCAGAATGGACATTTTGAGGCTGTGCTCAGGCATGCTTCAGGCATACATTTTTTTTGTTTTATTGTGGTCTCAATAAAAACCTCTTTTATTAACAAAATGGTCTTTCTCTCTTTTTTTATAAAAAGTAAAAGAATGTTAAATAAATAATTTATTATAATATTATAGTCTATCCATATAATCCATAAGTAAGTCTTCAGTAGTTATAACTTAAAATCAAACATTTATTTAAAGGGCTTTCCTTTTTGCCCTGAAACGAGACGGAATGTATTAAAACCTAAACTTAATTATACTTCGATAGTAAAATAACTAATGTAGACTGTTCATGAAAATGTACTGCAAATATCTAAATTCAAATCAAAGGCAAATAATCTAAAGCTACAGAAAGTAGCCAGAAAAATGTAAGAAGTAGATACCCAATTCATTCCCTCAGTTATGTTGCTCAATTTATTACAGATTTTGATTAAATTAGGTATGATAAGAGCAGGTTAGTCGAACAACATATAATATACTTTTTACTGCTGGAATGATTTCTTACATCTGTGAAATCGAAGTGTATTAAACGTTGAAAAGACAAAGCCGAGCAGAGCTCGGGTCCGTCCCTAGGTTTAGCGTCAGCGAAGCCACGGGTTCCGCTTAAAATCTAAATAAAATTTCTACCTCCTCCTTTTTTGAAGTCAGTTAAAAAGTAGCCTTAGTTACGCCTTATAGCATTAGCTATCTGTGAGTGAAAGTCCCGTTGAAATCAGTCCAAACGTTTCAGAGATTAGCCGGAACTAACAGACAGATAGACAGACATAATTGTTTATTTATGTTGCTAGTATTGTATATTCTTTCATATGCATTAAGTGAAAAGCTGTTAATTTGAAATTAACAACAGACACTCCAATTTTATTTATATGTAGAGATGTATAGATAATAAAAATTAATTATATTAAGTATCCTTTCGGAAATTGTTTGGTGATACGAATATCTCTTTGCAAGCAAGGCCTAATAGTTTTACTATTTTTTTTTTATTTACACTAGCGACTCGCCCTCGCTTCGCTCGGGCTGTAGATTTAGCACAGGCAATGCCGCGGGATCTGCTAAGTATGCATATAAACCTTCCTTTTGAATCACTCTATCTATTAAAAAAAATCGCATCAAAATCCGTTGCGTAGTTTTAAAGATTTAAGCATACATAGGGATATAGGGACAGAGAAAGCGACTTTGTTTTATTTTATAATATGTAGTGATAGTGATGATTTAAACTATTGTTTAAGTGGTACTTATAAATCTATTGTTTAAGTGGTTTCAGTTGTAGCTCAGTGGTACGCGTTCACTTAGAAAGACATGTGAAGTCCACCAACTCGTACTTGGCCATGGTCATGGATTATTGCCTAATCCTCTTTATATTGAAGGGAGGTCCATACCCAGCAGTGGGACGTTAAAAAGGGCTAAATACATACATACATTAAAATAAATGTATTATAAATATTATTATTATTAATAAATTACTCTATAACACAGTAGTAATGGCTAAATAGTTGTTATGTATGTACGAGTAATTTAATTATCATTTATGTAATTATCATAGTTTATGTTTAACAAAGAATAACTAACTATAATATCATACTTGCGGTTATTTCTAAATATGATGCAAAAATATGTAAAGTTTGCATTTAAGCTTTACTTCATTTTTAGATTTTGAATTTAGTTTATATGGAAAAACACATTTTAAAATCAACTTTTAGTTATTATCTAATCTAAGTATATCCGTTCAGCTCTACTTTGCAATTAGATACTAATTAGTAAGTTGCAGGTGAACATCTAAACATTATTATTAAAGTTAGTCGAGACTGATACGTTTTCTAACTTAAAACATCGTTAGCGCAATCTAATTGCGAAGTGTTCGTTCCAACGAGACGTGAACTCAATTTCCAGTGCTATTTGCTATCTTTGTATCAACTGAAGTTCTCGACTTCGCTCGAGCAGCGAAACAATTAACCCTGTTGTACCGAGACAGAACAAACAGTGAGCGGAGACCGGCAGAGTCAAGTTCGTCGACTTTTCAATTCAGCCGGGTAGCTGTAGTAAGCTACGCGTCGTAGTATCTACGTTAAACGTAACATGTTGGTAGCTTGACTATCGATTAGTAGAATCGGCCGGGCCTACCCGAGTGCTGCCGAATACTCCCGAATATTCCCGAAGTCCCCCGATCCACACATGGCGGAAGTAATGAAATGTATAAAAGGATATGAACCGGAAGAATAGTCGCTCTCCTTTTTCCACACGTCTTATATCCGTCTAAAAGGACTTTCCTATTAGGTTTTCTTTGTATCCCTTTCGCCTAAGGGTAGTAATAATGCTAGGTAATATTTCATTCCCTTTTAATGTCTTACACCCCATAAACATAAATATACCCAATATCGAAACATGTAGGTATAACAATTCTATAGTTCACATAGGATTTATTATCCGCCCAACGTATATACATATATCTAAGTGCAAAAATGTAAAATCTCTTCCACTTTCAAATGTGAAAGCATCATTAACGTTAAGGTTAATTGGTTGTGTATACAAGAGCCTGCTTGAGAATGTTTCGCGCTATGACTGCAATCGTCGAGTGCTGGAGGCGTTTTAACGTATTGTAATACGAGTTTATACGAGGCGCCGCCCCCTCACACGGCGTCTTGCTGGCGACTTTAGCTTAAAGGGAACGATAGTCGTCAGTAAACGCGGACTAAAGCCACCCGGCATCGATTTAATCGTAGTAAATTCTCAAAATTTCGATTCACAATCTCGTGCTCGTTGACGCCGACGTCGATCGAATGTCGGGGGATGGGGCGCACCCCGCCGTACGGTTTTATTTATGGTATATTTTGACGTGCGCTTTCGCTGCTAACTTCAAGTTGCCTAGATAATGGGGTGATGGATAGTGTTATCGGTCGCTATTCACCGTGAACTGTGCCTGCACCGTGCTCCTAATATTGCAGTGTTTTGCGGAAAACCCGAAAGCTCTACTGATTTGCATAAAACTGTATTCTTTTAGCAATTATCGTTAAAAACCGGCGTTCCCTTTGACAATAATTTCTACGAATGTAGTTAAACTACTCGGTCGTTGATTCATGTTCAAAACGTTGCAAATATTAGCACTTTAATTCGTTGAAAGTGCAGTGGGCTGTGTGGTCCATTTTCTATTTTTTATCAAAATATTCCAGGGAAAATTAATTTCGTTAGTGAAGTGTGTAGTGCAGTTTATTTTAAGGTAAGTTTAAAATTATTTCACTAGAATTGCATGTCCTTACATTAATCATTTAATAAAACAATGAATAAATATTTATATTAAAATATTATACCTGGAGTTTTTTCAGTTCTTAAAATTTTCGAAAATATTTATAAATACAAATAAAAAATGTAAATGCATCTAACATCAAGGGCCAATATGTTAAGCTAAATTTATTGTGATATTTACAAATGTTTATTCAATTGTAAACACGATAGGCCGGTAATGTGGCAGCGCCATCTATTGTACAATAACGGAAGTTAGCATTAGTTCCGTTACCCACCGTGATTAGCGCCAAAGTGTCAGCCGGCGGCACGCCTGCAGTCACGCGGCGTTGACGCGCGTCGCAACATGGTTGCGTGGGTGTAGATCGTTCGCTGATAAACTACTTGTTTTCTTTCTTATCAAATTTACTACTAGCGATTTTCATTGAATACAGTGTTTATCTATACAATCACGTTGCGGAATGATTTAAGTGTGTGGTGGTATACATGAAAGTGCTGCGCTTGTGTGAGTGTTTTGTTATTGCAACGGCCGACAGGGGCAGGATTTTGGCGGTGCAGTAAAGGTCTAGGGCCGGCATGAGAAAAATAAACGGTATGTTAAGTGATTAATACATCAAATATGTAGCTATTTAAGTTGCTTATAACGTCTAGATAAGAATTCGTGTGAAAAATTTACCGGACTCTGGTCGATGATAAGACCAATAAAACCGTTGCAAACGAAAACTGAACTTAAGACGCAGCTAATAAAATTGATAGCATTCACATATATTTTATACGATAACCTTTACTAAGTTACACATTGCTCATAAATGGCAACTGTTGCTATAATATTATGTTTGCTTATTGGTACTAAATAATAATTCTAAGCTTTGACATTCATGGGAAATATACGAGAATGTCTATAGAGCTTATATATTCGTATTCTTTCCTTTTTTGAACTTACAGTATAATGTACCAAATAATATTTTAAACCAGTTTTATTCTTCGCTAATGTCGACACCTTTAAGAATCCGTACCTAACCCTACCAAATTTCAAATTTATGGGATTTTACTTTCTTAGAATTTATGATTAGCGCGCTTAATTTTGTAGAGCGCTTTATATTGAATTTATGTACACAATACTAGATTGAAACAGTATGTATCTGTTGCTAAGCGGAAGTAAAAGAAAGAAAGTGGTAAAAGCAGTTTCATAGTAGGTATTTGATCTAACAATAACCGAGCTTCAATAAAAAGTTATTACTCGCATACGTCTTGAAAGAGTTGCCTTTCTGAGCAGCATCCGAAATCATTAAGCGTAGCAAATCCCATACAAATGGTCTATTAACGTAATCCTACTATGTTAGAAGAGATATGCTTGAGACATGTTATGAAATATCAAATAAATAACTGGGTCAATAATAAAAATTATAACGAATAGAATATTTCTATTATAAAATCAACCACAAACAAATGTCAGGTCACAGTCAATTGCGTCTTATTCTGACATCATGAGATAAGATATTTATAATATGTAAATTGGATCCGTCATAATCAGAAACTCAAGGTTGACTTGTTGACCACAGAAATACGAGTCGTGGAAATGCAATATCGCTTGTAGGTGCATCCGACTGCATATGTACAGATTACCTGAGATTGGCTTCTAACAATTTCCACCGTAAAACGCGTTGGGAGGTCGGGTATTAGAGCGACACTCGCAAGATTTATTGTTTAATGATTGCGAGTGACATAGGAGTACAGCGCAAAGCACCTATTTGTTTTAATAACACGCTCCAATGAAGATATATTCTGTATCACGCCACCAGATCATGGGAATGTCACTGATGTAACACTATTGTCAATGAACTTTCGATCTGCTGTTTTGAGTTCGAATTAATAAAGATTATAATATAAGGTATAGATATATGTCATTTTGATAGAAGAAAATGTGTGCATTTAATATATTTTTTTATATGTGTTGATGATAATTATGTTTAAGGGAAATCTTAACACGAAGCAGACAAAGAATTTCACATTGAGGAGTGATTGCATTCTTCAAAGTTCAATGGTCGATGCTTATGCTTGTACGTAGCGGCAGAAAATCAAATAAACAGTCGCTTTCATCTCCGGTTTATCGGCGATGCACTTCGTAGCCTTGCACTTTACCGTGTGTTCGACACAACTGCTCATTGCCTCTACCATTACTCAGGCTGAGGTTGTCGACTTATTTCATTATCGATCTGCATACCGATAAAAATTTCTACACATAAAACGCTAAAGCTTGTACTTGTGAAATGAGTTATTACATGCTTACCTAAACTTATTTTAAATTATACTCTTAATTAATGTGTGATGTACAATTTTTAAATTTAATTAAGCATTCATCTAACTGTACGTCTAATCTTAATCTAAATTACATCTCTAAATTACTGGTAATTAATAGCTATAAACTGTTAAGTCCTGTATATCGAACGAGAATATTCGTGGCATCAACAAATTGGGCACACTGAGCTACCCCGTCTATTTGTTGAAGATTAATAACAATTTCAAACGTTTATACCATCTGCTGTGTATCAGATAACACTCCTATTGATTTTACCAGTAGTTTGAAATACACCAATATTGACAATGAGCGGTAGTTTAGATGCTCTTACGTGCCTAGGGACTCGATGAGGAGACTACGTGACTCCCAGTTCATTGCTCTAGTTTTTTGCCACTTGATCTTGTGAATGAGTTTGTGGACCTTGGCGCGGACATAATTCTTTAGAAACAGGATTTATTGCTCCGCAAAAACACTTAATATGCACACCTAGTTATGCTTGAGTATTACAAGGTTTTTTTATAAATAATTGACTTTTTTCAAGCTAGTGGGAACTGATCTTGATGTTATCTACAAATTATTTGACATTTGATGATGTGATTATGATATCATTTTCTAAGTTAAAACTCTTTCTGTGGGAAATAAACGGGCGTCGCTCTCTGTGCCAGTGTTGCGAATGCTGATTTTCAATAGCGCATTAGCACTGAATATGGTGGCGCCGCGCGTGATTGCCATTTTTATTGAGATCACACGTCAGTTACAAATTGTTACTCTAAATTGCACGTGACAGTTTTATATTCTGTTATGACTGTCCAACAGCGAAATGCTACACATATTTTTATCGTATCATAAAACGAAAAGCTGTTCGTTGGATTTCTCTTTCATAAAACTTTGTGACTGGCCGAATGAATGAAAAAAATAATAAAAAGATCCTTAGTGATATAATCTTTGATCTAGCAGATTAATATGTGGAGGACATAATAAAGGCGATATTAAAAGTTCATTCCCTTGCACACCGGCGTTAATAAAGATATAGTAATTTCCATCTTTAATCTAAGGCAGATACAGGTTGTTCGCTCGTTTGTACCGAGGGCGGTGTGATATATTCAGAGCCGGTTTAAATATTCCCAAGGGTGATAAGGGGAAGGGATGTGAACCGGTTAATCAAGTAACGTGATCCATTTATCTGGAGCACTCTTGATACTGTGTCTCCGAGTTTTAGAGTATTGGGCTTGGGGTTCAGATTGGATGTAGAGATTAAAGTAAATTATTTCTTGTTTATTAACATTTAACTTGTGGATTTGATGAAGGATATTGAATTGGTAAGTAGAACCTTTTGGCTCATTTGGAGGCATTGTCCACTCATTTACATATATGTTTATTTTCGCAACGTATCTTACTTCTGAAATACAATTTATTGTTCAATTTAATTTAAATGATTACAATTATATAAAAATACCTATATCTAATAAGATCAATCTAATAGAATCAACTTCTCTTATATAGTTAGAATTCACAGCATGTATCTTACTGCTTAATCTTTATTTACTATGAAAATTGCACTACCTTCTGTTAAACTATAAAGTTGTCCGAGAGACAAGAGTGAAATACGAGATAGCTTAGAATGTAGATGCCCTATTGGCAATGAATATTCAAACTTGAATTCTTGCTAGCAATATCAATGGAATTAGATCGATCGCGATGCAGTGAAATTGGACAGAGTCGCTCGGGTGCAGCATTTCCCCGTTTTACTGCATTCGATCTATTTACGTGTTTATGAATGCCGATAAAGCTTAAGCACGCGGGGCTACCAATGTACTTTTGTTCCTAAATTTAGAGATTGTATTGAAAGGAATTTTTATAGGCATAATGTTTTAATAGCAACATTTGCTTACACTATACGTTTTTCTATTGTTTCATGTAGAGTTTGTTTATTTACGCGTATAAACAACTTTTGATTGTTATGTACTAACGTACCATATTTAAAGCGTTTACTATGTTGCAGTTGTACACATTCTATAGTATTTGAGGGGTGGAACACATCGGCTACATTCCAAGCATGTAGAACAGTTTTCTAATGTTTTATGATGTTTATATTTAAATTGCCTTTACATTTTAAGCATCTTAATAACATTGAGATGTATTTTAAATATTTGAGAAACTTATGGAAATCTACTATTTGTATTTACTTGAAGTAATCGAGACGACATATTCGTACAGTAAACTCGTACTTCGTATACCTAGTTAAAATGTTTAAAAGGATTCTAAATGTTAATATTACCTAGTAAATATCCAGTTAGAAGCAAAAAATATTCTTGTTGTTATAGTTAATGGCATAAAATTAATGGTGATGAACGAGTAATTACTAATTGTGAAGTGAAAAGAGAAGAAGATATTAAGAAAAATCTGAGTATAGGAGAATAACATATATTTTGCTCATAATATAATGCTTAGGTAGTTAATGGAGAGCTTATCTCAGACCATTTGTTTCAATTTAAAATAAAATAAAAATGCGGCGTGAATTTAACGATGCGAATTTAAGATTGTTTTTGGAGGAGGCTGCTTTGGGATACGACCTTGGTTTTCGGAGAATTATAAGTTGGACCGGACTTTTGAATTCAAGATTAATATGGAATGCAGATTTTTAGCTATAGCTATAGTTCTTTTTAATGTATTACTTGAAAGTAAGTTAGACTGCATCAAACCTATTAATTCCCTTTTTGTAAGTTTTATACATTACAAAAAAGCCAATTTTAATAGATTTCTTTTTAATAAATTACCTATTAAGCCTATCAGAATAATTCAATGTCGTCAGACATTTGGTACCTCTACGATATAATATGAGCTATAACTTTTATTTAATAATTCAAAAGGGCACTAGAATGTTCCTAATTCTAAATATCAACTTAATTATCGCAGCTATTACGAGTGTTTATGTAAAGAATTAAATGCATAAATGCCATACAATGTGATTCGTTCATCGGCTCGGGAAGTGACGTCATCACGGAAACTTCCTGCCTTCTCGACCTTCACCTAAAGCTTGCTCGTGACGGCTTTAAATGTTATTTTTAACGTTAAAATATATTTCCTGTGTAAATTAATATTTTTTTTAAATAATTAAATAGTATTACATCTAGCTTTTACTTATATTTTGATTTTTTATTAATTTAAAAATACTATAATATAGTATAATGAATGAATGAAATGACTTTGTTAACATTCACGTGTTATGTTTAGGTTAGCAATTGCCTAGTAAAGTTCGTTGTAATGTGTAAATAAAATCAACACTATACACATGTAATACATTATTGAGTAACATATTTCAATTATGAATCCAATTCAAAATTTTCTTCGGCCCATGTTCGACAAATAAGTAAGCATTTGAGACTTTCTCGGCTGATTAACTCTGGTCGTGAGTCACGAGGCTGTCGAAATAGTGGAAAGCCATCTTGCTACCGTGTAACAATGCTGTGTTTTGTCCTCCATCAACAATGTGAAGGAAATCCTGTCCGGATCAGGTAGGTCTTTCAATGAATCAAAGCCATATTATAACACAAGCAATACGCGCGGCTTCGCCCGCGTTCATGTTTTTAATCGCTACTAAACTTCATTCGATCACTCGCTGGGTTGAACATTCTCCAAAATTACTCCAGCTTTAATATACTCCTGAGCCGCGCGGCTATCTATTTCATTATGTTTGTACGGCGTGCACTCCTCTCTTGTTATCGTAGTTTTAGTAGGGATCCTTTTTTTTTCTTGCAATTAAAATTGCCTATATTAATCAGTGATAATGTAGCATTCAAATAGTAAAAGAATTTTTAAAATCGGCCTAGTACTTTTTGAGCCAATTCGTTACAACATACTTATTTACAAACCTTTCCTCTTCATAATATTAGTATAGATATCGATTTATTGTTTGTTGTTGCTACTTGGTGCTGATTTGTGCTTACATGTAAATGACTGCCACTATGGCGATAATAATCGTATATTGTTCAATATTCGTGCTTCCTCGTAGGCGTTCTTCGTGGTTTCAAACAGATGCTCGTTGCTTAAGCAAGAATTATTGGTTTAGTGGCAGTTAGTTGGTAGGGTGTTTTGTGAAAAATCGTATTTTTCTGTAAGTTAATTTAAAATAAAACGTGATATTTTTATTATTACATATCCCAACTTTTACAGGTAAGGTGATGGGCCAACCAAAGAATCTGAAAAAAAATTTGAAATGTTATTATCAGCTACAATATAAGAGAAATTTCCCTGAAATCATTGAATGACACTTATAGTACAAACAAAATAAATAATTACGGTTGATTCAGTGAACAGTAACATCAACACTACGGTCGTAATGACGTAACGGCCATTGACAGAGAACTGAGGACGTTCTCGAGCTTCGATACGATAACGTTGTGTAAGGTATTGTGTATACGGGCCCACACAACGAGTAAAGTATTCAAGATCACGACCATACCCATATGTAATGCTTATATGATAATTGATAACATCAAACACAAAGGGTGTGAGGGAACGTTTTTTTTTTATAAATTTAATTATTAGGTGTAATATTTTTATTATAAAAAAGCAGATGTATTACTTTTTTATTTTGGCGAGTCGTGCCTGTAAATTAATTAATATCATATTTTAAATTCTTTATCATTTTTTGAAGGTCCTAGGAAGGAGAGAAATATTCATAATGTTTGAAAACACCATAACCATTTAAACAGCATTTACTTACTATGTTTAAGTAAGAATAAGAACTAGTTTTGCACGGAACCATTAACTTTATGGCACAAGAGGTCGGTCATATGAAACTGCAATTAGCCTCTATTATAATCCTTCCACCGTAACGCTTCCAAGGACGGCGACTGGTCTCGTAATAGTCTTATATCATTTTAATTGCTTATGATATTATATTACAGTACAACAAAGGAATATTATTTTTGAAATTCACTACAAGTAACAAAGCTTTTGATGTATATTTATTTGTCTGATATTGTGAGTAAAAATTAAAAAGGAAAATGGGATTTCAAGGTATAATAAACTGTAGTTACAATATGCATTCGTATACAGCTTTTTTTAACATTCGATTGCTAAGAACAGACCTCCCTATGAGGGAATTGGACCATAGTCTACAATGTTGGCCAAGTCCAGGCTGGCAGACTACTCTACATTTTGGAAACTTATGAGGTTTTTTCAAACATGCAGCTTTTCTCAAGATGTTTACCATCACTGTAATTCAAATTGTAATCATGCTTTATAATTTCCCAAGCAAACGCGTTACCACTGTAATATGTATTTATAGTCAATTGTATCAATGAGCGCTGGTCTAATTAACTACTATTAAATCATATTGATCGCAAAACCCAAAATCTTGTGTAGGATGTTCACATGTTAGTGGAACTAAGATGGCAGCAGTTTGTAACCGACTTTTTTAAAATAGTGCAGAGGTATTGCCTATTTTAGATAGACATAGCAATGACGTTAACCTAAGAATTATGCATGGTAAAAGCAAGGTTTTAGATTTGATCAGTAAGTAGTTAATAGTAAAAAAAATAATAAAATATGTCTACAACATATCTAAAGTCGCCAATGGAATACGCAATTTTTTCGTCATCCGCAATCTTTGAGTGCTCTTCTACTTAAAAATCGGGTCAAGAGTAACTCGGGACTCGTACAAGTGCCGTTCCCACTTATCCCTGTATAAGAAGTGATACTTAGATTTTGATAATATACAGATTTTATTTAAAATGGTGATGCTAAAGTCATAAATAAGTTTAATAATCTTTTCATAGTTTTACATCGTTTTATTATACGTACATTATACATTTTATTGTATGTTTTTTCATTGTACATACAACATATTTTATGTCTTAGCAAATAAAGCAAGTGTCATATTTGGTTCATGTGGTTCTCAGAGTATGGACATTTAAAACAATATTTTATACTAACTAACTATCGTATCGTACCAATCTATTTTGGGAAACAAAAAGATACTCAAGGAATACCTACTTCCTTTGTATTTCAAATATCTTCACTCATCAACACTATTTTGGTTTAGATTTTAAGCTTTGCCTGTCAGTCAAATCAAGTACGTTACGTTACTATTTCATACTTGTATGTAATAAGTGGTGGCAAATATGAAAACCTTGCTTTAAATAATTCAATAGTTAGTTACCGTCTATTTAACTATCCAGAATGTTATGTAGACACATTAAACGTTTATCAAAACTTTGTTGTAGATAGATACAACAAAGCTTCTAAAACATTGGCGAAGTAATCTGGCACGCTTTGAAGTTATTAAATGGAAAATTGAATTGTAGATTCAAGGTAACATATCTTTCTCTATTAAATGAACCTACGTAAAGATAATAAATATTTTGAAAAGAATATAGGTTAATTATATGTCACTAAAAGTATTAATTCTAATGATTAGTTTATGACAGCAAAGCGACCCTTGAGATCGACAAAGCCATTGTCGCTCGTGAGTCACGACTCGAAAGTGACAACTTTCAAGGATAGTCGCGAATAAAAGTGCTATCATCAATGGTTGTAATGATTACATCAGCTTTATTATAAGTGAGTGGTAGGATATGGATTCGGTATTCGAGTTATTTGACTTCCACTATAGCGGAAAACGGATATAGTGAAGCTACTGCTCGAAAAATAACGCTAAAAACATAGTCGGTAAGTACTGACAGACATTTGGGTACAACTAATAGTTACCTATAAACTTTTTCAGCACTTTGCTCAGTCAGCTTTTAGTCTATGTACAGTATAATTATTTTTGTGTGATAATCACACGAATATCACAGATCACTAGGTATTAACAAAAGCTATTAATACCAGTAATTGGTAACATTTTCACATATCGTTAGTTAATCATATTATTATTTGTCTTTTATCATACTACATCTAATTATGAATATGATAAACATACAGTATGTTTTAAATGGATGGATATTGGATAATTTGTATCACATACTATGTTTTTGACTTAATGTACTCGTAAATGCTTCTTTGTATTCCTACTCTGCACGTGGTGGAAAAGAAATTTGTTTTTACACCTTATAAAATCTCATGTCTTAGAAAAGATAGTTTGACTATAAAATTCAACGCCGTTCATTGCAATATTCTTAAATTTTATGAACCCTTATGATTATAATGTATGGTGGTTTGGTTCTCAGAATTTCATTGCGCAGACCCTCCGCTTGCATATCAAGTGACAAAACAATATAAAATTTTAAAAGAATATCAAATTCATCGATTTTACCAAGAGATATCATATTTATATTGATGTTTAAATACAAATACATAACACTATGTATTATACACCTTACTAGTTCTAGCTATTATGTGGACAATGTTGTCTAAGTTTTATAAAACTATGTGGTGTTTAGATTTACGCTCAATGCAAATAAGCTGGCTCTGAGATTTGCTAAATCCTCGTATTATATCTATTCTTATTTTACAACAATACAGATATAAAAGTAAATTTGAAATGTCTGTTTCTAATATCAAAATAATACTTTTGTCTGTATGTTAAGACCGGCTAATCTCTGAAATGGCTAGGTAGATTTTAACAAGACTTTTACTGACTAATAACTGAAGTTTTAAGCAGTAACTCATGGTACTTTTTAAAAAAAGAATTAGGGTCCCATTTAAAAAAAGAAAGAAATACCTAAGGTCGAGCATTGCGAGGGTGAGTAGCTAGTACAAGAATAGATACCTAAAGGCATGCCACATTACACCGTTTTATGGGATCGGATAGAGTAGGTACAGTTCAAGCTACATTTGACTTAACGGATAAAATTAGTACATTTAAGTGCTTTTATTTCGACTGTCTTATAAGCTTTAATTAACTTTAACAAAAGTTTTTTTAAAGTGTCCAGCTGTTAGCTTAAAAGTGCATAAAATTTAAAATGATTAATTTGACATATCTAAAATTTCAAGTTTTCTATAATTTTGATTGCGTTACAATTATTTATTGCTGCTTGCGAATAGACAAAATAGGTATTTTTTGTTATTATAAGTATCACTTTTCTATGTATGTTACATGTAAAATGCTAAATACGCATTGCGTAAATATACGATCTACGCAGGATCAAAATGCTTTATCGGTATTTTATTGTTTTGCTATTCATGAGGATCTGCAAATTCTGTTGTCAATTTTAATTGAACTATAATTACTTGATGTAAAATAATTTTGTACTACTACCTAGTTATTTTGCGTGTGATTGCGTAAGCAATTTCGATTGAATTTAAGAAAACATTTTTATTTTGTTGTTGATTAAAATAAAGAAAATATGTAAGTATTTGGACTATTATTAATAGGAAAGTTTCTACGAGGGGAGTTTGTATGTGCGTGTGTACAATTGTTCCTCTTTCACCTTATGTTTGGATGTTAAGCACACACTGCGCAGTTACCTAAAGACGGTTCGTAGTTAGGGACTCACCCGAATGTTCTAAGTACAAAAATAAACCTATAAATAATAAAATAAATAAACTCACATCATATCCTAATGTCCTAATTGCGTTGAAACAACATAATAATTGCTTAAGCCTTTAGCAACAGCTTTAATAAGACGATGGCTCTGGATCACAATTTATAATCGCTTTCATTATTTGATCTGTATAAACTTCAAAGAAGTAATTAATGTAAGCCTAGTACGCAATAGAAGTTACAACTTATGACACGCTTGTCGCAACATTCTAAATTGTTATCTTAGTTGTAAATGAAAGTTTCATTTCAATATATCAAAGAGTAATAAGTTTTAGTCGATCCCGTTTCTGAAATTTTCCATCATACCAGATGGTTATGTGAGACTCACCGGCAAAGCCAGTACTACCCACGAAAATCTAACAGAACCTCCCCTGTCTTAATGGGGCGTCGCAGGATCGCTTCCGCCCTCTTGCAACTTTTTGTGCTTCAAAAGTAACATTACCTATCATAGACGTAGTAGGAGCAACACTGACAGTACGCCACCACTACAACAACCGACCGTTAATGAACTCACTCACGACTAGGTGCACATTGGAAGGTTCAACGATTTCACCCAATTTTAATGAATTTTACCTTATATTATAGATGTGTCAAAATCATAAAAATTATGCCCAAATGATGTTTGCGTTCAAATTGTGGCTTATCAAACTTTTCTAATCACCGCCTTTGCAAAGCAAAATAACATTGCATAAATAAATTTTATCCGGATTTTATATTTGATTCTATAATCATATTTGCGTTTGGTGCGAAAATTTATTTAATACTGATGATATTAGGGTCAATTTTCGTGTGTCGAGTGAAAATCTGTAAAGTACTTAATGTTTTCAATTCTCTATAATCGGTTTAGAATTTCCAGAGCTCCAGTAATTGGATTGGAGGAAGTTGTCCGTTGCGGGTGAATTTTTCGCGGACTTTGCCGCAGCTTTAGAGTGTTTAATCAATGGCACTTGAACCCCTTTTGTTTACATTTGGTTGATTAAAATTAATCGTTCTATAAAACCGTGAAAGTACCCTTTTCAATTTTTATTATTAAAATATTATTTTTACCTTGTTTGTAAAAACACACTAACAAAATAAATTAAAAAAATGTACATATTATACTTTGTATTAATTTAATTTTTACATTATAGAAATCAATTAAAGAAATTATCATAATCAAAATAGTTAAAAAAGTAAAATAATAAACTTAACAAGCAAGCTATAATAATTAAATATTTATTCCTTAAGGGGATAAAGTGAGATCTCATAGTATATAAATTATAAATATTTTTAAGGATATAATATAAAAATTCATATGCATGACACGTACAACACATTTAGAATATGTAATCCATACATATAATAAAACTGTAGAAAAGTCGTTTTTGTACATCAAAAAAAATTACAAAAAAAATAGCCAGGGTGTCAAAGGATAACCAATAGAACCCATTTCCAGCATTTTTAGAATTTTTGTCTGTTTGTCTGTTTGTCGGTTTGTCTGTTTATTTATCCGGGCATCACGTAAAATGTACGAAAGCAATGTAGATAACTTTTATACACAACGATTGAACGTACCTTGAAGTAACATTTAGTTTTTGTTTCATTGCAATCGGTTCAGTCTATCAAAAGATATTTGAGTTTAAAGTGAAGAAGTAGAGAAATTCCAGAAGTAAAATTAGGGTTATGTGCATTTGGTCTCACAACTTCACGTAACTTTTATATACACAACAATATGTGCGTAAATTGAAGTAACATTAAGGTTTTTGTTTCATCGTAATCAGTTCACCACTTATAAAAAATGTAAATTAATAAAAAAAAATAGTGTTTCCGAAGTGAAATATTAAAACAGTGCCATCTACGAGTATTCGAACTTAGACGGGACTATAACTAGAGATCAACTGCGTGCAGTATTGTTCGATAGATGGTGTTGTGCGTGTAACGTCATTTTCTGAATCGCGGTGTCAAGATTTTCTTTGAAAGAATGACCTTCGCCCATATTTGAGTTTTGTAGGAGTCTTAGCTAATGTTGTTTATAAAGAAGCACTAGCATAAATAAAAAAAATGATTTGTAATTTGTATCGGTATCCTCCAACAGCGCTTCGCACTAAAAAATACTAATTAAGTTCCGACATCCACGCGAACGAAGTTGCGGGCACAGCTAGTGTTATATAAAACATTGGTTTTAGGTTTACACACTCTTATTTTATTAGAATTATTGTTATTATATATAAGAAACAAAAACTACTATAACAACAAGTATATAAAGATGCAATGAGTATGAACTCAAAATTCGCAATGTGTGCAAAATATTCCTTTCAACCCGGTAAAGTACTCCATTTTTTATATATCTTTAATATTGAGAGGGAGCAGATGTGAACCTTTTACCATCTTTCACTTATTCGGAGTCGTTCACATGTCACGGGTCTAATGTGAGGGGTCCAAAATGTACTACATACAATCGGTGACACGACAGCCGCTTTTTTAGATTTATTTTGTGATAACTCTAACATTTTGTATTGATTATATATTAGGTACTAGCAATTTTCGCTGCTCCGCTTGCGTTCTAGGTTCAAGTTTAGGGTTATAAGTATTTTATTAATAAATAAATAAAAATTAAAAATAGTAATTTGGTCCAAAAAAATTAAAATAAAAAATCTAGAGGACCAACCTTATCACCTAGATCCTAGGGTAATACAAAATAGCCTACGACCTATTCTCAGACCACCCAAATATAAACAAAAAATCATACAAATCGGTTAAGCCATTTCGGAGGAGTTCGGTAACAAACACTGTAAGTATTTACACGAGTACACGAGATTTTTATATTTATTGCCCACTTCGTTGGGCATAATGTTAATAGTCCTTTTTAGTACAGTGTTTAAATAATTTAAATTATTTTATTAATATTAAAAATTAATAATTAAATTATCTATACTAATATTTTAAAAAACTACTTTTTGTAACTTAAATATAAAAGTTAGACATATGCTGTCGTTGACTTTTTTGTAGGCATTTTTAAGCTCCACATCTTTTCTCTAGAACTCAAAAATATATCTTTCATAGTTAAGGCAGCGTTCGTAAGAAACGCTTTCATTCGACCGTTTTTTCTCCGATTCACTTTGCAAAACGGACTACCACGTAAAAGCCTTTTTATTTTTCGGTTTTTTATATAACCTATGACACTCAGTAATAATGTGGCTTTCTATTGGTGAAAGAATTTTTAAAATCGGTTCAGTAGATCCCGAGATTACTCCTTACAATTTAACAAATAAACAAACTTTACTTCTTTATAATATTAGTATAGAAGTATAGATTATAGGTACCTAGTTAAGCGATATAAGTTTTATTGCAGTATGCTGATCAGTTATTATACAAAAACGAATAAAATTAAATTATCAGTTTTCTTTCATATTTAATTGATTTCTGGCGCCCCTAACAAGCGAAGAGACGACATGGACTTCCAATCGTATATTAATGGGGGCTGTACTTTTTTACAAGTTAATTACAGCTTTACTACGCACCCTTTTTCTGGTTTCCTTTATAATTATACGGCAATGTAACTTGAGTGGTTTTGTAAAATGTAATTTTCCGTAATAATCGACTTATGAAATATTTGCAATGAATGTTATTTAATTATATCGACTACGTATAAAACTTTGGCTCTTATCAATAATACATTTTTGTGTAAGGCGTGGGAAATAAGTGCTAATAAATAAGTCAATAATAATAGTATTATGTGAAAAGCGTATATTAATAAAAAGTATTGATATTACTTATGTACGTTTAAATAAACAAGTGTTTCATTAAGTGTATTCAGGATGCCTTTAATTGATGACTGACTAGAAATAGTGCAGTAACCACTTAATGATAAAACCAATACAATACTTATGTACAACGGTTACGTCCTACAATAGAACAATAGGATAGTGTCTCGTCTTTCATTATAAAGTGTCTGTGAAGTTAATAGCTTTAGTGACGCTAATTAATAATTAGGTGGTAAAATGAAAAGCAAACTATTGCCTTTTTTATCCATGACTTATTTAAGTTAGATGCAGTTTGTTCTGTGGCTTAAAGGTATGCTTCTTAAGCATAGTTTACTTCTCCAATGTCATGTAGTGATTGAGAATTGATCGGTTGAAAAAGAGATATTCACATAGAGCATATTTTTTTTTATATTATGAGGAATTTATTGTATAATCTGGACCTACACCAAATAAGACATCAAATAACAGTTTATATAATATACAAAATAGATACATATAAACACATATTATGTTAGTAACATACATTAATTACATATTTAACAATAATTAATAATATTATGTTAATTTTCAGAATTAAGTATTTTGAGTGTTTTTTTACTAGTCTTGCTTTGATCAGGTGCGTTCCTACTTCCTAGGCTTTTTCTGAAATTAAAATAAAACCGATTCTATTCTAACTTACACCACCGGCGGCTTCTACTAACACCACAAGTAGTGATGAGCACGAAAGCAAGTAATTCATTTTTTTTATTTTGATAATAATAACGAAAACATTAATATTAATGTTTATTCGGTTATTCTTAAAAGATTTTGTTACCAAGTGATTGCGTATAGTATAGTTGAATTCAAATCGGACATTTATGCAAAGCGAGCGAGTGATAATGAGTCTTTTGTGTTTCAGCATATCTTTCCATTCGTTAAATGTTAGACTCCTTTGTGTAAGCCTATATTAGCTTATTAGGTCGAACCTATTTAAATATATAATTTCATTTCTAATTATAGATACGGTCTGGATACGTTTTTCAATGATATTATCGTCGCCTTTTAGGTTTAAATTTTAAACTTGATCCCTGAACACTTATAACTAAACTAAGGTAAATGCAATATTTTTTATAATCTATTAACGATAGCTTAATGACTTGTTTTTTGAGCTTTTTTGTCATTCAAATATTACAGCTGTGTACCATTTGGTTTTATTGACAATATTTTCAGTAGTTGTCCCCAATCTTTAAAACGGCTTGACATATTTTGACGGGACTTTTACTGGCAGATAGCCTTTGTTATAAGCAGTCATTAAATAAAACTTTTCTACATAGCAAAAGTGAGTCGCTAATATCAATTAATTAAATAATTAACCTTCTTAAACAGTAGGTATGTCTTATAATTTTATTTGAAAAATATTTCTTCATGTTTTAATCTAATAACAAAGTAATAAATGACTATAACCGTACGGACCTACCAGTATTAATACTCTAAATGCAAGTATATATCCCAATATTTTATTGGAATTACACTTCCATGATAATAAATTTTGTTCTACGTCAAATTCTCTGTCAAGGCACTAAATTATTTGCTGGGAATAACTTTTCAAGTTTGACATTGTATCAGTGGCGTAAGTATAGGGTGGTAAAATGCCACGGGCCCCCGACCCAAGAAGAAACCCAGAAATGACCTAACCTTTTAAACAAAAATTTTTACGAAAGTACTTAAAAATATTTTTTTTCTGGGATGCCAGAGATACCCCATCAGAAGAATTTTCCACGGGCCTCAGATAGTATAGTTGCGTCAGTAAATTGTATACTTTAAACTTCCATTTTGTCTTTACGTAGATAAACTATAGATATTTTTTTATTAATAATTCTTATAGAATAGCGGAGTTTTCGGGATTCATAAACATAATATTATGGCTATATTATAACTTAAAATCAACTTTCCCTTTCTTTTCCTACGTGTTAGACAGTAGCCTATGTGTTAATCTTGATTAAAGTATACTTCTAGTATATCATGTACTTCTGATATTGAGATAATCATCAAATCCCTTCATCTGTTTTATGAAAGAAATAACAAATATACGCACTACATACATTTTTTGCAATTATAATAGTAACCCGAAAAGTACAAGTTAGTGTTTGAAGTATTTATATTAGGATAAAGTATAAAAGCTCTATCTAATCTAAAAAATACGTTTTACTTCCTCACAATAAAAGTAATATTGTATTTATTGCCAACATTTATGTATATAAAAACGCCGACAAAAGTAAAATCTGCAGCTTTAACTTGGCTTCACCGTCAAAGTTTCATCTGAAGAATTTTATTACGAGCACGTTACAAAAGGCTTTTGAGTCTACGGCATTCAGAAAAGTCACAAAACAGCAATAACTTTGTGAACGCTCTCGTCCTACTGTTTCGCCGTTATTTTTGAATATATATTGTATGTGTTATTAGTTATATTTTATTCGAACATCACAAGTGTTTCATTAGAGGATTATCATTCATAACAATATGGCAATGTATAGTAGTAGTTAATATCAATATTTAATTATTTATTTACAATAAAGGAAATTACAAGTAAACTTATCTATATATAAAGTAGTAGTTGAATGAGTTTTTGGATTGGGAAATACATTTTTATTTAAATGGTTTTCTTGTACAGTTTTATACGAATCATTTACGTTAACAATTATAAGTAGGTATCATAAAAATTATTTAACAAGCAACGGAAGACGATTAAATAATATAGAAGGTACCTACTTTCAGATATTATATTAGATAAATATGTCTTAATACTTAATCATGTAAAGTAGGTCTTGGTTTGGCGAAGTTATATAGAAGTTAAATACAAATTACTAAATTTTCCACATATTTTTATTATACCATATGATAGCGTTCATCTTCAAAGGTGTTTGATGTTTGACTTTGTGCGTTTAAATATTCAAAATTATGCCTACTTAATTAAGGCCGGTGCTTTTGTGAAGATAATTTACGGCGAAGGGTAGAAGTCACGGTATAGCTCGGCCGAATAGCATGAGAGGTGTAATGTATGTAAGGGCGAGGCAATAAGTGCCTCCCTTCTTGACCGGATTAAATTACAGCCGCCATACTGTCTAGGGCTGACCGTAATCTATCGATTTTCGGCTTATCTTATCTTAATTAGTGTATGGATATCAGAGTATGAATGGACTTTATAC
Organism: Boloria selene; assembly: GCA_905231865.2. Taxonomy (NCBI): domain Eukaryota; kingdom Metazoa; phylum Arthropoda; class Insecta; order Lepidoptera; family Nymphalidae; genus Boloria; species Boloria selene. The sequence continues at coordinate 10,463,725 of HG993141.1, forward strand.
TCGAATATACTTATAAAATGTTTGTTAAAGTATAAACAAGTACTTTTGGATATACAACGGATGTAATTTTTACTATGTGTCCTATATTTTATTATTAAATCTACAAAATGTTAAAAAAATCAAATTAAAGTCAGTCCTGAAAGCAAGCGACAGACTCGCAAGTAATATATTTATTATTTACATATGTTTTTTGGTGTAAAGTCTGTGTTGATCTCGAAACTCTAATAAACGTTCTTTTGACTTGTAATTCAAGAAGGGTTTATGTGAAAGCGCCATTTTTTTACTAAAGCTAAGTGCTTACATGTTATTTGACAGGTGACGAGTTGAGACGGGGGTTGTAAGGGTACTTAGGTTTATAGGATAGCGTTTAGACCTTAACATTAAATTGCTTTACTATAGATAAGATTTTTATACGATACGTTTTTGTATTTATAATAAATAAAACTGTTATTCACATTATATTGATTGGACACATAATATACACTTTAATCAAACATACCAGTTATACTTTAAAATTTAAATGTATGTAAAATTTAAAGTATGACTTGTATGTATGTATGTACCAGTATAACACGATGTAATACGAATATTTTAGGTGCTTAGTGGCTAATAAACAAAGTACTTTGAGATGTGCTTAGCGATTGCAATACATAAAATTAAACACACAATATCTAAGTCACTACAATGTTTTAAAGCTAACCTAAACCCTTTAAAGCTAAGATTAAAACATTGAAAATAAAGTTATCGTACGAAAACATTATTGTGTGTAGTACATCACTAATACTAGTGTCCACTCGGCCAAAGTTATATCGCCGCGGGTGATGGGACCTGTCGCAGACCATTTCCTCCGGCGATCCACTTCACAAAGCTTTTCCTCTTGTTTACGATATTTCGGTTTTTTACCTGCGGTTTTAGGAAATGTTTATTACAGTACAGTTTAATTTTTACTATAAGTTGTGTTTTATGTTTGTTTACAATTACAAACTATTAAGTAATATTGTACAGTATTATAGTATGTATAGTTATTGTAAACTTTCATAACAAATTGTTTGTTACTTTTATTAACAGACTTTTACGAGAATGAATATGAGAATATGTATCATACTCTATGCAGATAGATATAGTTGTATCGAATCTTTTGAAGGATATCTAATATGTACCTACTTGGTTATACTCGTACACGCTGTCACTACAGGTGTCTTATATACGTCAATTTGTATAACACGAACGCTCGTCTGCACGCATGACAGGTATTTTTTGCGAAATATAGAAGCCCTCACAAAAGCTGACTTATGCTCTGAATTATATATAAGGGGCCCAGAGGTGATCATTGCCTCCGGTAGGGTGCAAATCATGTACCTACCATGTGGCATCTGTTATATCATATCAGGTTTTATGAAGTTTTGTTGTACTATCAAATGCTCTTAGGATTTTATATCACGAATATATTTACCTTAAATATTGAGGTGGTTTAATAGAATGCGAAGACATTTATGAATATCAAATTTTCCTAAATACATATATATAAAAGCGTAAATATATAAGCGTAAAACAAATAAAAGCTGTTTGCAATAAAAAACTGTCTACTATAAAGAATATTTTATACTACATGACTTCGTACTATACAACACTATTTTATTAGCAAATAACAATTGATTGTACATGCAAGTTAAACTAAACTATCAATGCTTCACAGAAACTCAAAAGCGTTACATTCGTCCATCGAGTGCGAAACTCCATACTGTTAATTAAAAAAGCTCGTTATAACAAAAACTATAAAAAATTTCGCGTTCTCTTTTAAACAATGACCGCGCGCCGCCCCAATGTTTGCTGTGGAATTAGCATATTTGTGTTTCTCATACATTCAGCAGTGTTTGCGTTGGCGGAAAGCTTAGGAAAATAAACCATTGTGTGTTGACATTACATATAGCTTGCTAAATTAGGCAAAATTACGGTCTTCTCTAATGAGTGTCAAATATAATTTGGTGATAGATTTAAGTAATTTTGTCTTCTTAAGTTTAGTTAATGAACGTTTTTATTTCAACTAGAACTAGTATTCATGCATTATCTATTGTTTTTTATGTTTTGTATAAAAATAATTACGTAAAATGGTTTACAAATAATAATGTATAAGTAATCTAAGGAAAAATACTTAACGGTATTACAGCTACGAGCCTACATTCACTATACTTCGCCTAAGTAATTAATGGCCCATAGCACTATCTTTGAAGTCCTTCTAACCAACCGACCGTCAGTTGCAGATGCCGATACGATACCGACGACACTTGATAAGGCAGAGATGAGTGTCTCGCGCCTTCGTGGTTACTACATAGATAATCCTGAATAGATTGATAGGACAAGTTTCACCATATATTAAGGCAGTATATCTCAATTGCAGTGGGCTGTTAAGATGTAAAATATTATTTTGATTTATCCCATGTATAAAATTATAATAAATAATTGAAATGCCCTCGTGATAATAATTCCGATATCTGATGAAAAATTAACAGCATAACCATAGAAGGTATCGATAAGAATCTTAGAAACGACGAAGAATTGTAAAACCATGTCAATCAAATGACCCTAAGAAACCGATTAAAATTCTAAGCGATAGACGAACAAGCTTCGAATACCTGACCATAAGTGTAAGATAAAAAACTCAATACGTGTTCCCGTTTTCCGCAAAGAATTGCCCTTCACCGAAGGGGATAGGCGACATCCTAAAATGGGATTAGTATCTAGATAAACAGTATACTCATAGTATACGCCCAGTATGTTAGCGGTCACGGTCCAAGAACCATTCCATGTTGGGCATAAAGCTGCCGGTTTTGTCTTAATTTTACCGGATTTAGCAGCTGGCTGAAATACTGCAATTTTCTTGAGCGGAATTCAAAGTTAAGCTTAAAAGCTTTAACAGAGATATTTTGCAACGATATTTATTTGGATGTGAGGATTATAGTTCAAATAAAGTAAAGATTTTATTTTTAAACGAACGCATATTTTTTAAATTTCAACCATATTATAAATTTAAAAATAATTAAATTAAATAAATTTAGGATATATTGCTTACATGTTCTTACATGAGATAACATTTTTAGATATTAATCATAATACAGGACTGTAAGGAACCCCGAACAAAAATACTTCTAAGGAGGTAAAGAATGAGTGATGACATTTAAAATATTAAATATTTTATAGAATACCTACGGCTTACTTTTATCGGACATAGGGGTCGAGGATGAAGTTTAAAGTAATACGTATTTTAATAACTATTTGAAAGAGTTTTTTTTTATAAGGCCCTTATTACGTATTCGACAGAAACTAGACTTTATATTTTTTTCCTTTAAGTCTTTTCAATAAAGAAGAAAATAAGCTATGACAAAAATACAATGAACTGTTAATATCGCCTTGTATTTTGTCCTATAGGCACGTAAATCATTCACGTTACAATTTTCCCTTAATATTTTTCAGATATATTGAAGATGTTTAAGAAGATCAATCATATTGTATTATAGGAATTGCGAAAATTGAGTAAATTTAAGTTTCCACCAGTTTATATAACTTGCTTGTTAAAGATTCAATATGAATATCAATGTGCGACAATGTTAAGACTGACAGTACAATATAAACTGTACGGTAATTGTACTCATTGTTTTGTCAGTAGAGCTCTGAGCAATGACTACAGTGTACTGGGTAATGAAGTTTTTTAAACATTTGGCCCGGATTTTTGACATTTCCTCAAAACAAAGCCACTTTAATTAGCTTCTTGCTGGCTTTTGTATACAGATCAGTCGCCGCTGCCTAGGTTAGGAGATAGATCAGTCGTTACTATTAAATTTCAATAAATTAAATGTGAAAATATATTAGTTGATCTGCTGGTCTGCCTTTCTATTACATAAATAATAATAGAGTGACAATATCTTTTAGATATATTTTATGGTTTAGAAATTGTTATAAGACTGCTTTTTGTTTTTCGCAGATCAATATCGCAGAACTTGACAAATTATATACTTACTAAACCTTCCTCGAGAACCACTGTATGTATATATTGGTGAAAACATCATGAAAATCGGTGCATTAATTTTTTATTTTATCGCGAACAGACAGACTGACGCGGCTGAGGATTTATCTCATAATATATGTAGTGATTGGAATATTTTTGTTATATTAAATGGATGTTATTTTATAAAAGTAATCATGGGTGATTGAATTTTGAACGTAAACACAGAAAAGCTCTCAGTAGGTACGGTAGTAACAATGATTTAAGATATTTGCTAATAGTAGTTACTTCGTAACAACTAAAAGTTACCGACCGTTTCCGGGTTTGATGATGAGTTCTAGGAGTAAACAATGGAACTCCTTAAACGTTTATACTAAATCAACCACAGCTCTAAATGGTAGCTACAGATTGCAGTTGCTACTTTGAAAAGTAAATGCGCGTACCTATTCAGGTAAATAAGTATTATATGAACATAATATTTTAAGCATATTAACTACAGAGAAATGAGTATTTAATTATATTTTTCTTATTTTAAAAGCTCTAATTATAAATACACTATATACTTCATGTTTCTTAAATCGATATACTTAATGTTACTCTAAAAATTTTATTTTGCAACTTTCACTAATAAAATAAAGATAGATAAAATTTCTCATAAAACACAATGTGAAGTGAAAGAAGACGATCTCATAGTGGAAATATACTAGTCAAATTAAGATTGTTTTGATTCTTTTTAACAAACACAAATTAATTGGGTTTTTAAGAATTTTAATTTTCTGGTGGGTACAATGTATTCAAAAACAGTTAGGTACTCTCATTTGATTTCCCATGGAGCACTACAACCAGTGGAGAAAGCATCGGCACGTTTTTGTATTAGCTCAAAGTCGCTCATTTACGGCGGGGGAGAGGTAAGCTTCGCCAGCTGTGATTGAGTAACGAAGTGACAACCAAGTGACGACTGATTCGTATTGGTCCGTATTTAAGTATAGAATTGCAACGATTGACTAAAATTCCGTCGCGTAAGCTTGATTTAGCATATTATGTTTAGTGAGTGCGGTAGCCCCCGCACGCGCTTCCCACTGTTTGTTGTGCTCCATGTGATTACCTTATGGTGCAGCGTCGTAAAGTAGAGAACTAGTGCTTTAATCAATACAAATTAAAGGGTATTCTATTCCCGTTTAACACAAACAGTAAAATTAAGACAATTTTAGCTTTCGTTTTAATTTAAAATATTGTGCAAATAAATGGTTGTATTCCACGTATCTGCCGCGATCTGGTCACAGAAACCAACATAAGCGAGATGTTTATTTACTAAATAATGGACATTAAATAGGTTTCGTTTAATCGTAATATATTTCCTTCTCACCAGTCTCGAAGATACTCGTAGAATACACACTTGACTGGCGGTGAATGCTTTTAAATTCTTTAAAATTTTCTGGTGTCTTATCTTACCACTCTTGATAAAGACAAGTCAGTCAAAATAATATGTACGTTTTAAATGAAGGAAGTAAGATGCCCTATAAATGAAACATTACATAACATTTTCTTTTTCCTTGTCTTGCTCATAATATATTGTTACATTTTTTGGCTTCTCTCGCTTAATTTATATAACGTTTATTTGCTCCACACCTAAGAGTTGAAGCGTCATGTTAATTTATATAAAATAAAAAGCAAAGTATTTTTCAGTATAATAATATAAATGTAGATGTATATTATTAAGTTCGTCTTTACAGGGCAGTTAGAGCAAACATAAATGTATTTGTTATAGAGTACAGAGTGATTTCACAAGTGACCTTGTGATTGTAGATGGTGTAATCTAGTAATGTGGAGAAATAGAGCAAAATGATTCAAAGAGCCACAAACTGATATTTATAAGGTAAAGCTGTGTGAGTAAATTTTTAAAAACAAAAATCTTATCACACGCGCGACGTACTGGATATATTTTTAGTACCTAAATTGAGTCATGTTTTTGTTTTATTTAGTGTCTAATAAATATGTATTTGTATAACTCCGATACATTTAGTTTCATTATAGTATCTATCATTTTTCGTTTGATCAGGTCGTGACAAACACCTGTATAATCCATAATTTTTTATCATATCTGCAAGTATAAGCTTAAAAGCTAGTCATATTCTCCAGGCCCTTAGCCGTCCGTGTCAAAACATTAATCGTAGAGATTTATACAAGCACTAACATTTGTACTGTTATAGAATACATAATAAATAAATGCTATTTTCAGCTGGTGTTACGGTCAAGTAATAACTCGTATTCGATGCAAGTTGCCATTCCAGCAAGGATATTCATTCATAACAAGCAGGTGCCGATTGGCCCGTTATGTATGCAAACGACACGATAGTAACTAGATTTCGTCCCGCAGAAAAAGGCAATACAGTATTTTTTAACCGACTTCAAAAAAGGAGGAGGTTATATGTTCCGTTGTATGTATTTTTTTTTTTATGTATGTTCACCGATTACTCCGCCGTCTGTGGGCCGATTTCAAAAAGTTTTCTTTTGATTGGTAGGGTATAGTTCCGAGGTGGTCCCATTGTCACCAAGTCAGGATCTGATGATGGGATCCCAGGGAAATCGAAGGCAACTCTCAAAATTTACAGGCACCTATTATGTTTTTGATATATTTTCTAAACCCGATAAAGCTTTTACGTATGAAAATCATCATCTCATGTGGATGAGCTGATGATGGAAGGTAAAATTCCTCAACAGTTGTTTTTTATGTGTTTTCACCGATTTCTCCGTGAATTGTGGGCCGATTTTAAAAATTTCTTTTTTGTTCGGTAGGGTATACATTCAAGATGTTCTCATTGTCACCAAGTCAGCATCTGATGATGGGATCCTAGAGAAATCGAGGGCAACCCTTAAATTTTATCGGCACTGATTACCTTTTTCATATATTTTCTAAAGCTGTTCAAGAATTTGTGATGATGTAAGGTATATATCCTCAACGGTTAGGAGTTGAAAGAAAATTCTTTTAAAATTATACGTACTTATGAACTGATAGTCGTATTCCTTCAGGATATTAGGTGGATTGATAATAGAAGGTAAATCTTATTAACGTCTACGAGTTACGTGGAAAAATAGACGTGAACAAATCTCGATTGACTATTGTCGTTCATTTCAAAACTTCGCTGACTTATTGGAGCAGTAGTTTAGTTAGCCTTCCAATATTTTATTTAAACATAATAATTTCCACAAAAAAATTAAAAATAAATTATTTTTTAACAAAAATGAAAACCGACTTCAAAACGCTACAAATCGAAACTAAAAAGAAAAAAAAATAATTTTAATTACTTAGTTATTGTTGGAGTCGGTGCCAGCCAAAGCAAAATAATCTTAATACAATTTAATTAATGTATCAATTTGTAAATATAATCAAAATATCCGTTCGAAAGTTCATTGCAAAGGCAGGATAAAACTGTCCTTCTTGGCTGGCACCGACTCCAACAATAACTAAGTACCTAATTAAAATTATTTTTTTTCTTTTTAGTTTCGATTTTAGATTAGTCTGCTTTATATCTAGTATGTTACCTATCTATGGACATTATTGGCTTTTTTATATATTAATTGTACCTACTTTTCTTCATAATTACACAAATACCTATTTGGTTAATATTGTATGAAATATTCCAGGTAGAAATGGAAGTGGATTTTAGAAATAAACAAGTTCAAAGAACAGGAAGCAATTATATTATATAAGAAAAGTATAATAGTTAAATATGTATACTGTATATATTATATTCGTCTGTAATATCGTATGCCATACAAATAATTCAAATCGCGCGTGATGTTTCCTGAACTCCATATTACCTGATATCATTGGGAGTGTTGTCACGCAATGTTTCGCTATGAGAAAGATATTACATTTTCAAAAGGGTTTTCTTCCATTCAATATTTGCAGCAATATCAGCGTTTTGTCAACTTTATTTTTAAATAAGATTTCAGATAGGATAAGATTAACAAAGTTTTTAATTTTAATATCGTTTTATTTACGGTTTCTATATGCACTAAGCAGCTAGAACATAGGCTCTACACAACAATTTTATCTTTTATTATTATTATCTATAGTGTTAAAAATTCAAACATGGCTCGTTTAAACTTACCATACATATATTATAAAGTCAAGGTCGCAATTAAAAATTCTTCCAACGGTTTCCCGAGAGCGAACTTGCGAATAAGCAATAAGTAATTATATATACAATGTGTAATAAGTTAAAAGGCGGTTTTATTTCTAAAACAGATCCAGTGTTAATGAACTTGCTGGCTGTAAACTGTATTTTTAAGTTTTAATTACTCATGTATAAACAATCTGGTTTTTCTAGCCATCTTTGTATAATTTGAAGCAGTTAAGTGCGCTTTTAAAAGGATAATAAGATATATATTTTTTTAAATATTCATATATTTTGTAACGAATGTGAATGTGAGATAGACGGGCAAAAATTCTACAAACTGTTCGGCCTTTGTATCGGTAAAATGGCTATTTCAATAAGATTTTCCAAAAAAATATTTAATGTACATTGAACCTATTTAGTATTTAGCTAATTTTATCTTTGATGAAAAATCAAGAATCTTTAACTCTAAAAACAATGACTAACAACGAATGTACACATTGTCAGCTTTTAGACAAAAGCTTAACTTCTATAGACCAGTTAATCTAGGTGACATACACTTGTCTTGACCCGGTTCCGAAACCTTACACAAAGCTAGTCTCCTCTTGACATAACAATTAGTTTGAAATTCTTTATCTTTAGTTTTATTATATTGTTTAGTGTAAAATATTTTTTTATTTTAATGCTTATAATACATTAATATTCCCCCTTTGATTTAAAAGAATAATTTGATAAACTACGACTATGTTGAAAATAATTCGGCATAAACCGCCTGCCTCTGCAAAAAATCACAACAATTTTCTGTGGCGTACAAGGTGCAAATAAGTATCATATAATAGTATTAATATTGTCATCTACTATTTATCTTATAAAATACTTTGTGCATGTACGATTACCCCTACTTGTTTTTCAGATTACATTTTTAGACACTCTTGATTAGCCCTGCTTGTTGTTCGGACGCGGGCAAAGCCGCGTATACTGCTAGTATATTATTATATAATTCATTGAAACTTGTGTTGATTGTAGATTGGAACTTCCTAAACTTCGTAAGGCGGCGCTGTTTGAGTTGGCTTTCTTTCGCCTGAGCGTTAGTTATCACCGAGAGACACATTTTAGTTTACAACTTCGTTTCTTGTTGATAACTGAGATATTACGTTAATATTATATTAGGTACTTATTCAAACAGAAGAAGTGCTGCGAATGTAATATTAGTGAATATTTTAATATTAATTGCGTGGTATTGCTTACAATCTGTACTTTAAGGATAACTTTTTTTTTGCGTTTTTGTTTGTTTGTTCTCACTGGACAGATTTTGAGTTATCCGAGTCAACATATTGGATAATTTTTACTTCAGGAAAATATCTTATTTCTGCCAGTTCTTTATTAACAGTTTTTATCAAATGTTATAGAGACGCACCAGAGTGGAGTAAGGGTGAGTCACTAGTTAAGTATATAAAAGATCGTTTTAAATAAGTATTTTTTTATTTCATAATATTATGTTTTATACGTATCTATATTGAATCCTTTGCGTCATGATACAAAAGCATGTTTTTCTGTCTAGAATATTCGCGTACAATTGATAACCTTAGCACTTTGCCATATACCATACATATTTTATCGTATTATGAAGTAAAAATTATTTTAAGAATTGCTTAATTTACCTTGCAAAAAATATGTTTTCTATATAAGTATCTATTTAAATTATACTAATATATTTTATTTACTATGTTAGTAAATAATTTTGCTAAGCGTTTATGGATAAACGCGAACTCTTCTGTTAAAGTAGAAATAAGTAGGTATACACAAGAGAATCAATTTGTGACAAAAATGATCAAAGCTTGGAAGACGCTATAGTATTTTAATGGCCTTCTAAGTAAATACATTTAAAGTTATTCTATTATCGCGCACATATACTGTACAAGTTAAAGTAATTTATTTAATTGAAGAATAAAGTAGATGTTAAAATACATTAGGCATGTGCTGTAATGGCTCTAATAGATGTATTGCAACTCACCCAAGTTGTGGGAACTTGAATTGTTTATACTTGATTATTTGAAATTATTTCTTTATAAATATAAATAAATATTATAGAAGATTTCTTAATTGAAATGGGTATATTAAATACCTATAATTGATATTCATAAAGACAAGTCTGTAAAGTGTAGACGCTATGATTAGAATACTAAAACAAAAGAAATCTTAAATATTTTCTGTTGATATGTTCTTAACCTGTGACGCAATTTTGTTTAACTTTAAACCTAGTTCACACCTAATGTGCCTTGGTGATATGTTTAATTCAAATCACACAAACTAGCCTCAAGAGAGCGCCGCCACTGACCGGAATGCTAACACCGTTTTGGTAAAGCTCTCTTGATAACGAAAAGACTATTCAGGGAGAATACGAATGACATTCAGTAAAATGCAGCTTTTTGTTAAATTAATCTAAATTTCAATTGATTATAATGCTAGCATTTGGAGTAGTGTTTTTTTATATTATGTATGTACATTATTGTACCTTCATATACAAGAATTGACATAAAAGCAATATTTAATTCTTTATATCTTTTACCATGTTACAGCATAAGGTACTTATCTCATCCTAATGCTGTAAGTTTGAACATAAATATTTATCTCTATCGTACCTAATATCTGCTTTGTTAGTTAAATAGAAAATACAGATTCGTAAACATGCAAAAGATACACTACCTATTAAAATTTCAAAAATATTTCCTCTTAAACTTTCCTAAGTCATTACTAAGTTCTTAAAAAACCTAGTTTTATTATACAATTAAAATTTAAAATCAAACTTTAATATTATATGGTGCGATCTATGCAACTTTATCTATGTTTAACTAGAGAAAAATAATAAAAATTGTTCATCTAGTGTACACACAAATCAATCAGCGCTAATAATCGTAGTTCTGCTCCCAATCAAGATCAATTCAGCGTATTGAATGGCTCGAACCGCCGCGGACTGTGTCTGATCCACATTAGCGAAGCTTGACGACTTCATTTACGCCATTTAATGATAAGTCAGTGTTAATCGGAGTTGATTGTTACATTTTTTTTTCTAAAACAAATGTTTTGTATAGTCTGTGTTTTATATAAAAACTTATATTAAATTAGTGAACCGAATTAGTTTAAGTAGCAAGACCAGCTAGTTTCTATATTTAAAAACAATGTCCAACTAGCATACTGGTTGGTATATACCACACGCATACCTCCTGCTTATTAATATGAATTTTCCCAAAATAAAAAAAAGTTTCATATAGGTACACCTTTTATGTAATTTTCATTTGATTTGCAGGGATAAAAATAGCCTTTCGCTCTTTACTCATATAAAACTTAGATACTAGTCCATGAAAAAGTACTAAACCAATAAATCGTCAAAATTACTAAGAATACTGACACTTATGTATTTTGTTATTAAACGCTTACTTAGAATTTAAAACAAAAAATAAACAAATTACACTAAATCAACGTAACTGTAATGATATAATGATCCACTGAGGCGGGTGCCTGTCGGCAGCCATGACACATTTCCATGCCCGCATTCGTCAATTAACACTCAATAAAACATCGATAATATCACACATCTTTCACTTTACAAATACAAACAGTAACCTACTTTTTGGGAGACGTTTGTGTACGTAATTACTTAAATATTTGTGAGACGAAATATTGTCATTTGAACAGTTTTTTTTTTTTTTTAACTGTATTAATCTTTGTAGAGCAAGAAATGATAACTATTTATATATTAAAAAGTAAACGAGTGAAGCGATGGTGTTGAATGTTTGACATGATAAGCAGTAAAGCTATCATCATTTCAGTTACTAAAACGCATAGATACTAAGAGATGTAACTAGTTTTACACGTGTTCATGACTCAGTATTAAACTTGGCCTTTGCCCTGAAATAGGATATCTAGAAGTTGTTGATTTAGTTTGTCACCGAGTCGCACTGCGAGTTATGTTCGTTAAAACCAATTCACGCAATTCGATTTATTTCAATGTTCCCTTATTTAGTTAAATGGGGGTAGTTTCAAAAACTATTTACAGACTCATGGTACGGTCAGGCGGCACGAAGTTTCTTGCGGTCCGAGTGTACCAAATGTTATTAACTTTAGTTTTTGGTCAATAGTTGGCTTTTAGCCTTTGCTTTTGGGTTTAAGTAATGAATAATTCATGTAATGAAATGGTTTGGGTGAAAAGTATGCAGATTATTAGCCGTTATTTTAAAACTTTTCGACTACCTTTTGTTTTATTCATAGTGAATTATAAAAATATATCCTTTACACCCAATAAATTACTTTTCTCTTTATCAAATTACTTTAAAAAGCTGCCTTTAAACAAATGCAAGCTAAGATGAGCACTTGTAATAAGTGAAATATAAATTAAATTTTACATTTTCAAAGGAGTAAAAAAACATTTACCTTCATTGTACAAAAAATTTAAAAAATTAATATGATGTTATAAACAAAAGGGATCATAATTATTTAAACACAAAAGATCATTACGTAGTCATTTAAATGTGTAGTCCTTTTTCCAGTCTGAAAATATTACAATGGCGAGTAACAGTACAATCGGGCAACACGACCCGATGCATTTACGGACGCGACAGTCCACGGACGTGATTTCACTACCACATTGAATTTTACAATTTCTATACAAAACATTTCACATTCCGTCAGGTTTTACAGAATTCGATTATCAATAAATGTAAACTTGTGAAATTCGAACAAAATGCTGACTGACCGTCTAATGTGCAGTCTGCCCAAGACTCCCTCTCACGTAGGTATCTCGGGTGCTATTATTTGTCTCCTTTATCTCGTAATAAATTGCGCAAAATATTGTTCGCTGTGTAAAAGTTACCGTCTAAAAAAGGAAAGGTTAACAAAAGCGTATCTTCGTAATAAAAGGTTGAAAAGTTGTGGCATGAGATAATTATAAATTATATGTATGATAAATAATAAAGATTTAATTATTTAATTAGTTCAATTACGTAAAAATATCAAGAGAAGTAGGTTGGTATAATGTAAGCTTTGTTTTAATTGTTGATAAAGTTCTTTGATGGCTTTCAGAAGTAAGGTCAGTTTTTGCTTAATATAAATGTTAAATATAAACCGCACGTTTTTATGTATTTTACTAAAATATTTATTTTGTAGTAGTTCCAGTTTGTTCAAAGCCCAGGTTTCATACATCTCTTATTCTCGAAAGAAAACATCGTAAAGAAGAAAAGTAGGAAAGAGTGATAAAGAGTAATGTAGCTTTCAAAATACATGTGAAAGCTCTACTACTACGCTACAGTACAGCTACGCTGGAGTGATGATGGTCTGTCTGAATACTAAAGAAATACCCTAAAATATTAACAAAAAACATAAAACTTCTGCTTAAGAAAACTTTATAAAATTAAAGGCTATTATATATAAGAAAAATCTGGACTTAAATGTACGTACTTCCAACAAAAACTTAAACTGACCTTTGTTAACTTCAGTACTGGTTTTCACTCTTTAGAACAACATAACGACGGACAAGCGTAACATTGACTTAAGCAAGAACCGAGCCGTGTACTGTAAATGGCTTAGCAGATTAATAGTGAATATAAAAGATTAAGAATTTATCAACAACAATTTTTTGAAATAACAGACCCAGTAAACTAATTTTGTAGTAATGAAACGAGTACCAACCTAATAAAAAAGTAAACGAGACTTTAGTGCATAAATTGCAATTTGCAAAGTTTAAATGTTTTTTATAATCTTATTCTATTTTAAAATATAAGAAATTACAAAATTATACTTTTCAAATGATTAAGTCAAATGAAATTCGTGATTAAAATATTCCCAAACGATGCCTCAATGCCAAATATTAACACAGAACACTTTTGATGATGTTATGTTCTTTCTTATGTGGCTTATAGGTGTGCTATTTGGGTACACTTTACTTTGCCAATGTCTTGTAATATCGAGAACACAGAAGATATTATTGATGAATTGTGTTATCAACATTAAATATTAACGACTATATAGTCGTCCTTCTTTTTCTCTTTATTTGAAGTCAATTGTAGTTGGTTCATAAGTAGAAAATTAATGGTGAAACATAACTTTCACGCAGATGTGATCTTAATAAATAATGTTACTGTGTTAATTAGTTTTTAAAAGCTCTAGAAAGTCTTTTTCATATATTCTAACAAAAATGTAATCGTACAAGCAAACGGGTTCATAGGTTTTGATTGCTCTTTATTAAAACACAAAAAACCACAGTAATTAATCATAGATCCACAGTATTCGGACGGAAATATTTTTTATGCACCCGATTATTATCAGACGAATAGACACTTCGTTAATATAAACATGAAAGAGAAACATATTGTAATATTTATTGAAATATCGTTAATAATATTCTACTACATCTCAAATATTTAATTTATTTTTGTACGACCCTTTTTATAAATATTGTATTATTTAGAGTGTTAATCTAAAAGTAATCTGAATTAATTTAAATAAATTACACCTAAATAAAAATTTATAGCTCATTTCCCACTGCCATGTAACACTTTGTCATTATAATATTGATTTTTTTCTCAATCAGTTCGTTTATTTCATAGCACCTTCGTTAATACAATTTTATGTCATCTAAATATACTTTTAATAACCTGTCAAAGTAGATTATCTATAAAAAATTAAATGGGTTTCATATTTCCTAAAACCTTACATTCACCGCAAACCATGGTATTTATATTAGATTGGGTAATTAAAAGACATATGAAATAGATATTCGGTTGACATCCAGTTTTTTATCTCTATATAATATAAAAACGATTTGATTATTTTTTATTCAGTATAACCTAAGTGAAGAAAAAGGAATGGAAGTGCTTGATTACAAAATAAGAAAAGTTTTTTTCTTAAATTAATATTGTACAGTACGTATATATGGTTTAAAATGATTATGCCTATATAAAGTTGACATTTACGTATGTACGAGTATATTGTATACCTACGTCACAGATCACATAAACCTACGTAAATGTCTTGCCAAAGTAACTCAAGCACACGTTTTGTTTTCTTTTTTAGTATTTGTTATAAATAAATTATATAATTTTTAAACAAACATAAAATATGTAACAAAAATAAAGTCTGTTTTTATTGTTGCAGGTACGTTACTAACGAATAATGAATTCATCATTTACAATAAGAATAAAATGTTCAAGAAGGATGCAAGAAATATGACAAGTCAGTACTTTTGAGATAGTTACCTTGAAGTTGTAAAAAGTAAATGTACTTATGAGTAAAAACCTAAAATAGTGAACTAGATATTGTTTCGCTGTATTTGATTGGTACTGACGAGTAAAAACCTGCCAAGCTGAAATCTGTTTTCACAATGCCTTTTAGGAAACAGGTCATATCTTATTGTTCACGTCTCGGCCCAGAGATTTTCTTTATGATAAATTCAATGCAATTTTTTTAGTAAATAGTTGAGTAGTTTTTTCAATAGTGATTTGAAATTCTTAAAATTAAATGTTTATTTCTTATGAGCAGTAGAGAACCGTGACGCGTTGCTATGGCACATTTATTAAAAAAAATATTTTCCGTGGGGGTTTTGTAGCTTAGAGCTTAGCCGTATTTCTGGTTCTCTCTCAGTAAACTCTCTCCGAATATAAAAGTTGTTATGTTTTCGTTATCTGCTAAGTTGATGGAATAATAATGTAATAACAATTAACAATCGATGTTACAAGTTCCGGACACGGGACACGGGGAATTTTATATATTAAGAATTAAGTTATAAAATTACTTTGATTTCTCTTTAATTATAACATTTTATCCGAGCCAAACATGAACGTTAAAACGTGTTTTTAAGCGATAGTAACGTAATGATAGAATACTCGCCGCTTCATGGTGACAAATACGCCAATTGTCCGCCGGATGTTGGGTCGAGCGTGTTAGACAAATCGTGGCCGTGGGTAACAAGCCTAACGATCACTTGTTTAGAATCGCGATTATCGTATTATCAAATAATAATCCTATAAAGTATGCTATTATTCTGAATGAACACGTCAATCTCTCTCCATTCACACTAATATTGTTATTAGTGCGAAAGTAACTGGCTTCATATTTTTTACAGTTTGAATCGATTTTAATGAAATTCTGTGTGAGGGAACTTTTTTAAAACAAATTATTTTGACGTGAGTTAATTTTCTTTTCATATAAGAACTTGAGTATCAGATCATTGTTTAAAAGGTACGCTTATCTTTAAAAGTTACTATTCCAATCTAACTTGTAGATTTTTATAAATTCTATTCTATTCTATTTAAAGTCGGCAAAAAGGGATTTAAGTGCACATCCCTATGGTTTTAGTTTTATTGTGAGGTATAACCATATCGGAACAGGTTTAGAAATATTAATTCATTCCTATAATATGCTATCACTCTTCCCTACCCTGTTAGTAATGATACAAATAGCCACAAATACCAATTTGCATATATTATTACCATATTAATAAAAATAAAAACCGACTTCAAAACGTTACAAACCTAAACTAAAAGGAAAAAAATAATAATTTTAATTAATTAGTTATTGTTAGAGTCGGTGTCGGTCGGTCAGTTGGTCGGACGTATTGAGAACTTCCTTCTTTTTTGAAGTCGGTTGATAAAAGTGCAAATTTTAAAGGATTCGGTCTCTATATCCAAAGATAAGATAAGAACGTTATTTTAAAACATACATATTTCTATGTAGGTTATCGGAAGTGCGAAATGCTTTACACGTTTGTGTGTCGAAGCACTTGTTAGCCTCAATAAGGGACGTGAAGTCACATTAAACTTGTTTCTTTGTGTTCACACGCAACAGCTCTCTTCCCCTTAATACAACACTTGAGATAGCGCCCGATGTGTTTTATCTTGACCAATATCTTAATTTCATTAAAAATAAAAAATGTACATACAACTATTACTTCAGAATGTAATAGCTGCTTAAAATATAAGTAATAAATAATCGATGTTAATTCGTATATGAAATATGGAACTTTAAATGTAAGAGTGGTGATAATAATCGTGAGAAAGTCTGTGTAGGTGTGAGGTGATTTAAAAAAGTTTCAATTATAATTAAATTTGTCATACCACATTAAGAAATATTGTAATAGTACATTAAGAGTATATTTTTGATTATTTAACGATTACTATTTGAACTCTATTAAACTTTTTCAACCTTTAATAACGAAAAGTGAAAAAAAACTTAATGAGTTACAACTTATAACTCATAAGACTACTTTTAGAATTTATTTTGATTTTTGGTTTGGATGTTCTCGAATGATTCACTTGTTGCGAAAATTAGAATGACATAAAATTAAATATTCTTAAAATAATCTTTGACAGGCCACTTTTTCTTCTACTTTTTAACAGCGGAAATCATTTTCCTTAAAAAAGCGATAGGTATACCTAGATGCTTTTAACATACAAACAAAAAAATCAAATATTTGTTTGACTTTGATACAGCGCAAATACTTTATGACTTCAATATGGGGCGAGCTATTTTTAAATCACAGAGGGATACTTTTTTATATGTAAATATTGATGTTTAATAATTCCGTTCAAAAGTATTGGATAGAATATTTGTGTCAGTATAGATTGTTCTACCTACTTATTTTTAGGACCATCATACTTTGTTATACTCTATTATAGCCGCAAGTGCACTTTATCTCAATAATTTCATAAGCTTGCCCATTTCCCCAACTTCCTTGTCGGGAACTTATATCGGTTCATTTGACAGATGTGTCGATTGAGGGTCGAGCGACGCGACGGTCACACGACTACGGGCTGTGATCGTATCTATTGATTTTTGTTACGTGTTTGATTCAATTTGATGTTACGTTCAACGTTTAGGTCTTACGTGTTACTAAAAAGTTGTTATTTAATATGCATTAAAATGTAAAATTCTTTTTCGTTATTTTAGAAACTAATTGCTTAAGATTTAAACAAATTGAAAAAAATAAGATAAAGTTATACATTAATTTGTCACAGAGAATATATAATATCTCATGGGCTACAAATTTAAGACTTGCTGTCCTTTCCAAATATTTTTAAAGGGCGAAGCCGTTGACGGTGACTAGTTACTACATAATTACTCGAACTACTCTAAGTATTAATATTAACAATGTCAAGTCTACACAGCGGAATTCCTAACACTATGTTCGTGGGAATGGCGTGATCTAGATTTATGATACATGACTTATGAGTAAACTTCATAACTATCATTACTTGTTAGCTCTATATTTATGTAAAGACTTCCATATCTTACTAAGCACAGTTATAATTTAAACCGAATTCATTTATTCAAACTTTGAATTAATATATTTAGTTAAAGATTTCTTAAAAAAAATCTTTAAATCTATATAAACAAATGCTACGATATGAAAAATAGTTCTTTCCATTTTTTTCTAAAACTATACTATATACGTCATCGTTTTCAGTAGTGCTTTAGCTAAGTACTTCACACGGTAGGTACATGTCGTGTAATGCATTTCGCTCTATTGAGTCCACATAAATAAGCCCGTATCACTCAACAGGCGGCTAGCACATAATTGATCTCTTTACTTTAATCTAAACTTATATAAAAACTAAACGACATGGGTCAATTAATTTCACAAATTCTACTTTAAATTTCTTTAAGTTTTTGTAAATTTTCTTGATCATAATTATGTAACAACTAGCTCTAACATACAATTCCTAGAGATGATATATTTTAAGTATCCGTGTTGTTTTGCGCAGCGGTAACGCGCTCGCTTGAATAACCGAGTGATGCGGGTTCAAATCCGGGTCTCGCACCTCTGATATTTTCATGTGCGAATCATTTTCTATCATAATTACCACTACGGTCTTACGGTGAAGGTAAACATTGTCAGGAAATATGCGTGTCTAAGAAAAACCTAGCAAGTTTTTCGAAAGACATGTGAAGTCCGCCAATACGCACTAGGCCAGCGCGGTGGACTATGGCCTCCCCCTCGTATTGAGGAAGGCCCGTGCCCAGCAGTGGGACGTTAAATGGGCTGATGATGATAGTCCTTTTTGTTATTGACCCGGATAACCAACTATCATCGGATAACAAAAAAAATTAGGGGTGGACTACCCTTAATATTTAGGGGGATGAAAAATAGATGTTGTTCGGTTCTCAGATCTACCCAATATGCACACAAAATTTCATGAGAATCGGTCAAGCCGTTTCGGAGGAGTTTAACTACAAACACCGCGACAAGATAATTTTATATATAGATAGATTTTGCAAATTCAATATTGTAGAGACCAGTATTTCATAATTTAATTTATACGGCATGAAGATTGACTCTACTTCATAAAATAAAACGTTGTGATACTTAAAACGTTACGTAATATTTAAATCCAAGAGCTTTTCTATTCTTGCGTTATAAATGGATTAACGTACGAGTATATAGCAAGTACGTAAACAACTATAAACGATGAAACGTTATACGGTGCATATGAAAGAGTATTTGAATAGAGCGGGTGTGAAGAAATAAATCTATCATGTAACGGCTTATCACATTCGCAATTATATGTTAATTTAGGTATTATATCAATAGATACCGTTGGTTCCGCAGATGGCTACTATTTATAAGGTAAATTGTTTTGTTAAGTACTGACATAAAACTTTATTGTTATAAGTAAGTTGCAAGGTTTTAATAAAATGTTTTATTGCCCGCCTACATTAAACTTTTTATTTGTATATATACATATTATGATTCGTGACTTTTCTTTCCACGCAGTTGGTTTCTTAATGTGTTGTCGTTGCTTGCTGATTAGCCAGTTCTTTACTTCTTTTTTTATTAATATTAGATATATTTCAGAGAATCCATAAGTATGCGTATTTTATATATATTTACCGTACGAATTTGCATTCATATTTAAATATACTAAGGTAAGAGAATAGATCGTGATCATTTTTATTGTACTTATTATAACAATAGACAGGGTCATATCCAGAAATGGAAATCGTTAGACTTCCTATTATGCTATGTATTCTGGCTGCCTCGTTCCTTTGAATATATTATGTTTTGTTGCATTATTTCATATTATTTGTATTTGGTTAGATTATAGCTTTTTATAAGACGAGGGTCGCTTTAACTAATGAACGTCTTAGTTACTCTCTTTTTTGATTTAGGCTATGTAATTGTATTTTAAACTCTTTGTTTCCATAAAATTAAATAATCTTTGTACATATAGTTAAGTTTACTTGTTATTTCCAATAAAGAGTTAAATAATAGCTTTGCCTATAAAAAATATAAATTAAACTTAATATATAATATCTATAAATGATAATCAGTCACTAAACACGTTGTACCAATTCTCAAGCAGGAGTATCATTTGGTTTCAGCTCTTACTGCGTATTTATTTCGCAACCGTCAATCAGAGAAGGCTGCTTTCCTCCTCCTCCAATACCATGCATTTACATTTCACGGTACATAATTGTAACAAGTAGTGACACTAGTTACGAGTAGCGCAAAGTCGCGAACTGTCACTTAAACGTCGCCAATTCAAAGTACTTATACAGACGTTTATTTTTCCAAGTTAATTCTTAGGAATACAGCGATAAATAAGAACTGTTTTTCTTGACCAGCTATTGAGTTGTTCTGCTATAATTTTCATTAAGCTCATTTAATCTACTCGTGGCTCTATTTTTTAGTTTAGCAATCAACAAGGGTTGAAAAATAAGTAACTTTTACTTCAATAATTTTTTTAAGCCGTACAATATTTGTGTTAATTATATATTCAAAATGTTTCTTTCGACAGTATTTCTTTAAACAACTCTTAAGTTTCTGTATAAAATAACTTATAGTTACCTGTTTTATATTTGAAATACTACATTATTTCCACCGACTTATTTAGCAACTGACCGAAGTTCTACACTCTGCAGAGTGGAACAATTGAACGAGACAAAAGTATTAAATATTAAAAGTATCAAGTTTTGTTGGAAAAAAATACTTTAAAAGTATTTGAATGCACGTTTTTTTAAATAAAAGAAACTTTTCTTTGGGTTAAATTTAATAGCTTTCATAATCTATTTGTTTGTTCCAGAGTAACCTCTGATTGTTTTTTGTTGGAAGTTAAAATTGGAAAATTTTTTTACATTGTCGTAGCATTAAAAAGTTAGATATTAATTGGATGGATGGAGTGCAATTATATATAAAAAGTAAAAACGGATGTATACGTGTTTGTCGTTAGTTAATATTGAGTTATTGTATTTTGTTATGACATAAACATATTTTTGTTTTCATACAAAAATATCTTTTAATTCAAATTTTACATACGCACAACATAATGTATAATTTGCACAGACGTATTGCAAGATGGAGGAAGCAAGGATAATTTGCGATTTGTACCGCAACGGCTCCACGCTTTCACCGGGATGGCATACATCGTTAGATGCAACTTTCATGCTACACGTTGAGATTTCCTTTAAGTGCTAGAAGGTCTCGGAAAATATTTTATGTGATAATTTTACATAAGAAATGTGTTTTTTTTCATGTAAAGTTAGGAGACAGTTGTTTAAGTCGAGTATGCAATGCATACTAACTACTTACGTCGTCGTAACTTCATTTCGTTTTAAGATGACAGATTCGAATTTTGGTTTATAATTGACATCGATATTTATATTACATAGACAATAATATATTAGAAAATCAAATCAAATTAAAAATTACATTTTGTTTATATAATAAGCTCCTACAGACTTACATATTAAAGAGGGGTAAGCTTTTTTATTTCTTCTATATTTTACATTTTTTGGCATTCTTATTTTAATCACGCTTTACACTATTAAACAACCAAGCAATTAATTACGAATTTAAATAATACAATTTACGATTTGTAAATAATCGATTTATACATTTTTTATTTAAAGCTTTCTCTATTTTACAACTTCTTAATATTCATTCTTATTATTGTAACTTACTTTTGAAATATAATTACGTTTAAATCGTAAAAAATATATAACAATAACAGATACTTTTTTTATTAATCAGATTATTATATCTCCGATAACTCTAATTCTGGTTTAATAAAGAATTATACTAAAATGTCCCTCACGTACAATTTAAATTTACCACGCTTATTATGAAGTACAAAGGTTTTCTTTAGAAAGTAACGATCGCTATTATGGTCTTAAAATTACTTACAACTTTTACTGCATAAGAGGCCTTGTCCGTTATCGTTATTTTATCGTAATAATAATAATAATCAATTATTTTTGAGGGCCGCTCAACTTTTTAGGCACTCAACTTGAATACATAATTTTAAATTGTAATACTAATAAAATACATCTTATAAGTCGAAAGGATATTACATGATAATATTGATGTTTCTCGATACTAATATTATAAATAGGTAGAGTTTGTTAGTTTGAACGCTAATACGATATAATCTTAGAAGCTACTAATCAGAAATTTTAAAATTAGTTGCCCATCAATAAAGGGCTATTAAGGGCTACAGGCTATATTTATATCATCATAATATATGATAGACGTTTTCCTTATTTTCATTTAAACTTTCATACAATAAAAAAATCCAAAGTCATTAAAAATTTAACACCTATTAAATATAAAAGCCTCTGTCACATTATTCTTCACGAGTTTTTATAAGGTTTTTTAATTTAATTGACATATAACTTTTAGTTTATAACTCAATTTATCGAGTTTTCTACAAAAGACTGACTCGCACTTAGCATTTTGATTACATCCTCACAGAAGCGCACGAATTGATTTGTTTTACATTAGGAAAGGGTTTAAATTAACGGTTATTTACATGCTTCTCCCTATCCGGAATATTATACACTGGTTGGCAAATTTATGATCATCCGTTCACTTAGTGTAACCCAAGCACAAGAGAAAACTCGTTACTTTAAATTAATAACCGGTCACAAACTAAATCGAGCGATATTTGCTATGCGGAGCGGCTACTGTCCACTACTTTCGCAGTAACCCTGTCTTAGAATAAACCTTAGGCCATGTATCCGATTTCCTTATAGGATGTAGTCAATACAAAACATATAGCTTCGATAAATTATTAGTGTAAATGTGAAATTTATTTAAAGTAGCTGTTATGGTTCTGGAAGTAGTGCAACTTTCATGACGTTTTTTTTTCGATTTATTATATTTTTGTTTTAAAGTATACGAAAGGTCACATTTCTTTAGTTCATAAATGGGAATGTGTACACATATTTTTCGAGTCCTAAATTGACATTGAATATTTACAATATATTTTATATAAATTTGAATATTCTGTAGAATTCAAATTTAAAGAATGAGGATATTTAAACGAATTTTTGGCGTAAGATCTGATTCTCATATCGAAATTGGTGCTAAAACAGTTGTCACCTTTCTCCATATACGTATTTGTTAAGATGGGCTTTTCACTCTTGTATATATATATACAAGTGTGTACTAGCAAAGGCAGATTTAAGGATTCAACTGAGTAACATCAACTCAAATATGATTTAGGTTGCAATAAGTTTAACTTATTATTAAAATTAAAATATATACTTAGATACCTGTTTTAAGTAAAACAGATACATGTGAGTTTTGTTTTTTGTTTTATGTATAGGGTTTTATATATAAGGGTTCGTGGATCCATTCTATAAAAAGTTTTGATGTAAACTCTTCTCTATAGTAATAATCGTAAGTATTATTTAATAAATAAGAGCGTTAATCATGGGGAACATAAATATTAATTACAAGCGAAAATTTAAAATTCAGAAGCAATCCCAACTTGATACCATAATATATCACGAGATAAGATAAGTGATATCTGCGGTCCAAAACGTAATGAAATAACGACTAATAGAATATACAATCAATAAGCACAAACATTTATCTATGACCCTAGGTCAGTTGTGATTTGTAGCGATAATTAAAATCTCGCCCAGCGAGAGGCGTAAATCTAAAACCGTGTTAATGTATTTTGTAAACGGTTTACTTGCTATCCATTTAAGAGAGGATATTCGACTTAAGAAAAGGGTTAATCCTGTTATTTGTAACAGTGAAAGTAATAATAATGTTCTCCGACCGTTTCCGGCCATGGCGGCCAATCTCATTGAGACAACTCTCTATTCCTATCACTCTCATGCTCCGGTGAGATGACTGCTCGACACGACTGGTGAGAGTTAAGGCGCAGGACCGACGCCTTCTATGCGCTGTCCGAGGCACGGGGGACGCACCGCGAATTTCCCAACTCCGGGTTGTTACTGAGACTTGGTAAACAGAAAGACTCAATAACTAGACTTGGCCCGACCCGGGACTCGAACCTAAGACCTCTCGATGTATGGCCGTACATGTTATGCACTACACCACCAAGGCAGATAAAGCAGTGAAAGTACACCTAAAGTTATTGACGTTACATATAGATGGATGGAGAGTGTTATATATTTTGTTTATGCAGAGTAGATTAAAAGTTTTTTTCGTTAAAATACGAGCGTGGTATTCAATTTTGATTTGTAATGGAGAGTTTGCAGGGATTGATACTCGTGGAATTACTGATACAATCTACCTTTTGAATATTTAATGAATCCTTTAGAACGAAAACTCACGATATGGAAAATTTAATTAAATTTTGAACATTTTATTAAAACCATTAACGTATATTTTAAAAATAAAGTTCGACAACGAAATATTTCTTTTGGAATATTGAAATCTAGAGCCGTTTTATAGTTATCCATATTTATAGCTGTTTAGAGTACTTAAGGTTAGAGAAGGCTGGATTTTGAAAGGAGCTGTGAAAGGTGGCAAGAAATAATAAGCTTACACGCCACTCACAGAGGATTCTACTGATGGCACTGAAATCTTTGTAAATCCTGTCGCCTGGAGACAGTATTGAAAATAACAATTTTAATATTTTGCCTAACTTTCTTTTCATGTTTAAAAATACTTAGAGATTTTATATTTAAAGTGTAATGTACAAACCGAAAGCTATTCACGTAGATATAATTTAGATAGGTAGAATAGAATAGATATGTTGATATAGTAGATAGAGTTATAAAAAATATAAGATAAGCACGTGGAGCGCTGATAATAATCGTAGAAAACTATCAAAATCGATACAAAACAAACCGCTTATCAGCTTGTTATAATAGGGAGTGGTATTTTATTATTGATCTGCAGTCGTCATCAAAACAGAATGCGGAGATTGTGTACATGATTATACTCACGTACACATAAAATTATTTATTTTAGGCAAGAAGTGAAAGAATGAGCTGAAAACATTAATAATTAATCAGTGCAAGTTCGACGTATGTATGTACGTCACAAACTTTTTTGCACCCATGTGTTAGTTGTATGCAGTGGCCCGACAACGGTCAACTTTAAGTCATTGCAAAACGAGAATACTAAGGTGAAACCACAAATAGTTATTCACGTTTATGGATTACTATCAGTCGTGTATACATAACTAAGATTAAAAGTTTTCTAAAAATAAGAAATTCGTGCAATTACCTGCCTGAATATGTTTAAAATCAAAGTTATCATAGCAAAGTATTTAAACACTAGACTAATTCTTCCTTCACTTGCTTTACCTTTATTTTCTTAAATAGTAAATATTCGTACTTTATATTTTTCTTACATATCTAAATAGATAAATTTTAGAGATATATTATGAAAAACAATCCTTAATTCTCTTCAACAGTATGATAGTGATAGGATTAGTGCGTACGTATTCAATACAATTGTAATTTCTAGTAATTTACATTGTAAGGTAAGAAAGAAAATTTACAATCGATAGTCGATGAGTTGGTAGCCACTTTCACCCACGAATGTTTGAGTTATTTCTAATCCTATACAAATTACAATAAGCGAAACTCAGCGGGGTGCTTTCGACAATGGTGTTTGGCAACCGTACTGCAATATTGTGACTTGTTTGATGGCCCGAAGGACCGTTGACGCGGCAATAGGTAGGTATGCGAATCTGGCACATGCCATAGTCTTACTAAATAATTACTGATTGAATATGATAGGTAAAATAACTTTCGAAAGTTTAAAAATAGTTATCTAATGCACCTTTATAATTTTAACCCTATACATTTATTGCTAATTACTTTTAAACGATAACAAATAAATAAATAAATATGTTTAAATATGTTGGGACAATTTTTACAACAGCGCCATCTAGTTCCGTGGTAAGCTACGAGGCTTGTATTACAGATACCAGATAGTTGATATACTACATATATAAGTTTTAAATACATACATTATATAAATATTAACACCCATGACTGGAGAACAAACATTCGTGCTCAACAAATGAATGTCCCCAGCGGGACTCGAACCCGCGACCGCTGGCGCAGAAGGCAGGGTCACTACCAACTGAGCCAAACGAGTCGTCTAAACAAGTGACTTTAAGCACAAATTATGAATTTAAAGCGTATGACAATACAAAATAAACGATGCAACGAATCATACACAAATATACATGATATATTCAAATAGGATATTTTATTATGAGTCATGTCGTACGTGTCGACATCATTTCGTCAACACAAACTGCATTTGATCAATCGCCACGTGAAATATACGTAGTCGGGTCTACGATTATTTTAATATTGATAACAATGTATACCATTTCAGGCAGACCACTAATGGTGATCGTGATAGTGCAAGTTGCGTCAGCTGGGTCATAATATGGGTAATTTATCGGCTCATTGGAATAATCGTCAGCCTGTCCATCGCACGGAATACAAATGGTAAATATAATGCCGGTTATAAATTCGAGTATAAATTATATTTTGAAATAAGCTAGGTTTCGTCTCTAAATAAGTATACAATCAAAAAATTACTATACAGTACTAATTAATAGATGAAAAGAAAGTTTTGACTTAAACGTACTTAATAGTAAAAGTGATTAATAGAGACCGACGGAAGGTTCGATTTCGGTTTCGGTTGTAAATCTTGTTTTAGTTGGATGCTAGTCATTATAGCACAAGTAGGTAATAATAAATTAAACTCATTAAAGTATAAGAGTTAATTAAAAAAGCGAATAATTACGTACAAACATGGTAGACATCTAATTTTTGATTTCTTTCGCTCTAAAGTATACCGATATCATCATTTCCTTTCGTTGTCTTTGTACAGAAAACAGAACCAAATTAAGTTACATTTCAGTTTCTTCTAAAATAATGTTTGTAGAAATTCAACGTTTGGGCACACCTTGCCTAAGTTTTAAATGCGTGAAAGTGGAAAAGGCCGATCCCAAGGGACTTCAGCTTTGGGGAGCTCTGATCAAAGGGCCGATGTGATTTACAGCGGTGCTCGCGGATAAACCACACACGGAACTTGCTTTGACGAAAGACGAAAGGAAACGCAAATTGCTCGAGACATTTAGATCTGTTTTTTAGTGGCGATAAAATTAAAAAAGAATTAATAGGGCGTCCTCGTTAGGCTTTGTATATTCAGTATCGCGTCTTCCAATATATGTTACAAAAATACGTGTGATGCTCTCTCATCAAGGAATCAAGATTTCGTGAAAATGTTAATTTAGTGTAGAGCAATTTTTATTTTTTAAATGTTTTTGGCAATATATTCTAGTTTTATTAAATTAAATACCATACATTTATGTCGCAAACTTAGACATCTTTCATATATCTATAAGGAAAACGTACTACGTATCAGAAAAAAATCCAATTTAGTCTGCAACAATGGCAGATATTTAATTAAAAATGGATTTCGTTTTCGTACGAAGTACATAGGTCACGAGAGCTCGATTGGCAGACAGACAGACAGTTGCAATTTATCACTTGTTTTATTCGTGTGTTACATTTATATTAACATTTAACGGTTGTGTCGGATTTAATATGTATACAACGCGATACAAATTTGGAAATACCACAAATACATGATATACCGTAAATGTGAAATTGAAAGTATAAAATTTTATTTCCTTTGACAAATCGATGATTCATCCCGAACAAATATCGTGGAATCTCAACATGGGCTTGAACTTTTAAGACATAAATCATAAGACGATGACAGGCATCCGAAACCGTTTAACTCATAATATGTAGAACAGAACCCTTATAAGGGGGCTGATCGCTGACACATCGGAAAAGGTGTTTGGAGGAACAATCAATATCCGTCCCACTTTCCATGACCTTTCTCTCCCCTCTTTATAAAGCTCGCAATGGTCAATAGAGACGGAACCTTTTGAATGCTAGAGGTCTTCTTATCCTGGTCTAGCACAAGTCCAACCTCTCACACGTCAGTAAATATAATCCGGTCAATAACATAAATTTTTTCGACGAAAGGTTCTTTATTGGATTTGTCGGCGCCGAAGAGTTATTCACCCTTCTCCCAATGAACAGAAATCTTCTAAATAATTGAAAACGCCATTGAACTAAACCGTCTTAGTTGGAAATTACGATGATTATTAACTAAGATGTATTTATCGTTAAATTAAAAGAGAAATGAAATCATAATATTATGATAACTTATGGCAATTGGCAACCAATATGATTTTAAAATTGAAAATGTTTCACACTCGTCTGCGACGGTCGTTGCATTCGATACTTTTGACAAATTGCATGCAATTCTTCAGGGGAAACAGGCAAATATTTCAACACTTGTCAGGAGACGTAATACGGAATACCTCTTTTGCACTTGGGTGAACTTGAGACAAATGCTCAGTAAGAAATGTAAAACATTTTGCTTCCGACGTCGACGACTTTGCGATAACGCCTAGAAATGTCTTTGAAAAGGAAACTTTTCAGTCTTCTTCAAGAAATGTACAATATAAGTTTCCAGTTTTTATACTAAAACAACTTAATTTTTATAGGTTTTTCATTTAAGAATAAAATTCCTATTATCCATATTATTTATTGGTTGTCTAAAATTAGCATGGGAAAATTATACTCAGAGAAAAGCTGTTTATTGAAAAAAACGTCTTATTTCTTAAGTTCATAAATTTGGCATTTTTCTGTAAAATTAATTACTTATAGGTACTGTTATAAAAAAGGATCCTAGGCGGAGCCAGGGCGGGTCACCCGTTAAAAATAAATAAAAATAATGTCTTAATTATAATTGCAATTTAAAGACACTGATAATTAAAACTCAACTTATAATTACTTTAATGAACACAGTATGCAATAATGACTTTCTTACAAATATAGGTATAACTTATTCGGTGAAGTCTCATTCGCGGGTCCGTCCGATGGCGTCGGTATCATCCAAGGCAGGCTGCCTTATAAGGAGTGTCAGCATATTTCTTTCAGAGAGAAAGTTTTTGTATGCAAGCCGATGCTTCGGACATCCCAGGGCTCTTAAAATATTTGCATTTCTTTTGCTTAGCGCGTGCAAATTCTACTTTTTCTTCGAACAATGTTTGTAAGCAGGCAAAGTTCCAGAGTTATGTTGTCTATAATTTGCATTTAATTGTTATAAAAGGTATTTCTCCTCAAAACTTACATAATCACCTAATTTAAAGACATTTTTCTAATATTATGGCTCCCAGGTATGTATGAACCTACATGAGTTAAAACATAATATGGGAAAGCCAATGGGGATTTCGTCTCAAAATAATTTATAAACCCTCAGGATAGTCAAGATTATTAAAATAACTTTGGAGTAGGTATTTAAGAAGTTGTATGATTAAAATGATTTCTTGCACATACATGTACTATTAGATTATGGATATATGAACTTTCATGTAATCAGTAAATTTTACTTATAAGTTTATTTTAAACGTTGATAAATGCTTCAACTTTAGATATTTTAAAAATGTAGCCTTGTAATATTTAATTTTTCTCATAACGCCATAAATAAATAATCCTGTAACACGTGAACAAACATTAGTTAAGTGTCACACAATGAACACCACAGATAAGTATAACATGGATATCAATATGTACATTTTCACCTTCGTTCAGGGGTGTCTATTTATCATCTCCCGACGTAATGCTCGGCCGATGAACCCTAGCATCTCGATCGTTTAGCTGTTCACATATTGAAAATTATGTGTGCGGATGAAAATTATTAGGATTACCTTTTGAGAAAATAAAAAACTTTGGATTAGTTTTCGCTTTCTAGCTTTCTAGGTTTTTTTTCACCAGATATATCGTATTAAAACTAGCTAATAAACTAATCTTAGGTATTACCTAGGTACTTATCATAGGTATTTCATAAGTATGGATGAGGTACTGAAGGGAATTAGAACAGAATATCGCACGCTGTGTGAAAAATGTCAGCGAATGAAGTCTTGTAAGTGGATGAGGCAGAAATAGAGTAATTACAGTTCACTGAACTTCCTATAAGACTCCAAGAATGAGATAATTTCGCAATTTTTTTTCTATATAATATGAAATAATGTTGAGTAATTATAAAATGATAACTTAAAAATTAAACCACGAATACTAATATTCTGGTTTAATAACATACTACAATCTATATTAGAAAAGAAAAAATATATGAGAATTTGGCGTATTTGAGTTTAAAACAGTGATCTAAAGCAAGATTCGCTGAAAAACTGCCAAGTGCTAATTACGCCTCCGCTTTTTTAGCATGTCGTTGTGTATGATGTTGAATTTCTATGTGTATGATGATTATAATAAGTAGGCTACTTATGAAGTTTTGTTTTTTAATATTTACTTCACAAATTCTACTACGTATTTTATATTATAAATCTAGTTGTAAATGAATGAAATCTTTTCGGATGTTTTCGAGGATTTATGTAATAATAAAATCCTAAAAGATAGTATCATTTATGATGTCAAATATTCGCGTAAGGCTAAGAAAGTATTATATAAATCTAGTTATTCAAATATGTACCTAAGTTTATATATACATTGTAAATTGATCTGAAAAATACAGACATGGATTATCATGATAAACTCTATCCAACTATTGTAGTGACTTCACAAACAAGAACAAGAATATTTTATCTCAAGACCTGAATATTTATCGAGGTCATCGTTACATAAGAAGAAAAAATGTTATACTTAAGAGAACGAATGCCAAATCCTGTGGAACTGGCATCGATTTTCTGCTACTGGCTTCATTCCAATGTTTCTTTGCTTAATTTATTAGTGAATAAAATATTGCGATGTTTCGTAACAAGAAAAATAAGTTTTGTCAGCCTCACGTCACGATATTATAGGTAGATATTGTTTAACAAAGACAGACGAATGTTTTATTAAAGTAATGGAACAATGAGCGACAATTGCATTTATCATATTGATTTTTTTTATTATTTTACTGTGCGTTATTTTTTATTATTTTAAATAATATTAAAGTACTGTGTTGCAGTCTATCACTGTGACTGACTGATTGTTAGGATGTGCTTTTATTATTAACTTAAACATAAGCGACTTTTCCAATGGTACGTTATAGTTTGTATATAGATATATAGCTAAAACATTTGTAGCTTAAGCTTACTTAAAAATACTGTCTTGTAAATTATTAGAATTCGTTCAAGACACGTGCCTTTACGTAAGTGCGTTGTAGGGTTGTTACAACGTAATCTTATCATGTTCGACGCAGCAAATGAGACTCTGTTTTAAGAAGTTTCGTAGAGACACCAGTGTTGAAAACATGTTATATTTCAGTTTTAATATTTTTAAAAGGATACAACATTTTCATTTGAAAATGGTGAAATCATATTTACGCTAAGAAGTAAGAAAGTATCAAACAAAAGCGAACATTTTCAAAAGTACGGTCAAGACAGCTCCCGGGGGAAGAGAGTTTAGTAAAGTTTTACTATACCATCATACGTGAGTTGCGGTCTGTTTGTAAGCGGAGTAAATCCTATCTATTGATGGCTTCTTAAACTTTATAAAACTATGGAAATTTTTATTATGAATATCATTGACCTAGATATATGTGAGTGCAATACGAATACAATATATATCGTGACAATTTTATGGTATATGTAATATGTGTAATTATTATATTTCATATTTTTATTAGTTTGTTTAGGTTTAAAAACAAGTATTAAAAACCGTAAAAATGTAGTCTTCCTAACCATTCTTACTAGGAAAACCCCATGAATATAAGTTATGTAGTTGATCTTATATTATCTTCTTAGTAAACTACAAATTCAGTTGCCGGTATCAATCGCGTGAAATCAACTAAACAGGATAAATCTAAATCCTGCTGATGAGTAGATGTAAGTTTTTTAATTATTATTAGGCGTTGCTTTTGTATTCGCTCTGTGCGCGACTTCAGCGCCATGGTACGTTTGAACTACAGGGGGCTATTGTAATATATTTTACTAAGTATTGAATGGCTGTCAGTAATAATAATATCGAATGATAAATAAAAAAATGCTTTTTTAATTAAAGGGAATATTTATAATAAATATTTGTTAATGTAAAGTGTTCTTGTGCATTAAAAAATAAAATGTAAGTATAGTTAATACCGAAAAAGTAGCATAGAAGTTAGCACACATAAAGGTAGGTTAACTGAAATCAGACTGAAATCAAATAAAAAGAAAATAGATAAAGTTTTTTTTAAAATTAAAATTATAAGAAAACTTGAATAAACATTCAATTATTTTTTATTAATAGCAAATTTAGATTAAACGAAATTACCAAAATATTTTATGTTTCAAAATTCTACAAATTAAAAGTGCTGATTGTTTTTGAGTACAAAAAAAATAGATTATGTTTGCTAACTAAAATTAACATATTACAATTCAATAATAAAGCTGGGAAAAATTGTTAATCGATAAAATTTATCATTTTTATTTTTAGATTTTAATATTTAATATTTAAAATTTATGATCATTGGTATGGATAATCTTTTTGTTTAATATAATAAGTGGCAAAGAGTAAATGAATCTTAAATAATTAATGAAAAGTTTATAATAAAAAAATTCAATCTTATTTTTTAATATATAATTATGCTAAATTTAAAAATGTTTAAAAAAAATTTTTTTTTTAATTAATAATAATATTTCCTAGCATTTTCTAAACTTACTATTTTTTTAAGTTTTACTCCTTTCAAGATTTTTATTATTACGGATAGTAAGGTTATGATTCTACTTACTTTTGTCTCCTAACAGCGGCTATCCATTTTTTCCTCTGATTTATTTTCCAACTTGCTGTTGGAAATTTATAAAAATGACAAGCACTTTTTCTACCTGTATTCTTACAACTTACAACACAACAACTTTTGTGACTCATTTTATGTTATTTTATTTAAATAAATTTTAAATAACAATTCACTTGTATATTTAGCTAACTCGAAACATAAAAACAGCCCCCCGTAGTATCGGATATAGCCACGGGTAGCGCTGACGGTAAATCAGTTTCTCCCCACCACCGGCTTCGCACAGAGCGAATACCATATTTTAGAAATTTGTATTCAAATATTTTAGTGGGAAAATATTTTTTGCTAAGAATTTTATTTCACATTAAAGTGCAAAAGTTAGGAGTTTGTTCTTCTAAATACTAATTAGTTGAAATGATAAAAAACTAACAACCTAGCACTTTCACTTTTTTCTGACTCTATTTGGTAAAACAGAATGGGTGGCGTTCGCAAACATTGCTTTAGCTTTAAACTAACAATAAGTTACCTACATATTTTTCTCACCGACTACCACACATTATGCGATATCCGGCTTGTCGTCACACGTCTGTTTTGGACGGTCAGAATAGAAGCTGACTTGTATTCAAAAATCATCATCAGCTCTTTTTAACGTCCCACTGCTGGGCATGGACCTCCCTCAGTACGAGTCTAGTGCGTGTTGGCGGACTTCACATGCCTTTGGAAAACTTGTTAGGTTTTCTCAGACATGCAGGTTTCCTCACGTTGTTTTCCTTCACCGTAAGACAAGTGGTAACCATGATATAAATGATTCGCACATTAAAATATCAGAGGTACGAGACCCAGATTTGAACCCGCATCACTCGGTTATCCAAGCGACTGTCTATTTAAATAAAAATACTTGTATAAAATTCAATGCTTTTGTATTTTTAAAATTTATCAAAAATATACAATTGTCGTTGGTAAAGAGAGCGCGGCACAATGTTTCCTTCAAAATCAATCAACTGTAAAAGTTTGATAAGTTTTGCGTGCTTTCTAAGCGAAAATGTTATTATTGAATAAAAATATTGTTATACTTCTTCAAATCATCCACTTTAGACTATTACTTATATTTATTTCAATATAGAATGCAATTAATGTAATAAAAGAAATTACCTAGATGAAAGCATCTCACTGCCGATGTATTAAGCACCTATAGGTACTCGTAAAATCAGTAACGTATTTAAACTACAAGTAATGTATTCGCTTTTGCATCCATTTCACAGTGTGTTACCACGAGATTAATGAGACTTATACAAACTGAATCGAGGAAATTTTTCATCATTGATTTATAGTCTTTATTTATTGGACAGTAAGAACTACAGGTGACGCGTTGTGCTGACTCTGCGTACTACGTATAGCACAGTCTCGAGCGTTGAGTAAATATTTGGACTTCAAATTAAGAACGGTTCTTTAACATAATATCTGATTACATTACGCGATGCGTTTAAGATAATT
Source organism: Boloria selene (assembly GCA_905231865.2). Classification (NCBI taxonomy): domain Eukaryota; kingdom Metazoa; phylum Arthropoda; class Insecta; order Lepidoptera; family Nymphalidae; genus Boloria; species Boloria selene. Next base: position 10,498,355 of record HG993141.1, read on the forward strand.
CGTTACTTGAAATGTTACTCTTCATGCATTTTTAAGTTCTCTGTTTGTGTTTGTGTCCTGTAAGTTTCAGTCGTACATTGGGATTTACCGAAATATTTTTAAATATAATATTTTAAAACATAAAGGCTGTTATTATAACTTGTATTCATCTATAATATAAGATATTATGTATTCTGTCTAAAGTAAAGCTCATAATCAAATTATAGATTAAGTTTAAAGCATTCAGCTTTCGCCATGAACTTTCAATATTGTATAAATATAACAATTACATACTTCACTTTTGTTTAAAACATACACAAATGTTACCGATCATCACAATTATAATAGTCTTAATGAGTCTTGCATTCCTTGCAATTTGATACTGGTGTAAAAATATTTGTACCGTAGGGATTATTGAAGATTTGACTTGAACAGCTGTTGGAGTTTAATTTGGAAATTTCATCTTGAATATTTGCAAAAGTGCTTCGGGAATATTGCTGTATCTCTGGAGATTTTGTTGAAGGAGCGAGATGTATCAAGTTCCACTTAGATAAATGAGGCTTATGATTTAACAGATTGGCGAAACGTAGACTTTGCGATATTAATTTAATGCCGAGAAAGGGTATAGCTTTAGTAAGATGTAATTAAAATTTTATTATTCCGCTAGACTTAAGCAAATTGTATAAGCTTGTTTACTTATAAATTTATTAAATAAATGAATACATTTTCTTGGATTTTGATAAATGTTATCAGTCAGTATCGTGAAACCCTCGTACAGATTTCAATTACGTTATCGCAAGGAAAGCTTAATATATTTTTTTTTGTTGCAGGTAAAGAGCGCATTTTATTTCGTGCTTAATAAGTGAAATGTAAGTAGGTAGACGGGTTTCAGGTGAATCGAAATGTATAATGTGTCCAATGAACGTACGAAAACAATTGTTAATGTCATCGTAAGATTTTTCGATATTCCAGTCTTATTAAAAGGTCTTTGGTCAATTGCAGTGTCGAAAATTTTAATGATGTACTTAATTTTACTTTATTTAATATATTGCGCTTTCAAAATTTATCAGAATCAGTAAATATTGGACACAATACCGCAGCCAATGGATAACCCATTGGCAGCGGTAGGGGATGCAAAGGGGTGCACTTACACATACTTGCCATGAAGGAAAATATATAGAAACATATAATATGGTATAAATAAATCCCTGTTACTTTTAATATCTGCGAAAAAAGATGATAAATAAAACGTGAATAAACATTATAAAGTGAATAATTTCAAAATTAGTAGTTTAACGTGATGAAGCAGATGCAATAAGCTTGGAAATAATTCTGAAATCCTATAACAAAGACGAAATAGAAAAAACTATAGTAACAAATATTTTTACGGTGATGATATAGACATTTTTTTAATATTAATTTATCATATAATATACAATGTTGTGTATATTTTTTGTATGCAGGTTATTTAAAGACAGTTAAAAAGAGTATATAACGGGTTTAGGTATGCTGGAATAACTTGCATAATTCTCTTTCGGGTTCCATACAGTATCGCATGTGTATACATCGGCCTCATCTGTATGCGAATATTTAATATATTTCTGTACACGTAGTGCTTAGACCACCATCGGCGCAACATCCATTATAAAAAATAAATAATGTAACTCAAAGCAGAGATAACTTGCAATATTATGAACTCAGCCATATTATATCTTGAAACCGTTTTCTAGCTCTTATGTTTAATGTACTAAGAAATATATTAAATGTGGATGTAGACCTTACGTAAATATGCCACCTTCACGCTGTATTCTCTGACTGACGCTACTGCAGTAAAAGAATTTTTGCCCTTTTAATTCCTTCTAAGATGTAATGAACATTACTCTTGGAGACAGGTTTCTTGCTTGTAATCGTTATTTTGTTAACAATCTTAAAAACTTTAGGAATGTACGTTTCATATATAAATGTTGAAACTTAATTTTGTCTTGTTCTTATAAATAATACATAACGTAGTAGTATATCATATTTGGAATTTAATTTTCGCTTACTTTATGGTCAATATCGAATAAAATAGACAGCTAAAAAGTTATCCATACACTTCCATGGTAAGGTACAAGCCTTGTGTTATGGATACCAGATATTTGATGAACTACACATAGGTATATAACTTTAAATATATACAGTAAATACATATTTATATATAATATGTTATCTGTCATATTACCAGATGATCTACTTATTTTACATAAAATTATGTTTTATAACATGTTACGTATATTATCTTTTATGGAAACAATTTATATGAGCTCTCATCAAATAAGGATGTATGTACGCATTTTATAATGAATGCACAATTTCATTATCAACCACTCTCATGCAATCGATATTCTTAATTGGCCTCAGCTCAGTTATGCTTTACAAAGTAGTTTTAACTAAAGCAAAATTTGAAGCGCAGCTTTATTACTTTATTGTATGCAAACAAGAAAATTAACGACACGACTTCATTTAATAACAGTTAAAGTTTTACAGCATCTAGGAAAACTAGTTAGTGAGAGCAGGATAAGCCTTGATTGTGTCTGATTTAACGTCGTTGCTACTTATTAAATCGTTTGCTTCTTGTTGCAATTTATTTGTCAGTTTACTTAGATTACTAGGCATTAGTGTTTACAATGTAATTCTACACGATATATTATTTGAATTATGAGTCATATTCATAAGCTTGGCCTTTTAAATGAAACTATCTTTACGTTTCGCGGATATAAGTATTTTGATTTTTGTTTCGTTTTTTACTTTCGATTCGACTTTGGGAACAAAAATCTAAATAAATCCGCAAAAAAATGTGAAAAGATTGTTTAATTTATTTTCGCCTTATCCGAAGGTTCGCGTAAAATGCTAATACGTTTGAAATATGTCTGCAGTTCTTCAACGCAGTAATGTAAAGTAAAGATTTTGTATAGAAATTATTACCCAAAAGGTGACATATGTTATCATTTTTTAATCAACCACATTAATATGGAACTGCCACTTCCACACACTTCCTTGGAACATAAGTACATATCTCTTGCTCAAATTTAAATTCTACTTGAAAAAAATATATACAAATAAAATAAAGTTGTGAATACCAGTTATATGGCATATATCTATGCATTCCTCAATCAAGTTATATATTTTAGGACATATTGTGTTTTTCCAATTCTTCAAGTAAGCTTCTTAGTTATATAGAAGCTTGCAGTACGTTTAAGGTAATAAAAACATCTCGAAGACCATGTTCGGAAGCAAATTCTTCTATGCGGTTCAACCAAAAGCGGTGTATTCACATTTTGCGGTCACAGTCACAAGTTTCTGAACTTGGCAAAAGGTGTATCGGCGATGGTATACACTTGATTCTAGTTTGTTACATTATATGAGAAGTAAAACTGGAAAAGGCATTAATTGTTATAAAAATAGATTAATAACATTGTTATCTCTTGATTATAATGTAGTAGGTATGCAGAACAGCTGATAGCTTTTTATCAACCTTCTCACAGCTATCAAATCTATTACAATATTTGCCTATTAATATTAAGTAGTTTATAAAAAAAATATTTAGTTATTTTTTTTTTTAGGTTTATTATTTTAGATGTATTTTTTATCACAGACACGATCAATATACAAAAAAAAATTAACAGATCAACCTGCCTTTCATAGATCACAATATAAGATGTACTCAATACAGAATACATTAATTTCTAAGTAGTTATTTTTTACATGAACTTCAATAACGTGTGTACGTTCCTTAAGAGGTGATGTGACTGAACGAATGCGGAAGCCTTCTACCGTTTAAGGAATGGACCATCTCTTTCATGCTATACAATTGTCGAGGATAATAAGGCAGATGCATTATGCGGAACATCATTATATCGGACGGTTTTAAGAATAATCTTTTAAATTTTCACAAGTTATAGTGTAATTCATATATGAACATACATCATACGTTAGACGACACGTTTTTTTTTCACTTCGTAGTGCACCTAACTTGTTGTGCCTGTGGTCACAGGTTCGAGTCTAAGGAAATTCATTTGTGTCATATAAAACATACAATGATGATACTGCAATTTGCATATCATACGTGGTATGATATTAAGAATAAGAAGAAATAAGTAACTTTTTATTGATAACTTTAATTATTACTAGCGACTGGCCCTCGCTTCGCTCGGTTTCTTCCCTAGATTTAGCACAGGCAAAGCCGCGGGTTCCGCTAGTTATGCATATGAACCTTCCTCTTGAATCACTCTATCTATTAAAAAAACCGCATCAAAATCCGTTGCGTAGTTTTAAAGTTTTAAGCATACATAGGGATATAGGGACAGAGAAGGTGACTTTGCTTTATACTATGTAGTGATGACTGGAGGAAAACTTATTATATGCTCGGATAAATTGCAGTGTTGAATAAAATTATAGTTAATTAAAAGGACATAACACATAATTTATTGATCGTAAGTAATTAATGTGTTCATTTCTATGTAAGTTAATTCATTTAAGATCTTTGGCCGGAGAGCCTTAAATATTCTTAGTAATATCTCATGCTGTGAGTTGGAATGTCAAAACTAATAGGCCATCATTGGTTGAAGTCAAGTTGAAGGAAATTGACACCGATCTTTGTCGCCTCAGCGAGGTCGTGACCCCCGGTAAAGAAGAGGTTCCTCACAATGTTTACGAGCAAAGATCAAATAGAAACGTTTCCTATCAGAATAGCCGTCCTCAGATCACTTTCATTATTATTTATAGCCGTGCTAGTGACTATAAAACAGGCATAGATGATACTACAAACTAGCCTGTCTACTATATTGTATTCTGTTAAGGTAGGTATTTGCCGCTTTTATATGATAAAGTGTGGTATATAAAGATTAAGTTATGAGTTTGTAACTGGTTTTTGTTTGAGTTAAAATATTGACCTCAAAAATAGTTTTTTTTAGCTAATAAAGATTTATTATTATTAATTAGTTTTTTCGTCAAGACATTAAGTTAAAACTTAAGTATGTATAACATAAATTAAGACTACTTAAAAGTACCTAGATGAAAACTCGTCTCGAAAGCATGTCAATTAGATGTGAAAAGTAGGCGAATCACTTAATTACACATTTAACGTAAACGAGAAATATTTCATTTAATAGATTTATTATAAATGTTCGGAAACAATTAAATTCGACTGTAAGTAGGACAGTAACAATAAGTAGATTTATGGCTTTGATTTATTCAGCAAAAGGATTAAGTTTCAATGCTTGATTTTATGTCATAAATTGTAGTATTATTTGTTGAATATGCGTTTACGTTTTATTATATATTAAAATGATAATAAACGGCTATTTGTGCTGCGTGTATGTATAAATATAGAGAAACTTATATTAATGTAAACAATAATTATATTTTCTGCAAAGTTGAACGTACAAGTTCAAAATAAAGCAAATGCAAAATAAATAAGCTAAGTTCAAAAAGTACACATAAATTTTGTAGAAAATATGCGTGAAAAACTGTACTAGTTTTACTTTGAAAAACCGCAAAGATACTCGTAGCTTGTTAGTTGTTACGTGACCATCGTGTCGTTTAGAATCCAATTTCCCGAGTATTATTAAAAACTGTGGGGCACCAAACAATTAATTGGAAATGTCAACGTATCAACATATGCTGACCTCAGTCAATGGATATTTACTTTGCGACGAAATTATTCTTTTTCAATATAACCTACCTAATACTTTTAACAATTTCCAAACGTGATTCTAAAGCATTGAATATTTAAATAGCAAATAATAATTTATTAGGATTATTTTTCATAATCTTCTTATTCATTTTAATACTTTAAGAAAAAACGAATAGGTATATTATTTAAATAGGAGCTATTACGAAATATCGAAATAATAATGAACAGTTCCATGGGACATCCTTTCAACTCGAGACTAACCCTTTTTGCGAACCCCAGTTATAATATTATTTTACTGTCATTCTAGCCTTATCAAGAAGTGGAAAACATAAAAGAATTCTCGAATTCAATTTATATTTATTCATTTAACTGTAACGCCATTTCGAGCTTATCTTATTATATTTTCCCACAGCAATTTCAGCATTTACCTTCAGTATATATTATATTCTGGTGTTGTATAAGAAAATTAATACATAAGAAAATATTAATATTATTGAAGTTTAACGATTGGCGTAAAAAATGTGTAAAAGCGTCTCGAAACAAGTTATTTACTTTAATCAGTTCACATTTAATTTTATTCATCGTCGACTAGTTACCCGCTCTCGTTTTGACGCGACTTACAAGTAACTTTTTCCAACAAAAACACATACATATATCTCTACTTTTTACGCTGTTCAACCATTTAAAGTTCTGGCATAAAAAGCAGACTCACATTGTACTGTCACAAATAGGTATATTTGCTTGTGAAAATAAATGAATATAACTTCACTTTCTTTTTAAAACATTACTACAATTGATTGAAGAAAATGTTAATATAATGCCAACATTAAATGACAATCCTATAGTATAAGCTCAATTAATATTCCTACTGTAGAAAGCAAAACGTTATATCGCATACCGTGTTCGCCGTTTTAGTGCAAGAGCCAGGCAATAAAATGGTTCAACCATACACAAATCTATCTGATTTTAATTGAATATATACCATTCTCACATCTAGCCTGTTACTATTGAAGCTTTTATATCTGTCTGTGATATATCGTTAGAAATCTTACTCTACATTTAATTAAAGACTAGTTGTATAGTAATTGAAGATGAAAAATGTGAATGTATTAATATATTGCATTTTTTTTTTATTTTCTTTATAATGTTCTTTATTTTAATTTTGATTTTAATTGTGAGTTTTTAATTTGGATTTAGGATGTACTGCCATAAAGGTTGAACGTAACAGTAGATATATTTACAATCAGTATTGTTGAAACGTGGTAAATTATATGGAAAATACGACGATTAATGCTATGGAAGTGAGGATCGCATAAAATTCAGCTATAAATATTGTAAATAGTGAAAAGGCCATAAACCTAAATGATAAATATTAAATTCCCGATATAGTATCGTTAGATAGTACCGTTAAATTATGCTCAGTGTCTCGTTACTGGCAAAAAGTAAATATAAAATCAAAGTTAAACACAAAAATCAAGCAATATTATTAAGTGTTTATATAAACGAAATCAATGGGCGATGAATTCCGAAGCACGAAATTTTAGGAGAATTATTATGCACCTATGCGTTTTATAGAATTAAGATAAACAAAATTATTTTTGTGGCCAAAGGAGCGATAAAGAAATTATGCCGTACTCAAATTATTATTTTATTGTATGTTCTTGTTTTTGGAAGCATTATAAGTTGGGGCTGGGAAAGGGGAAGGGTGTTGGTGAACGGGGGGGGGGGGGATAGGGAGGAACTTTTCTAGTAACAACTTGGCAATGCAAGACTACCATGTTAGCTTTAGTAGGTACATAACGCATAGCTTTTCTTGATAAATTTGCGTTTTAGTTTCGAATCTATTCCAAAATTTTAACCGAAAATAATATCTATAAAGAAAGCAATAATAACAATTTTACTGTAAAAAAATTTATAAAATATAACTAACTAACAGGTGTCAATGACCGATTATTATTTATCTGTGAAATATGTATAATAATACTTCATACAACGTTTCGTTGAGTTTCTATTCATATAATTGAGATCAGCAGTGCTAAAGTACCCAAATAATTTACATAAATACTATATAAATAATATTTATATCTATTATTATCCTACATATATAATTTATAAAATTACAAATAAAAAATATATGAAATATAGCATTTGTAAAATTCTTAAAATAATAGATTCGGCCTAGGTATATTCCGTTACAAATGACTATTCAATTAGATTTTCCAAACAAAATAACATTCAATGTACGGGCTGAGACGAAAACCCCTACAATCTTTGGTTGATATTGTATTGATAGCTAAGTAAATGATAGTCCAGGCTAAAACTAAATGTATATTAACTGAACTTAATGATAGAATGATAGAATGATAGATTGATAGATTGATAGAACGACCCGTGAGCGCGTACGACGACGACTACTGCGACGAGTGCTACTACGAGTGCTCACGACTACTACTGAATCGAAATATATATGGCGTAAAGTGCTTACGCGACAAGTATTATGTATTGGCCCGTACATTCAATGTACATATTCATTGTTTCAAACCGTTTGTACGCGTTTACGCGTTTAAAATGTCAAAAAAAAAAGTTATAGTAATTATATCAGTGTCGGACCACGTCATATTATGTAACTAATGCATGTATCGCTAGTTTTAAGTTTAAAAATGTAAAGCGCCAAAAAATAAAAGAAAAAATTTAAATAAACAAAAGGCACAGGCGCTTAACGCCTGTGGATGAGAACATTTATTAAACAAAAACCGTTTACGCAGCGTACACCAATAAATAAACTCAATGCCCAGATTAACCGGCTGCAATTAAAATGGTTATGGTTTATTATAGTAAACACATTAGAATCCAATTATTAGAGGAATAAAAAAATATCACTTGGTAATTTAGCTTTACATATTAGGAAAAGAATTTTATCAGTAGTTTCACAATATTATGCTTTCTGTATCATAACTTAACCGCCCTTATTATTTTGATTTTTGTTGTGTAGGTAGGTATACAAAAAATACGTAATATGATAATATTTTAATCTTTATTGCCCTAAATTTAATTTTTTTTAATTATTTACTAAAGGTAGTTTTAAGCAATGATATATAAAACTAGTCATTGGTTTTAAGTCTTCGTTAGTCTAATTTGTGCCCTTAATTATTTATTGGTACTTATTTACTTACATTAAGTTTTCAAAATCTAATAGATTTTAATTTAGTGTAACATTACCAAGTGATCCAATTAGGGTTGCCAGATAGAAACTTATCAAATCCGGGACAATTCTAGGACAACGGTGTCGGGTCGAGATCATAGTAAAAATATCTTGGTTTTTTATTTTCAAAGGCTTTAGCCGTGTGACGTGTTATTCGTTGTTAGTTTATTTTGTTACAAAATTAGTAGGTTTTCGGAATCCGGGACAATATGGTCTAATTACTGGACTCGGGACAAGACGCAAATTTCCGGGACAATCCCGGATTTCTAGGCCATCTGGCAAGCCTAGACCCAATACGTGATGCCTATTTTAATTTACGACAAACATTTACAAGCTTTTGAAAGTTTAAACTGGGTTTATTGTTAACAGTGAATTATTTAACTGTTCAGTTGAGTTTACGGTGTGAAGCTCACGTTTGTTTAACTTGCATTGCTTTACACGCGTGCTTTTATACTAGTCATATTTTTATGACTTTTAAGTGGTAAATAAGTATTTTAATGTGTTTATGCTATTTTAACACTGTATTTACCTATGTCCGAACGATAGAATATGTTAAAATTATGAAACAATAAAATGGAGGAATGCGCCAATTTGGTCGTCTTGAAACTGTAATCGATGTCTGACAAAACAAAAAAAAAGGATTAACGACTAAAATGTACTTGTTTTTGTAATTAAATAATTTTAATAAATAATAAATTTTAAAATTCTCTATATCACCTTAACATACATCAAATTTTATTTCATAGGCTTAATTAATTACTATACTATTAGCTAGTACGATATTGGATACACTAATAAATCACTACGATTATAATTTAGCCTTTCTTTAGTTGGTTTTTAAATCTTTACTAGTACTTATAAAAGTAAAATATCTTATAATGCAAAGCTAAAGAACTAATCAAAGTTACCAATAAAATTACAATTGCATTAACTTACGTAATATATATTCGAAATGTTGTATACAATACATCGTATCCAGGCACCATTGCCAAATTATCCATAATTTACTTATTTCAAAGATATAATCATTTATCTAATCATTATACAAATTGTACAGTGAATACGTATGCCGATGAAAAATGATACGAAAAAGGCGCACTTAATCACGTGCACAATGCGCGGGAAATCTGACAGCTGTCACTTGTCAAACGCACTACATGGCGTCATTGATGCGTATTCAACCGGCGCACGTTATTTGCTAACTATATTAATGTATTATCATATAATTTAGTAACTAAAGTAGTATAATATAAAAAATATATTTATTTTTAAAGAATCTTTAAAATTAATTATTAAATAGAGTAAGTAAAACAAAATTTAATTTTAATAAAAAAAAATTTTTTTGCAGAATATTATCAACGAATAATGCTTATAACGGTGTTATTTCAGTAAATGTATTGTTATAGTTATTAAAACATATGGTAGTTTATTTAATTTTAAGATTTATATTATAACGCACTACCAGCAAAATCGTGCACGTCATATTATGTCGCACGCTCGTCAGAAATACGATAAGATGGCGTGTCTAAACAATCGTATTTGCTAGAGCACGATAAAAGTTCAGTGATCTCAATAAACAAACAACATTTTAATATTTGAAAAGAAGATTTGTTGTGTTAAAAATATATTACAAAAAAATAATAATTCAAGGTAGGTACCTAAATTTTAAAATACGATATTATCATGATATCTACGATTAGGTATAAGCTTAAATTAAAAATATCAAATTTTAAGTAGTTTCACTAACTTATTTCAAGAAATTCATATTCATAGAGTCAAACAGCATTTTTACCAGAAGAGGAGTCTTTAGATAACGAAGAGTATACGACAACAATTTCAAACACAATGCCTATCTACAATGTTTTTCTCGTAACATTTTTATGACAAAACGTAATGATGAGAGACACTCTTCACAGCCGCAAGGGAAAAAAATCACCCTGCAGTATTTGACGAAACGTCACCACACAATGAAGTCTAGTGCAAGTAGGTAGTACCTACTTGTAGGTACTTGTAGGTGCCAATTGTATAACTAATTAAGCTTTTATTATCTGTTAGCATTTTATAAGACTAGTGTTAAATAAGTATATAGTTTATAAAAAATAAATACATACGAAATTAATTTCATAGAATTCTGTAAGTGAGTTTTGAGTTATAAATATAACGCAATAACACAAGAAAGTGTCGTAAATAGACATTATTACGGTACCATAAATATCTTGAACAATGGCGAAGATCCTAGAACTAAACTTCAGTTTGAACTCCTTCATATGAAGTAGATAATTAATGTCGTCGTAGAACAAAAGGTCCCTTTCCTCGTACACTATAGAAACAATTACACGAACTTGAAAGTTTAAACTCAACTCAATTTGAAGAGGTACATCTAAGGGTTAAGTGCAAGAGATTCGCCGAATATAAATTAGCATATTTTATGAATACAACCGAAACAGTGCTTCTGGCGAATAGTTGGTGAATACTCGAGACGATGATGTACCAAGTACAAAGTATTTACCATGCTAATGAATGTCTGAGCTCCACGACTTGCCAAATTTACCTGATTAGTTGTATATTATTGCGAAATTTCTCGTAATTTCTCATAATGAGCATAATATTAAGATAAGTTTTTACTCATTTTGAGTATATTTCACGCTTCTAAATTTTTATTTTATTTTATGAACCAATTTTTATACTACTATCTTTAAACTAGCTAACGCCCCATGTGTTGCGCGTGGTTTTGAATTTTGTATCTCCGTTCAATATAAAAAGAACACCAAAGCCTTACAACAAAAATTAAAAAAATAAGATTAAACCGGTGTACTGTGAATAAAAAGCAATGTTTTCAAGTCCTGCACCCATACAATACACTGAAACTGCGTTTCGTCTTATAAGTAGTACTATGTATGCATTTTTTTATCATCTTTCTAGAAATATAAATTATTTCAATACAAATTAATTCAGGACAATAGATGAAAACAGTCTTGCTCAAACGGACAGATATTTTTATTCACTACATAAAAATCTTAAATCTTATATTGAAATCAATGTCTGAAAGCGCGTTTATAAATGAAGACCTAAATACTTATAGAATTTTATCTGACAGACATAAATGGATCTATTCAATATAATGACAGTTATTTTTCAAAGGACCTGAAACTATATGTATTAAAACGTTCCACACGAACGCCATAATATCCACCCTGGCGTGCAATACAAAGATGTAAGATGGAGCCAGCCACTCCATTCGAATTTGTCGGCGAAGAAAAATAGTAGGCACCTGCAACTAAATGCATTGAGGGTGGCAGGGGGTCGTTTGAAGTGCTCGTTCTAAGCGTCTGAGAGCTAACATGTCGTATCATTACGCACATGTGTCGAGGGCGCGAATTTTTGGAACACTCGGAAATGTTAGTTTATATGACCATTTGAATGTCTCCGTCATGTCTTCTTTGGTATGCCATATAAAATAATAGCTACCCTCGCTTGGCTTAAGTGCGTCTCTCTAACAGTTGATTTTCCGGACCATAGTATATCTGTGTACTAAATTGTATTACATATATATCTTTCTTTCAACTATCAGTCGTTTCAGCGTGAAAGAGTAACACTAAAATAAAACTTATGCATTTATTATTATAAATAATCTGAGCCGTAAGAATAAAAGAAAGGTTAAAAAATTAACTGAAAATTAAGGACTAGAATAAACTAAGTACAATACCTAAGAAATTTTATGAAATTGTAAAGGAATTCACAATAGAGGCTTAGTCTATAGGCTCAGGTTCTTTTGTGCAAGAATAAATATTGCACAGTGAAGCCCTTTGTAAAGCCTCCTGAATATGGACGTATTTCTTGAGTATTTATAATATTCTCGTACTGAAGAATTTGTAAAGTATTTTTGTTAGCACAAGTATAAAATTATTATACAAACTTCTGTTTATCTATACAAAGATATAATAGTAAGTGAAAGAAAGATGTAGTAGTGATTCTCTTTCGCCAGTTCTTCTCTTGTCAGAGGCTTCTTCTTTCCGAACCGGTAGTTGACTCATGACGTTCAGTGAGAAATTGTAATAATTCTTATGCTGATTAAAATATTGTGATTTGAATAAATTCTTACCGAGTCGAACTGTACATTAAATAATTTGGTGAAAATCTTATTGAAATAGTAATTATATATTATCGATACAGAGGCCTAATCTATTGTTTTTAGATTTTTGTTTGTCTGTCCGTTTGATTGTGACCGGTGGATCCGTCTAAACGGCGACTAATCTTCAAAGCACATATAGGGAGGAACGCGAGGGGGCGAGTGTGAGTCACTAGTTTGCATATATGGAAGCTGCGTTTAATTAAAATTAATGTAAGATAAAGCTCAAATCATAATTAGTCGCGTTTAGTTACCCTATCGTTAAAATAACATTTCATCGCCACGTTAATATGTTTTTCTATTCCATCCACCTTGGGGCTACAGTTTTGATTAAATTAACCAGGGGTTCAAAACTGCGACGGTGCGTGGCATAAAAGAAAGGGCAGATAAAAACACTCGATTTATGAGCAATGACAGGATCAAAGCCTATTTGAAATGTCACTAACAGGAAATGTAATTTTCCGTTGCGACGGTTTTAAACATTTACAACCTCCGCTTAATTTACGCCGACAGCTTACCTGCAAGTGTGAGTACTGAGTAGCTATTAGTGCTTTGTTCTATTGCTTTCTCGTTTTCACCATTGAGCAGAAGTTTTTATGTCTTTTCCTTGAAAGGGATGAGCTCTGCACATGATGTGATGTATTGCTGGGGTGAGAGGGCTTTCAGGCACCCCCGTCGATTGTTATTGTCATTTATTCCCTTCACTTGAATGTCGTCTTCAAAACAGTTTCGAAGTTCATCATATTATTTTGATCACTTTTAAGCAAAAAAAAAGGTTCTGAGTTTTTGAGTTTGTTATAATTTTTCAACTTAACAAAACTAGTAGGTTACCGATATTACTTTTTATTACTATAACATTGTTGTGATGCCAAAGTACATAATAAACTGATATCTGTAAATATAAGAGCTTTGCATTTTTACTCTCAAACTTGGCACCCAAAATCGATTTTAATATTAGCCCGTCTCGTGATGTCTGAGCAGTTAACATTTCTACTGGGTTTGCTCGCAATAATCTCCTTAAAAGGAATAATTGTGGCAATTTCGTTTCGGTTATTAGATTTCCCAAGCCGACTGCGATTCCATTTTGGAGTTGATATTTGTAATAAATTTTTATTTGCTCTTTAACTTCGTTTAGACGTTTTATTTTCTCCCCTTTGCGTTTTTGTGGGTTGATTAGCTTTACAGATTGTTATAAAATTGGATAGTTTAGAATATTCAAAGTAGCAAGTAGTTAGTAATCCGGCTAGCAATTAGCACAGACGTGGAGTTAACAATCTGCTTAGTATGTAAGAAGATCAGACCATCCATCATTCAACTTTTAACCATTTATATGAGATTTATAAATATTTTATATTTCTACACTGTTTGCTATTTGAAAGGAAAATAAAAATATAAGCAAATAAAAAAATATTGTAAAATATAATATCCAAGGTTTTTTTAATAAAAACAGTAGAACAAAGGCTTATTAAAAACATTTTTATAATACGATGAATATTATTACTTTTGCAATTAAATATTTTGTTTGTAATTAATAATTAGTTATTTTAAGATTTAACGTGAAAATCAAGCTAAAGAAAACACGACTGCGCGTGTTTTAGCTCATTAACAAGTTTGCGATGCTATTAGTTCTTAATATCTCTTAAGTACGGGCTTCCCCATTATTAAAATTTTTCTCATTATGCACTCCATGGACCACTTTCCTTGATTTTATATCAATTATCTGAGTCTAGAGGCCAACCCTTAAAGTAAAGCCTTAGGGGAAACTCGGTAAATTGAGCCGAAGAAGGTTTAGTGTAAGTTTTTATCCGATATTTAATAATAGCTAGACAATATTAATTGCTATTTTTTTTAAATTAATTCAATATTATGAATTATGATTAATTATTAAAGTATACTAACAACATGTTTTCATGCGCTTTCATGTTTATTATAGAAGTTGCTTTTTAATCATACCTAGGTAGTAAGTATCCCAGTGGTAACGCGCTCGCTTGGAAAGCCGAGTAAAGCGGGTTCAAATCTATGTCTCGCAACTTTTTGTATGTGTGCATTATTTCCGACAAGATGGTGAAGGAAAACATCGTGAGGAAACTTGCATGTCGGAGACAGGTCTGACAGATTCTAGTACGTTTTCGAAAGACATGTGAAATCCGATCCATTTGAAGAGGAGAGGCACGTGCTCAGCAGTGGGACTTAAAAGGGTTAAATACACATAATCCTACTAAAGAACCTCTGCTTGCTCTCGACTTGCCAAAAAGTATATAGTCGTAAATAATTTAATCCCAATTTATCAACTTTACTACAACTTACAACTTTATATGTATTTATGGAATGGTCCATATTTAGCAACCTAATTTATTTATAGACAGAACCAAACGAATGCCAATCAGCGTAGCAAGTCGTTTATCTAAAACTGATTATATTTAATGATAACGTCGCACTCCAATTTTCTAAGGTTAAGGTCTCTGGCAGGTCTATACATGCATATTCATATGAAATTATAAACAAGGTCATTAATAAAATTGCCAACTAGAAAGGTCTTCGAATAATTGATATTTAAATTATACCTATTTTATATCGATGAAATGTTGTAATTACTGGAAAATTAATCAGATACCGTTCGAAAGCAAATCGCTATCATTTAACATGAAAGTGAGTGGATATTAGATTAACACAGAATCTTAATGACTATCGTAGATTATGGCTTTTCATGGACATTTCCAAATCGGATCAATGTCTTATAGAAAGTAGAAGGTATCTCCTTAGATATTCTTGCCTTAATGTATGCTTATTTTCAAGGCAGTTGATAGTTTTAATAGTATAGTTACTTATACTCAATAATAGATAATTTTACTATAAAAATCCCATTTCACGATGTTGGTCAGCGATAAACGCCGAAAATACATGTTCAATCATAATTTATTTATTTTCAAACTATTTTTTTAATGTAGCGCGTGCCGCGGGTTGCACTTGTAAATTTATACAAAAACTTGACAAAGTATATACTCAAACATTTCTCTAGAGATACTCTATCCATTGGTGAAAACAAGATGAAAATCATGGCAGTAGGTTTTGAGTTTATCGCGAACAGAGAGACAGACGCAGCGGAAGGCTTTGTTTTATAATATATAGTGATATGTGATTTATTTCTCTTTGAGAGAGAATAGTTTAAGTTCAGGTTATATTCTTTTCTATTCGGAGAAAGATTGTGAACGGATACCGTAAGCTACAAATTCTATCCCAGAGCTAAAAAAAATTAAAAATGCGCTACAGTAATGCATAGCTGGACCTGCCGGTATTATAAAAATTTTCGTCGTCGTATTTGATTTTATAATGTTGCATACGTTTGATATTAATATTATACGAAAGGTGAGTTGACTTAGTTTTATTTACTTAAAAGTATACGATTATGAGAATAAAAAATATTGATAAATAGTTGAGAAGTATGTTACCATTATTCCGTTAACGGGTATCTAATTTTTCAAGAGAAAGCCTGTAGTAAAGATAATCACTATAGTCGTCACTGTTATATATTAGAAAAACAGATAAAAATTAAGATATTATGCTATGCTTTATGCAAATTTCATGAACTAACGTAAACAACATTTACGCTTTTACCTTGTAGATACAAATTCTATATGCATTAAGTAAACAAACTTTAGCATCCTGCATACGAAGGCGATCCCGTTTCGCTGATTACTCTAAATCTGCACGAAAAGCTTTGCACTTGTATAATTGCGAAGCTTGATTAATATTTGCTGTAAAATTATCTCGGTGTTCCTCATGCATATACTACTCGTACATTCCACACGGGTAAAGATGGAGACTACAACAAATTATAAGTGTACAAATAAAACCAAGTATAAAAATCGGACAAGTGCGAGTTCGACTCGCAAACCTAAGGGTTCCGTAGCATAAAACATTAATATAACTTAATAACCGCCAAAAAAATATTTTTCGTGATTTGCCCGACTTAGTAGTTAGAAGGTTTATTTTTCCTCCCAAGTTTGTTTTTTACTTGTTCCTGAAAAAAAGGGTCTTGGCAGACAGGTAAACATGCGGACGGAAAAAGCAGTGATAATTCTAGAATAAAGAAGAAAGGTACGGAATCGTAAAAAGGTGAAAGGATAAAGTAAAATTATTCTATATTTATTTTGAGTGAAATAAAAAATTCACATAAAAGTATATCGAAATACTATTATTGTCCATGCTAAAATTCCTTCTACACAACTCGTATCGATCTGATTTTGCATAAAGATAATTTATGAATCTGAAATTGACAAACAAAGCTACTTTTTATCATACAATGTTTGAACCATGTTTTATGATATGGTGGTCAGAAATCTTACAACATGTAGTTTAAATACGATTTCTGAAATGTTTCCAAATACCTATCTCCGTTGTAGAGCATTCTTTGTAGTGAGTCGTAATCTGATAACTTAATTATGTTGTCGACGTTCGATAGTTTGAGGCCGTCAATTGATTGTTTCCCTACATTTAGAGAATTTCATTACAAAATTAAACAACTGTCTTAACGTCCGTTACATTGCACACGTTTGCATTAGAAAATGACCTCGATTAGTTTTCAACAGCTGTATCGCTATTTCACGAGCTACAAAGGGCCGTTGTTCGACGTCTACGGCACTTTTATTGGCACTTTCCCGCTGAAACATTCGTACTGTTCGGTTTTATCATCCAAAACTTTGGTTTAACACCCATGCGGATGATTATTTAACTTTTCCAACGGTTTAATTATGTTGTTACACACTGCTCTAGTTGTGAATTTATGAAGTGATGTCTACGAGTATACTTGTTAAAAACTAACTTCGGTTTCAAAATTGGTTTTTGTATTATTTATAACAAAATCATAGTATTTACATTACATCAGCTGAGAATAGAACCGCTAAAGTTATGAGATTTCTTAACCATTATCTGATACTTTTTGTTGTTTTTAGTATAAGAAGAACTGTTTGAGGAGCTTCCTCAATATACAACAATTTACAATTTAGAGATATTTTACATAAAAAAGCGTTTTTTTCTATTTACTTACTAGGCTCATATATGTTTCCAAATTCATTTATACGAAGAATATAAAATTATACTTAATGAAGCATGCAAAACTAGGCGTATCTAATAAATTTATACCTAAGTTGGATCGGTGTAGTAATATTTTGGTTATAATTATATTTTAACGCCATGGAAACATAATAATAGATGCCATTATTATTCATTCAAACTGTTCCAATTACTAGGTTTATCTTCAAAGTACTACAAAAGAAAAGTAAAAACTCAACAGTTTGATGGGATTAAAGCCTAGGAAGCCTTATTTAGGTTGTGGTGAACAGTTATTAGCTCTCACGCGATATTGTTTATATCTATACTATAATAAAATTGTAACTGAGTCTATCTGTACATTAAATATTTTTTTGGGAAATCATTTTGAAATAGTTTTTATATCTGATAGGCCGAATCTATGGTTTTTGATTTTTTATCTATTTGTCTGGAAATTCCGGATGACAGAAAAATGACTTGACAGATTTTGATTTAATTATACTATATGATGATAGCTGGTTATTTGGGTCAACATAATAGGAAACATAAATATTTAAGCTAAAATTTAAGCTTAAGTTTCGGCGTCTATATAATAAACTCCTTCACTAAGATTTGCCAAAAAAAATTAAGTGTGCAGATTCAAATTAGATTTATTTGATATGTAAATATTTATATTTTTATATATTTCTCCTAAAGTCTAATAAACAATAGTAGTATGTATTGAAAGAAGGTAAATTTCCATAGCACTCGTATACGCAAATGGAAAAATGTGGTTCAGTAATAACTCTATTAGGTCGAATCGCTTCAGAGTACCAAATCATGGGTTTCCCTTTTTCCACTACGTAAATCATTTTCACATGGCAACACTGGCTTGTATGTTGCCTTATGAAATTGTGTATTTTCTGCCATATTCACATGTGTTTTTGGATGTACATATATACATTTACTCGTATGTACTCATATATGTATCTTATTGTATCTACTATAGGATACGTCGAAATGTTTAACATTATAAGGGTGAAGTTATTTGTGTAAATTCATATCATTCGGCTGATAATTGTCCCGAAATTTTATTTGGTTTAACTATGTAAACACTGAAACGTTACATATTTAATTGAATTTTTTTGACATTATCTATTTCGATTCATAAATGAATTTCATCGTCTCCATTTATATAGTCACAAATACGAAGCTTTCGTACAGAGAAACATTTATCTTAGGTAAAGTTTAGAAGTTAAAAGAAATTGTTTGTCGGTAGTTGAGAAGTTTCATATGTACGAAGTTTTAAAGTTGGAAAAGAAGAAAGTACGTAGTTTCATAAAGTTCATTTAATATTACTATAGGTTCTCGAAAAATCAGTAGGTACGTTTATATAATAAGGGGTTTAAAATTAAATTATTATATTAGATTAATTGTCAGTACAGTACATAATAATATTCTTAGAAACATAGACACTTTAAGTTAAAATATATACGACTTCGTTCAATCCGTTTTGAAAATGCTATATGTTTTAAACAAGAGTGTTTACCATAAAATTTTACAAATAACTGATCAAAAATTTTTTTACTTTAAACAATTACATCAACAAAATTAGAAACGTTATTTGAAGCTTGAAAAAAAATAGCAGTAAAATTTTTACAGAATCTTGGAAAGAGATTACGGATGAACATACTTTTCCGATTTTATCAAACTTTATTAAACAATAATGTAAGTGCATACTAGACATACGTTAAATTACTTATTAGTATAAAACGTGGATACTTTTGCTACTTGCAGAGCCAATGGTTAAAAGTCGAGACCCGATGGGGCAAACAATTTGCGTGATTAGCACGAATGTTTATACTTCAGTTATGGGGAATATATTTAATGTTATATAGGGTATCAATTATTTGGTATCTATTATAATACAAGACTGGAACTGGATAGTGCTGTATGTGCCATAACGTATAAATTGTATGTATAAATTGTTTGTATGTTATATAAAGATTAACTAGTCTTCGTAAGTACTTAAGTATAAAAAGGACTAGGTACTAGCAATTTACATAAAATATAATTCATTACTAGGTTATATATTAAATACATAAAATTGTTACTTTATTGCACAAACTTTCTAATTTTCTTCACAAATCGGTTGACCTATGACTTATATGACTATAAAAGTGCAAGTAAACCAAACTAGCACTCAGCTATTTACAAAGTAGAAAACTAATTAAAGTAAGTAATTACTCGCAAAAATCAACTAATTCTACAGTTTATTTCCGCAATAAAATGTTGAGCCGTAAATTTGTATTAAGGAAAGTTAGCCTACAAGTATTCCTTTGATTATACTGCTTCCTTTTCATTATACTGTTTGTACTCTGCGTTTGTACGCACTTGATACAATATAACAAATGATTGACCCTAGTTTTAAACGTCGCGTCCTCCGTCCAATTTCCTTTTAAAGTTTTCATTTATATTTTTTATGGTCTCTACCACGCGAATTTAATTAAATTCATAAACTTTAAATGCTAACACTAAATTAAGAGAAATAATAAATAAATATGTTGTTGGGGCATTATTACACACAGCGCCATCTAGTTCCGTGGTAAGCTACGAAGGAAGCTTCTGTTACGGATACCAGATAGTTGATATATTACATATATAGGTTATAAATACATACATATTATTAATATTAACACCCACGACTGGAGTACAAACATCCGAGTTTAACAAACTGCGCCAAACGTCTCGTCGAATGCTCAAGTCTTTGAACTGATGCTACATAGCTACGGGTATCGGATATCTGAGCTATTGTAGAACAGGTCATACACGATTAATATGTGCAATTGAGTCGTCAGAGGCGGTTCGATATCAAATGAGGCTGATTTATAATCATTTGTAATGTATGAGCGTGGGCTAGACTGGTCTATGTATACTACATTCGCGTATGAAATAAAAATAAATATTATAGAATAGATTACTTTACTGTTTGTTTTTAAACTACAAAGTTTGATTTCTTTACAATAGTTTTTTGACTGTTACATCTAGTTTATAAGTCTAAAGATCATAAAATGTTTTCTTTCAAGAATCTCTTAGTAGAAGTTGAAACTTGGTGGCGTGTCACGCCTTCATAGCACTGAGGTGCGAATAACCATTGGTCAAGCTTCTTTTGTGTCAGATTGAATATATATTTTGAAATTTAAAACTATATACTGCACAGTTATATTATAGTATGTCGTAAACGTTGCTAATCTCCGTAAAAAATACTTACTAGGACATAGTTTTTTTGTTGTAGTCATCACATGTACAAGATAATAGGTATTTGTGTTTGGAAATTGTTAGAATTAAAGATGGTAAAAATAACTGTGAACAAATCTCAATGTATAGTAAGCAGAGCTCGTAATAGGTTATTAAAAATACACGGTGAATGCGCATGTAAACTTTTTAATTGTGCTGAATGATAAACTTAGAGGAACATTTTAATATTATTAAATGTTACAAAATATAGCAAATCTATGTTGATTTGTGCTTTAAAAATAAGTTATTTATAAAATTTATAATCAGATGTTTTGTCATATCTTGTATACAAATAACATACTTGGAATGTTTTCATTGGAATAGTAAATAAATAAATATTTATTATTAAAGCGTAACTCATGCAGTTTTAATTAGTTACCACAAAGTCTCGAAATATCCAAATTAATTATCTTTTTATATGAAACCTTAAGAAATGGTAACACAAGAAATACGGGTTTTTTAAAAGCAATATTTCGTGAAGGCATAAAAAGCGACTTAATTGAAATTAATGAAAACAATTTTATTACTTCAAGGAATCCAAGAAGAATTTAAGTTCATTACTTGATAATTCCAATTTATTACAACACTTTAATAACATTTTTAATTACATTAAATATATCATGCCTGTTTCCCTTTTGAACTTAGATTGCTAAATACTCATAGTTTGTAGCTTATACTGAATAGGCATGTATGAAATTTATTTTTATTAATCTATTCCAAAGAAGTGAAAAAATCCTTCTAAGTAAAAACTTTTCATTTTTCATATATTCATACAATATAGGGTTATATATAGTATTTTATGTTTACATGACAAGTTTTATTAGTGTACTACAAAATTACATAGACAATAACAATCCATTCTAACTTCTGGTACACATTTTTCTGTGACGTTATTAAAGTAGTTATACTTAATGAAGGTGTAAGCTAGTAGTAAATTAGCCGATATTAAAAGAAAAATAGTTAAAGTACATGATTATAACTGAAATAATCATATTTAAGAACTTATAATTGTAAATATCGTTGCATAAATTTCTCTTATTTATAGGCCTTGTCCGCGAACCAGAAATCTTATCTCATTTTACAAAGCGTCTGGTTTCGACGAATGAGTATTATTTAGTACAATGGAGATGATTAAATGCAAGAAACATAAACTACTGCAGCTGATGGCATTGATATGTAAAGTTAAGCATCATGGCCGGGGGTGCATCGTTAATTTTAATACAATATACAATATGTATTCTTTTAACCCGCCCAAATACGATACTATACTTGAGTACCGATCCAATAAATAATTAGCCCGATTCAATTAAGAAGTCTTGAGCAATGAAGATATGCACTGAACAGATTGTGTCGAAACTCGCCTTGCCATATTTGTTAGCGAAAGTCGACTTTCCAACGTGAATTTTCGCTATCTCGCCAACGAGTTTCGATTTATGTGTAATTTATTCGATGCACTTGTCCTTGAAAAATATCGGTCGCTAATTACAGACGTTTAATCTTTTTGCCAACTAGGTAGCAATGTACATATTTCTCACGGAGCGGACGCGATCTGGTTTAACAGTTACAATATGAATTAACTTATCAGAACATTTAAATATCTCTAATGTAAAAAAGCTTCGATGTTATTGAGCTTATTTTCTTTTTACGATAAGCCAGGATAAAATATTAAATGACAATAAATAAGCAAATATATCGAGAGACGGCGTGTCATAAACATTATATCGACGCAGACATATCCCTATCGATTCGATGATAAGCCGGCAAGAAATTATGAGAGAGATTGTATCTCGCATAACTCCACGCGACTTTGCGCTTATTTGTCCATTTGAACCCTGAAATGGTTAAACGACTCACATGATCTCTTGATATTTATTTTGAATAACTCATGATTCAGATAGCCTTTAAAATTATCTGCTACTCGTTTTATGGAGCTCTTTACGTTATTGTAATTACTATGGTGATTTTAATGCGCACCTCTTCGTATCTCTGATTCCTATCAAATAATAACGCTAAATATATTATTATGTCTTCATGTTTCTTTATTAATGTCCACTTTCAGAGGCAGGTGCTTAAATTTTGAGTTTTTATATTACAGTTTAAAAGTTAAATTTTGAAATTAAATGTAAATATACGTTTTAATAATTATCTAAATGTATGCTACATATAATAAAGTATAATTTAACATATTTTACAAGTTATGTTACAAGTTGTGTTATATTATGCTAGCTCGGTTTCATCCCTAGGTTCGTTTTAATGCTTGGTATAGATTTCTTATATATTACATGTTTTCCTCCAGTAAAAAAGTATCCTATTTGTTGACTCGGAAAACTACCTAATTTCACCAAAATCGATCCAGCGGTTTTGTCGTTATGCTTCTGATGGGGCAAGGATCAGTAGCTAGTATTAAAAAATGCAAAATTTTAGATAAGTAAAACTTATCATGTTAGGAGTTCGAATCTTCGCGTTACATACTATAAGCTACATGACATATTCCCATACTAAATAAAAATGATTTTAGTGCAAGGTGCAAGTAAAGTGGACAGACAGAAAAAACTTCATTCAAAATGAATTTCTTCTTAAAAATTCTGACGACACGCGTGGCGCAGTTTGTAGTGACCCTACTTGCTGCGCAAGCGGTCCCGGGTTCGAGTCCCGCTGGGGGCATTCATTTGTTGAGCACGAATGTTTGTACTCCAGTCATGGGTGTTTATATTTATAATAAGTTCTTATATATGTGTAGTATATCAACCATCTAGTATCCATAACACAAGGCTCGTACCTTACCGTGGAACTAGATAGTGCTGTGTGTAAATGTCCCAACATATTTATTTATTATTTATTTATAAAATACCTGCTTTAATGTCAATTCAAATTACTTTTTTACATTCAATTATTTATGTTGCATTAAAATGGTTAATGGAAACTTCTACTTTACTGCAGGTTATTACGTGCGTTTTATTTATTTACGACGGAATTGGATTCGACAATGAGCTTTCCTGTCGTTTCCTTGCTTTTGAAGTTCAATTATGCGATTTCGACGTACTGTTTCTATTTATCTTTTACTAGCGACTAACCCTCGCTTCGTTCGGGTTCGTCCCTAGATTTAGCGGAAGCGAAGCCGTGCTGTAATCCCACGGGAACGGCAACTACGTGGGTGAAACCGCGGGGCGCAGCTAGTTGTATACTAAAACCTTCCTGGGGGGAACCATTGGTGAAAACACCATGAATATCGGTGCAGTAGTTTTTGTGTTTATTGGAAACAGAAAGTTAGACGCGGCAGAAGACTTTGTTATATAATAGGTAGTGGTTATAAAAATAAATGTTTACTCATCACTTGTAATAAGCTTTTTAATTAATTTGTATTTGTCTTATTTCCAGATTTTTAAACCTTAATATGTAAAGCCCATGTCACTATGTTGGTCCGCGATGTACCGAAACTTCGATCTTAAAGTATTTATTTAAAAAAATGTGAAATTTCTTCCAACTTAAAAAAGTAAAGCAATTTTTATTCCGGTGGTTGCCTTTTTAATGCAAACTTATTGATTTTTGTGTGTACCACAGTAATGCGTGTCCGGTATTCTGCTATCTCTGCTAGTGCTGCTGTACGTAACATTACTTAGTACTAACAGAATAAAAAACAGTAAAATATAAAAAAAATTATACCAAAAAAGCCAACAAATTTAATAAACCTTTTGATAACGACATTCATAACACTGGTGTGGACTCAGGTGTAGAGTTACTACGTTAGATCCCCTCTTATTCATCTCTGAATCCATTTGCTTGTTTTTTTATTGGAAGCGGACTAAATAAATACATAACCTCGATCGAATGATGAGTGGCCTTTTGATTTATTTATACTCCTCGAGGGGAACAGCTTCCTCATTCAATTATTGTAATTGCTTGCAGCGCCAGTTTTGAAATGTAGGCGATGACTGATGGTTGCATTTTGCGCTAGAAACTTTTAAGCTCTTATCTTGACCTGTGTGCCGCTAGAGTAATTTCGGGAGTATTTTCTACTAAAATTATCTCAAATCATTTATTTATGTAGGTTTCCTACTGAATAAAATTGTTTTAATATGTTAATTTGTTAGCATTATCAAATCTAAGGACTTATGAATAAAAAATAACAGAATTTGTACATTATGTAGAGACACATAGAGTTGGATAAACATATTGTATATAATAATGTGCATTTATATTATATACCTACGTACTAATCAAATATATATATGTATATATCTACTACCTAGTGAGATTTGTGTAGTGTAGTACAATGTGTAGGATTACCGCTAATAAAGTTCATTGGATAAGTCTCTTACTGCCTCCATATAAATGTATCACTCAAAGTTTATGAGATGCATTAATCCTAATTAAAGTAGAAGTTTAATGGCTAGGGTAGATTGAGTTTTCGAAAGCGCTATAATATATTATTGATCATTGCAATTAACTAGAATTAAGAACAATAATTTATGCAGCTCCATTAAAATCATATTGCATTATAAGTACCTATAATACTTACTATTACTACATACATACTTTTTTATGCTTCATTAGATACAATCTGCAAGGGAATATAAAAAATAAGCGAACAACTGTAGCATCTCGATTTAAATAAAAAGTAATCAACTATACATTTGTATGCCGATTCCACAAACTATCTCTGTAGAGATGAACTATTGAATTTTATGAGGCGCAAATACTTGAAGCGTAAATATTTAAAATATTAAAAATGTTAAAAATAACACGAAATAATAATTTAATACAAGATTTAACAATAAAAAGTGGAGTGGTCGGGTTGATGCACCCGTTATCGATTCAAAAACGTTTAACGAGTGTTACCTTTGCATTCAACGGCGATTTGTAAACTGTGTGTCGACTACTTTAGACAGCTGAAGGAAGATTTTTTCTTTTCCTAAGACTGTCTTTTTTTTGTATATAATAATGTCCTGGTTAATTTTGGCGATCGTAATTTTGGTGAAGGATCAGAAAGAGAAAAAACCCAATAACTTTTGGTTTGTCCTGAAACTCTTTGGATTATATTATTATAGCTATAAGTTAGCCCCTAATGTAATGAGACAACATAAATGTCCCTAACAATAGCATCGTAGATATGCTTTTAATAAAAACATCATAATAAATTGAGATTTTTATACATAACTACATACATATGCTTACGAGGAGTAATACATTTCCCATTATCTAGTAACATAACTTACAAAATATTTTATATTAGCTAATAGGTAATTTTCAACGATCAGTATATATTTCTGAAATTCCTCTGCACCGTTAATATACTTCAATATAAATTTCCAAAAAATTGTTAAAAATAGAGTCATATGTAATTGTGCATTATAGTTTCATACATTGTATGTTACTATTGAAGTAAGCTTTAGTTACTACTAGTTGAATTCCTTTAAATGGAAACGCCGCCTTCTCGGGAAATTGTAACATCGGGAGATGGAGAAATTTTATAACGAACTGAGGATATTGTATTGAATTTTTATTGTAGCTTTTGTGTTCTTTTCCACCTGTGTTATGAACGTTATATCCGTATGATATAATCTAGAAGAAAAAGTATTGTTTTTGTTTTGATACTTTGTTTATATTAATTTGAATTTAGTAGGCTAGCTAGGCTAGGTAAAGCTATGTGTACCTATTCTAGCTCTAGTACAGACTGTTTATAAATTATTATGTTATAACGTATAAAAGTATTAATAAAGTATACATATGCTTTTTATTGCTGGCAAATGCATTAACGCATACCACCTGTAGAAAACAGGTGGTTATGTGGGACTCTTTCTACGAGTGAAATGGTTCTTATTATTAGGATATAAAACTACTGGCTTTTATTTAAATAAAATATTCTTAATATAGAATCATATTTGTTTATATATGCTTATTATTTATTCATAACATATTGATTTTGTGAATTAACCACTCTAATCGTTCGCAAATGGCGGCTCTGGGGCCCGGAAGTGGCAGACGCCGGTAGCCACGCTTGAAATGTGGGCACTATGGACGGCCATTTATTTACTTTATTTGCTCTTGTACATACGTACATATTATGTAAGAGACGTTGTTAAAATGATAATGAATGTACCTACGTAGTATGTAATTGTATTATAGTTCAGGAAACGCGAGACGCCGGTGTATACATTGTCCCCGATAATTTAATTTTATCTCTTGCATTGACTGTCTAATCCAGACAAGAACCAAAACACTAGGTACGAATGAATTTTTACTTTAAAAGTCTATGTTATTTTGCTACTTCCTGCACCTAAAGGTTGACTGGTGAAAATCCTAGTTTTAGCGATAAACCACCTCATTGTCTTATTTTTTGTGTGTAATTAAGCTTTATTATTATTATGTGTAATTTTCATAATATATAAACGGTAGACGTAGGTATAAATACAAAATAAAATTTTAAATAGCGTCGCCCCTATTCATTATCTTTCTCACACTTGCTAGTATGTCATCACGATAATTTAATGGTACTTATTACAATGTTATTTATTGCTTTGTATTATTTTATGACCTCCGAGGTAAATTAAAGAAAGTTATTGCATCTTAAGGAAATTAATGTTTAGGTATAATAATATTTTACTTTTTATCTTAAAATCGTTCCAAAATGTTCCCAAATGACATTTATAACTAACAAAATTTAATCTTTTATATGTACCTACTACATAAAGTTTGAACAATAATTTCTACCGACAATTTTTAACTATTCACATTTTCATTATCTACCGTAGAATATGTAATTAAACTT
The DNA here is from genome assembly GCA_905231865.2 of Boloria selene. Classification (NCBI taxonomy): domain Eukaryota; kingdom Metazoa; phylum Arthropoda; class Insecta; order Lepidoptera; family Nymphalidae; genus Boloria; species Boloria selene. The sequence continues at coordinate 10,526,433 of HG993141.1, forward strand.
GAACAACACTGTAAAAACGTTGCTTTTTCATCGATACTATCCTATTCACTAGTTAGCATATAGAAGGATTCGGTATTTGCATCTCAAAGTCTTTTGAAATTACACACATTCGACCCTTCAGTGTCGCAAGCACTAATGATGCCTCTTATATACTCGTGATTCGTTTTCAGAAGTTGCCGTCTCTTGATTTCATAGCTTTGACATCATATAAAGAAATGGAACGTAATTAAGAAAATGTAAAGCTTTGCGTTGTGCTTATAAAAATATTTACTTTTATCTATAGTAATATTATAAAGCAGAAGAGTTTGTTTATTTGTTTGGTTGAACGCGCTAATCTCAGGAACTACTGGTACGATTTGAAAAATTCTTTTTGTGTTGGATAGTCCGTTTATCGAGGAAGGCTATACGTTATATTGTATCACGCTACGACCAATAGGAGCGGAGCATCAATGAAAAATGTTGCATAAACGGGAAGACGCGACTCAGAAAGAAAATGGTTTCCGGTCCTTAGAACGCGTGCGATGCCGCGGGAAATGCTAGTTATCTATATCTATATGATTACACTACATTTGAAGTGTTTAACTATTTCAGTGGTCTAGTTTAGCATATAGATGCAGCTGCGGAGATCCTATCCAGCCTTGTGTGAAGCCAAGCGTAGTTATTTAGTTTTGATGTCAAAAAAATCTTAAAAGCCAGACATGAAGAAGAAGTGTTCCGCCGCCATACTTCAGTTAGTACCAGATACCTGTCCTTCGCATGATTGGTTCAATTGGGTTTCAACAAACGTCAAATTCGTATTTGTAAAATGCCTTGGTTAATATTATATTATTTTAATTCGGTATAAAATTTACCTTACGTATGTAGATAAGAGTTCCATGTAAATTAAACTTAAATCTAGGTAATTTTCGCAAGCATAACTAACCCCCTGTTACGTGTTGTCTGAAAGTATATTAAATTTTCAAAACTTCCTCTATGATTTATTAAATACACGCGCACTAATTGGAGCCGTCTAGATTGACAATTTATTATTAAGCGAATGACGATGTTTCTCGTTTGTTATGCACTCAGGGTGGTTACAAAGTTATCTCAGTGCCGACAGATTATATTAAGGAGATGAAAGCTGTTTTAAGAGGCATCACTTTCACGCCTCGCCTTTTTATAACGCAATTTTTACGACTTTGATACGCGGTGATAAAATAATATCAAAATTTCTTAAAGTGGGACTTGCTTAAATAAGTATTGTTAAATAAATTTATCTACATAAAGGCCATAAGTTTGACTTTTCCATTATAGTGTAAAATATCTTTATGAAGTAAATTTTTAAGAACAAATATTACAGAGTATAACGTAACCGCAAAACGTTCTCAATGAATTTGGCTCAAAGAAGATTCACGGTTAGAAGGGACTATTTATCAGCAGTGTTACCGGAATTACACGTAAGCGGGATTATTTCGAACCGCCTAATTCGCCTGTTTCCCAAACTGGCTTAAAGCCAAGGTCAATAAACCTTCCATATACGTACAGGCTTTGATAAAACACCTGAAACCAAATGCGATACTATTAGAATTTAATTTCGCTTGTTCTGACGTATTTAAATTTGGGGTGTGTATCCTAAGCAAACACCGTGTCACTCGGTAGCTCCTGACTGAAACTAAACCACTGTTTAAAGCTGATCCCGGCCTCTATGTTTATAGGGCTTAACGCCCGAAATAATTCTATGTATAAGATGTTATAGTAGAAGTAGTTCTAAGTGTCTGTCAACATCGAAAAAACAAAGGATATGAGTTTTATAATGAGTGTTATGTATGATTTTTATACGTAAAAATATTGTTAATTTATTAATATTTTGTAATCTCTACTCACTGTTCTTGTTTGTCTAAATAATATATGTAAGTATGTATAACGTATTATTGAGGTTTAATTTACCTTCAGATAAAAGCCAAGCTAGTATGAAATGATAGAAGAAGTAAACAAGTGGCGTACATTTTTTATATATTATGCTTAGGCTTACATCTAAGCGAGAGCTTGTTCTGAAATTTTATCCAGACCCAACCGTTATAGTAAAATGAACTTTATCTATTAATGATAAAGTTTAAAAGTTGATAGCACGTTTTTCCTTTTGCCGGTAAAGCATAAAGACCTCCATTCATGGGCCGTGAAAGGTTGTCGCATAGACAAGAGAGCCGTGAGCGCTGTAAAAATGATTTATACGGCCAAGATGGCTTATCGAGCGTTGTCGAACTTCGGGAAGAGGTAGATCGTGTTCAGATAACCCTAGAAGCATCGATCCGGGATTTGATATACGTTTTTGTTTTGTCGCTAGTTGGGTTGCCGTAAATATTGTTGTGGGTAAACAATTCTGTCAACACGCCTCTGTACACGATTTATCATTGATTACATCACGAATATATTATAAAGTTTGGAAACAAAAAGTATACATAGGAAATACTTTAAAAAAAAATGTAATTTACAGTGAAGATCTCTCATATATTATATACCAAGCAAGTGGAATGAAGGATTTATTATCAAAATCGTTGTTGTTGAAATACATCGAATATGTTATAAAAGCTGTTTTTAAAAATGCCTGCTCACCTCATATTTATTGTTATATAAACAAAGATGAAGCTATCAACAAAGACGCTCAATATATCCGTAAACCAACTTCGTTATCCACAACGCTCGATAGGAATAGGGCAAATAATTTTAGAGTACAGCAGCTGTGTCGTGTACGATGCATCAGATATGTTAGCGCAGTTTATCCAACATTATTTACCCACATGCAAAACAGATAAATATACAGGAGTTGAACCCAGCTCCAAATAACAAAAGAGACGTGTTCCGCCTTTCAACGAACAATCTCAATCTCAATTCGACTTTTCAAGACTACGTGTTCTAAATATATTTTCAACGTTCATTAGTCTTGTGGATTGTATAATGTGCTCTAATGTTTATTTAATTCTATGCTAGAGCTTTCTGTTTTTATGTAAATAAAGCAAATTAATCTAAACGTGAGAATGTCATTGAAAGGGCTCATTACCTACAATTTATTTCTGTTATTTCTTTTATTCACGAAATGAATAAAAATTGACTTTTGAAGAAAACTATAGTTTCGCAATCTTTTTACTTTACAGCAATCGTGATCACGGGAGAGTCAATAAATCTAACAATAGTTTTCTTTATATGTAAAATTTCATGAAAATCTAAGGAAGTAAGAATTACCTTACTATAAAAAATATTCTTTTGTAATATAACTTGGTAGGTTTTTACTTATGATATAAAAAATGTGTTTTATATTATACATAAGCATTTTTTCCAAGTTCCTTTAATGACAAAAGCCTAAAATATTTTGATAATTACCTACTTGTGAAAAAGACTTTCAGCTACATGCAAAATTTAATTTATTAGCTAAACAAAGATAGATACCGCCATTAAACATATCAGAAGCCATCACAACCATACTTCCTTATCTGAAAGATTTGTTAAAGCAATCATGCGAGAACGTCCGACGCAGGTATCGCGACATACAGACGAATAGTTAGAAAAACTAACGGAAATACTTTTCACTTCACAGGACCCACTATTATAGCTTAATATAGTTATATATAATTTACTTATATTAATTTTGTTTTACTAAAGCTACTTTCTTCTGCCTTTTTCACCCCGTTTCTTGATAGAATGAGGAAATATTGTAATGCTACATTAAATATTTTCGTTCTGACTTGAAAGCAGTCTAAAGCTTGAAGATCTAATAATTTACAATTCTTTTGTATATATTATGACTAAAATTTATCACCCACGTCCATGAATCGGTAAAAACTCAGAAAAAAGTTTTCGACATAACAAAGGGCGGTGGGTTCTATCTGTGATTAATGAGGTTGACCCGTAAAATCAGCAGTAACGTTGATAGCGATCAAGCTTGATTACCCTATATTGGTAAGCCGCCTACCAAAAGGTGGATTACTCGAAATTGACATAAGGATAAGTTTAGATATTCTCTACATTATGGAAAGAAAAGAGGTCTTACAAGCTTTTTGAAATGCTTCTTTCGGAATATTTTGTGCTTTTTAACCACTTACTAGTTAACTAAAAAACAATAATTATATTAATGTTTAAGAAGAAACTTATAAACCGCAATTAAACGAGGCATCCATAAGAGCTTTTTTTTAAAAAAAAAACTTTAAAATACATACATCTATATATCTATCATCTTAAAGTTAGAAAAAAATTGCTTTAAATCAAACAGCTTTTTGGTACTTTGTTTAATAAAAGCAGATAGTGACAATTTTATAATAATCAATAATCAATTGTACTATGGTTTTTTTAGTACGTATACAGTCCCTTAGAACTTGGAACCATGTGTAGCGTTACGCTGAGGGCGGTCGAACCTACCAATGATTAATGAGCTTGACCCGCAGTATCGGCAGTCGTATCTACCTCCACACGTCGCCATCCGTCTTGATGGCCGATATTGTTTTTGCTAAATTGTGTAAAGTGTAAATCATGTTCAATATTAGTCTACATTTCTTACGTCTTGAGGTCAGCTTTCAATGAAAAGTGGTCAACAGATTTATGATTATCTTACATATTTATAATTTATATAATTATTAATTATAGTTGTTAGTGTTACAGTACAGAATGGTTGTACCATTCTACGTCATATCGTTGAATTTTGAACCAAGCCTCATGAAAACTAAGCTAATATTTGTTGGAAGTATTACACTGGCTTACAAAAGTTATACCATTAGATATGTATAAGCTTTAGCATCGTAACTCATTCGAGATTGTATTTACTAGCTCTTTGTATATTAGAAACGTGCGAGATCGACGTCTGTCTAATAAGCTTCTTATGAAATTGTAGAGCTTAAAAAGCTTTGAAATAGGATTCTTCCAGTTAAAATGTACTGGTAGCAGATTATGATGTAAGTCGTAAGTAATAATAATAATGTACCTAAATTGAGGAAAGGCATTTTTGGTCCATTATTTACTTAGATAAAATCTAATATTGTAAGTATTATGCTTGCAAATATTGTAGCAAGTATACTATTATTAAAATAAATTGCCTTGTTCAATGAACAGAAAACTATAATTATAATATCTTTAAAGTGTAAACTGGCGTGATCATTTAAGAAAGATGTTCGTAGTTACCGCACCAACTGCATCTATATTGACTTCATTCAGGGTCATGACCGTAGAGTGTAGACGGTCATCGATTACGGTTTAAGCTACCGTCCACAGAGATGTTACTGTGATTTTAACATCTTAGAATAATCTTACAAACTGAGATTGCAACTTTGTACCAATCCGTATAGGTGTAAATTGTACGTGATAGATCGTTAAGGTTTGTTTGAGTAAACGTTTTGAGTAGTTAACGCTTCAATGGCTGTATAACTGTTTGGAAACATAGTGGTAAACTAGGTCTTCGTTATATTGAGACCTCATTCTGTTTCTCATGAAAGGATTAATAGGTTTACTTTTATTTATATTATTTTCTACACCTCATTTCTATCGCAATAGATATGCCAAGCGCTATTAATTACAAATACATTCTTAGTTTCTTGATTTTTCTGTTCACTTTCATATGTACTAAATCATTTAGTTTTTCAATATTTTAAAGTTTAAACCGTATTTGCTTAAAATTAAAAATTAAACACCACAGTTGAATTATGACACAAATAAAGAAATTTTTTATATAACGATATAACATAGATTATGCAACAAACAAAAAATCTATCTACGACTAGTAAAACTCAAAATCAAAAGTTCAAAATACCGATGTATTTACGTAGCTTCCGAAACGCAGGATAACAAACGGCTGATAAGGGTGTGCTCCCCTCACAGGGTGCGCCGGAATCGCCACATTATTTTAATCACAGTACTGGCCTTTATGTGTACTGTCACTTTGCCAGTAATGTAAAACTGTGTTGTGGTGAAACATTTAAAAATTATTCAGATTCTCGTGTAATGTTTTAGTTTAATATGTGAAATAGTTTTACACGATATTCTATTTGTATAAGAAAACGACTGGTCGGATTTTGATCAAAATTTAGTATGATGTTAGCTGGTTATCTAGGTCAACATTTATAATACTTTTTACTAATTATCTCAGTTCTAAGAAACTTATGCTTATTAAAAAAATATGTACATATAAAAAATCAAAGTAAATAATAGGTATATAAACATAAGGGTAGACACGCATTATTATCATTGCAAATTCGAAGCGTGTTTAACTTGATAGTCTAATGCGCGCAGCGGGCGGCGTCGTATTTTTTACGGCCAAACGAACGAGCCACAAAAATCCACCCCCGCTGCTAGTCAGCTAATTCCGACCCTTATTCCAAGCCAAATATTTTTTATAGAGCCTTTTACATGGTCACTGTTAATGACGCCTGGTTTACCGATACAAAAAAGGGAAATATGTACGTCTGTATTTCGGTGTTTCTTGTCGTATACGATGGTTTTGGTCAGGTTTGTGTGCAACATTCAAGAAAAAGAAGAAGTGCAATGTGATTAGTAAGATATATTATCAAAAATGGTTATAAATCTATGTTGGTATTTATATATCAGTAGATAGTATAAATTTAGGTTTTTTACCTTATTTTATTTATTTTAATAACACCACTTTGTATAATTATCAAATATATACAAAATGAGAAATAGAATCATAAAATATCAGGTTTCCTGATGAATTTATTTTCATTGAAAAAAGAAGTTAAAGGAAACCGAAAAGACGATATATATATATATAAGTCTTGGTTTTACCAGATTTTTTGTTGCATTCATTGTTTTAATATCGTTACGGGAGGAATATTTTTACTTATAACTTTAAAAAATCGTCGTTTCATAAATATTAATAAATTTCCATAATAAATGATGACTTGTACATATTTAACCGAACTCCAATTACGACGAAACGTTTGAACAGCATGCATCGACTGTTTCAATTACATGGACTTTGCAAATTAACTGATGACCCTTAAATACTTAAATTATTTTATATCAATTATTTTATGTTTCTTCATGCTTGAATATTTTCTTTTTTATTTCTTTATTTAGAATTCAGTACTTAGAATAATCGTTATGTTGAAATGGTTTAATGATATATATTGCAAGTTTATGATATCGTAAATCTGTTCATTGAAGATATACGACTCGAGGCGCGGATCCACAAATTGACCTAGACACTATTTGGTCATAGCTGATCTACTCGTGATTCAAATCGTGTGGATCAAAATTCACCGAAATGATGTAATATAATAAGACATTCTAAATAAAATTGAATATATACGTTAAACAAATAATGATGTTTTATAAAATAATTAGTAAAATTCATAAGTATTGGGTTTCATTTAACATGTCTACTAAATATATGGTTTTATTTTCTTATAAATCGACTCGACAAAAAATGTCCTATACAATTTTACAATCTTGGCTAAGTATGCCAAAATTGTTATCATTTTAGAGCAAATATAAGTACCCTAGATGTGCAAAAAGTAAGGTAAATACACATGATTTACGAAACGCTTTGACCAAATCGATCGATCGATCAGTAATCGATCACGTTAGTATCTGTATAGTTTTCAATGATTTATAGCAATTCATAATAATTATTTAATTCTTCATTGATGATCATTATTATTATTATCAAAGGACAACGACAGTCTAGGCCATGAAGCGTCGCATTACTCCCACTGACGAGGTTTGTCAACCTTTACAATAAATCGTCGATGCACGTAGGAAGATGTACGCAATTGTACTAAATTACGATACTGAATCATCTTTCTAATTGAAATTTGCGCGTAGTATAATAATTTACATAACAGTTTTTGTCACTATGTAAGGATTCGTACAATTCGTAATTCGTATGCGTAATATTCTTATACTATGTACCACAGATCACATAATACTAGTACTATGTACATTGTTTCTAGGTGACAAATAGTACTTATTAAGTTTTTATAAATTTGAAAAACTTTGATAAGTAGAGGAGAAAATCGTAGCTACAACTTCTTGTTTATCTATAAATCGCGCCGAAGACATATCGTAAAGTTTGATATTTACTAGTCTGAACACAACAGGTTGTATGTTCATTGTTCATATGTACATATATTTATCTGTATCACTTTAAACCTGGACAAAGCCAGGGCTAGTTACTAGTATCATATAAATAAGAGTTTATGATAATCATATCGAAAGCTCCCATCCCTCAATTTTATATAATTAGTAGTACCAAGGCACGTACACGATATCAGCATAACCGTCCCCATACTAAGGCATTATCGAACATAAATCCATAATGATTGCACGTCTCAGATAAATACCCATTACAGGCTATCGGTGTAAATGAGGTGCGTCTGAACGAATTAGGCCTTGTTCTACGTCTATACTTTGTCCATTTTGTTAATGGTTTTTTGACAGCTCACGCCCACGAAGTTTCGTATTTAATGGTTAGCCATTAAAGTTAAAATGTCATACCCATTAATATTGTACTTCATGGACGGGCACCTCCCCCTTATTGCTGTGCCACACATAACGATTACTACGATTGTGCCACAGAGTACAAATAATCGATATAAATCAATGCTAATATGTAAATAAGGTGTAATATGTTATTTAATAAGGAAGACAAAAAATGTTTAAGATTTAAACCAATAAATTAAAATATTAAAGTTAATAGTAAAGTTTTACTTTTTTCTCAGTATAAGGCATACAAATAAAACAACTAAAATTTTATAATTCCTTTTATTAACATGATTCGTCAGAATCATCATTTATATTAGATTTGTCCGATGAGGAGTCTTCAGTTATATTAATTATTAACTCTTGTGTGCATAAATTATCAAAATATGCAATGTCAATGCCCGAATCACATTATGATTCTCTTAGTTCTCTCCACCATACTTGATTTTTACGATAATAATATTTATTTTCATATTAATAAATATACAAATTAATATTATTTTATACTTAAAAAAATAAGAGAAATCGATTATTACGTCCTTTTGTCATCACTATAGCTTGTCAATCGGCGAGCTGTCAAAAAACCATTAACAAAATGGACAAACTATAATGCGTTGACCGTAATGTCGGGAATAGAGAAACGATGAAAGTACTTATACCTTAATGAATGATAGTCATTTCTGAAGTAATTAAATTAAAAATCAGCATATGGATATGTTTTTTTTTTCTTTTTTAGTCTTAAGCGAAATAATTATTAACAAAATAATATTATATTGATTGAGGTATAAGGTTTATGTAAATAAAATATACATATATGTATATTGTATGTAATGTATCTCAAAAGCAAAGAACGGGTCATAGAGTCATAGTGATGATAGAGCATTTTATTTTTTTATATTGAAATTGCATGCTTAATGAAACGAGAGTTTTTGATTAGCAAAGAAAGAACTAGATATTGTTTTTTCAAAAATAGATAAAGAGGTCTTAGTGTAATTGAATAGCAAGTACTTGTAAGTTGTAATAACAGTGTTTCTGTAATTGAAAAAGTTTGATTAGGCTATTTAATATTTACTTTCCAGAGTAATGTTTAAGAGAGTACCTGCTTGGAATGTTCGAACTTATTTCACATAAGGTATCACAGGCAGCGTGGCCGAGTGGTCTAAGGCGCTGGTTTTAGGCACCAGTCCGAAAGGGCGTGGGTTCGAATCCCACCGCTGTCAAATTATTTTATATTTTTAAAGTTAATTTTCAATTAGTAAAATTAAATTAATTACGTACCTAAACTGAATAGCTTTGTTAAAAAAAACCTGTCTGGGAATAATTTATTAATATTGATTTTTTTTCAGGTAATGACAACCCTGTAATGCTGGTCCTACATTGGTTATGAGGTGAAGGTTTTTCGAATATGTACTCGATGAAATTTTTTACTATTTCCTAAAAGCATTTAACCTTGACTTTAATTACCATCAATAATAACGTTTTACAATAACATATCATTGAAACATTAAATATAAACCTATATTTGCCTGTGGCTCTACTTCCTCCTCCTACTTGCTTGCTTTTTCCATATGGCTTAAAAGAAAAAAGAAAGGCAATTATGGAATGACATACGTATAAACAGAACAAAATAGTTCATGCTGAATTCTTCGTAACTGAAAAAGTCTTAAAAGGTCACGTTAATCGAATAGTCGCCCACTTTGAGGACAATTTACCCACGTCTCTAATGACTGTCCAACACATGTCCAATACAAACAGCGTGTCGGAATGTATTTATAACATTAACTGGCAACACCTTTGCCTTAGAAGCGTGGTGTTACCTTCCTTAATAGACACGAATTTCCATAATAATACAATATTACCTATTCTGTGCACACGGTAAACTGTCACACGTGTGGACTTCATTTGGACTTGATTGGTGGCTCTCATAGGGAATCTCACAATTTTACTCTAAATACTCTTTGAGGCTTCGTAAAAGTTTCTTTTGAGCTTACATTATACAAGTTTTTTTGTATGTATTTAATAATATGATACAAACATATAGTTTATCGAAGGTACAGAAGAAATCAATGTATGACATATTGCATTACTCTCAAGGTTCACGGTAATACTCGTATTATAATGTAACAGATTTCGAGTAAATGTGTTTGTTGCGTTTTTAGGTCAATACGGATAGATCGTCACTATTTAGCTTGTCACTAGCGTCTTAATATTCGGCAAATGTTGAATAATACATAGTATATTTTTATTATTAATATTTACATAATATGTATGTACGCGAATATTTGACGGGAGAGACGGTCCCTCTACCGTGACAATGATTGCTGTATAACATTCGTAACGTCGGTCGTCTTTGTCTCATGTACCATTGTACCACGCAGTATATTAAAAACGTGTGAACTTAATCAGTGTACGTAAACAGATGCTGAATAGCCACATGTGCAGGTTTACATTATTATAGGCATTAAATACGCCGATCAGTTTATACAGACGTTTTACAACTAAAATTGTTTTCTTTCAGCACATTTAACATTATTAAATGGTAGTGTAGCAACGATTTTATTGCCAACTAAAAAAAATATGAAGCTAAAGAAGTTACAGAATTTTTAGAGTCAATTCAGTAATTTAAGGTTAAATTATAACAAAATAATGTCATAATTTATTTATCACTACATAGTATAAAACAAAGTCGCTTTCTCTGTCCCTATATCCCTATGTATGCTTAAATCTTTAAAACTACGCAACGGATTTTGATGCGTTTTTTTTTAATAGATAGAGTGATTCAAGAGGAAGGTTTATATGCATAACTAGCGGATCCCGCGGCTTTGTCTGTGCTAAACCTAGGGAAGAGCCCGAGCGAAGCGAGGGCGAGTCGCTAGTATATCTATAATTTGTACTTTCTTCAGAAAAATATCAATAAATTTTAGTGTTTTTTTTAAAACCGGCATATAAGAATTTATCTGTCGGTCATCTGTTTATTTTTTTATCCAGAATATGCTAGGAAGCCTGTGATCCATTTTTTGTGAACTGCAAGGTAACAGATGTTGCGCCTTATGGTCTTTCCTAATTGACCTTGTCTATAAAAACGCCATTGGAAGTTAAACGGGGTATAGCTTACATATTATTGATATATAATTAATGTTAGTAATTACATGACTTTGATTTGTCACTTATTCTAAGCATTTTAAAAACAATATCAAACTAAATTGAAAGTGTTGAAAAGATCTACTTTATTGTTTATATTCCATACTAGTGACTCACCGTCGCTTCGCTCGGGTTCGTCCCTCGGTTAAGCGTCCGCGAAGCCACGGGTTCCGCTAGGTTAAAATAAATAAAATTTCTACCTCCTTTTTTTTAAGGTCAGTTAAAAAGTAGCCTAAGTTACGCTTTATAACATCAACATCTGCCAGTGAAAGTCCCGTCAAAATCGGTCCAGCCGTTTCAGAGACAAACAGACAGACAGACAAAAATAAAAAAAAAATTTTGTTGTAAGTATCGTATATTACTTTCATATGCATTTAGTGAAAAGCTGTTAATTTGAAATTAAAAACAGACACTCCAATTTTATTCATATGTACCTATATTTGTATAGATTACCATTTTTGCATCATAAGTAACTTTGTTTCTCGAATTCGCCAATTAAATGAACGTCTGGCGCGTTTAGATATTTGCATTAGACCTTCTATTCACCTTGAATATCATTAATAAATATTAAATAATCGTCGCGTATCTTGTGCACTTAATTATTCTTAATCTATATGCCGACTGCACACATCGCTGATGTTTTTATAATGTAAATTAGTGTCAATGTTGTTTGGTTTCAAACAAGTTATCGGTCTATTCTTCCAATAAAGTAATGAAACTCCCAAGTTGAACAATTAATGAATTTATAATATAATAAAAAAGTTTTATATTCTACTTTAATAGCATAGTAAGACTATAACGCATTTATTTAGGTAACGTATTTGTTTTTTTGAACGTGCTTATCTTTGCAACTTCCAGTTTAACTTGAATTGCTTTTAGTTTATTTATATGGGTGGAGCAATTAGTCAAATGCAGACAAAAACACTTATGCGAAGTAATTTCTTGAAAAACAAAAACATGTTTACCTATAGAAAAATAAAATATTTCCCGTAAAATATAGTAATAGTATACTTAAAGAAATCTGTATTGCACTTCATATGTATATAACATTTATAGATGTATAGTTCGCACGAGATCTAGTTCGTTGTCGCACTTCTTTACTCATTTGTTTTTCTATGAATGATGCAAAATCAAAATACATAATATATAAAAGTCATAACTCAAAACACTTTTTTCAACACCAACACACATCTTTCTCAGAAAATACTTCTATTTCCTCAGTAGGAAACGTCTGGATATTTCGTCGCCGTAAAAATAATATCCATTATTATAATTGGGTCCCACACACGTGCTGTTTCCTTTGAAATAGTTTTATGCCCAACCGGATTCCTGATCCGAGTGCTCTCCTAACAAGGAAAATATGGGATGTTTTAAAGGTTCTTTTTTACTGTAATACTTTGAACGTTGATAATTCCTATTTCGGTACCGTATGAATGTTATATGAAGTGTTACTTTAATATTGACTACTCAAATGAAAGTTTCTCATATATGAATGGAAATATATATATAAATATTAATAACCCTTATATACTGAAAAGGGCCTTTGATTGTAATTCTTATAACTTTTGAGATAGATTTTTTCTTGGACAGCCAACACTAAAATACAAATACAATAACATATTCCTATGTAAATTGCTAATTCAAAGTAGGAAAATTGCCCCAAATAATAAAAATCATTTAAGAAATTCAAACTTGTACGCTTTTAATTGGATAAAAAACCACTAACATTCTATATTTTTACTGCACATATTTACTTGTGACTTGCTTGGCAAATAATTGAAATTTCTACTCCAGCATTTGTCATCGCACTCTCGATAACATGCAGAAATAATACCGTCAAAGTCATTATTCTTATCTCCATTGATATCCCAAAAGAGTAGCACCATTAAATAATTCCTTTATTTAGACCCCATAAACGTTTATCAGTTTTTTTAACTTCTTATTTTGTTTTCGCCCACGTCGCGACGGAGGCCGGTATTTATTTGAGCAAATAGTAATTAAAATGTTTCAAAGGAACACGCGCCGATGGTGCCACAAAAAATAAACGATGGACTGCGAAATGCTTTTAATTTTGAGACTAATTACCTCGAAGTTTTGAAGCACTTATATTGGTTTTATTATGTTTATAAATATAAGAAAATAGCCATATTAATTGATTGTTTTTCAAAGGTTTATTATGTAATGTGGACACTATGAAGGTTTAAGGACTGCAGTATCGTAAAAGACCGGCTTGTACCGGCTGGCTGTACTTAATGTGCTCGTGGATATGCATGATAAGTAGGTATTTAAATAAAACCTACTGAAATTAAAATTATAAACTAAGAAAATACCGTATAATGTTGTACGTGTGTTGTTTTAAAAGTATGTCAATTATGCACATGATAGATTTAATTTACTATATTAATATACTAGCGAGGATTATAACCTAGCGCAGGTTTAGCGTCAGCGAACCCGATTCGCATCCGCTAGTTAAAATAAATAAAATCGCCACTCCTTCTTTAAAGACGGTTAAAAAGTAGCCTAAGTTGCGCATTATAACATTAGCTATCTGCGACTTAAACTCCCGTAAAAATCGGTCCAGTCGTTTCAGAGATTAAACAAAACCACTTTTCTGGTTAAAGACTCACCTCGCTCCGCTCAGCGGCGTCCCGGCGTACGTTAGTGTACATTTCTCAAACATTAAATCTTTTCCTGCAGAAAGAAGACCTAGATAACCAGCTATCGCCTATCACCATACAAATTTCAGCAATAATTTTCTCATTATGTGGTGTTAGGCAAACAGACAGGCAGATAGACAGACAAACAAAATTACTAAAAACAATAGATTCTGCCTCTATATGGAATTACGAGTAAGTATATATAAGCGGTACTACAATACTATAATGTTTATAATAATATAACGTTGTGGCAATAAAATAATTTCTTACTATATAATACTTATAGCAGTTAGTGTAATCGTTGAAACTATTTTTAAATTTCTATTCAAAACGACTAAATAAGAGGGTAAGTCTTATTGGGAAGGATGAATTGGTGTAGTATAAAATGAGCCCATATTAATTAAGCAATAAAACATTATGTGAATAAAACTAATTGACTGCGCTCGCGATCTGTCGCGCGGAAGGGTGACCATCTTCTGTGTTTATTAAAAAAAACTAAAACATTAATGATTTATGTGAAATATTTTTGTACGAAACTTATACGAAAATATTTATTTTTTACTATCTTCTACTTAAGTAATATTTTTTACATCAGGTCGAGTTCGGGAATAATAGCAACAAGGATTCAAGTATTAGATGGTATATATAACAATTTATACAGTAAAATTAAAAAAATGTTATAAATTACAGTAATAATTTGTTATAGGATTGAATAAGAAAAGAATTTTCTTTGTTATCATTATTGTTATAGATATCTAGGTAATTTATATTAAACATTTAGGGAAGATGAGAATTATTTTTAATAACATAGGTAATATGTTTTCTAAGTTCGTTGGGTAATATGTTTTCTAAGTTAGAAAAACTTGTTCTAATTTATCGTCAGTCTATTGTAACACAATCTGTATTCGGATGGCCAATTAGCACCGCGGGAAACTTTGTATCAAGTTTCAGAGTTTTTGTACCCGTGCCGAAACTCTATCGACGTAACAAACATCCGACACAATGGCTTTCCGCCGAATACCTACTTACCTTTTTATGCAACATTTGCGCCACTCCTATATCCTGTGGCAAACGTGAAAATATTATTATTTTATATTTTAATCATATATATTTCTATGCATATACATTCACGGGCCTCCCTTCAATACGAGGCCCCCTCGTATTGCCGGCCAAGTCCACCGTTCTAGCCAGGTGCGGGTTGGCGAACTTCACATGTCTTTCGAAAACTTGCTAGGTTATCTTCAGACATGCAGGTTTCCTCACGATGTTTTTCTCTACCGTAAGGCAAGTGGTAATAATGATTGACTCATATCATGACAATATCAGAAGTGCGAGGCCGGGATTTGAACCCGTGTCACTCGGTTATACAAGTGAGCGCAAACTTCTCTCAAGCATTTATTATGCTTCTTTGTCTTCGATTTAAGAAACTTGTATCACGATTTTTCTTATAACCTCAACAGTGAACTCTACCTAATATTAGGTACTAGGTTATATTTGAAAATCGTCATTCGTAATCAAATATTTACCTATACCTTGCCAACTTTTTGGAATTTCTTGAAGTAAATTATAATAAAAATTGCTATTATATATTGTATTTAAATCCTTATTAATTGCTTTACTAATACTAAATACTTAAAGAACATGAACTTTGTACATCGCTTTAAAATTTTAAGTGTTCTAATACATATTTTAAATACGAATATCCGTTATAAAGCTGGTAAAAAAATCTCCATATTATAATAACGTCCCAATTTTACGAAATTCAGATAAATCGAGTTAAAAATCCACTTGTAACTGTCACCGATAGCGATAAAAGAGGACACGATCAATCATAGGTCTGATATCATCCACATTGCAATCATACACTCAGTACCCAGCACATGCAAATAAACCAAATCCAGGAATATAAACTGTATTATTCTTCACCAAAAGAGTTAAAATTGCGTGATTGAATTGATATCACATGTTATTATTATGCCTAGATATCACGTAAAACTACACATAGACATATTGGCGACAATGCTATCAATATATTTTATGTATAACAAATAATTTAATGTTATCCTATTTAAACTATTGTTATCATTAAGACTTTAGAGACTTAAATTTGATAACTACTAGTCTTTTAACTAAAATGTACAATGTAAATCGAATTCAACATCGCTTCAAACAGATTTTTTTCATGAAATTTTTATGGTATTTCTACTTCAACTTATGACAATTTTGGTAAAGTAAATATTAAACAACGTACGGACAAGACATTTTTAAAAGAATTGTTTTATTTATAGATTTCAAAAGCTTTTCGTAATATGATTTTTCTTAATCTAGAATTTTGGAAAGCAGCCAGGCACTAGAACTGTAGCTTAGTAAGTAAACAAAAGTGAAATTTCTTAAATCTCGAAAAAGTCTAGAATGTTATAGCTTTCTGAGATTTAAGAGATTTTAAAAGAAAAATATATCGTACAATTTTACCAAAAAAAATCTAAGACTGGCGTTTTACACCTATTGCATTTATTTATCCACATAATTGATTCGTACTTGCGGAATGCTTCAACAAATTCACAAATGACAAACGTTTTCGGAAGTGCTTCGATAAAATATGTAGTCACCATGACATGTAAGCGAGGAACGTGTGCCTTAAGTGAACTCAGCCATGAAGGGACTGATAAAACGTTTTAAACCCGTCTCTTTGTCGCAGAACATGTATGCGTTAGTGGATAATATAATTAAAAACTTAAGTAGCATCTTGAATTCTCTTGAAATGCCCCTGCTAACATTGTAATTCATTCAATAAGGACTTTCATGTCTCATACTGTTAGAATACATACAATAAATATTTTTTTATAATACAAATAAAGTAAACTTTTTATGTTCTGTAGAACAAAATATTGTAATATATTATAGACCCTCGCTTCACTCGGGTACGTCCCTAGATTTAACGCGAGCGAAGCCGTCAGTTAAAATATATAAAAACTTCTAAAATAAAAGTAGACTAAGTTACTCTTTATAACATTAGCTATCTGTGAGTGAAAGTCCCGTCAAAATCGGTCCCTTTCAGAGATTGTCCGGAACAAACAAACAGACAGACAGACAAACATTTTATAATTTGATTTTTTATGTTAGTGACGTATATATACTTTTATACGCATTTAGTGAAAAGCTGCTAATTTGAAATTAAAAACAGACATCAATTTTATTTTTATGAAATGTTGAAAATAATAAAATTGCTATTATAATAAGATTTCCATTACTAATATAAGCGTTCAATTGTAAATTACATACCTATCTCATAACCAGTAAAATACTTCATTAATTATTTCCTTCTGAAGATAAAACAACTCAAACTCGTACGAATACTCGATTAAATAAACTTAATTAATTCTAAAGACAGCAGCATATTGCTAGGACGTATCTGTTTTTGTTGTAGAATTTAATGTCGGAACGAAATGAAATATTTTCAGGCAAATAATTAGAGGCTTAAAGAATATTTTTTTTAGTATTATTTAGTTTCTTGAAGATATAATAATGAATTCGTGTATTGACTCCTACTTAAAACTCAAAGGTCTTGGTGCCCACACAAAATTTGAAGAAATGTTTATAAATATTACAGTCACTACCAAGAAATTGACATCAGAAGCCAAGGTTGCTGAGCCCACGTGAAATTAAGTTAAAACAAGTGAAATATCTATGAAGAGTTATAACTATGTATTTATATATAATACAAAAAGGAAATGTTTAATATAAAAGATGCGACGTTAACATATTCTTATTTTAACTGGAACAATATTCTACCACGCACAGTTTCTCTCGAGTCGGCGTCATAAGCAAATCATTAGTCAAAACCCATATTAAGTGGGCAGGAGAATACGGGACACCTTGAACATGACTTTATTATGAATCGTCAATATTCCTATCATTATTTTTGATTGATGACTATAATGATTTATTATAAACATTTGAAATTCCATATCGCGTGCCTTAAATTAGTATGTACATATATTGGAAAAAAAAAACCAATAATCACATAAAATTTTCTGATTCTATGGTAACACAATCTTGTCGTAATATTGACGGTATACCGTGAAGTGACACACGCCAGATAACGGTTTCGCTACATAGCGTAAATAATTATAAAATCTTGCTTTTGTAATACGTAAAGGCGAACGTAGGGCCGCACAGTGCACACTTACACGAGTGTTGACTTGCCAGTCTAATCGCGACCTTCTTAAACAAAATCCTCGGATAAAAACGAGAAGAAATTTTCTACAAAGGTGGGTTAATCTATCGTCGAGTCACGACAATTCCATAGAGTC